>CM053789.1:706504810-707704810 GCA_028749045.1 Cupressus sempervirens | reverse complement strand
TCTTTTAACAATTATTTTCATGTTATCTGTAGAAATTTTTTTATCATTTAAGTTTCTTGTTCTTGCAAGATGAACTATGAGATGCAGTGTTAATGGTGTTTACAAATAAGTAGGATATTTTCAATGCAATGAATGTTGCAGAGATCATGATAAACTTGGGTTGCATTCTCTTAGGCAGCGACACTTGTGAGTCTTACATTCTTTATAATTTTCAGTATTAAAAATTGTAGATACTAATCATCTATTATGCTCCACTATTTCTATTTTGCATATAGTTTATCATCACTCTAGTAAACGAGAAAAAAACTGGAATGTAAGTGTTGCTTGTGAAACAGCTTGTATCATGTCCTAAGGTATATACAAAGCATCTGTGATAGTTTGTTAGAAATAAATCCTTTTATTTTAGTTCTTATGGATTTTGTTTTATTTTACAAGTTTGAAAGATTACAGTGGAATAGGGTTCAAGAATTTTGTATTACAAAAACGTGTTATTTCTTTATTGATACGGATAGATTAAGGAGGTAAAATTTTAGTTTTGATGCATACTCATATGTAGTATGCAAACTTATTTTGATGTGACATTATGTGTGTTCTCTTTCACATTTTACTATCCAATTTAATGACCCAAACTACTGAGAAAAATTGTGAAGGTCACAATTGCTATTAAAATCTTGTACTACCTTTTTATGTTTATCGCTTACCTATCTACAACTCCACAATCGATATTGACAGTCTCTTGCACTCACCGTGCAACTGAACTACTTTAGTTTTATTGATGCAGCTGAACTATGAGTGCCTTTTGTATTCTTGACAAATCATAAGCTTTCAACTTTTGTGAAGCCATTACGGATGCAAAAGAACAACTGGTGAGGTGTCAATTTTAAGGCAATTTTTTGTTTCTATAACATACAATTCAATTGCTAGAAATATTCCATCTAGATTGTTAGTTGATAGATTGTTAACTTTTCATGTCATTTTCTACTTTGGTTGGGTAGTTCTCCTTGCATTTGTAAATCGTAAATCTTGTTGCAGTCTTTAGCCTAATGATAGTTTGGTATTACATCCAAGGTGATAACATAGTTGACTTAAAACTTTGCATTAAAGAAAACATCAAGGGGTAATATTTGAATTGTGGATATTTGTAAATTATGTTGGTTTTAGACATAGTTATAGTTATAGTTATATATGCGCTCTTATGATGATGTGATTGGGACTATAAGTTTTTTTGTCACGTTTATTTGTTTGAAAAATAGATGAAATTATTGGCTTTCATTCCTGATAAATAATTCTTTCCTAATTTTATTCTTCCCCGCATGAACCAAAATTTAGACGCGTTGTGCCAATTATTGCAAAGACTTTTCTCTCATAGGAGCCTTCTAAACTGCACAAAATTTGAGTTGTAAAGCATAATTGCTCAGTGGAGACTCAGGATATCGTGCACATTTCTTCCTCCTTCCCATTGTTTTGTATGAAATAAATCATGTGATGAACGAAACAATGGTGCGGAGGTAGAAATGTGCACAATACCCTGACTCTCATGCACCAAGCAATTATGCTTTAGAATCAAGTTTTGTGCAATTTAGAAGGCTCCTATGAGAGAAAAGCTTTTGCAATAATTGGCACAGCTGGTCGAAATTTTTACATATCGTGGTCTCAATTTCGACACAAATGCGTAGAAAGGTAAGGTGTTTTGGTCGCAATTTCAACACCAAACTGGTTGCTTTGACGTCACTTGTATGGCACCGGCGTAGAAAAGTAAGGGGTTTTGATCACAATTTAGATGCCAAATTGGTGAAGGTTTATGTCAAAATTTTGACTAGCGATGCCCGCAAATGAGGAAATAACAGTTCAGGTTGGACTAGGGAAATCGACGAAATTTGCATCGATAAGTCCACCTTTATGAAGTCAAAATTTCGACGCAAAATGTATGTGGCGAAAAACCGACCAAAAAAGGCCGACAGCAAGCTTGGTCACCTTATTGACCTACTCTTGTCAAAATTTTGACCTTTTCATGTCGAAATTTAGGCCTAAATTTACTAGTGTGGGGAGGCCTCTATTAGAAGGTCTTTGACTACTAATGCTCCTTCTTATGTTGGTTGAGCATGTTCTTTCTCAAGTTGGGCTTCTTGGTCTTGAGTAGTCAGCTCTACCTGAGCTTCTTCCTCTTGACCCCTTACCTAAGTGGCCCTCTTTTTCTTAACCTATGCCCTTTCTGTCTCAAAGTACTCCACCTCCCGCTCATGTTGGTGTACCATTTTTGGCCTCACTAGTGATTTAGCAAGGTAGGTTGGTACGATGACTTTGGTTCCTTTTCCTTTCTTAGGTTGAGCTTTAGCTTGAAGAGTTGGAGGCTGAGGAATTGGGTTCAAACGAAAAGACTTCTTGATCCATTCCCTTGTCAATTTGACAATATGTTGACCCCAATGATCAATATCATCATTTTCTTCTTGCCCAATTTCTACATTCATAATGGGCCTTTCGTATATCTTGTCCCTATTGTATAAGAGATCCAGCACTTCGAAGGCATCCTTGTTCCACTCCTTAAGAGGTATCTCCATGTTAAGCACTCTTTCAGCAATTTGTAGACTCCTCCTACAATAGTCTCTAATTCGGACATCGTAGTCATCTACGGCATTCATCCAATGATCTTTTAGTGCCACTTCAGGCAAAAACTTCTTTCCCACAAATGTTGCACCATCCTGATATTGTCAAAATATGGGCGGGGTGACTAGTAATCCTCTAAGAGGATATTGATCTCATTCTGAATCAAATGTAGCAATATCTTGTTTCTATTTGACTTCAAAGGCCCCAATGGTGATTGCCCACACCCAAGCCTTCTTGTGATGCTTCCTCACCCTGTCGTAAGTAGAAGTTAGTTGTCTTGTTATCTCCAACAACAACAATCGATCCGATGGATATCGTGGGGCTTCTTTGGGCACAAGAGGGTACCAGCTACCCAAATATAAGTTGTGCAGAATTGGTCAGCACCAGCAAAGGCCTCCTTGTGAACATTCACATTTATCTTCAATTGAGTTACCTAGCTGGTTGAAAAACAACCATCTAGAACCTTTGGTCATTGATCAACTTTTCAATAGAGAGATTTGAAAGGATTTATGTCGTTACGCATCATGCAAAATGACAGCTCAACAATATCCACTATGTTACAATAAATAATTATTTATTTATTAATTATTTATTCTATTACTTAAGCTTACTTAGGTAAATGCATTTATTTAATATTTTGTATTTAATGCATGTAGTGGTTAGTTGTTGACAACAGGGGAGTTTGTTCCCTTCTAGCATGTTCCACCTTTTGTGAATGTGTGTTGAGTTGTCATCCTTATCTTCTACCACCTTCTAGCTTGTTCTACAAGCTTCCTAGAGCTCTTTATAAGCGGGCTCCCTCATTGTATTTTCAAATCACATCACTTCTTGTATATTGTAAATACATTTTCTCTTGTGTTTGCATATGTGGTCTCTCATGTCCGTTTAGGGTTTTTCCCTTGCTCCATGCTCTTCCTCTCCTTGGCTTCTCTTTGACAGGTTTTTGCATGCAAGTGATCTTAGGCGTCTTCGGAGTTGGCTTTCATCAACTCCAACACACTATGTCTCTTCTTATCATTTCCTCTACTGATTCCATCATAATAGCTTTGATCAAATGGTTTCTTCCTTGCAACAATAAGTTGCTTATTTAACTCACTCTAAGTACAACATACCTACATGTGACATCGCTAGTCGTCTATATTTTGACATTTTTATAGCTATTAATTCTCGAACATTGAGATTATCCTTCTTGAGACCTATCATGGTAAGGGTGATCCTATTACTCGTTAAAAAAATTCAAACCTTGTATAGTGATTTTGCTCATGATTATGGGTTCATGGCTAAACTGTTTACTAGAACCTTTCAAGACAACCCCTTGCAATGGTATTTCTCCTTGCCTCCTAATCTAACGCTTTTATTCAACAATTTCAAAATAATATTGATCTTAAATTTTCTTTGACTGACTTAATGCATTGCAAACAATGAGTTAAAGAAAGGGTTGGTGACTTTATTGATGGATCCAAACTTTTGTATTCTCATATTTCTTAATGTTGATATACAATGCAACTTTATTTGTAATTTACAAAAGGACATTAGAGATGATTCTTTTTACTATATTTGCCTCGTTCAAAATTATGTGCAGTGCTTCATTATTATTATGGTATTTTCGTGTCTTTATGGAAGTTGTTGAATCTTAGAAAAGTTATTGGATAGACTTAGGCAACTTCACCTAAGTAAACTTACATGTTGGACTAACTTTATGGTCACCATCAAAAATTTCAGACAAATCACTAAAGCATACACAATGTGCAAGTGCAAACCCCCATCTTGATGTGGAGGTTTTCATTTAAGCTCCATAATGAAATGTTTTGAAAATAATTTTCTCCTTGATCAACTATGTGAAACAAATGCACAAACAAATATTGTTAACTAACAAGGCATAGCCATAAGTTGCACAACATTTACCAAGTCATTTCACAATAGAATAAGAGCTGATAAGAATCAACAATTCAATTTAATAATTGAATTTGAAATTTTTAGGTCAATTGTAAGCCCGTTGAAATTAATCCTGAGCAAATGTTGACCTAGAGTGTTGTACAATACGAAATGGGGATTGTGTCCAGGGGATGAGATCATATTTCCCATTACAAATTAGGAAGGAAGATGACCCCATATGCTTGAAAGGTTCAAGTATTGAATGGGTATATGATCATTCGCTAAAATAGAATGATGGGAAGTAGGATAGTTGATAGGGAGATGTGAGATCTAGGATGAAATTAAGGAAAGAATTGAATTTATGAGGGTATAAACTGATATAAAACTGATAAACCATTCTGATGCCAAAAACAAAAACCAAAAATAGTGGATTCAATTTGAGGTTGTTCTTTAAGGTCTAGGGCGACTTAGTTGACCTATTCCTAGGACCAGATCAATTGGGTCAACTTTTTCCCTGAACTTTTGATTATTTTCAATTGCAGATTATCTCCAAGGTCTTGAGTTTACCATCCTAGTGTTTGCACCACTTTATCTTCACACACAAAAAAGGAACTTATCGTGTAGAAAGGGGTTTGTCTCAATCAAACCTTAGTTTGGAATCAACCTTGAAATTGAAATGAAATAAAGAACATACTAACATAGAGAAAAATATAGATTTGAAACTCTTATACCATGGGAATTCAAGTTCTTTGAATGTGATCAAGAATGTTGATGCAATAGCTTTACACACAAAAGCCTAAAAGTAAATCATCAAAGACATGCCTTGCATATTGATTGTTTTAGTCTGTTACAATGTTTGATGTAAAAAGAGAAAAATGACTTGAAGAGACAAAGGTTTTAATACTTAGATGTTATGATGCTTGAATGTATGTGGATGAATGCTTATGTTATGATCATTTTCCTTAATGGCGGACTCCTTTACTTGGTCCCGAATGAGGGAAAGCAACTTGATCCATGGAGAAGATTGCATTGAGAACACCTTGAATGCTTGAGATCTACTTTAGAAAGCTTGACATACAAATTTGTAGGAGAGAACTTGAATTCTTATGTTGTCTTTTTTAAAACAGGAGAGGTAGGTTGCTTATATAACTCTCACAAGTATTTTGCAGCTCAAGACTTGACAAGGACTGGCAAGAATTTAGATTTCCCCCCTTAACCATTAAGCCTAAAATCTAGATCAAATTTCAAAGGGTTTATAGGCATTCCTCCCAATGAAATTTAAACTAGGTGTCCCAATTGAAGTGGGTATGCTAGAATAAAAAGTAAAACCATGGTTGAAAAATTGAACATCAACACAAGAGCTCCTACATGCTAAAATGGGCCCTAATTGAGCATCTATTATAAGTGCTTACAATTTAGGACACTACAAGTGCAAATCTCGAGTTGCAAATGAATATTAGTATGTACAAGCATGTGCACAATAAATGGTTGAGAATGGGAAAAATATGAGAAAATGTGCAACTAGGAACATAATAAATATCAAATGTATGAGTATGGGTGCAAATGGATGTTGAATGAAACCATGTACAAACTAGAGAATGAGTAGAACTTAGCACAAAGGGAGTGGCATTTTTTTGTATTAATTTTATAAGACATTTTATCTTAATGGGCCTAAAACTAAAAGAGATTATATATGGATGTGCAAATTGCACCATTACACAAGCAATAATGTTAAAACGACTCTAATTTTGAGATTTTGTACAAAATTTATTAATTAATTGAACTAAAGCATAAAGTTTTTTTATAATTCTTCAACCAAAGAGTCATCTCAATATATTTTGGTTATTTCCTTTTATGCTCTTTGCCATTCCGTCAACATGACATCATAACATCTCTATATTGAAAGCAGATTTCAAAACAAGCTAGCTGGGAAGAACAATGTAATATTTCAAATCTAATTTATTAAAAGTTGATTTCAAAGCAAAGCCGCTTGCAAGAGCATGTTTTTTCCAATTCAGTTTATAGGCATGTGTCATTCATCTTCATGAATAAGTTATGTTTAACCTAAGAAAATTGTTTATCACTAGACACACTATGGATATCAGTCATGTCATTACTTTATATCCAAGCAGCCAAAGACCAATGGTAAAAGCATGAGGCTTCCTCTTTAGATGTAAGGGTGCCATCAATCTTGGTTCCATACAAAGGAGAATAATCCATATTTCTTGGCGACATCTTTAATTTCCAAGCCTCCTATTTGATAATTTTTGGACCTTTGGATACAAGTGTACCATCGTTCTTGGATCCATACAAGGAAAAAAGTTCAGATTTCTTGGACTCGTCTTTAATTTCCAAGCCTCTTGTTTGATAAATTGTGTGATTTCCCAAAAATTCAAAAGTTCTAAAAATGTCAAGGCATGCTGCTACAAATCAAGCTTTCCATAAAATTCTAGTTGCCACCCATTAAAAGAACATACAGTAAATTCAGCCCAGTTGCTTGAAATGGAATATTCATCTTTTCATAAATACAATGAAAACCTTACAACAAATAGAAAGAACTCAAAACATCTAGTCACTAGTTGTCTTAAAGTCAAATCAGCAGTTTGATATGAGATTCTTTTAAAGGCTGGTATGTTCCCCATTGAGGCTTCAGCAATCATTGGGTTCTTCTGATATTTATGGAAGGTTGAAAATATGAATACACACATCTAGCCCAAAGTGATTGTCAAAGAGGAGCTAAGTTGTAAGAAAAAAACTTGGAAGAAACAGAATAGGAAGTGGAAGAACAACGGGGAAATAACTCTGCATGATTGACCTAACACCAATGAGAAGATAAAAACATGGATGTTAGAAAAAATAAGGAATACCATTTGGACAAAACAGCTAGGCAAGAAAAAAGCATACTATGAATTTAACCCCACGTGGCAGAATGGTGAGAAAATTTAAATGAGAAGTATGAATATGGAAAAGGCTAAAATTTTAAACACACAGTTGAGGACTAACTCTCATCATTTGAGATTTGAAATTGGTAGATGGAAGGTGCCCAAAGAAGAATGAAAAGGACTTCCATTTACTGTAGGAAAGTGGTAGCGGAAATGGAATGGTATTTCATCAGAGAGTGTACAGCATATGTAGATATTTGCAGTCAGTTTGAAAATGACTTAAAAGTGTACAAGCCTGAATGAGCATTTTGAAGAGACAAGGCTTCACAAAACAGTTAGTTTCTTACTCAAGATTCATAACAAAAGAGCCAGCATGGAAAAGAACTTGAGAATGGATTAATTTGGTGTTACTTGGTCCTTTAGACCAGTGGGTCTCATGGATCTCACTAAAATACCTTCATTTGTTCATATTAATTTAGCTTGGGCACCATTAATACCCGATTCAAGTACTGATAATTCACAGAGATTGTCTCCAACTAATAGCCAACACATTCACAATTAGAAATCATGCCCGCTTCAAAGAAATCTTTTCTTGCTGCAAGAAGATAATTTTTCTAACTGATACTGTTGTTCCTGCCAATCAATAAAAAAAATAGACAATACAATGATATCTGAGATAATTTTTCAAACTGATAGTGTTGCTCATGTCTGTTGATGGGATTGCAAGATCCGTTAACCACTAAAAATTTTGATTGCTGTGAAGAACATTACCACAATAGAATAATACACAAATCTTGTCACCATAAAATCAAATATGATATTAAATTTATTGTTACTGAAAAATATAGCTTGTTACTCCTGTCAAATATTTGTGACATCCTATCTTATAATCTTATCATGGATAGGTAAAAACAGAATTATTTCTAATGCATAATTTACTTCTAAACTTCCTTTTTTGTAACTGAAATTCTATGATCTTAGTTAGGCATGTAAACTCACTAAGAATTCTACAATAATGTCTCACAAATTTATCAGAAAATATAGTAATGGAATACATAGTACGAACCTTGAAAAGGCAACACTTGTGGTTCTATTATTTGTATTGCCATTTTCAGGAGAGAATACTTGGTTATTTTTATCTAGTCTACTAACTGATCTGTGCAGATCAAATCACATATACCTAAGTTCATGCTGTATATGGTTTATCAAAAAGAACTTAATATACAAACCTATCTAGTTCATCATTAATATGCGTTATTCACAACTTCAAATACATAATCATCCAGTTTCGGATAGAGGTTTTTCTTCAGCATGAACTGCATTTAAAATGAACCAAGGAAACTCAGGCAATCGTACAAGTCTGTATATTTAAAATTATGTACCATATCTCTGATTCTTAGTAGAGAACTCCTCCAATGCCTTAAGCAAAGAGTTTAACGTCAAGGATTTTAGCATTCCCATATGGCTGCACACAGATATCATGTCCAGCTGAAAGTCAGATAAAGTGGACTAAAAAGCAATTCCATATTAGATACTTCACGCACTTCAGATTCCCAATATAATAGAGACAATCTAAAATTGTTGTGTCCTAAAAATTAGGAATTAACAGTATCCAAGTTGAAATGTACAGTCGTGAAATTAAAAAATAGTAGTTCGCATATGATACTTGGCCTTAACAAGATGAAGAAAACAAACAAAACTAAATGTAAGAAAAATTTAAAAATTTGTGCCTAAACTAAATGGAATCATAAGGCGTTTTTTAAACATCTATCCTCAGTTACCAAAAGTTGAGTGGTTGCAGATTCAGGACAATGCCTTTCTCCAGATTCGGAACAAAAAGACAGAAACTCATAGCCAAGCTTTCATTTCTTTAGGAAAAAAAAAAGATTCCTACAGAAGAAGAAAATTGCAGGTGTCATTTGTATCTGTATCTGGCAAGGAGACATAAATACTTCAATAAATCTCCCAAATTGTAATAATGCCCTGGAATTTTTCTTGTTTCTCAAGAAGAAATTATTAACATGAACTAGAATTTATAAGAACATACTGCAGTTACTAAACTAATATCAAGATCAGCATAGATTCATATGTTGTTGCACTAAACATAATAGAAATTCATGTTTAAGATTGTAGTTGCGATAGAGATCTTTATCTCTGATTTTGCTATATATTGAAATTGGAACAATACCTCTGTATTATGTCAACAGCTCGAGGAGATATTTATGATAATATGTCAGATAATATTATATGAAAATACATGTGTCATGCAAAGAGTCATGCATTTGATAATATGAAGTGACTTGTATTTGAAAATTGAAGAGACCTTCGGTTGTGATATGAAGAGTCTCTCAATTCTGTGTGTGTGTGTGTGTTTGCTTTGTGATAACGGATTAAACAGAAAGCATAAATTCTTGTGCGGCCGGGTTTTTCCCTCCTAGCTGAAGGAATTTCCTAGGATAAATTCTTGTGTCTTTTGTGCCTATTTTGATTCTATTTTTCCTTATAGCTGTTGATATTTATTTCTAGGCAAAATATTAACATGGTATCAGAGCGGGTTTGATAACAGCAATGAAGGAAGCTTTTGTTTCTCTAGTTTGTATATCTAATGCAGATTGAATAGGTGTTAAAGTTTTCAGCTGAATTAGAGATCTGATTATCTGATAGTTCTCTGAGGTTTATCTGCAGTTCATTTCTTGAGTTTATTGGTTGCGTCTCTCTCATTTTTGGTCTTCAGCATTCTTCTGAGCTGCTGTTGTTTTTAACTGTATTGCTCTCTTGTTCAAGCTTTTGTCTGTGCTAGTATCTATTCTTTTTGGTGGCTCAGTTCTTTGTTTTATATGTTGTCTTCCTTGATGTATGACTTGGCTGCTGAGTCAGGTTCATTTGCTTATGTGTAATGTTTCTACATCGTTGTGGCTTCATTAGATTTGCAGAGGTTACTTGAACTCTTATATGTTTCTTGCATTTTTATTATGGAGCTGCCATTTTTTTTTGGAGCTATTTTTCCTCTTCATATTACCGTCAGGTCATTTAGTTAATAAATGTGCCAATTGGCCTCTTCTTGCGGTAGCCTATGTGTGTAACTGTAGAAGCCCTTTTGTCTTCTCATCCTCATCTTTGTCTTGCTACCTTTGTCGGGTATTCAAAAGGGGCCACTCCTTGTAGAACCACAATTATTCTCTTAGTGTTTGGGTGATGATTAAATCTATTCAGTATCACAGTATTTTGTAATATCTTGATCAATCTAAAAATCTCTGCAAACAATTCATGCTTTGTTGTGTATGTAAACAGTATTGAGGTGAATTGTTATTCATTGTGATTAGTTTGTATCAGATATATTTTTTCTATCGTGCGTTCAAGTATTCTTTCAAGGTTGCTCTTGGTCAGTGTTAAAGTTACTGCCCACAAATTGAGATAAACAGCAATTAGGAACAGCCAAAATAGATACAAGAGACACAAAATTACCCTGAGAAAACCCTTCCAAAATTGAAGCGAAAAACACAGCCACACAACATAATATCACTTTATTGATCATAAAATGTTCAAGTGTACAATGTTCTTCCCTTGTGATATTTATAACAAATAGAGAAACTCTTCACATTACAACCGAAGGTCTCTTGAAGTTCCCAAAATATGACCCTTCATTTTCAAATACACAACCCTTTGTATTTCCATGCCTCAACACGTCTTTATATTTAATATTACAATTATTATCATAACTGACCCCTTCAGCTCAAGGTGACCATAATGATAACAACGCCCATATATTTCTACAGATAAAGATCTCTATCGCAACTACAATCTTCAACAGTCATATCCATTAGTTGCTTATGAATCTCTTTTGATTCGCATTCATTACTGGATGTCCATATTTATCATTTCCGTTTTCTCTTGCTGTCACCGGAGCCTAATATTCCTATCGTGGATGTTGTGCATTAGTGGAAATATTAATTCATTGTTTACCAATTCATTCTTGTATTATCGGTGTGTTATAAGTTTCTTTGGATACCTTTGTATCATATCAGTTGTTTGTCAGGTAGTGTAAACATACATTAATATCAGTTTTATATTGGTTCTGATGTGTCGGCGGCATATATGCTATCTGTTGAAGTTCTGGTATAGCTTCAAGACAGATCTGTCTGCCTGCTCCAGTTCTTTATTCCGCTTCAGATAGTATGCTTCTTCAAAAATTTCTGCTCGTTACTCCTGTTGAGCATATGCTGAGTTTGCTTCGTATGCATTGTCATCTTATTCGGACTTCATCAGTTATAGTTCAACGTCAAGTGTTTTTATTCTATATACATTGTTAGATTTGAATAAACAGTATGCCATTCACTTTTCCTGCAAATCACGTGGCAGAGTATTATCAGGATTTTGTCTTCATGATCTTGCACATTATGTTTCAAGAACATGTTGGCTGATCTTCCTGACCATCTGCTAAGTCCAAGGCGTGAACCATCTTTCTTCATAGTGTGTCTCGTGTTTGCAAGAAAATATTGAAAGAAGAATTTTGCGTGAAGAGTTTTTAGTATTCAGGCAGTCGTGCTTCAGTTTTTATCATTATCTGCTCTCAGGAGAGTTCGTAGCTGATATAGACAGTTGCAGGAGTTATTGTGTTGGTCTCAGTGCACTTGAAAAGTTCATGGTTAACATTCAAAATTTGCAGGAGTTTTCGTGATTGAGTCATCGCACTGAAAATTCGTGTTTGGCATTCGCAGTTTGCAGGAGGCTTTATGTTTAATATATTTTGCTGAAGAGCTCTTGTTAAATACTAGGATACTGATTCATCTTCTACAGGCTAGGCTTCCGCATCCGATGCAGGCGGATGCCGGATGCATCCGGAAGCCCTGCAGATGCTTCCAGATGCATCCGAGAGCTTGCAGATGGCTTCCGGCCAGCATTCGCAAGGCTTCCAGATGCATCCACGGGCCCAGTGGCTAGAAAAGGCAAAAAAAAACATTTAAAAACTTTTTAAAGCACTTGAGTTGCCCATTCAATACATGTTGTAATTGCATATTTTAGGTTTTTTTTGCTATGAAACCCTAAAACGACTCCAAAGGTGAATAATGAAGCATTCAAAACTCATTTTGGAACTTTGTTTGCACCTACAGCCACTTCTCATTTGGTCTCTAGTTTGCATTGTCATTTTGAAGCTAAGTTCAGCATTTTCAAAGAGGATCGGTCAAAGAGGGAGAGATAGCTTTCTCAAAGGAGTTTAAATCATTCAAGGTAAGTGATCAATTCCATTCTTGAGTATTTTGATGAATTTTTTCAAGTTCTTGAAGTTTTTTTCAAGTTTTTTTATAAATTCTTTTTTTTGAAAGATATGTAGAAGCAAGTTTGGGTATCTATTTTAGTAGTTTTTTCTCACTTCTTTCCACTTGTATGCATGATGTTCATAGTTGTTAGGACCTAATTTAAATTTATTTATTTTCTTATAGAATAGGTTGCAAAAAACTAGGCAAGAATGGATACTGGTGGTAGTGCTTGTCAAAGTTCAGTGGGGAACCAAGGGGAAGGGACTAATATTTTTAAAATTGATATAGGTTCTCCTTGGTGGAGACATACAACACAGATATCACAGGTTTGAGGAGGTGGCTCATACTATTGGAAGTGCAATTATTGTCAAAGTAACAAAGGAAAACCTTTCAATAGCTCATATTCCCGAGTGAAGCTTCATTTTATGGGCCCTACTGGCAAAGGATCTGGAATGTGCAAAGGCAAAAACGGTACTGGGATGACCAGTGCAGAAATACTTTCATTTGTAAGAGAACAAGAAGTTACTGATGCATTGATTAATAGATCAAAAAAAAGCTACTATCCAGGTCCTTCCTCAAAGGGCAAGTTGAATGCATCCACTGAACCAATTGCATCCTCCCAACACCCATTCTTGCAAGCACCTGTGTCAGGAGAGGATGAGAAAGAAGTGGGAATTTCAACCCACAAAAGAGGCCTATTGCACACCGCATTTAAAATGGAAGCAAGAGACCGTGCTGATGAAGCTATTGCACATTGCCTCTATGTGAATGGGCTTGCTTTCAACTTGGTGAGATCGCCATATTGGAAGGAAATGGTGGCAGCAATCAAAAAATCACCAGTTGACTACACAAGCCCGAGGTATGAAAAGGTGCGTATGACTCTATGGTAACAAGAGAGGCCACGTATAGAGAAATACCTTCAACCAATCAAAAAATCTTGAAAAACTTCAAGTCTAACTATTGTGTCTAATGGTTTGGAAGGATACAAGAAACCAGCCACTGATTAATGTGATTGCAATTTCCCCCAAAGGGGCAATTTTTTTGAAGGCTATTGATTGTGAGGGGCAAGTGAAGGATTCCGAATTCATTTCAAGAATTCTCATCGAGGCCATCAAGATGGTAGGTAGTGAGAATGTGGTATAGATGGTCACAAACAACGCCAAAAATTGCAAGGGTGCGGGTGCTTTAGTTGAGAGTCAGTATGAGCATATTTTTTCGACCCCATACACTGTTCACTCCCTTAACTGATCATGCAGAGGATTGGCACTGAAATAGAGTGGGTGAAGAAAATATACCAAGAGGGGGAGGACATACAGATGTTTGTGACCAACCACCACATGTTACAATCCATTTTTAGAACATATTCCAAATTGGAGTTGCTGAAGGTAAATTGATTTTTTAAAATTACTAAGTTTCATGGATTTGTAATTTAGTTAAAAATTAAAATTTATAAGTATATTGTCAATTGATATATTGTTAACTTGCTTAGGTTGTTGACACCCGTTTTGCATCCCATACAATTGTTATGAGACAACTCCTCAAGGTAAAAGTTGCATTGGGCCAAGTGGTCATCGGTAATCAATGGGGCGTATCGAAGATCTCAAATTCAGAAAGAGCACAAAGGATCAAGGATTTGATCTTGAATGAGAGTTGGTGGGCTTGTGTGGCATATGTATTGGATTTCACTGAGCCCATCATAACTATGCTCTGTTTTGCTGATACAAATACACCTTGCTTGGGGGATGTGTATGATGGCATGGACACCATGGTTGATAAGGTAAAACATTTTATACAAAGGTAAAACATTTTATACAAGCACATGAGAGTGACTCCACACAATGCAAAGCTTTATGCAAACAAGTGCAAACAATTATCCACCATTGCTGGAATAAGATGACTACCTCATTGCACCTCCTTGCATATGCCTTATCTCCTAGGAAATATAGTGAGGAGGTAGTTGGTATGTCGGGTAGAGTTGCACCATTTGCGGATGAGGAGGTTGTTGAGGGGTGCCACAAAGCTCTTACAAAACTCTTCCCATTGGAAGAAATGCATGAAAAAGTGAGGGAAGAATTTGGGTTGTTTGCTTCAAGGCTAAGGCATTCTCCATTTGCACTTAAGGACCAAACTAGAATGGGAGCCATCACATGGTGGTACATGTATGGTCAACCTTTTAAGCATCTTCAACCTCTTGCAATCAAGGTCCTATCACAAGTAAGTTTTTTATTTTGTTTTGTAAATTCGTTTTAAACTTTTATGTTTACACTTGCATTCTAGAATTTAGTGTTTCACACATTCATTATAATTAATTTGCTTTTCATTTGTATGTTTTGTGACAACTATCTAGGTTGCTAGTTCTTCTGCTGCTGAAAGGAATTGGAGTAGACACTCATTTATCCATTCAGTGAAGTGCAACCAGTTGGGCTCCAAAAAAGCTGAGGACTTGGTCTTTGTCCACACCAACTTGCGTGTTTTGTCACGTAAGAATTATCATTACAAGGAAGGGGCAACAAAGCTTTGGGATGTAGCCCCTAAGTGTGCAGATTTGGATGTAACACTTCATGATCTTATCACAGTCGGAGACGGTGACGATGATAGCATGGCACGTGGTGCATCTAGCATAAGTGGAACCATGTTCGGTTCAAATGATCTTTCAGCAGTTGGAAATGATGATGAGAATGTGGATTTTCTTGCAAATCCCTATGATTGAGAGTCAGACTCTAATGCAAGTTGATTGAATCTTCAATCATTAACTATGTTTTTATTTTGTTGGAATCTTGAACATGACCTATTTGAACTTATTGTCTAAGACTAAATGCTAATATTGGACAAGCACATATTGATATATCATATGAATTTTGAAATATCTTGAATTTTGATAAAAGGGTTTAGTATCATAAATTCATAGGCATACTATCAAATGATTTGTTTTTGTATATTTCTTGCATTTCTTTGCATATATTATATTATATATATACATGTTTCCTCCCGCATCCGCATCCAAAAAAAAAATCCCCGCATCCCGCATCTGCTTCCGAAATCTGCTTCGGAATCTGCATCTGAATAGGTAACTTAGGTTATATATATATATACAATTTGCAGGAGTGCTTGTGATTCAGATTTATAGAGTCTAAATAGCTCATGTCTTGTGTATGTTGATTCAAAGCTTGTTCATCTATCATCAGGTTTCAGGATTGGTGATTTAGATCATATGCTTCATATGAGATATTGCTGAGAAGTTAGGAATCATTTGTGTTGCAGTGAATTCTGCATATTTTGATTTTCATCAACTGGATATTTTTGTTGGGTGATCTTAGAAGGCTCTTTTGTGAGTGTTCTAAATTGTCTCTATTTTTGTTATAAAAAAAACTGTGAGCTCAATCTGAGGCTTCAAAGATTTGTTGTAAAAGGTTGAAGATTCTGTATTTCTTCCTTGAAAATATAATAAAGGTACCATTTTGTGGGGTTGGGTTGCTTCCCTCGGAGATGAGGGTTTTTCCCAGGGTAAAGAAATCTCTGTTCGGTAAAGCTTTGTGATTTTTGCTTAATCTGGTTCAAAAATTTAACACTATCCAATATCGTAACGATAGCCGTGTGTTTTGATATTATTGAAGAAAGAACGAAGTTAGAGCAGCCTTATTGTTACTTGTCATTTTAGGTGTGTAAGTATGTGCATCTGGTTTGAAGAGAGCCATTTTGTCAGATATCTTTATAGGCAGCCAATCTCCTAGAAAAATGCACCAACAACAAATGCATAAGGTTCCAGATCAGTACATGTTTAAGGACATATTGGATGCATTGTTTGGAACAGCTGATCAATAATTTCTTTCACTGTGACTGGACGGCTGAGGAAAATTGGACTACAAGGAGACTAGTATTCTATGATCATATCTTGAAATATTGATTTTTTATTATAGCATTGGGAATAGTGTTTTCTTTTAACATTGATCTTTATATATCTGTTCATAATAAGTTGATTTTATGAGTTAATATTAAACCCTCATGATTGCAAGGCAAGAAGCAATGAAATGATGAGAGATTATATGCAGATGGAGACGCTGCCTGCAGTCTTGGACTGAATTGATGTTGCATATCTTCATAAAAGAGGAAGATCATATACATGAAATATCAAAAGGGTGATTTTCCAGCTTTAGAGGGAGGTTAGAATAACAAAGGGAGGTGTCTAGTTCTTTGCAAGCTTATGTGGCGGTGTATCAATTGGAATCAGCTATCTTATTGTGATCATCAAAGTTGTCCCTGCTGAGAGGGAGTCTTTGTTGAGAGAGAATCTCAGCCAATCTTATAAATGTCATTAATGAGTTTTTCTCTATGCTCCACAGGGACGCGTTTCCTAGGCTTTTACCCTTGTACCCGTACCGTGTACAAACCCGGGACATGGGTACTTAGTTTTGCCATCGCATGCAACATCCCAAATTGGGGACAAGGGGTACCGTCCCCGAGACACATGAAAAAAAAAAAGCCAAGAAATGGGGGGACAGAATCCCGTACAAGGGACTCCATTCCCATCCCTTGACCGTCCCCTTTTGCAAACACCGTCCCCCTTTTCCCAACCCGGTGATGGCTAAGTTAAAAGACAAAAGAAAATTGTTTTTTAATTGTTTTTCAGCTCCGCTCAGGCCCCACATGGACATTGGAGATTACTAAAATAAGGTAACCCTAATGTGGCTTAAAATAACAAAAGGTAAAAGAGTATTGTTCATTTGGAGTTGTTTGCAAGTTGGGAAGAGGAAGAGGAAAACAACAACAGCAAAAGAGGAGTGTGTTGCGGAGGTGCAAGAGGAGGTTTTGCTTTCATTTCTTCTTCATTCCAAGTATTTTTTTATTCTCTTTTTGTTTAATTCAAACTTTATTGTTGTCATTTTTCATTTTTTCCAATTACATAGAGAGGGCATGCTGAATGGAACATTGAAATGTTTTTTTTTTCCATAACTTGCAGCAGTATAATACTATAATACATTGCAAAATCCAAAGGCAAAAACATGAGCAGCAGTGAGAGTGAGGACAGTAGTGATAGCATGGATGTTGCCATGCAAGAAACTGAAGTGTCACATTTACAAAGACCAAGAAAAGGACCTAAGGCAGCCATGGATGATTTTTCAAATGAGACTAATATAGATGTCCCTATGGAAGATGCAAAGCCTAATCCATTTGAGTGCCCTCCCACAGCCCTAAAAAAATATGCCAAAGGCCCATTCAACCCTAAGAAACCTCTCCTACAATTTGCCACAAAAGTAGACAATAATAAGAAGAAAAATTCCAGGGGGGGGGGGGGGGGGGTGTAGTAGGGAGTGGGAGTGTCATATATGTAAGAAACATTATTTTGGTACAGTCCTCTGCAGATGGTACAGAAAACACTGCAATGAAGGCTGACAAAAGGGAAGTGAACTTGGACATAAATATGCTCACCATCTTGAGTAAAATCTGCATATGGTGGTGAAACATTCAATTGCCTCCCACAGAAAAGGGACTTTTGAAAGTCTCTAGTGCATACACCCTTCCTCATCTATCCAGAGCAAAGTCAATGAGAGCAGATCATGTTTAAGGGGATTGATTAACCTGTTAGCAGTGTTGATGTCAAGCTCAACACAATGGTGATAGCAGCAAATCCTCAAGTCAGTTGTTTCATCACGGGGAAGAATTCAATGAAATTTCTAGGATTGATCAGTGGAGGATTTCAGCTTGACCTTGATTTTTCCTGTTTCAATGGCTGTCTCTTTTTTGGGATTTTTTTAGTACTTGGGTTATTCTCATATGTTGGATGTTGCTCCCTTTGTCTGCTAGAACCCAGTATGGATTGTTCATGAAGGCTCTAGTAAATTTGTTAGTTTCTTAAGTTGTGTTCTCTTTAAAATTTGGGGTGGTGTCCCATAATATTCCCTAGAAAATGTTTTCTCCAATAAATGCGCTAGACAGAATTTCTGCAAATAATTGCTTGAAAGGACTAGAAGCACAACTGTAACATGCAATTTGCAAATGAGATCCTCTACAGGGTAAAAAACATGAGACCAATGCCATGTTAATAGACCAGATTTTTCATCAAACAAGTTCGCCTCTTTAATCTTCATCACTTTCAGATTTGGAAGAGATAATAGCCATGAAATATCCTTTGGACATCATTAATAGATTCACTGATCTTTAGGTTTGCCAACTTTCTTAAACATATAATCTGAGTGTAAGTGACCTTGGGATGGTGTCCATGAATCTACTAAACAAGACTATTTCTTTGAGAAGCCATACTCTAGATTCCATCTCATCCATCGAAACAGAAAGCTTGCAGGGAGTCTCCAGGTAGAGATAGCAGCCATTTTCTTTATTAAAAAAATTGGACCTTAAAATGGCTCTCTAAGCATAGTAGTGCATAAAATGGTGCAGCTCCTCTTTACAGATTTGAGAAGGACTATTTGAAACAGCTTGGATTAAGCTTTAATTTGGACTGTGAATGGGAATGGTTGTGGATGGGGCTATCGACTCCTCCTTGAAACAACCCTTGGGGGCAATCGATTCTCAAACAGGTCAGTAAAGTGGATAAGAGCTGGGTGAGATCGATGGCAATGACGGCTCTGAATACGCTCCCACAGGCTAGTGTTTGGCGCGGCTAGGGCCTGCGTGCCTGTAGCCTGCACCTTGGCACCGCTGCTGCTCTCCACTGGACGTGTTCGTCCCTGCCGCTCTGGTTGGTGGTGTTGTGTGGGGGTCGGGTTGTGTTTGCAGGGAGGTGTGGGAGTTTTGGGGGTTTGGGGGTTTTTTGTGTAGAGAGTTTGGGGTTGGCTGGGGCTGCCTGGGGTGTGCAGTCTCTATCTTTTGTTGGGCTGTGTGCATGGTTTTTTGTTGAAGCCAGAAGGATAGATATTTTCAGATTGGAGTTTGAGCTTTCTGGGGTTTTTGATATGGGGCAATCAAAGATTCTTGCATCCCAGGCTTTGTCCGCTGATATGGAGATGGCTGATTCCTCCATACTGATGTGGATGGGGGCTAAGGACCAGACTGACAGTCTCCCTTCTGGGGTGAATGCTTCATCGTCGAAGGGTTTTGTTCGTATTAAGAAAACGAATGGGTGTTTGGAGCGATCTGATGATCGACCAGTTTTGGTTATTCAACCAGAGCAGATTTCAGAAGATGTAGAATACTAGGGCAAGCATGCGCTCATTTGTAAGTTTCTGGGTCTCCGTCTTTCTCTTCCTGTGTTGGAATCGTGGGTGCACCGAATTTGGAATCCAAAAGGGGATATGGAGATTCTTCTGGCAGCCAACAACTATTTTATGGTTATTTTTTCAAATATGACAGATAGGAATAAGGTGTTTGAAGGTGGTCCATACTTCTTTAACCAAGTTGGGCTCTTCATCAAACCCTAGCACATCGAGTTCAACTTTGCTAAGGAGATTCCCTCTAGGGATTCCCTCTAGGGTCCCAGTGTGGGTTTGTCTCCCACAACTTCATTCGAGAGAAGATATTCTTCATTCGATCTCGCTTTTGCTTGGGAAACCGGTAGGGTTGGCCACGCAAACTCAGGATTGAAAGGTAATTTCATATGCTCGAATTTGTATAGAGGTTGATCTTAATAATCCGCTACCTAATTCTATGGAAATTTGCTTGAGCCGACCTCATGGATTCAACAGTTGGACTATGAGACTTTACCTTTTAGATGCAAGATATGCCGGGAGTATGGGCACTTACAGCATAAGTGTCCCCGAAATAAATTTTCTCAACCATTGGCTACTACTGAGCCAACCTCTAAGGTGGATAAGGGTAAGGCCCCTATGCTAGAGGGTTCTGGAGACAAGGAAGGTTTTATCCCAATTAAGCCACGCAATAAAGGAAAAGGGAAGAAGAGGAACAAGATGGACAGACAAAATGATGGCACTTTTAACAGGTTTAATGTTCTGGATAGTTTGGTACAAGAGGAAGGCATACTAGCTGAGCTGCCTTCGAGAGATGGTTCTCTTCAGAGGACACAGGTGGGGAAGGCAAGGAGTTTAGCCCAGTTACCAGATGAGGAACAAGGTCAACCAGTTCCTTCGGATGGATTGGTTCAAGAGGAAAATTGTGATGCCCCTAGCGGATCACAACCTAGGGATACTCCAAATATCACAGCTTCTATACTCCTTGGCCAGAAAGGGACGCCAGACATCGCAAAGGGTACTAAAGTTGCACCTTCTTTAGGCTTACAGCAAAAACCATTTAAAAAAGGGCCTTTAGAGAAGTCCGCTAAGAGTGGAAGACTGATCAGGAGAAGGTTAAGATGATGGGAGAGACTTTAGTTGAGGCTAGGTTTCTGAAGCCCATTGATTCCCACTTCTCGCATTCTTCTAAATGATTATTCTCTCCTGCAGTGTGCAGGGGTTGAACAACATCCCTAGACAAAAGGCTGTTCGTAAATTGATTGATTCTCATTCTCCAGATATTGTATTCATTCAGGAAACTAAGCTTACAATTGATGATTTGGATAGCTATGGGCCAAAATTGTGGCCCCATGGTAGTTGGCAAGGAGTGGGTGCTCAAGGTTGCTCAAGTGGACTTGCCTATTTCTGGAATCCTAGGAAGGTGACTCCTCTATGGTGGATTTCAAGTAGGTCCTCTATCACCTTGATGGCTTCTCATTTTGAGACAGGAGAAAGGTGCATGTTCTCCAATATTTATGCTCCTAAAGATTTGGCGAGTAAATCTCTTATGTGGTCTCATATCACCTTTGTTCGTTCCTTCACTCCTTTCCTCCCTTGGATTGTGGCTGGAGACTTTAATGTTGTTACCAGTCTAGAGGAAAAGAGAGTTGGGAGTGCTCGATTGGGCCCTTCTTCAAGTATGCTTACAGATAATATTGGCTCTTTGAACCTCATTGATGTTAAACCTGGCTCTAGTATTTTCACCTAGAATAACAGAAGCGGGACGGAGACCATCTAGGAAAGGCTGGATAGGTTCCTTGTTTCTTGTTTTTGGATGGATATCAGATGGTCTACCAGATCAAAAGTTCTTGATTGGAGAGGTTTTGACCACTGGCCTATTAAGCTTTTTGTCACTCCTTTTAAGGCTTCTAAACATCCCTCTTTCAAGTTTCAGCTGATGTGGTTGAGAGAGCCTTCTCTGCATGATCTTATGATAGCTTGGTGGCATGAGGGCAGGCCCCCTCATGGTACCTCCATGTACTCCTTTGAGAAGAGGCTCCAGCATGTGAAATTCAGGCTTAAAAAGTGGAACAAACAGTGCTTTGGGAATCTTCAAGGTCAATTGAGGGCAGCTCAGGCTAGGTTGGACAGTGTCACTCGTCAGATAAGGGACCAAGGAATGACTCTGGATTTAATTTCTGCAGAATCCTCAACTCTAAGGGTGTTAGAGGAATGGGAGCTTCAGGAGGAAATCTTTTGGAAGGAAAAGTTTCGTGTGGATTGGCTGTAGGAGGGAGACAGAAACACTGCTTTCTTTCAGAACGCGGTTAAAGCTCGCAGGTTTGGTAATTCTATCTCTTCTCTTGTTTCTACTTCTAGAGATCAACTCCCTTCCAAAGAGGCGATTTCTCTAGAGGCCATTAGACACTTTTCCCAACTCTTCTCTAAGGAGGAACCTTGTTCAATGGTGGAGACAAGGACTATTTTAGATTGCATTCCCCAACTTGTTTCTAGCAATACGAACAAGAATTTTTTAAGGCCTAGTTTGCTTGAAGAGCTAGAGAAGGTGGTCTTTGGTATGAAGAAAGGTAAAACTCCAGGCCCGAATAGTTTTCCCATTGAATTTTTTCAAGAATTTTGGGAGATTATTAAATTTGATCTTCTTGAAGTAGTCCAAGAGTCACATCAGAACAAACAAATGCTCAAGTCTTTGAATGCTACCTTCCTGGCTCTCGTGCCCAAGATTGATGGGGCGAATAGTTTGGATCAGTTCAAACCTATTGCTTTATGCAATGTCACTTACAAAATTATCACCAAATTGATTGTTGAAAGGCTCAAGCCTTATTTGGCTACTTTGATATCCAAGGAACAAGGAGGCTTTGTTGGTGGCAGACAAATTCTTGATGGGGTGGTTATTGCTTCAGAGGCCATCCACTCTATGGCCACGTCTAAGGAAAAGGCTATGTTTATTAAGCTGGATTTAGCAAAAGCATATGATCGGGTTAGTTGGGAGTTCTTGCAGCATGTGCTTCTAGCTTTCAGATTTGATATGGAATGGGTTGATTGGATTCTCAGTTGTGTGACTTCCCAATCCTTTTCGGTTCTTATTAATGGAGAACCTACTAATCTTTTCTCTACTTCTCGAGGACTTCAATAGGGAGATCCTCTCTCTCCATATCTCTTTATTATTATGGTAGAGGGCTTAGGAAGATTTATAAAATTTCAAGCCGAGCAAGGACTTGTCCATGGGTGGAAGTGGAACAATAATATTCCCGCATACACGCACCTCCAATTTGTGGATGATACTGGACTGATGGGCTTGGCTACCATAAATGAGGCTAGAAATTTTACAATTATTTTAGACACTTATTTGAAAGCTTCTAGGCAGCAAATTAATGAAGGTAAGTCATGCATTTATTTCTTTAATACTCCATAGTCGATCCAGCTCAGGATTGCCAGGATTCTCAGGTTTCAAATTGGCTCTCTTCCTTTGATTTATCTTGGAAACCCCTTAGCTCTGGGGACTTAGCTGAAGGAGTATTGGCGAGATCTTTTGGACAAATTTTGTAGCAGGGTGAGCCATTGGACTCATAGGTGGCTCTCTTTCATCAGGAGAGTTATCCTTCTCAAAACAGTGATTCAGGCTCTTCCCATTTACAGGTGTCTTGTGCATGCTCCTCCCATTGGGGTTATGAAAGAATTTGATGCTCTATCTCGACAATTCCTTTAGTCAGGTAATCTTCTATCTTCTAAGTGGAGCTTAGTCAATTAGGACACGGTTTGCTTGCCAAAGTTTGCTGAGGGTCTGGGCCTTAAATGTATGGTTCTTGGTGTCAAGGCTTTATCTGCTAAGTTATACTGGAGGTGGTGTAATAATCATGATCGGGATTGGGCTAAGATTCTGGCCCAAAAATACTTTCCGCAAGTGGAGTATCACGATATTCCTAGATTGGCTCTGGATGGAAAGGGTTCCTTTATTTGGGATACTCTTAAAAAGGGAGCTCCTGTTATCAAGGAAGGCCTTTTCTGGATATGTAATGAGGGCTCGAGTGCATTATTTTGGCAGGATTCTTGGGATGGCCATCCTCCCATTCTTTCCAATTACCCTCACTTTTAGGCTCTTGGTCAAATTTTCACTGCAGCAGGATGGACCAAAGTGGCTCACTTCAAGACTATCAAACGGTGTGGATCGGTGAATGTGGCTTGTTGGAAGGACCCAAGTGAGTGGCCTTTGGGAGGTTCCTTGGAGATTCAGGCTGATCTAGCTAGTCTCCTTTCTAATAGGTTGTACAGCTCCTCTAAGGACAAGGATATCCTTGCTTGGAGTCCAAGTCCTAAAGGCAAGTTCAGTGTGGCCCAAGGTTATGCTTGGCTAGATAATCAATGTCATGGAATAATTGAAGTTCCCTAGTGGAAGAAGGTTTGGAATAAATTCTCTTGGCCGAAGTGTAATTTTTTCTTATGGCTGGTTGCTCAGAAGAAATGTCTTACTTGGGATAACCTTCAGAGATGAGGATTCCAAGACCCTTCTTTCTGTTCCCTCTGCTGGTTGAATGGAGAGAGTGTTTCTCACTTATTCTTCTTATGTCCTCTCTCTAGAGAAATCTGGCATAAGTGGTGGGAGGCGTGGTGTCATGGTTGCATTCATGTTGAGTCTCTTATTGAATTTTGGGATAGCCTTGGCAAACCTCCCTCAAAAACAACATTCCTCCAGGTGGCTTGGGTTGTTGGACCTACTCTTATTCTTTGGAATCTTTGGCTGGAACGTAATCGCAAGATTTTCTGTAATTCTAGTTTGGGAGTCACTAATCTGTGGTAGAAGATTATGAGCAAACTTCAGGAAACTATCTATGCTAAGTGTGATATGCCTGAACCTGTGGACCCTGGGGGCTACAATATTGTCAGGAATTTGGCAGTAGGGGACAAAGGATCGGGAGGCACCAGTGGTAAGAGATCTCAGCCTCTCAAGAGAAAGGTTTGTAGGGTGGAGAGATGGAGACCGCCGCCAATAGATATCCTTAAAATTAATACGGATGGATCTTCCCGTGGTAATCCTGGGCAGGCAAGTGTGGGGGGGATTGGAAGAGATAAAGATGGTAATGTTATTTTTCTATTCTCTGTTTTTAAAGGAATTCATTCCAATAACCTAATGGAGGCCCTGGCCATTAAGATTGCTATTGAATGGGGATGCTCTTTAGATTGGAGGAAGATGTTGTGTGAATCAGATTCTCAGATTGTTGTGGATATGATCAATAACCAAAGTCTGGATGATGTTAACTGGAAATTAGCCACTATTATTCATGAGATTCTTTATCTAAGTAACTCTTTGGATTGGATCTCTTTCTGTCATATTCCAAGGTAATGGAATGGAGTGGCTGATGTGTTGGCAAAATGGGCGTCGGAGAAACGAGATGATTGGGATATTTCAGGAAGACTTCCAACTGAGTATATTGGGACTTTTGAGCAGTTAGTGGAAAAGGACAGAAGTTAATTGTTCTTGGGTTTGGGTCTGGTTCTTTTGGGCCTGAGGCCTTCTGTAATTTTTGGTTTTGATTGAATAAATATTTTCCCCTCCTTTTTTCAAAAAAGAAAAAAAGTGGATAAGAGCTAGAAAGAAAACATAGTTGTTGGAAGTAGTCGTCAAAGTGAGCATGAAGAAAATGATTGTTTATATAGGTACACTGGCCATCTCATGAATTGTTGCACATAAATCAAAAGTATTATAATAGAATCTAAGATATTCTCTACTGGTTAGGATTTCATCCAACATTGTAAATCTTTAAACTAAATTTCAACACTAACAAATTAAGAAAAAGGCTACAAAAGAGCAACTATATGCAATATTCTCATTAACAAAATCCAAAAAAAAAGTAAAGGAAAGATCAAGAAAAATCATAAAGAAATCTCACATGATTTCTGTAAATCGAACCCTCCAAGCAGGGAACCCCAACAAACACCGAGTAAATCCAAATACAAACAGAAGATCTGGCTCTGGCCCTGCATACCCTGAATTTTAAATTTAAGAGAACGTTCCATGTTAGTCACTTGTACATGTGAAAATACATATATAGGAAAGGGTATCTTGCTTTTCTTCAAAATTTTAGAATCGTGGACATCCCATCTCCATAAAATAGTTTTCCATAATGAATAACTGTTTCAATGTAAAGATACAGATTCTGCTTAAGTCATCACCCACATGGTGAATAATAAATATACAGTGCAAATTGTGACTGAAAAAAAGAATACAGCAAATGGAAAGAGGTACCAACCCGTTGCTTCCAATCCTCTGTCAATGTCAGCCTCTGTCAACTTTAAACTCATATGCTGTCCATTTAAATCACTTTTTTGTGAACTGTCTGAACAGAGATACCTGGCAGCCTTCGCAATACCCTCTTTTCCATCACAGAGAGACAATAATTCCACTGTCATTGTAGTTTGCTCAGTGCTTGGGTAATTGGAGTTCTGTTTTCTACAATCCTGTCATTTGGATTATTCCTCAGACTTGAGCAATTAATGGCTAAAGATTCAGTACATTTCACTTGTGTGCATAAGACCAGTCTTTGCATTAATGTTGAATCAAGAGGAAAACTTATACCAGATTCTGCTATTTGAGAAATGTATTTTCAAGTAAAAGAGATGTCGAGAGTAAACCTTACAATCATAACACTCTTATCAAATATAAAATATAGAGGATACAATTACCTGCCATGTGTCAATAAATTGTATCCCTTCGTTAAGATTGCATGTAGTCTTCTCAAGCACCCTCCTAGATTGTTTCAAAACACCTGGAAATACAAATTTTCTGTGAATCAACTAACACGTTACAACCATGGCAAACCTCTTTAGTGTTCAGACATACAAATATGAAACCTACAATTCAGTTAGGAAAAAGAATGAGTACTAATTCACATGCACCTGTGCCCTAGTTTGTGGAAATAATTAGGTAATCTCCTGTGTACAATTTATAATGCTGACATTCACAACAATAATGAAATCAAATTGCACAGAAAGCAAAAACAGCTTATTTGCAGTGACCACGATTTCAAAGCCTAGAAAACACTTCAGAAAATTAAAAGCAATGAAATGACAAGCTTCATTTCGCACTATATTTTAAATCAAAGCTACACAATGAGAGTGCATGCAAGACTTACAGCAGAATGAGGCACTTATATTGTTTGTGCATTTCTCAGACTACAATAACTTTTAAACCAATGCCAAAATTCAATAACAGTAAGTAACCAACCATCCCCACAATAAATAAATTAAAAAGAATTTTAACTCCATAACGTTAGAGTAGCAGTTCTTCAAGGAATACTATTACTTCACCAAGATCTATTATGCCTCCTAGACTTTCTATTATAAAATGAAAAAGCTCCTTGGAGATCCTAAAGAAACACTTCCCAACACTTACTGTCTCTCGATGCAGTAAATATATATTGAACTTTTGCCTGGTGAAAATCAATTAAGTACAAATGCACTCAATATAAATCTACAAGAGGTTATTTATTGGGTGCTTCCTAATTATCTATTCAATCATTAAACTTTTGGTGGTATTAAAGGTCTATTAAAGCCCTCATTCATTCAAAGCAATATTACTTGGACTGATGTTTCTTTCACATGAATAACAAGAACAGCAAAACTAAAAATTTCAAGCTCTGATGCCCATCTTCCTTTCAGCAATATTATTTCCAGAATAGTCAAATCATGTTCAATTGTTTCTAGAAACATACTTATTACATTACAAGGGACCATAGCAGTTCAATGTATTTCAGTTCCATATGACTTTTTTAATGTTTATATTTTCTTCATTTTCTTCCCGGTGAGAAAATAGCAGATAGAAATTAAGGATCAACCAAACAACCAAATGGAAATTAAATTACAACCATATCCAGACAAAGCCTACTCATTACCTTCGGTAAAAGCAGGCATTCTTACCTTCCATGTCGTAAAGGGACACATGTTGCACACCGACTTCAGATAGCCACAAAAGGAAATCACAAATTTTAGATACCTCAGTGCCAGCTTCTTGACTTTCTATTACCACGCCCACAATTTGAGGTTTCTTTCCTTTTGAAGCCTTGTATTTTACTAGAGATCTTGTGGCAAACAAAACATAACCTAGACTGTTGATCACACTTGTGACAAATATAAAGATGGTGACTACAAAGTGAAGAGTATGCCAGCATAAGACATTGATAAAACTGTATGTTTCTCTCCTCCTTGAAATTGCTGGTAGACCCTGCAAGATTCTCAAAGCAAATTATAAAAAGATCTGTTAGTTGTCACTTCATATGGTTAAAATCTTCTAAATGATTTTACATTGATTCTTCTACTGCTAAAACTGTAAAATCTTCTAAATGATTTTACATTGATTCTTCTACTGCTAAAACTGGCAACCCCAAGAAAACAGTCTTTATAAATTATAGAACCATTCTTCTGTGCCCCAACAGGCAAAATATTGACAAACAAAAATTTGCATTTCAGAATGAACCTTACAATGGGCATTTTGGGCATGACAGTTCAGTATTCCCTACCAGATAATAGAACTATTGCCTTAAATAAAACCTGCACTATATACAAAACCCTAGTTATTTCTCCCTTTGGATGTCATACTCCCTTGTTTCTTGAAAATACTGTCATTTAAGTCTTGCAATTCTCCAACACATATTAACATTACCACCGTGCAATAGATAGTCATAGAAGAAATTTAGATTTTCTAATTTTTATTGATGTTGAAACTTTTAAGGCCATATGCATTGTGAGGTTTAACCTGTTTTTGGTCTATGACATGTATTGAAATCTAATTCTGATTTATATTGAAAGAAATCAGTTATACAAATTCAGCTATACCTGTGTTTTGTAAGAATATTCTAAAACTTTATGCAGCTCAAGCTTTTATATATTCGATATATTTTCTGAGTTGTTGCCAAGCCTGGAGATTTGAAAAAATTTGGATCCGCCAAGTAATTGTCAAGTCCACATTTTTCAACTATGAGTGAAACAATCTCTAGTAGGGTTTTCTCATAGAATATGGATTTTATTGCTGGCTTCTCCAGCAGTAAGCAATAATGCTAAAAGCCCACATGTATTAATGAAAAGATTCGGCAAAAGGAGGTCCCCTTGTAGCAAATTATGAATGGAAGAGGAAAGATGTCCCAAATGCCCAATAGCTGCAACAGATATTAATAAGCTAGTAGCAAAACTAGCAGCCAGACGGATCACATTAAGAGCCTAAACCGCAAGAGATACCAATGCAATGACAAAAAGTCATCAATATATTTAGTCTAATGAGCACACCTGATAGATTGACAATGCAAATAATAGATGATTTCCTGAAAAGCTATGATATTTTCATATCTATGACATACATAAATAGGGCTAGAAAAATGAGCTAATACAACAAAGGTCTGAACCTCCTCTCTATGACCATAATGATTATTTTGGTGGCAATATTTCATGGAGAAACTGGGTAGAGGACTTGAAATTTGTCTATTTCTGGTATTCCAGGGGGTAAGGCAAGGTCTGTCATACTAATGAGCCTTGGCAATTATTTTTCTTGGTAGGATTCTTATATCACATGTAACAAGTGTTAGATATTTTTCCCTCCAGTTCAAATATCCACCATAAGATCCCAACTTTGTCAAAAATTTAAATGCCTTAGTGTCTTTCAAAGCTCAATGCAGTATTCTCAAAGAGAGTTTTCTTTTCTTTAAATTCAAAATTTTGAAGTAAGCTTTCCTTATGTATTTCTTTTATGAAAAGGGGTCTTTGATGATGGTGCTTTTTTAAAAGGGGAACAAAATCAAAGGTTTCCTTGATTGAAAAGTATTCAAGGTATATTGAAACTTTGTATTTTTCGAGGAAAGAAATTAGATGGGCTTTCAAAGCAATTAAACTCTAAGAGCACCCATGAGGACAAAAAGTAGCAGTTCTTGAATGGAGGGATCATCAAGACAAAAGAAAAAGCCCAAAGATGCTTGTATTGGTCTCAAACAGTAGTTTTGGATACAGTTGCATTATGGGAAAAATGTCATGAATGTTATCATTCAGTGAGTCCTCAAAGGGAAAAAACAGAAAAGAGTGATCCTTTCATGGGTGGAGTTGTTTTCTTAATCACTCTGGAAGAAAGTTATGCACGCGCTTCAGAAGTTTTACAAAATTTTATACTGCAGATAAAGAGTGGGGGTTTGCACAACAGTGAGCAGCATATTCAATACTCAAAGAAAAATCCTTGACAAGAGTAAAGGTACCAAGACAAAGGTTGGGTATTCTTAAAAGAACTAGCGGTTTTCAAACAGTAGAGATATACATGATTCAAGCCCAGTCTGTTCACTATCTGAGGGTGGGTTGTCTTCACCATTTTTGAGGATTGATTTCACTATTTCATGGCTGGAAGTGATTTTCTTACAGCATGCATCCAGAGATTTGAGAAGGTGATTCCATTCGCTGTTTGGAAACAGAGAGATCCATGAAGGTCTAAGACTTATTTTTGTTATCATAAAATGAGCAAGGGTTAAGAGCAAAGCAGTCAGTGTGAAGAATGCACAAAGCCAATGACAGTGAATAATGGTATAGCATAGTCTAGTAAACGTCAGGGTCTGCACTATTGAGATTAACAACCATGTCAAATGTGATGTGAATAAGGATAGGTCTGACGTTTGAAGTCATGTCAAGGGAAATATTAGTAGTTATATATAGAACCATATCCCCTACTTCAGCAACAAATAAGAAGAGGACAGCATGAATGCATTCAAGGAGTGGTATAGGAATGTATACATGGATTCATCAAAGATACAGCTGCAGTCAGATCAAGCATATGGTACTATCAAAGGGCAATGATTTCAAGAGTTTCCTACACTATTTGAAGAAGCATTCACAGTGTGATCAAATGTTTTCTATTTCAACATGCATTGAGTTTGTTTAAATAGCAGTGACAAAGAAAAACGACAGTCATTGTCAGAATTCAGAGAGCGCATCTTTGAAGGATCCAAGGCTATTAAACAATAAGGAAGGACAGTGACCATGACTGTTATAAGGATAGGCATCAGATAATGCAAAGAGATCATGAGATAAGAACCAAGGTGGCATATGCTCTCATAGTGGAGTGGTCCATTAGACAGTGAAGCATATAATAAAATACCAGACCATGACAGTCAGAAATAATAGATGGCTTGTCACAGTTGATTAAAGATCAATAACAGACAAATGACTAGAAGCAGCAATGACAAGTACACTACTAAATGATGCTATACTAAATGATGCAAAGAAGAAATGCTTCAAGAGATTGCTGACAGAGATGTCACTGTCATGCAAAGTCATTATTATAAGGAGATAAATGATAGTCATCAAAGGTTCCAGCACCATGAGTTCACTGAATAGTGTGGACATTACTGTGTAAAGAAAGTGGTCAGTGAAGCATCAAGGCAGTGATTTCAAGTGGTGGGTATGAATGACTAAAAAGATGGTAGTAATGTTCTTAATTACCATATGCACAGGTATCATTGAACAATTTAAAGGGCACTCATTCCTTCACGATTTGAACAAATTTTGTAGAGATGTGCTATACCTGATCATAAAGTTTCACAATGGTTCATTCGGAAGACTATCAAAGGTCAAAACACTGATAACTGATGATGAAGACAGTGACAATACTATTTCTTGCTGAAGATGAAATTGTAAAATGTTAAGATTTGTTGTTACAATGTCCAAAACAGTGTTGGTTAATGTTAAAATACTAAACAAAGAGCACTGCTGGAAAGTTGTATTGATCACAGAGGAGACAGAGATAAGGATAGAGATCACTATGCTTCCAAAATGGTGAATTAAATGCAATGAAGGCAATCATATATGCATGCTGATAAGTTGCTGTTGATAGGCTGTTAATCTGTATTCAGTGGATTGCACTTGTGAAGGCATTGTTTTCCTTCATGCAATACTGAATTTGAACCATCTTATCTAATGCTTTTGCATTGTATGTTCTAGTTTGGTGTTTTGAATAATCAAGGTCTTCTATAGGAATGCATTGTAAGTTTGAACTGTTAAAGCTTCTCATAAGTTTGGTGAATCGCCCTTTAGCATTTAGTGTTTCATCCCAAGCATTTCTACGCCTATCCCTCAAAAGAATTAGTCTAAAGAGAGTTTCAAAGGGAACCAGCCCTGCAATCTAGAGGTCTACTTTCTCTATAGGTCACCCGCAACCTGAAAGTAGTCTCATGTATCACAAGACTGTTGAGCTTTCAGCTTAATGTTTCAGGTAATCCTACATGATAACAATTTCTGGCATGCCTGATAGGAGACAATCGATGGTTCCCATCGTCCACTGAGAGTTTTGGTGTTATTCTCAGTATAATCAGCCTTTGGATGCAGTTTTTTTCCCAAACACCATGGCAATTTACATGATAATTACATCTACTAGTTTATACAGCCTAATTGCTGATATGTTTCACAGAAAATTCTTTTTTATCAGCTCTTGTAATGAATGTCTTCATCTAATGAATATTTGTCTTAACACCCTCCATACCATGAAGATGCTACCCATGTACCTTTATTTTTGTCGTATCAAGTTGATCAAGCCACCGCCTGTAGCCAAAATAGCCTATCAACAGCAGCCTACCAGCATGCACATAATGCTCAGCCCCAAGCTATGTAACGTATGCCTTCTCCTTGTGATCTCCCGTGGAGTTAAATTCTTTGATATAATATTTTTTTGCACCCCTTTTGTTTTGCCCATATGAGACTCCTGAATCTTTCCTTCGCTAACTTTTTTGATATAGGAATGATTTTTTTCCTAGATGAGAAGATAAACGCACAATCAGCTCATTATATTTCAGATCAGCCTCTAGAAGAAAAGAAACCCATTATTCTGCATGAGCAGCCATCCCAACTACCTATCCCTTTTCAAGAAAGCTTTCAAAGATATAATTTTCTCCCATCTGAACCATTTCCAGGAGGACCAACAGCTTGGCAAAAGAGTTGACTAAATGATCCAAATACTGTAAAGGAAAAGAGGAATCTTCTCCTTTAGATGTGCCTTTGCATGAGCACCAAGAGGAAAAATGTGAATTATTGCAGCAATACAATGGGATTAACCACTTGGGGCAACAAAGTCAGGGTGAGGAAACAAGTGCAAAGTGGGAAGTTCTAACCATTTCATTTAATGAGATGCTTTGTTTTGTTGAGGAAAATGATGAGATAATGCCTGAGTTATTTAATGAGCTTCCTTTGTATGCCATTTATGATGAAAACAACATGCCTGTAATAACAAGCTTAGAACAGAAAGGACGTATAGAGGAACTTGGTGAGCAGTTGGATAATGAAGGAGAAAAGGTCGATGCTCATGTGCAAGAGGTTGCTATTAGTGTTGTGCAAGTTCCTAAATCAGAGCTTGCAGATGTTCTGAATACCTCACCAAGCTTTGAAAAGAGCAGAAATGAAGTCAAAAGCAATACTCTTCTGCAGAAAAGCAATGAAGACATTGAAGAGGAATTATTCTTGAATGACTTAGAGGCATTTTGTTCAGCCTTGGATGTTAAAGAAACACCTTCCAAAGAAGCAATTCATGAACAGAAAAAGCAAGAAGTGCAAAAAATGTGTACCAAGTGGTTCCAATCAACAAGATGTGGTTGAAGTGGTAGTCCATAAGCATGTGACCAGTAAGGCGAGCCCAAGTTTCAATCCTACAAGGGGCTGACCTATTAGATATTTAATACATTTGGAGGCCAAGGAGACAACACAAGTCATCCATGCATCTAAGTCTGAAGTTCAGTATGAAGTTGCAGCTGAAGAGGAGTAGCCCCCACTAGCATATCCACCTAAAGAGGTCTGCATGCACACCCAGATAAACAAGGTGGATGAATTTGTCTTCGTGCTTTAAGTCATATTGCACCAGCTGGTAAAATATATCTTTGTTTTTCATTTATTCTCAGCATCCATAATCATGCAGGGCAATTAAGAATGAAGAAACAGACAAATCCAATGAGCACATTGTGAGCTCAGTAGATGCCAATAGGCTTCCGTTCAAGCTCACTAGATCACCATGTTGGGGGGACATTGGTGAGGAGAATTAATGAGACACCCATGGGGTATACAATTACTTGTTATGAAAAGTCACACACCACCTTTTTGCCCAAGATAAAAATGTTTCTAGATGCTTCATCACAAACAATCAAGAATTCATGACCCAAACCAAGGGTGTCGATCATTTTTAAATTTTAATGAATAGAAAAATTACAAAAGCAGGCCCTTGATCAAAATAATTGCACTCTGACTGAAACAGGTAATGTTTCCTATGGAACTTAATTGTGGGGGGAAACAGAAGGATGCAAACTACATTGCTAGTATCCTCATAGAGTCCATCAAGATCATGGGACCTCAAAACATTATCCAAGTCATAAAAAAAATGCTAAAGATTGCAAGTTGCAAGGTGATTGTTGAGGCAAGATGGAGATTGTGGGCATCACATGTCCTCCATTCACTCAGTTTGATGTTGTGTAATTTTGGCCCACAAATCATGTGGAATTATCAAATTTGCACTAAGGCTGATGAGATTAGAATGTTTGTGACTATATATCATTTTTCACTAGCCATCTTCTAGTCCTTCTCCAAGTCGAGATCATTAAAGGTATGTTAATGAAAATTCAATTTCTCTAACTTATATTTACTAATTGTTTTGATTTTTAATACCATATTAGATTTTTGAGAATCAATTCATCTCATGCACAATCATCTTGATACTTGTCAATGTGTGAAAGGAACTGAAAAACATGGTAATCAACAACCTTTGGATTTTATAAAGGTGAGCCAATGGTTAGGCTCATGTGGAGTAAATGTTAATTTCACTAAGCCCATGATCAAAATTTACCAATGAGGATCGACCATGTTAGGAAAAAATACATAACAATGACTCTGATAAAAAATAGCGGGAAGCATGATAGCAAGTTAGCAACTACAAAGAATGATCCTCTACTAATATTTTTCAAATGGATGCAAATAACTACAGTTGAACAATGGAGCAAGACAACCACCCCTTGCATCTCCTAGGTATTTAATTGACCACTAAGTATCTCCTACCATAGATATACATTCATTGCCAGGAAGGTGCCACCCTGCAGAGGGAAGGAAGTTAGTAAAAGGTTAACGGCAGCATCACTAGAATTTTCCCTGAACTATATGTAGAGGTTATAGCCATGAGTGATTTTGAGAATTATATAGCTTCAACAACTCATGACCTTGGCACTCTTCAAGACAAGTACAAGAACACTCATACATGGTTCCAATTGATACCTCAATGACCTTGGATTTGTTCAATACAACCATTGCTCCCTAGGATGCATCCCCTGCCCTGGTTCCCCATTTCCTACAAGGGATGTTTTGAGGACACAAGGACGACTAAGAAATGTCCCCTCCCCATCCCCTTCCCAAGAAATATAAGGAATATTTTTGAAATGTGCCGATGATGTCAGGGGACAGCATCACCAATAGGACTAAAGGGTATCTAGGCATCCCCCAACCATCCTGGGGATGGTTAGTCATCCCAACAGGCCAGCACATTTTGAGTTGAGTTTTAAAACAGAAAATTAAGTTTTGTTTTAATTACAGTCTGTTATAACCCATCAATGATGGCTTAGAAATTGAACAGAGCAGTATGAACTTGAAGTCTGCATCTCCAAACAATAATAATGGTTGATGATTGTTTAGCCAATACCAATACAAAATGATAGAAAGCAATCTATTCTTAGTGCAACCACAAAAGAATTCAACAATACGATAAACCTTACAGATAGTAAATGATTCATAACAAATACAACAGATCTATACCAATTAATGATTGGTTCAACTAAGAGAATAGGGATATCATATGAAGAGTGCATTTTTATAGCTGCAAATTTACTATATTTGATGTATGTTTTCATTTTTTAAAAGATAAGGGTTGAGTGACTCCTCTTGAGCATTAACTCACTTTCTCTTACAAATTTTGATTCAAATTTTAAAGGAAAAGAACCACCTAGCTCGATTTTTAGTACAACTATAAATCAAATACTATGCAGTTCATCACTACTTATAATGCTGGGATCTGGTGGTTCTGTAAATATGAATTATTAATATCAACCTCTATCTGATTTCATACTATTTCAAAACAAAACTTCATATCCCTAGATAAACAAAACTTGACATTTCCTAAATAATTATGACCCGATTTACCGGTTTGGATTTGGAAAGAAATATTATTTTGTGTTTGTGTTCATTTGTATGACAAAACATACAAAAAGCATAAATATAATTTACTTGCATCCTAACAATGGGAATTAAGTTAAGAATGACACTGTGTATTATATTGTAAACCAAACGACCACAAGAATTCAAAAAAAAAAAGTCTACTTCAATAACAACTTACCAAGCTTGAATGTCATGATATATATTCATTGTTTGTAATAATATAATAAAACTAGCAATTAGTATAATATGGACCTCCCAGAAAAGCGATAAAATAAGTTTATTTTAGAGTTTCAAATGGTCTAGATAGAACACAAACTCACTTTTTTTCCTGTCCTAACTAACTTTCGCTCCAGTTGGGAGGAGAAAGATAGTAACAGCAATGGATTGTTCTCCCTCATTAACCTCCCATTCCTATTAGCTGGACGCGACCCTACCATTCTATGGGGGAATAGCATTTAATATCCCTCACCGGAGGTGAAGGAAGTAAGAGTAGCTCCACATTAATTCAATCTGGGTCCCTTATTACGGAAGTAATTGGTAAAATACTTGCTTGTTATTAACAGAGACCAAGAGGTCAATTTATACAAAAGAATAAAGCGATGTTTCCTTAGGAAACTATCAAAAAGAATAGAAATATTCTATTCTAACAGATAAAGTTAAAAAAGCGAAAGCTAACTAAAGCTAACTAGATATTTACAATAGATAACCATTAACTAATAATAGACGACTTATTTATTATTGCAATACCCTCCCTTAATGGTTAATCTATCTAGAACACCAAGCTGTCCTTTGAATTTGTCAAACTTATCAGGACCAAGAGGCTTGGTGAGAATGTCTACAGTCTGATCTGTGGTAGGAACATACTGCAGATCAATAATCCCGTCTTCAAACAGCTGTCATATGTAATGACAATGAATATCCACATACTTGGTTCATTCGTGGAAGACTAGATTCCATGCTAACTTGATAACCCCTTCGTTATCAACAAACAAAGTAGTCAGTCTTGCTGGTGACATCTACATATCCCCAAGCATCTAATGAAGCCAAACAGCTTCACATCCTGCCTTAACAGTCCCTCTATATTCAACCTCTGTAGAAGAGAAACTGCTTGTTGCTTCTTGCTGGTCCATGTGACTGCACCGGATCCCAAACTGAACACATATCCAGATGTTGAATTTTTATCATCAACAGAGCCTACCCAATCTGAATCTGTGAACCCACTGAGTTTAGGATTAGAACTTCGAGAGTACAGAAGTCCATAATCTAAAGTGCCCTTCACATAACCAAGCACACGCTTTGCTGCCATCCAATGATCAGCCTTAGGAGCTGTCATAAAGCGTGAAATATAGCTAATTGCGAGGCTAATATCAGGCCTAGTAGCAGAGAGGTAGATGAGGCTACCTACTAGTTGCATGTATGTAGTATCATCAACGGAAGGAGAATCAGACTTTGCTGATAACTTGAGACCTTTCTCCATAGGTGTAGATGCAGGTTTGCAATCCTACATTCGGAATTTGTCTAACAAGGCCCTGGCACATTTGGACTAAGAGATGAATATACTAGAAGATTGTCGCCAAACTTCAACACCTAGGCAATAATGCATGAGCCCAAGGTCAGTCATATCAAAAGACTGGCATAAGTTTTGTTTGATTCCCTGAATCAAAGATGCCGAACTACCGGTGATGATCAGATCATCCACATAGATAACTAGAAGGATGATGTCACTGTCAGTAGTCTTGATGTACAAATTTGAGTCTGAAGAACTCCTCTTGAAGCCTTGATCACTAAGGTACTTATCAATCTTCATGTACCATGCTCGAGGGGCTTGCTTCAAACCATAGAGAGCTTTTACTAATTTGAGAACCTGATGGTCTTTACCAGCAACCTTGAAACCAGGAGGCTGTGTCATGTAGACCTCTTCATGGAGATAACCATTCAAGAAAGCACTCTTTACATCCATCTGATGGACCTTCCAGCCAAACTGTACTGCCATGGCTAGGACTAACCTGATGGTGCTCATCTTTGCAGTAGGAGCAAAGGTCTCCTCATAATCCATGCCCTAACGCTGAGAAAAGCCCTTTCCCACTAAACGAGCTTTGTACTTATCCAAAGTACATTTGATTTGTATTTGATTTTGTAGACCCATTTGCAGCCAATGGGTTTCTTCCCTAGTGGAAGATCAAAAAGGACCCAAGTGTTGTTCTTCAGCAGGCTCTGGTGTTCAGATGTCATGGCCTGTTCCCATTCTGGAATTCCTTTAGCCTCAGAATATGTTTGAGGTTCAAACACCCTGTGAATGTTGGCCATAAGAACAAAGTTAACAGAATCTGTAGTATTGCTCTTTTTCCGAGCAATTCTCCCATCTACAAGCTCATCATCATGAAGATCAGCAAGTGTCTTAGCCCACCACTTAGGCCGGATAGGAGAAGGACCAACAATAGTACTAGGAGATGCTTGATCAGCAGGATCCGCATCAAAAGAAGCTAGATCAAACTTAGGTGTAGCATCTTCAAAACGAGGTGATCCTACAGGAGAAGCCGAAGGAGTCTGTACAGGTATCACTGGAATAACTAGAGTTGCAGGAGCTATTGGAGCCCTCCCATTAGGTGGACCTAATGGAAGCCGAACTCCCAAATCATGAGCCTGCATAGGCTGGTCTGCTGGATCAAGAACAAGAGAAATAGGCATGAATGGTCCTCGCTGCTCATCAAAGACTACATCACAGTTGTATATAAGATGAGATGTCTCAACATCAATCAGGCAGTAAGCTTTGTGAAGACTGCTATATCCAGCAAGCATCAGTTTCTGACTCTTGGCATCCAACTTGGTGCGTGAAGCATCAGGGATCCAAACAAAAGCAAGAGAGCCAAAAACCTTCAGGTGACTGATGCTGGGCTTGCAACCTAACCAAGCCTCTTCCGGAGTTTTACCTTTGACCGCCACTGTGGGTGACCGGTTCAACAGATAAATTGCAGTGTTAACTACTTCTGCCCAAAACTGCTTCGGAACATGTCTATGTTCGAGCATGGAACGAGCCATCTCGGTGATTGTCCTGTTCGGATGTTCAACTACACTGTTTTGTTGTGGCGTTTGGGGTGTGTTGAACTAGCATTAGATGCCATGTGTATCCAATAAGCTGGAGAAAACATTAGAACAAAATTCCCCTTCATTGTCTGATCTAAGAGTAATAATAGATCTCCCAGACTCTTTTTCAACTAAGGGTTTAAACTTCTGAAATACAGTAAATGCATCGGATTTCTTTTTAAGGAAATACACCCGCATTTTTCTACTGAAATCATCTACAAACAACAGAAAATACCTGTACCCAAGAAAAAAAGGAGTGGCCATAGGGCCGTAGATATCAACATGAACAAGCTGAAGTACCTGAGAAGCTCACCAAGAATCGCCACTGGGGAAAGGTGTGCGATGTTGCTTCCCAGCCTGACATGCGTCACAAACTCCAAGGTGTTGAGTTTGAATCTTTGGCAAACCAAGAACAAGCTCATCCCGAGCAAGTTGTGAGAGAGAATGCACATTTAAGTGCCCATATCGCTGATGCCAAAGTGTGCTTATGGAAGATCGCCGAGCAGCCATAGCTAAGTCCTGAGAATCACCAGAATCAGTAAGTCTGAAAAGACCATAATCCTCAAGACCAACTGCAACAGTAGACTTAGTCGCCCGATCAGTGATGGTGCACTGATGTGAACTGAAGGTGACTGCCAAGTGTGGAGAATGTCGCAGCAACTGACTGACTGAGAGTAGATTTAATTCCATCCCTGGAACGTAGTACACATCAAGGAATATGAGATTCCTCCCAACAGACTGAATCTAAATGTTGCCTTCACTGACAACCGTGTACTCTTCTCCGCCACCAAAAATAACAGAATCTGAATAAGGCTGGTAGTCAGTAAACCAGTCTCTGCAGTGAGTGAAATGTCGAGAGGCACCTGAATCAGTGTACCAGGCAGACGACTTCACATGATTCTGCCTGCTCAGTGTGCTTTGCACTGTTCGCTTTGGGTTGCGAACCGAATTGCTTAGACTAGGCAACTAAGCATTTCTAACATTCAACCTTCATGTGACCAAACTTGTGACAGTAGTTGCATTGAATGTTCTTCTTTCTAGTACCATCAGATCCTGGAGCAGAAGACTTTTGCTGAGATGGTTGCTGAAACTTGCCCTTATCCTTCTGAAAGGATTTCGCAGCAAAGGCTTGCTCAGTGGAGGTGGAATTGGAGCTGCTACCGCACTGTTGTTTCCACCAATCTTACTAAAGCAGTAGGGTGTAGAGATCAATGAACTTTAGATCAACAACAGTAGATGTGATGTTGAGTGTCTCAATAAAATGCTCATAGGATTTTGGTAAACTCCGAAGAGTGATTACCACAATATCCTCTTCCTCCATCTTGCGACCGATGGCAAGTAGCTGATCACGGATTTCTTGAATCCGATTCAGGTGTGCCTGGAGCATGGTCCGCTCATCCATGACAATAGAAAACAGAGTGTTTTTCAGAAAGAAGGCTCTGCTCTTGTCAAAAGTCTCATGAAGACCTTTGAGGTGTGTCCAAATTTCGGCAGCTGTCTTGCCGGATGGAATCTGAGAAAGCTGATCATCAGCCACGGATAACTTGAGAAGCATTACTGCCTCTCAATTATTCAGATCTCATGTATCTTGATCAGGACCCGGAGAAGTCGGACACTTCGTAATACCCAAAACAAGTTGATCGATGATCCGATATTCAAAGATTGCAATGATGCACTACTTCCAGGTTCCATAATTGCGACCATTGAATTTGGAGTTATGCTCGAGCAGAATATTTGTCAAAGATGCCATGGTACGTCTTTCAATGAAAATCTGTGAAGGCACATTGTTCGAGGCAAAAATATGGAAGACCCAAAAGAATAAAAGAGTGACCCAGAAGAGAGCTCGAAAAACCCAAAAGGAATATGCTGTTTTTTTGAATCCGCTGGCTCGAAAATCGAGACACAAAAAATGAGGCACCCAGAAAAAACGAACGACAACCCAGTTAAGCTCTCGAAAAACCCACCAAAAATTTTTGACCCCAAAAATTAGAGTTTCGAGCCAAAAAACCAATCGGCAGATTTGAAGGTCAAAGTAACAGAAAAATGGTGTTTGTATTAGAATAATCTTTAATGCTCACTATTGTAGTTTACTGTAAATATTAGAATGTTTCTAATATTTAGTTGTAGTGTAGAATAGAATGTTTCTATTCTATTCTATCGTCCTTTTGTATATATTGATCGTTTCGATCTCTGATTAATCAAGCAAGTATTCTGCCATTTACGTTTGTAACATGGTATCAAAGCGAGGTTAAATTTTCTTTGAAAATAATAATTTCTTATTGAAATTATCTGAACCTGGTTTTTGAAATTATTTCTTCCTAAATAATTTTGCTTCGTTATACCTAGTTCAAGCTAGGGTTTGGATGACTGTAAATCACGTTTTTCTATGGTAAAATCGCGGCTCTGGAAAATTTGAAAATCGCTGGTTTTTTAAAAATCACATTTCTTGTTCCTTGGTGATCTACGTCTCAGTTACAAACGGCGGATCTTTGGTCTATGCTTGCGACTGACATCAATCAAGATAAATATCTTCTGGTTGCAAAGACGTCAATCCGCCATTTATTTCTGCAAGTTCGCGATTTATTGGAGGTCTGACGTTCGCAGGTTTATGGTCGTGTTTTTTGCCCATTCGTGTGACCTCCAGGCGTCGGTGTTCTGATTTTCGGTGTTCGTATGACCTCCTCCATCCTGCCGTGACCTCCTTCCACCACTGGTCGACTGTAAAACCACCATTTTTTTTGCTAAATCGACCTTCAAAGCCAACGACTAGGGTTTTGCCCGAAACCTTACTTTGTGGGTCTAGACAAATTTTTCTGTTTGCAGATTCTTTGTGGGTTTTTTCAAGATCTTTAATGGGTCTTCATCAGATTTTTGTGGGTGTCTCGATTTTTGTGCCTCGATTTTTGAGCCATCAGATCCGAATTTCAACAGCGTATTATTTCTGGGTTTTTCAAGCTCTCGTCCGTATACTTCTCCATTTTTTTTGGGTCATTCATTTTCTCACCTCGAAATTTGTGCCATTTGAGACATTTGCATATTATGACCATCTGTATCAACAACATCAAAAGTCAAACTCAATTCAACAGCAAGCCAATGCTGCCTAGCACTCAGAGCAGAAAGAATCTCTCTATCATGCCTTTATGGCCAGCATACCTACAAATCATGCGAAATCTTCTGCCTGGTACATCGATTCTAGTGCCTCTCGACATTTCACTCATAGGCGTGATTGGTTTGTTGAATTCACTCCCTATTCTGATTCAGTCATCTTTGGAGGCGGCGAAGAATACAATATTGTCGGAAAAGGCAATGTTCAGATTCAGTCTGGAGGAAGAAAACTCATGTTTCTCAATGTATGTTATGTTCTTGGCATGAAACATAATCTTCTGTCTGTTAGTCAGATTATGAAGCACTCTCCTCAGTTGGATGTCGTCTTCAGTGGAAATAAGTGTTCAATTATTGATCGTGCTTCTCGCACTATCCTTGCTATCGGTCTTGAGGATCATGGTATTTATAGACTTATAGATTCAGGAGATTCTCTTGAGCATGCCTTCATCGCCGAATCATCCACTCTCAGCAGCCTCTGGCATCAGCGATATGGTCATCTGAACATGCAATATCTAGCACAACTTGCTCGGGATAATTTAGTCCATGGCCTACCTAACATCCAGACCCAGAACCATTGCGTTTGCGGAGCTTGCCAAGCAGGGAAGCAACATAGGACACCATTTACGAATGGCGAATCATGGCGAGCATCTAGAGTGCTACAGTTGGTCCACGCTGATGTATGTGGTCCTATGAATACACCTTCTATTTCCGGGAACAGGTACTTCTTACTCTTTGTGGATGATTTTAGTCGCAAAATGTGGGTATATTTTCTTAAGCAAAAATCAGATGTTTTTCCTGTATTTCAGCAATTTAAAGCTCTAGTAGAAAAAGAGTTTGGTTCCTCCATCCGTACTCTTAGGACCGATAATGGGGGGGAATTTTGTTCATCTGCTTTCTCTGTCTTCTGTACTACTCACGGCATTAGACGTCAGCTCACCACACCTCACACTCCTCAACAAAACGGTGTTGTAGAGCGTCGTAACCGTACCATCACAGAAATGGCTAGGGCTATGTTAGAACATAGAAATGTTCCCAGAAAATATTGGGCAGAAGCAGTATCCACAGCGGTCTATCTTCTTAACCGGTCACCCACTCTTGCCGTTAATCATAAAACCCCTGAGGAAGCCTGGTCTGGTCGCAAACCTAAGATCAACCATTTGAAAGTTTTTGGCTCTCTGGCATATGTATGGATTCCTGATGTCAAACGCACTAAGTTGGATTCCAAAAGCCAAAAACTTATGTTTACAGGATATAGTTACACACATAAGGCCTATCGGTTGATTAATGTAAATACTGATCGTTTAATCTTCAATCGTGATGTTGTGTTTGATGAGGAACTTGGACCATTTCCGCTCTCTAACTCTTCACTGCATTCTGAGATTCAGTCTTCAGCAATCTCTGACTTGGGTTCTTCTATTTTACACGAGTCATCTGATGCTACTGATACACCACCTCAGCCACCTCCTGATAATACAGCTATCCCGACAGCATTTGATATTGGCTCCTCGACTCTTCGGCCAAAATGGTGGGCTAAAACGATTAGTGATCTTCGTCCTGATGAACTCATTGAGGGTAGAACCTCCAGAAATAAGAGCATTCAGCACAACACAGTTAATATAGCTCTTATGGCAAACATCCATAGTATCCCTGAGCCCCAGACATATGCAGAGGCCAAAGGAATTCCAAAATGGGAACATGTAATGGATGCTGAGCTTCAAAGTCTTCAAAAGAACCACACCTGGGTTCTTTCAGATCTTCCTCTTGGGAAGTGTTAGGAACCTGTGTGTTCCTTCTGTTTATTTTGTTAGAGTAGAGTTGTTGGACGCATATGCTTTGTAAGTCGTCCCGTGAGTTTATTTTATTATCCCACATGCATAGGTAGTATTACTTTTCTAGATCGTACCCAGTATATAAGAATAGGTTGAGGCCCTTGATGGGCACGGACGAATTTATTGTATTGAGCTTGCTCAAAGGAGGTTACCCCCTCGAAGTGGCCTGCGATCAGTAGATTTATTCTGAGTTCTGCTATCACTTTGTATTCTGTTATTTCGAGCATTCTCACGATATTGCTATAAGGAGGTTCTTCTCATCTGGTATCAGAGCACTCTCTTGGGCTCGCTGGGTGGAAATTACATCAAATTTTTTTCTGTCGTGGCCTTCAGGTTCCTCTCACTTCTAATATCTCTTGTTATTGCAATAACTCTTTTCAGTTGTTCTGTCTGTGAGTGAATTTTTCTAAGTCGACTGTTCAAAAAAAAAAAAAAAAAAAAAGGTAAAAATTTTTCTGTTTTTTAGTCGTAGCTTCCTTGTTTGCTTTCTGTTTCTGCTCATACTTCCGCAGAACGTCTGCAATATCATTTCGCATACTTCCTTCCTTGGCGACCCAACCCCAAATTTTACATATCAAAGCCCTAAATCCCTCATTTATCTAATTTTAGGGTTTGCCCTATCTTTTTCACCTCTCATCCAATCGCCACCAAACTGAGCCACAAGATTCAATTCCTCATTTTGCTCCCTTATCCCTCTTGGACTGTTCGCCTCATTTCGCCTCCCTACCCTTGAAACCCTCATTTTTCTTTTTCCCTTGTCCCCAGATAGTCTCCCACCACCCGTCGAACACCCATTTCCTATATGAGTTTTACCCAAATCCAAGTTTGTCGTAACTAAAAAAGTTTTTGTTTCTCATCTTCTACCCATTTCGAAAAAAAAAAAAAAAAAAACCTTGTTTTATGGTTGTTACGCGTACAGGAGCAAAAATCATGGAAGAGGAAATTGCATCCCTCAAAACCAGACTTCAAGATCTGGATGACAAAATTCTGGGTCTTAACTTTCAGCAGTCAGCCATGAGCCGAAACCATTCAGGAGATACTGGGTCCTCTTCTGGCAATTTCCGTGGACCAAAGCTTGATTTTCCACGCTTCGATGGTTCTGATCCGACTGGATGGATCTATAGGGCAGAGCAGTATTTCAGTTTGCATAATACTTTGGATAACCACAAAGTCTCCCTTGCATCTTTTCATTTGGAACATGAAGCTCTTCAATGGTTCCGTTGGTACATCAAGGCTAATGTAGGCCCAACGTGGAGCGAATTGTGCACCCTCATTTTGGAGCGCTTTGGCCCTAGTTCCTTTGATGATTTCACAGGAGCACTCACTAAACTGCGTCAAACAGGCACTGTAAGAGAATACCAGACAGAGTTTGAAAAATTAGCTAATCACACAGAGGGCTTGTCTGATGAATTCTTCCGTAGTTGTTTTGTCAGTGGTCTGAAGGATGCACTTCGCTCAGAAGTCAAAATGTTTCGACCTACTACAATGATGGAAGCCCTTGGGTTGGCTAAGTTAGCGGAAGACAAGATTAGTGCTCTACAACGCTCCAGATCTAATTTTGTTCCATTCAGAAATACAGGTTCTCACAACCCTCCAGTCATACCAGCTCCCAGAACTACTCCGATCAAGCACTTGTCTGAAACAGAGATGCGAGTTAGGCGAGACAAAGGGCTTTGTTATAATTGTGATGAGAAATGGTCTCGGGGCCATAGATGTGTTCAGCAAAAGCTCTATCTCTTGGATGTGGATTCTCCACCGGAACTGGAAGAATATGTAGATGCTCAGGAAACAGTGGATGCTGAGGTTGAGCCTCACCAGCCTGAACCTCCTTCCCCAGAAGCTCCACCAGAGATATCTGTCCATGCTTTGGCAGGAGTCACTACTCCACAAACCATGCGGGTCCAGGGTTTCTTCAAGAAGATCCCTCTTACTATACTCATTGATTCTGGTAGCACTCATAACTTCATTGATCCACGAATAGCCAAACAGGCTGATTGCTTTATCCATCCCTGCTCTAGCTTTGAAGTCATGATTGCCAATGGGGGCACTTTACCTTGTAAAGGGAAATGTCGCAACGTGCGTCTCTCTATTGGAGATTATAACATGCGCTCTGACATGTTTGCCTTACCCTTAGGTGGCTGTGATGTGGTTTTGGGTGCCCAATGGTTACGCACTCTTGGCCCCATTCTCTGGGATTTTGCTGAACTTTGGATGCAGTTTTCAGCCGAGGGGCACCAACACACTTTGAAAGGCTTACAACCAGGGTCTCTCAGCATCATCAGTTCACACCGTATGGAAAAACTTCTTAAGAAGAATTCACATGGTGTCATCGCTCAGCTCCATTCCATTCAGATGCAGCCATCAGCAGTCTCTAGCACTCCTGCCGATCTCCAACACATTTTGGACAAGTATTCTGGTATATTTGCTGAACCTGTGGGATTACCTCCTTCTCGTCCAGAGGACCACCGTATTCAGCTCCTTCCTGGCAGTGTTCCGCCCAACATCAGGCCCTACCGCTACCCATTTCATCAGAAGACCGAAATCGAGATACTTGTCCGTGACTTACTGAAGCAAGGTATTATTCGCCCTAGTACCAGTTCCTTTTCTTCTCCAGTTCTGCTTGTTCGCAAAAAAGATGGGTCATGGCGACTCTGCATTGATTTCCGAGCACTTAATCATCTCACTATAAAGGACAAGTTTCCCATTCCAGTTGTTGATGAACTTCTTGATGAACTTCATGGGGCTCATTTTTTCTCCAAGTTAGATCTTCGTTCTGGGTATCATCAAATTCGGGTTAATGAGGAGGATATACCTAAAACTGCCTTCCGCACACATGATGGTCACTATGAATTTTTAGTCATGCCCTTTGGCCTCACGAATGCTCCTTCAACATTTCAGGCAGTGATGAATAACATATTTCGACCATACCTCCGGAAATTCATTCTAGTCTTCTTTGATGATATCCTCATATATAGCAAAACTTGGGCTGAGCATCTCCATCATCTGGAGCTTGTCTTGCAACTTCTCTCTGATTATCAACTCTGTGCAAAACTATCTAAATGTGTGTTTGGCCAGGAGGAAGTGGAGTATCTCGGGCATATTGTTGCACACCATGGAGTGCGGGTGGATCCTACAAAAATAGATGCCATGAAAACTTGGCCGCATCCTAAAACTCTCAAGAGCCTTCGGGGTTTTTTGGGGTTGACTGGCTACTACCGCAAGTTTGTCAAAGATTACGGGAAAATTGCAGCACCATTGACAGCTCTGTTAAAAAAGGATGCCTTCTCCTGGACCCCTGTTGCTGAGACTGCATTTGAACAACTGAAACAGGCTATGTGCAGTACACCTGTTCTCGCGATGCCAGATTTTTCCAAACCCTTCACTATTGAGAGTGATGCTTGCGGCAATGGATTGGGTGCTGTTCTCCTGCAAGATGACCATCCTATTGCATTCACTAGCAAAGCCCTCTCTGGTAAGAATCTAGCCCTCTCTACTTATGAAAAAGAAATGATGGCTATTTTGCATGCTGTACAGAAGTGGCGGCCATACCTCTTAGGGAGTCATTTTTGCATCAGAACCGATCACCAAAGTCTGAAATACTTCCTGGAACAACGGGTATCCTCTCCTACACAACAGAAATGGGTCAGCAAACTCATGGGGTATGATTATGAGATCACCTACAAGAAGGGTAAGGAGAATATTGTGGCAGATGCTCTTTCTCGCACATTTGATAATCAAGCTTCCCTTTCCGCTATTTCTAAGCCCATTCCCAATTGGTTAGAGTCTGTTCAGCAGGGCTATGACAGTGACTCTTCTTTATCTCAAATCATTCACCGGCTAGCCAATAATCCTTCTGCTATACCACATTACTCTTGGGATGGTGCTTCTCTTCGATACAAGGGTCGGCTAGTGCTTCCTCAGAACCCAGCTCTACATCAGGCTATTTTTTATGAACTCCATGCTTCTCCTTCAGCAGGGCACTCAGGCTTCCTCAAAACTTATGAGCGAGCAAGGAGAAACTTCTTTTGGAAAGGAATGAAACAGACGATTCAACAGATGGTGGCTGAATGTGATACTTGCCAACGCCACAAGGGTGAAACGACCCTCCTTCCTGGCTTGCTCGAACCATTGCCCATCCCTACACGGATTTGGACTGATATTTCTATGGATTTCATTGAAGGGCTTCCTAAATCCGGTGGCAAGACAGTGATCTTGGTTGTGGTTGATCGTCTCTCGAAATATAGTCATTTTTGTGCCCTCAGCCACCCCTATACTGCCTCCTTTGTTGCACAAATCTTCATGGACCAGATATTTCGTCTTCATGGACTCCCTTCTTCCATTGTCTCTGATCGTGATGCAACTTTTACCAGTCATTTTTGGACTGAACTGTTTCAGAAAACTGGCACCAAACTGAAGATGAGTTCGGGCTATCACCCACAAACTGATGGTCAAACGGAAATTGTCAATAAATGCTTGGAAACTTATCTTCGTTGCTTCACTTCCGAACAGCAACATCAGTGGGCCAAGTGGCTCCCTTTAGCTGAATGGTGGTACAATACCTCTTACCACACTGCCTCTAAAATGACTCCATATGAAGCAGTCTATGGTCAGGCACCTCCAGTGCTCCTTCCCTACACTCCCAACAGCTCACCAGTCCAGGCAGTTGACATAGTTCTCCGCAGCAGGGATCAGATTCTTCGTACCTTACAGGATAATCTTCACATGGCCCGTAATCGGATGAAACAACAAGCAGATCAACACCGTTCTGAGCGCTCATTTCAAGTTGGGGATATGGTTTTTCTTCGTCTACAGCCATACAAACAATCCTCCCTAAAGCTGAAAGGGCGTCATAAGCTGGCCCCAAAATTTTATGGGCCTTATCAGGTTCTGCAGAAGATTGGTTCAGTTGCTTATAAACTGGAACTTCCTCCTTCTTCCCGCATTCATCCAGTCTTTCATGTTTCTTGTCTAAAGAAAGTTCTGGGTACCACTGTCAGAGCACAAACTACTCTCCCTGAAATGGATACGGAAGGATCCATTATCCTGGAGCCGGTGGCAATCATTGACCAGCGCACTCGCCAGCTTCGCTCTCGCTCCATCTCTGAGGTCTTGATTCAGTGGCATGGCATGCAACCAGAGGATGCTACCTGGGAACCCCTTCTTCAGATTCAACAACAATTTCCACACCTTAAGCTTTGAGGACAAAGCTTTTTTCTAAGGGAGAGGGGATGTTAGGAACCTGTGTGTTCCTTCTGTTTATTTTGTTAGAGTAGAGTTGTTGGACGCATATGCTTTGTAAGTCGTCCCGTGAGTTTATTTTATTATCCCACATGCATAGGTAGTATTACTTTTCTAGATCGTACCCAGTATATAAGAATAGGTTGAGGCCCTTGATGGGCACGGACGAATTTATTGTATTGAGCTTGCTCAAAGGAGGTTACCCCCTCGAAGTGGCCTGCGATCAGTAGATTTATTCTGAGTTCTGCTATCACTTTGTATTCTGTTATTTCGAGCATTCTCACGATATTGCTATAAGGAGGTTCTTCTCAGGAAGAAACCCATTAGCTGTAAATGGGTCTATAAGGTCAAGTACCATGCAGATGGTACCTTGGACAAATACAAAGCCAGACTTGTTGCTCGAGGATTCACCCAACGTGAAGGCATTGACTATGAGGAGACATTTGCTCCAACAGCTAAGATGAGTACTATTCGTATTCTTCTTGCCATTGCAGCTCAGTATGGTTGAAAAGTTAATCAGATGGATGTGAAGAGTGCTTTTCTCAATGGTGAATTACAGGAAGAAGTCTACATGACACAGCCCCCAGGTTTTAAGGTTGCCGGTTCAGAACCAAAAGTATGTAGACTCAAGAAGGCCATCTATGGTCTTAAACAGGCTCCTAGGGCTTGGTACATAAAGATTGATCAGTACTTGGTTACTCAGGGATTTTAGCGCAGCCCGTCAGATAGTAATTTGTATATTAAACACCCTGGTAATGAAATTCTTTTTCTTGTTGTCTACGTGGATGATCTAATCATTACTGGGAGTTCAGAACATTTGATTTCAGATATCAAACAGGATCTATGCAAAACTTTTGACATGACCGATCTTGGATTGCTTCATTATTGTTTAGGTATTGAGGTTTGGCAGACTAACAACACTATTTTTTTGTCTTAGTCCAAGTATGCCAGAAGTTTGCTTGACAGGTTTCGAATGCAGGATTGCAAACCTGCCTCCACTCCTATGGAGACTGGTCTGAAATTGTCCGCACAATCTGATTCTCCTCCTGTAGATGAAACACTCTTCAGGCAACTAGTAGGTAGTCTCATCTATCTTACTACTACTAGACCTGATCTCAGTTTTGCAGTCAGCTACATCTCCCGGTTCATGACAAACCCCAAGACTGATCATTGGATTGCAGCAAAACGTGTATTACGCTATGTACAGGGTACTTCAGATTATGGTCTTTGTTATACAAGGAGTACTACTCCTCAGCTTCGTGGATTCGCCGATTCTGATTGGGCCGGCTCAGTTGATGACAGGAAATCTACTTCTGGTTATGTGTTCAGTATCGGATCTGCAGCAGTTACCTGGACCAGTAAGAAGCAACAGGCACATGCCCTCTCCTCTACAGAAGCAGAATATAGAGGAGCTGTCAAGGCAGCTTGTGAAGCAGTTTGGCTCCATCAGATGCTTGCAGATATGCATATTTCTCAAGCGGGTCCAACTTCTTTGTTTTCAGACAATCAGGCAGTACTCAAACTCGCCAAAAACCTAGTGTTTCATGAACGAACCAAGCACATAGAGCTTCATTGCCATTATATTCGACAATTAGTAGAAGATGGAACTATTCAGTTACTCTCTGTCCCTACCTCAGAGCAACCAGCAGATATTTTCACAAAACCCCTTGGTCCTGACAAGTTTGTTAAATTCAGGGGATCTATTGGTGTAGTAAATAGATTGAGCATTATGGGGGGGGTATTAGAATAATCTTTAATGCTCACTATTGTAGTTTACTGTAAATATTAGAATGTTTCTAATATTTAGTTGTAGTGTAGAATAGAATGTTTCTATTCTATTCTATCGTCCTTTTGTATATATTGATCGTTTCGATCTCTGATTAATCAAGCAAGTATTCTGCCATTTACGTTTGTAACAATTTGCAGGTCTGAAAAAGACGATTTTGATCTGAACAGGAGCGTTTTTGCCTAAGACAGCAGAGGCAAAGAGATTTTAGCATAAAAAACTGTGATTTCACCCTCAAAAATGCTGTTCCTTGACTGTAGAAAAACAGATGCCAAAACTGAAACCCTAGCCCGCAATTTTCAGATATGATGAGGATCCAAGTTGTAGAAAAACAACCTCCAGATCTGCGATTTTCAGCAGCTGAAAAATGACAGTGAACACACGAATTCTTCAAAAAATGGAAAACCCTAGATGGGTTTTAAGAAATCGCAGAAAAAATTCCAAAAATTTTGAAGCAAATAATTTCAAAAAAGAAATTATAGAATTTTTGAAAAAACTTCAAGTATTAGCTCTAATACCATATTACGGAAGTAATTGGTAAAATAATTGCTTGTTATTAACAGAAACCAAGAGGTCAATTTATACAAAAGAATAAAGCGATGTTTCCTTAGGAAACTATCAAAAAGAATAGAAATATTCTATTCTAACAGATAAAGCTAAAAAAGTGAAAGCTAACTAGATATTTACAATAGATAACCATTAACTAATAATAGACGACTTATCTATTATTGTAATATCCTTGCCTGCCAACGGTAATTAAGTCATCTACTGCTACCGTGGGAGGACAATACAACTTACGGCTATCCAAGCATGCTCTGCAGGTTGGTTAGAAAGATGAAGATCAATCCTTCTCCCCTCCCATCTTAATTTGCCTATAGATTAGTAGGGTCCTTGCTCTCTACTATAATCTGAAAGGGGGCTGCTTCATTCCATCGATAACTCCTTTGCCAGTTGTGCTTCCTTCTCTAATCTGCTCTCACTTTTTCTTTTGTGCTTTTATGGTTGAAACTTGTAGCATCTGGGCATTTTGTTTTAAATTTATAATTCTTATATGTATGCACATTGACAATGAAAGCATTTGAGTTTTGTTAATTTGTTTATCAACTCTCATGTAAAATCTTAATTTAAGGATAATGTTATATATTAAGGCTTTAAGCTTCTATAATGTCTACAACCAATGCTTTAACTCATGAAGTTAGATGGACAGATTGCATGTTAGATGGAAGCCCCCACCTACAGGTTTTATTAAGGTTGACTTTGATGGCTCATCTAAATTTAAAGGGAATACGGGCAAGTCAGCATGTAGCATTTGCTTAAGGTCCTAAGGAATCATTTGGGTGAGATAGTTGCATTTAAAGGGTCTTTCACTGCCTCAAGGCACCAATAATTTGGTTGAGGCATATGCTTTACTTCATGGATTGACTCTTGCTAAAAAACTGTGGATTCAGAAGATTCAAGTGGAAGGTGATTCATCTCTTATCACCAATGCTTGCATTAATAGAAAAAATCTTAACTGGAGAATCAGATATATATGGGATACCTTGGACTCGTTTAAAATTTGTCATATTTTGCATATCTACAGGGAAGGGAATTATGTAGCTGACCTCCTTGCCAATTGGGGCTTGAATATAGATTCTACAGGCATGGACATTTGTGTGAATAATTTTTCAGATTTGGAGTATTTAATCCTTGGACAAACGAAATATTTAAATATGATATTCATAGTCCAGTGTTATATGCCAGAGCTGTCAAATGGATTTTATATGATCGTCTCATTTTTTAGGACAACAAGATTATCCTTTACGCAGAATTCTAGTTATTACATTTGCCTGTGAAACAGCAATCAGAAATTTGAGAATATGGTCAACTTCAATTATGGCACAGGATGTTGCTGGAGCCGGGCACTATTTTATGCCCTGGGTTATTGGAACCCAAATCGGAGGCCATCTATCTTTGAGAACTTGGACACTGGATATCAAATGTGAAACAAAGACCAAGGATAATTTTTCCGTGACTGTGGTTGCCTCTGATCAATAATGCACTCTTGCAGAAAAGGCCACTGATGCCTTTTATAAACTGAGTGACACAAAGGGACAAGTTCAGGCATATGTTTTTGATGTTATTCGTTCTACTGTCCCAAAGATGAATCTCGACAATGTCTTTGAACAAAAGAGTGGGATTGCTAGAGCTGTTGAAGACGAACTTGAAAAGGTTATGTCAAACTATGGATATGCGATAGTGGAAACGCTTGTTGTTGACATAGAACCTGATGTGCTGGGGAAGAAAGCAATGAATGCAGCTGCAAGAATGAGGGTAGCAACACAAGAAAAAGCAGAGGCAGAGAAAATTTTGCAAATCATGAACAGAAGGAGAAGCATAACCAAAGTATCTGTCAGGACTTGGCATCACTAGGCAAAGGCAAGCAATTGTAGGTGGGCTGAGGGAGAATGTACTTGCGTTATCAGGGAATGTGCCTGGCACATGTGCAAAGGATGTGATGGATATGGTGCTGGTGACACAGTATTTTGACACCATAAAAGAGATTGGAGCACATTCAAAATCTTCAGCAGTGTTCATACCCCATGGGCCTGGTGCAGTTCATGATGTTGTTCAGCAGATCAGAGATGGACTGCTCCAGGGATCACATCACATGCCTTTCATCAGTAGATATATAAGTTTGTGTACCTAATAAGGATTTTAAAAATGTAGTGCCAAGCTTTTCAATGTCAACAGCATTTTATTGTCGCTTCTCAAACACATTATATTATCAAATAAGGATTTAAAAAACACAGTGCCAAGCTTTCTAATGTCAAAATGCATTTTATTGTCCCTTCTACAATACAATGTATTTGAATAGGACCAAAAAAAATTATGGTACAGGATGTTGGCATTTATGCTGGAAGGATTGTGTTTGAGTATGTTGGAGTGGATGTTCATTGAACAGCAGAGTGCTTGAGAGTTCATCTCTTTGTAATTTCACAGTCTGCAGGCCACAGGGTGTAGATCTCAATTGGTGGACAGAGCATCTGAATTCTTTGTATGCCAATCCCACATGAGCCAATCCCACATGATTGATCTTCAGCAATTTGTACATTGCATCAACTTGGAGGGGATGAGGGTTCCACTTTTGCCTTCAAAAAAATAGCAATAAGGTTCGTGCCGAACAATCAATTTGATAGATTCTAGAGCACAGAGACAAACCCCTTGCTTTGTTGCAAGGATTCTCAACAAAAAGTTGGACAACAAAGATTTGGACAACGAAGAGATTACCAACCATCTCCTTATCAACCATTCCTTCAGATCACAGTATTGGGACTGGCTACAATGGTATCTAGTCTGTAGTAGTCCAAGACAATAGGATATAATAGAATATATAAAGAGTAGAATAAAATCAAATGCTCATTGGGCTGGGATTTGTGTCGCAGTTTCATCTATGGCAAATCTGAATGGCTGTCAATTGCGTTTACTGGAGCTATGGATCTAATCTAAGACTATATTGTACACCATTCGTTCTACTATAATTGAGAGTCTATTCAAACAAGAACCCATAATCTCTTTAAATAAATCTAAAATACATTTGTAAACCGAAAGAAAAATAGGAATCTTGATTTAAATTGCTTAGTTCAAAGCATTTAGGGGCATTTTTGGTTGTTTGCATATTCGACAGTTACCACACTCTCTGTAAAGGTCTTTTGACAAACAGGCTGTGCGCATTTTACCAATTGAATTTTTCCTATGTTACCCGGGACACATTTCCATCCTTAAGCCCCAGGTTCCGGAAACGGGGATGGTTTTGGGGACAGGGGGATGGCCGTCCGGGGACGTTTCCAAGCCATCCCCACCCAGACCGGAAAATTGGAAACACGTCCCTGAAACTTTGGAAACGGTCAACAACTTTCCGAAACACGTTGACCGTCCCAGGGACTGCATTTTCATTTCCTACGCATCCCGGGGACTGCTACAAGTTTCCAGTTTTAAAAAATGATTATACCCAAAATAAAATTTATTTTTTTTAAAAATAATTACCCATACATGGGCCTGCTTGGAAGTCAGAGAATAAATTATAAAATAAATTTTATAAACTTTAATTGATAACTTTTTAACCAATGTACGTATCCTATTATAATTATTATATTAAAGTTTGATTTATAAAAATCGTGCATGCTCTTTTTTCTTGCATTTGTTTGTGCCCAACACGGCATAGAAAGCTGGGGAATGTTGACGGCATAGCAGGAAGCTGCTGCAGTCAAGCTGAACGCAGCAGGGACGGTGGAGGTTGAATGCAGCAGGGAGTGAAGTCTGAGCAGAGTCCAGACGCAGGTTGACTGGTGGTTTGCATTCAGCGTGCAAGACAAGCAAGGGTTTTTAGTTTTGAGAGGTAAGTTTTAAGTTTTTTTATTTCATTTTTTTAAGAGTTTCTTAGTTTTTTAGTTAGGTCTGTTTTCCTGTCTATCACAATACATCATGCTATGTTGAATAGATTAATCCACTAGATGCATATGCATGAGTTCTGACTTCTGAGTTTTGGCAATGTCACCAAAAAAATTTACAGTTTATTGTATTAAAAAATTTAATATTCAGGAATACTGTAATACTGTTACATGAGTGCCATTTTCTGTGCAACACACAGAATACATGAATGTTGCCATATTGCAATATTGCAGATCTTTTTTTCAAGATCTTTTTTTCTGATGTATCTTCATTGTTTATAGCTCGTTTAGTGAACAGAGTTCTTTTTTTTTAAACAAGAAATATTTTCTATTAATCAATAAAAAAATTATAAATATAAAATATGAGTGTCATTTCTTAAATTTTCAGTTTCCATTTCAAATTTTCATTTCTAATTTGTTTAATCTTATACAATGTATGCATTAGATTGTAGTCTGTTATAAGTTATTTTATGTCATGTGAGATAGAAGTCTGAATTTTGTTTTTGTTTTTGTTAAATTTAAAATTCTTGATCTCACAATAAAAATGAGCAGTAACAGCAGCAGTGATGGTACTGGTAGTGATGAAGAATGGCAGGGTGAAGAAGTTGGAATTGGGGGTGGTAATGCAAGTGTTGGGAGTTGATCAAGAGATAAAATCAACAAATTTGAAATCCCTTTAGTTGTCCTAAAAGACTTTGCATGAGGCCCTTTTAACCCTTATAAACCTCTATGTTGCCTTGTTCATCCAATAGATATCAAAAAGCAAAATTAAAGTGTAAGTAGGATATACAAATGTCATGTATGTGAAAATGAAATTAGAGGGAGCTACACAAGGATATGGTCTCATTTCTTGGGGGTTAAGGGCAAGGGAGTTAAATATTGTAAAAAATTAGAGGATGCAAAAATAGAGTTTTATAGATTACACATGGAGGCTGAATAGAAGTCTAAAGGTCTGCCCATTTTTATACCTTCACCCTCACAGCCATCTACTCATGGTATTCACTCTATGTCATCTACTAGTAGTGCATTTTCTAGTGTGGGAACCAAAAAAAATGAAAAAGGAAAGAGGAAGGCTAGTGATAGTGCGCAGCCAGGGTCAGTTACAGATTTGTTCAATGCACAAGCACAGGAAATGTTAAATTATTCAGTTACTGATTTCTTTTTTGCCCATGCCATCCCATTTCATATGGCCTGTTAACCATTCTTCAAGAAAATGTTAAAAGATACAAGTTTAATAGGTCCCTCTATGGTACCCCCCGGAGATCATAAAAAATGCACTACCCTCCTTGATAAAGCATATTCCAAGGTGGGTTTGGTGATGGAGGATATGAGGCGTACTTGGATGAAGACTGGTTGTTCCATTGTGATGGATGGGTGAACCGATATTAGACATCGGCCACTTATCAATATCATTGTCACATCCGCAGGTGGCTCTTATTTTCTTAAAGCTGTTGATTGTTCAGGGAAACACAAGGATGCAGATTTTCAGTTTGGCATTCTACGAGAGGCCATAGAGGAGGTTGGACCCTCAAATGTGGTTCAGGTGATTACTGATTCAGCACATGTGCGCAAATTGGCTTTCAAATTACAAGCACATCTTTTGGACTCCATGTTGTGTTCATGCATTGAACAATGTATTGAAGGACATGGGAAAATTGTCTTGGGTAAAAGAAGTGGTGACACAAGGAAGAGAGATTCAAATGTTTATTTGCAACATTTGCAACCACCACACTTCTCTCTTCAAGACATTTCCAAATGTGGTTCAAGTGATTACTGATTCAGCACATGTGCGCAAATTCGCTAGCAAATTACAAGCACATCTTTTGGACTCCATGTTGTGTTCATGCATTGAGCAATGCATTGAAGGACATGGGAAAATTGTCTTGGGTAAAAGAAGAGGTGACACAAGGAAGAGAGATTCAAATGTTTATTTGCAACCACCACACTTCACTTGCTCTCTTCAGGACACTTTCAAAGAAGGAATTCCTCAAACCTGTAGAGACAAGATATGTCAGCTACTACATTTTGCTAAAGAGGATGGTTGAGGTGCATGAAGTTCTACAACAGATGGTAGTGAATTCAGAGTGGATTAGATGATCTACAGAAAACACTACTAAAGGAAAAGCCATCAAACAAAGGATCCTTGATGACACTTGGTGGTCCACTGTGAGGTAAGACATTGTTGATTCTCATTTTCACTTGAAAATCATAAATTTCTTTCAATTTTCACATTTCTAAATATCTGATTTTAATTTAAAAGATTCTGATTTTCAGTCATTTACTTTAAATAAATAGATATTTGACATTATGTCCTTATTCTCATTGCAGATATGTTTGCTCAATCATCTCTCCTATTGTGGATGTCATCAGATACGCTGATATAGACTCTCCTAGCCTTGGGGAGATATATGAGACTATGGACAGCATGATTCAAAAGATGAAGTAAATAATTTTGGCTCATGATAATGATTTAGTCTTATACAAGGAGTACATTAAGCCAATTTTCTTGTGGAAATGGAATACTATGAATACTACACTTCACATGGCAGCTTGTGCACTAAATCCAAAATGGTATGAGCCTAGGCCTAGAAGGTGTGCTCCTAGCGAGGATGATGAGGTCAGACATGGGATTATGAAGGCCTTTCAAAAGATGTATTCATCTCAGGAATCTAGTATACTTTGTGAGCATTGAGTTGCTTTCACAAACCTTGATGGTCCAAACTTTGGCACAGCAAAGGCAAAGGTGGATAGAGCAATATTGGCACAGAAAAGCCCCATTGGTTGGTGACAATGGCATGGATCAGATGCACCATAGTTAAAGATGCTTGCAACTCGTCTCCTCTCACATGTTGCTAGTTCTAGTGTTGCAGAGAGGAATTGATCTACAAACAGCTTTATCCACTACGTGAAGAGAAATAATCTTGTCTCTAAACGAGCAAAGAAGTTAGTGGTTGTGCATAGTGCTCTACGATTTGCGGATCGTAAGACTCCAGAGTATCGACAAACTCCAATTTATGGTGGGATATTGATCCCGAGGACACCACCTAGGTTGATGAGGACAATGCACTGCCGGGACCTTGGCGTTCTGTTGAATGATGCATCCCTTGAAGCTCAAAATGATAGTGATAGTGGCTTTGATATGGATGATTAGGGGCAGCTGCCATAATATATTTGTTTTCATTTTGACTTTGATGTTTCAGACTTGGAACGTTTTGTCTTTGACATTATATGATCATTAATAGTTGATACATTGATGGAATGATTATATATTAATATGATCATTGATAGACTATAGTTGATACTTCGAAAGTTTGAAGTTTAAGTCTTTAACTTTTCAATGTTTTCATTTTGTTGAAAGCTCATGTTTTTCATTCTCTCATTTGATTCATTTCACGACTTGCTATTGGTATTCTAAGTACTTAAATGATGATTGAAAATGATGCTATTTTTTGTGATGATTCAATTAGATGCTAATTGTTATGCTCTGTGATCATTGATGAATCATTATTTGATGAATGGAATTGATGATTTTAAACTATATTACTGTGATGAATGTGAAATTGATGAATCTATTTGAAAATTCAGAGATATATATATATATATAGAGAGAGAGAGAGAGCCGTCCCCTGCTATGGCCAGAAAAAACTTTGAGGAAACCCGTAAACTTGGGTAACATAGAATTTTTCAAAAGCCTGCCTTTGATACCTTCATTAAGACATTGTTCAAACAACTCGCTTGCCTCTGTATGAGGTCGCGGCTGTACACAAGGTTGGCAAGGTGTTTAAACGTAGTGTTCACGGGCGTTTAAGCCAAGCTGCAAAATAATAAAGGTGACTTCCCTAATTTTCCGCAACACAAAATGAACAGTCCTAGTAGAGGCGAATGAGTAGTTCCAGATGACTATGCTCGGAACAACAGAAGATGTAAAGCAGGCATTGTAAGCTCAGAAGCAAACAGATTTTTGTTTTCAACCAGAGACTACTGTAGAATTTTACATTTCACAAAAAAATACTTTGATTATAAACAATCGACACCATAGATTGCAGAACTTGATCCCCATGGACGGGTTAAGGGCATGGACGTTATTTAAAATCTTTAACTCCCTCAAATCTTTACTTATACAATCTCGCGGTTACCGAGTTCAAAACGAGTTCCTATCGAAGTTGATAAGATTAAGCAAGCATATTGAAGCAGAAAGATGAAGTGGGTACCTGTGTTAGAGTTCCAGAGTAGCCCATGTCTTTAGCTTGGAAAGCCATTTTTAATGTGCCGCGCTGTTTCTGATTCTGCTTTCCGTGCTGAATCCATAAATAGAGTGGAAGAGCGTATGACGGGTAGGAAAGAAGTTTCCAGGGAGTGGGTGGCATACTCCACAAATATTCTATCGATTACTTTTTTTTCTAAATACTTACATTTTGACAGGATGATTGGGCTCCGTGATCTCAAATTCCTAACCAACTGAACGTGGTCCATATATTATTGTGTGGAATCTTGAAATATGGCGAGCCCGTGCCAATTCCTCTTTATTTTTCGGTTTTGTTTTAATTTTTGCCGTCGCTATTTAACCCGTTTACCTTCCTACCGGTAATCTTCTTCGGCTTTGATGTAGGGTTTCGTAATAGTTTTGAGGTGACATTCTCAAATTTGGGGGAAACCCTTTTTTTTTTCTTTCTTTTTTGAATTTAATTGGCCTATGGTTGCTACAATCATGAGTTTGGCACACAAGATTATTTTATTTTATTTTTTGCAAACCTTAAGGATTTCAAGAATCTATATAGTGAAAATTTTATAGATTACAATTGTTTGAATTGCATTTCTAAAGAGAGAAAGAAAATGAACAAGACATAGAGAAAATCTATCGATCATTATGAATTATTGGATTGTAGTTGTGACCTTTCTTGTCCTTTATTAGTGCTATGTTGTATGACCTTGCTTGGAATAAGATGCAACATGATATTTCTTTATATATTTGTGGCATATAAATTCTTTTAAGGTCAACATTTGTCCTGTGCAAGCATTGATTATCGATTGTTCTAGAATTTCTTTATCTATTTATAGCATTGGCTAATTGCTTTTTATTCGCATTTCTTTAAGGCATACGTCTCTTCCTACAGTAGCACAAGGTATGTCAGGGCTAACTTTATTCTTTTGCTTTTATAACATATTTTGTTGCATTTGATTTTGTGATCATGATATTTACATGAAATCTATTTGTGGAAGCTTTTTAAAATCTATTTGTGGAAGCTTGTTGCATTTGTTTTTGTGAGTTTATTTTTTGTCAAACTTAGGGTTTTATGGTAGTTTTGTATGCTATGTGGTATCTGTTCTTATTCATTCATTGGCCTCGTAACAATCGTTCCATATTCAAATAATGAATCTATGTGTATCTTTTAAATCAGAATAAGTTTGTGCATGGATCTATGAATTTTGATTGTTTTGGGTCACAAGATCGAGTCACATAGAGGATTAGAAGTCGGAAATGGTGTTGATGGTATCTCTTTGTTATATTTGCATAGTCATGGTTTTATCAGAGTATTCATTTGTAGTTATGGAGGTTAGTAGGGTTTTTTCTTGATAGAATATGCTTAGAAGTTTGCTAAGTCCTTAGAGATTAAATTTGGACTATTTTGCAAGCTTGTAGTAGGAGAACAAATGATGCCCTTTAAGGCAATAAAATCAGATAATGGTGTTCTTTTTCATGTCTCTACCTCACTTTTAAGTTGTTTGATCTTTTATTCTGAGTCATAGACTGGAAGGCCCAAGTCTCAAGCATGTCTTCATGGGGTTCGATGTGATGCTTCTAAGCATATCGTAAGCCTGGATATGTCAAATATGAGTCTCTATGGCTGATTTATGCCCCGACTAGGCCATTTCCATAACCTCGTCAATTTCACCATTGCTACTAATTCCTTCATGGGCCCATTCCTCTAAGAGATAACCAATATTGTGGATCTTTGTTTGCTTTGTAAATCAAATTCCTCAGATCACTTGCTACTTCCTAACTGCAAAAAAATAGATCCACCTCTATGAGGAACTTGATACCTCTCATACCCACAATTAGTTGTGGAAATCTCTCTGTATTACTTTCATCCAAATCAACAACATTAATTTTTATTTCCTGACCATGGGCACTTTGGGCAGGACCATGGTGAGCTTTTCGTTCCATTTAGTGGCTGCTCTGTAGAACACATATTGATTGGCACATGTTCATGTTGATTGCCACTTGTTCATTTTGAGGATGTCTTGATGAAGAGCCTTTCTTAATCAAGAAAATGTCACCATGCACTTAGTAAAAAAATTAAAATATTTACAAAATCATAACAATTGGCACTCATGCCCCAAAACAGTAAAGATTAATGATGAAAGCTCTCATTAGGGGAATATTATTTGGGGCAACCACCCTGATTGTGAGCAGGATGTTTTCTACATGACTCGCATGGGAAACATCTACATGACTCGCATGGGAAACATCTACAAAAGGCCCAAGATTTGTCATTCTCAAAAAACTTAAAGGATTTCTTTGAAATATGTTTAGACAAGGGGGGATTCCATTTGAAATATGTTAAAAAAGGCTTGAAAGGGAAATCTGAAATAGGTGATGTTAATTTTTCCTTCTGATTTTTTTCTCTTTGCAGCATATAAGTTGCTTATCTCTTCTCCCACCTCCCTCCCCCACTATTTGAACCCTAAAATTCAATGGGTCTACTAAACTCTTAACAATGAATATTACCTTCAAATTGTGAGAAAAACTATTCATGAATGCTTAGTCACTCTTTTCATAGAACAGTCATTCACCTATGTGACATTCCTATGATCTTTAAAATAGTCATTTGATCATTGATAGGATAGAACATCAAAAAAAAAAAAATCTCTTGAAACAGAATTTGAAATCTTTGAAAGAAACTCTAAAATCTAAACCAATGTAATAAGCTTTTAAGTCAGTGGATACTCTTTATGAATAGAATTGTGATATATTTTCCCCTTAAGAATCAGTGAATAGATATTCCTTATCAATTTAAGAGCATTGTCTATATCTTTGACAAATATGACTAATAAAGTGCAAAGAAATTGTTTTTATTGTTTGATATGTTTAGAGTAACGATAATAATAGAATCCAACAAAAAGCAAAGTCTCGTAAGAGAAAAAAAAATCCAAACTCCCATATGAACATAAACTTGCAAAGTAACAATTTTGAGACTTGCCTCTTTTGATTTCACTTTTCATTGAAAGGACATGACCATTACATATCCACACGAATTCAGGTATAACTTCTTTCTCAAATTTAGACTCATTTAAAATATTATTAAAAGAAGAAAGTGCATTGGAACTAATCTTCTATAATATAAGTTAACTTCCACATGTTAGATTCTCATTTTTTAAAATTGTTAATATGGTTAAATTTGTGCTCTTAATCTTGACTTAAGGAATTGTGAATATTCATTTGAAAATATATTATTTTGTACATTTGTGATTGTAATGGGGACCAATGTAAGAAATTTGATCAAAAGACAAAGAACAAGTACATAATGTGTATTTTTCACCTTTATGTTTTATTGTTAGTTTGATTTACATATTTATTAGAATTGAATGTGATCTCTATAATTGTGTATATAAATGTAATAATCAACATGAGACTCCACATATAATCCTTATAACTAATGGTCCATCTAGAAACCTACAAACAAACAAAAAACTTAAATAGGTAACTTGTGTAGGATTGGATAAGTAATAGCTAACGTTTATTTTAAAAGAGCATATATAACACTTTAAGCATAGGCAATACTTTGGTAGTATCTTTAAAAAAAAAACACAAGAACCATTTAGCAGTATAGGAAACATTAGTATGATCATGAAGTTGTAATGAACATGAGGTCATAAAGAGCATGAAGATACAATGTGTATAAACTCATAAAGAGCAAGAATAAAAATTTTGAGTGAAAGCTAAGAATTAATTGGAAGAAAGTCAATAAAGATCCATGATGAAATTTGATTTAGAAATGTAGAGATCACATTCGATATATATTTTTTAACAAAGGTCAAACTCACATGTATAATCTTTACATAAAGATAAACATAACAAAGTTCAGTTCAAACTATTAATGAATATGAGGTCATAGAGATCATGAAGATACAACATGTATAAACTCATAAAGAGCAAGAAAGTAAATTTTGAGTGAAAGCTAAGAATTAATTGGAAGAAATTCAATAATCCTTCTTAATCCTTTATATTTGTAAAAAATGTCGAATATATTAATGCATTGTTTATATATAAAACTTTGATAAAGTTTGATCCTATTATAGGGCCAATTGGGTCAACTACAATGTGACATGTCTTCTTATTCGATTGTTCATATGTTGAGCAATCTCTAGGGATGTTGATAGGTGAAGACTTTCTCAAAAATGCTTCGGGAACAGTCTTCTATGCTGATATTGTTTCACTCTTCTTGTCAAATTGTATGGGCTTGGTACAAGAAGCAACAGTCATTGAGAAACTAGCAAATGCTTATGTATGAGAGTACTTTGGACCATCAATAGGGTACCACAAAACAATTTGTGCATATCGAGGAACTCAACGTGCATCTCTTGTTGGTGGCGTATTTTCCCATGAAGCACTTGAAGAGTGTGAGGTTGCATCTTGTGTTAATAGTGTTATGCATATAGCTATTACAAATTAATATGATATTGTTCTAATACATGCATTAAATGTACACATTGCTCTCTTGGGTGAAGATCTTGTGACAAGAGTGACAAATGTGTACAATGCATTCATGTCTTTGTACACAGATCTACCCAAGCGAACTAATGTTCCATGTGAAAAAAATCATCTAGCCGAGCAACCCCTTCCAGCTGAAGCAGATCTAACTGCTCCAACTCCTTCAACTGCAAGCTCCTCATAAATTGTTTGATTTTCTATTGAGGCTATATATTGATTATTGTGCTCATAAATTGAAGTACTAATGTCCTAGTTTAATTATTGGGTTTTCCTTTTCCTATTATTACATGTATGTACAAATTATGGAAAATAACGTAGAGACTGTTGTCCTTTGTCTATTGTTACATGTATGTAAAAAGTATGGAAAATAGCATGGAGACTATGTACTCTATTCAGGCACTTTTATCCTGTGACTGAACAAATATGTACAAGTAATATATTAGATTGTCCTTTTCCTATTGTTGCATGTATGTACAAGGTATGGAAGCTAGTGCAAAGACTACGTGCTTTATTCAAGCACTTTTATCCTATGATTGAACAAATACGTACAAGTAATATATGACTATTGTATCCATATATGAATATAAAGATTATTAAAGTAATTGTCTTTCCTACCTTTGCTACACATCAAATTATTTGTAAACTTAGGATACTATAATTACTATAGAGAAGTTTGAGTTAGAGAATTCGAATACTAATTATACCATTAACATGCAATGAATAGTTGAATTCATTATCATTTAAAAAATGCATTGGTACAAAAGTAAATATTTATTTATGTAAATGATTCACATCCTTCTTCTGCATTATCTCAGTCATTGATTGCACAGTTGTTAAATAGTATGTATGAAATCATTTATATTAATCATATTCATGTTACTATTTCCATAAAAAACATGTCCATGAAAGAATGACACTAAATTTAAGCTATATCTCTTAATTCATTAATGCTTAGGAAATTCTAAGAAATGATGCTTATTGCAAACACATTTTGTCTCTTCATATTGCACAAGTATGGATTCTCTTAATGCATTTGCTACATTAGACCACAAAAGAGATCATCTCTCTAAAAGTTCAGAATCAATTGTCCTTGAAAAACTTCTAGAACTTCTAGATGAATCCCAAAGAAAAATATTGGAAAGATATTTTTATGACAACCATGTTGCCATGTTTAGATATGATGGATGGAGAAACATTCAACCAATACCAGACACCAATTAAATTCATCTTCTATCCCCATACAAAATAAATGCATTATTGATTTACCTAAAATATTTGGTGTGGGAATACAAAGAAGCCCATATCATATTTCATTGTCAAGATATCATAAGTCATTTCCCTCCTATAAATCACATCGCAAAATAATTGACCGCCATTTTCAATCGAGCATGCAAAACATTGTTTTGTCAATTATCACCATTTAGGGCTACTATTGAAGATGACACACTTCTATCCATAATAAACCTTGTGGTATCATATCCAACTTTTTTACTTGAATGGATTATAAGACATGACAACAAAAAGCTTCTTGGATAATGGTATGATGATGATATAGGAGCCCTAGCAGCTAAAACCATAAAGCACTATTACTCATACCATTATCTGTTTGTATTTGAGAATAGTTACATGTCACTTGGCATTCATCTTGTATTATATAGTAGAAGATGGAGCCTCCTTTATGGATGGAATAATTGTTACAACATGACGACCACCACAAGCATATACTTATGATGCATAGAATTATGCTTATTGTAAATGATAGGTCACAACAATCATGTAGAAGCTATAATATTTTTCAATCTAACATAGTATTATATATCTAGTCATTTCCATGTCATTTATTTCTTAGTGAAGTAGCCCTTTTTCTAAGGTTGAGCAAACATAGTACAATATGTATCTGGTCATTTCCATCTCACTTCATAATATACGAACACTTTTTTTTGAAGTTAAACTCGATAACTATGTGTCAAAAATGTGGAGATAGCTTTGTTCAACTAACTATGTTTTTGCTGCTAAGAACTAGTAATAGGTTGACCAACTTCATTTAATATTTGAACAATCGATTATGCCACACAAATTGATTGTTCTACCATTTGTACAATAAGAACTAGTGATCTCTTTAAAAAAATCTAATGTTTTGAGGTTTGATTACGCTTTTCTTACACTATACTTTCATTACAAACAAGGAAGATTAGCAAGGATTAGATACACAAGCTCAACAATTCAGTGAAGAACATAATAGTAAGTAAAGTTTTAATAGAGACAAGTAATGCTTTTCAAATTTCTTTTGTAACATTTGATTAGGATCCGTAAATTTCATCACAAGTTTATATGAGAACAAAAATATGCTCATTTCCTTCTCTATTTTTCCATAAAATCTATGTTTGTATTCCTTAATATCTATGTTGCCATAAGTTTATGTGTTCCAAGTAGTGATTGATAAAAAAAAAAATCAAATAATTGTTGTCATTGAGTAGATATCAAATATACAAACTTACTAATTGCATTATCTTCTTGACAAGCTTGAGAAATCCACAAATCGTAACCCTACAATATAGATTAACACACTTGTAGACATATGTAGGTACAGACCACCCGAGATCTGAGAATTTGTTTCCCAATGACTGAATTTTGTGTCTAGATTGGTGACCCCTTGCAGTGAACGAAGCATATCCACATCACATAATGACCAAGTTGGCTAAGAACAAAACACATCATGTGCCTACCTATGATGAAATTGTAACAAAGGGATGGATGACACTAATCTTGATAATGTTGGTACACTTTATGTTATTCTTTATAGTGGAGAATACTTTGTGTTTTGTAATATCGATTATAGTGAGTACTGTAGTCATAATGTATGCATTTGGCATTCAAATCTTATTTAATCAAACAATGTACAATGATAGTAATGTCACTACTCATGATAATAGTAGAGATTTTTAGTAGTGATCAGCTATTAATGTAGCATTTGATCATAGTATGCAAATAATGTCAGTAATGGAGGTAAGCTGAAAGTGTCTATTGAAAAAAGATCATTATGAATAATATAACAATGATTATTATTTTTTATGGTATTTTTTTGAGTTACATATGGTTTACTATATCTTTAGAGTTGAAATTGTTGTAACCAAGGATTACTCATTTATAATGTAGTGTTAATATGTGCATATTGCAACATGTGTTAACAAAATTTTAATTATGATATAGAAACACAACAGAAGAAATGGAGAAGACATATAGGGGTGTTCACAAGCAAGCCTCTAGTTGATTTTCAACATAGATAAAATTCCCCAAGCCACGGAGACAAAAATGGCTTGGAATATTTAACACATAAGGGCAAGCAACCTTTGCATACGACATGACCAACTTGTAAAGGAGAGGGAGTAACGCATACCCCAACTTTTTCCATGTCAATTGTACACCTCATAATTGACCCTATAGTCTATAAAGCACTCACATCTCAACCGTAACAAGATCAAATGGGAAGAAAACCAAATTCATCAAGTTGTCTGAATTGCAAGAACGTAGTCAAAAAGTGGAAGCAAGCAAAGAATATATGTCATCTTGCAATAGATCTAAAATCTATCCAAAAGAAATGTCATATCGAGGTGTTAGGAAATGTTCAAGTGGTCGTTATGTTGCACAAGTGTGGAATCCTATAGAACAAAAACAAGACTGGCTAAGAACATTTAATACCGAAGAGGAAGTTTCTATTGCCTATGATATGGTTGTGATTTCCTTCAAATGATACAAAGTAATTACAAATATTATGTATCTGCATTCAGAGACATGTCAAACAAAAAGTATCTCTGACTTATTGAGAGATCAACTTGGATTAATCGATAAGGTTGAACGATCTCCGATGGAAACATAAACAAATGCTCCATTTTCAATGGTCTATACTAATGATTATTTTTATCATACAATACCTATCCGTGAGAACTGACACTTTCTAACTATGATGCACATGAAACCTAACTTCCTTGAAAGTTTTCATAGAAATTTAGTACAAGCTTTTTCAGTGCAAGAACATATCAATTCCATATATGCCACTGGCATAGATAACATGTGTTCTTCAGAAATTGACACAAAAATCACTATTCAATTCATGAATCAACTTATCCTAGTGCATCTGGATTACCCAATTTTGAAATGGGTTGTAACACCCTGCCAAGGAACCCAAAAGAAATTAACCTAAAGTTTCACTAAGTTTGCTAAGCATTTTTAAAAAAAATAATAACAACAAGAGATAATATAATGGAAGCAATAGATCATATACATACAACCATCCAAAACAAAAGGGTTCCATGACGTTGAATCACATGTATAAGTTTATTAATATTAAATCTAACACATAACCAAAATCTACATCATGGAATAACCACAAGCACAATCTCAATAAAATAATATACAATTACATAAGATGCCACTTGGCATAACCAGAATGCATAATCATCCATTGTACAAGTCACAAGGTATGAAAAGCTCAAAGAATATACATCACGAATAAATACATCATCTCATAAGATCTTTGATAATAAAGTATAGTACAATAGGATATAACCATCCATTAGAATACATGATCAAAATGAAAGGAATAACTACACAAGGACATCCAGTTGTGGGATCTCAATGGTATAAGAAACACTATGCTACATCCTTAATATTGGTGTATATAAGGTTATGAATAGTCAACTTGTGGCTATCTTAATCCTTAATTAAGTCATGTTATCATTATTATATTATTATTTAGGTAGATAGGTCAGCATAGGTGATATTTAGGATTGTGTCTATTCAACATAAGCATAATTAGGTGCATATAGGAGGTTGTGAGTCTTATTTCAACACCATATTGTGAAGTGTGTTCTCATTGGAGATATTTGGAGGTTGCCCCCTTGAAGTGGCCTATTACTCTCAGTTATTATCAAGTATTTCTATAATATTTCATATTATTTCTTCTATTGTGCAATTTATTTCATTACAAGTGGTATTAGAGCATGATCTTGGCACCATAGAGGCAAGATTTTTCCTTAACTTTTGGGTGATTTTGGGAAGAGCGTAACTTTCATATTTTAGCCAATTTTTCAAAGTTTTTTAAAGGGTTTTTGAAGACCATATTAAAGAAGATAAAATCCAAATTTTAGAGGAATTGGAGCAAATTTGAGAAAATTATTGCAGAATTACTATTTCTACACAATTTATTGAGATCTTCATATCTCTCACATCTTTCTGAATTGGAGTATAGCTTGTATTGGGTTTTTGAATACATAGTAGAGGAGCCTAAATTCAAAGCTTGGAGAAATTGAAAAACAAAAATAAGCAAGATATTGAAAAATTAGGAAAATTCTCTCTCAAGGCAACAAATTTACTAATTTTTTTGGGGATTTTTTCCAAGTAAGGGTATCTTGGCCCTAGTAAGTTACAGTAATAAATAAATAAATAAATCAGAGAAGTTACATTTCATTTGTGTGATTTATTTCAAAAATATTTGTTTCCATCATGACGGAGCCTTCAACAAGAGGCAAAAAGAATGGTACCACACCGGGGAAATCCTCTGATCAAGATTGGGAAGCAACGGAGGATAGTAATCCCAATGAGGAACTTAGTAAGTTCAAGGAAGAGGTTAAGAGGGATATGTGTGATCTACAAGGATATATATATCAGATATGTGAAGCATGTTAAACACCTATATGAATGAAACAAGGAAGGAGCTCTCAAGCAATCAAGGTGAAACCTTCAAGTCAACTAATAATGACACAAATTTTATTAATCCTACTGGATCTAGGAATTTTTTCCAAAGGTCGATATGCACAAATTTGATGGCAAGGATCCTCTAACATGGATAAATCAAATGGAGAATTTTTTTGAAGTACATCAAATCCCATATGGACAAAAGGTCACGATGGCTTCCTTATATCTAGAACCAGATCAATTCATTTGGTACCATTGGCTTTGTACTCACAGGAGGAAAAAGGGACTCAATGTATCATGGTCAATTTTTATAGAAGAATTCCAAGCACAATAAAGCAATAGTGTGACAAAAAACACTTCTTTAGCCAACTTGTTAAGCTTCAACAAACAAGACCAGTTAAGGATTATATTCCAAAATTCCAAAATCTATCCTTAAGAGTGGATACAATTACATAGGATAACTTGAATGATTTATTCTTGGGTGGTCTCAAGGATCACATTCAACATGAGGTACACATGTTTTTTCCTAGCTTAGTAAATGAGTCTTTTATATTGGCACACAGGGTAGAGGAGAAGTTCTTGATTCTCAGAAAGCAAGGGGCTAATGTGACAAGAGAAAAAGGATATTCAACACCTTCTCTTCCTCAACCTACTAGGTTGACTCCACAACAAATTGAGGAGAAAAGAGAAAAAGGGTTTTGTTTCAATTGTGATAGCAAATATAGTCGAGGACATAAATGTAGTGAAAATAAATTGTTCTATATTGAAGGTCCAAGTGAGGAAAAAGAGGATGAACCCATATCAGAGGAGGATAGGGATTCGAGTGAGGAACCACATGATTATGAACCAATCATTTCTTGTCATGCACTTTTAGGTTTTAGTGCACCATAAGCTCTCAAGGTAGTGGGTTTCTTAAAGAAGTAGAAAGTAATAGTGTTGATTGACTTAGGTAGTAATCATAATTCCATCAACAAAAAGTTGGCAACTCTTCTAAATTATTTTATATATCCAGCCCTAGAGTTTTAGGTTTTGATTGTACATGGGACACAATTAGTTGTTCAGGGAAGTGTCATAGCATCAAATTATCCATGGGAAATTATCAACTTGATACCCTAATGTATGTGATATCCATGGGTGCAGCGCATATTGTTTTGGGAGTACAATGGCTTACTGCATTGGGAACAATTGAGATGAACTTCCAAGAACTATTCATGTGATTTCAATCAAAAGGAAAGGTAGTGGAGCTAAGGGGATTGAAAGCACCATCCCCATAGATGGTAAGCTCTCATCAAATGCAAAAGCTTCTTAAGAAAGGTGTGAATGAATTTGTGACCCAGCTATGTTCATTAGAAGTCTCTCAATCTAATTCTCATACTCATCCAGATTTACAAGCAATAATTGATCGTCACTTAGTGATTCTTGGAGATATGCCTAAAGTACTTCCTCCTAAGAGGGATCATGACCATATCATAAGCTAGTTCCAAGGAGAAAACCACCAAACATCAGGCCTTATAGGTACGCACACATTCAAAAAAGTGAGATAGAAAAAATTGTTGAGGAAATGCTAGAGGGAGGAATTATCAAGCATAACCAAAGTGCTTACTCCTCACCTATTGTGATGATGAATAAGAAGGATGAAACTTGGCACATGTGTCTAAATTATAGAGTGCTCAATAAGTACACCATTACAAATAATTTTCCTATTCCAGTCATCGATGATCTTCTAGATGAATTAAATGGACCTATGTATTTCACCAAGTTAGATCTTAGATCGGATTCTCACCAAATTCAGATTAAGGAGGAAGATATTTGTAAGATAGCATTTCAAAATCATGAGGGCCATTATGAATTTTTGGTGATGTCATTTGGTCTTACCAATGCACTATCTACACTCCAAAGTTTGATGAATTCCATTTTTAAGAAGTTCTTGAGAAAGTTTGTGTTAGTGTTTTTTGATGATATATTAATTTATAGCAAGACTTGGGAAGAACATTTGTAGCATGTAGATCATGCATTACATTACTCAAAGATCATCAACACTATGCAAAGCCATCCAAGTGTTCTTTTGGTCTTTAGGAGGTGGAGTATTTCGGACACTTAGTTTCACATGAAGGAGTAAATGTGGACTCTAACAAAATTAAGGCTATCAAGGAATGGCCTATTCCAAAAACTATTAAGAAGTTGAGGGGTTTCTTGGGATTGACAAGATACTATATAAGATTTGTGAAGAATTATGGTTGTATAGCAGCACCCTTATCACTCTATTGAAGAAGGATTCTTTTCATTGGAATGAATCTGCTAATGTATCATTTGAGCAATTGAAGAAGGCTATGTGTACAACTCCAGTGCTTGTCAATCTAGACTTCACCAAGGAATTCATTGTGGAATGTGATGCTTTTGGAAATTGGATAGGAGCAGTTCTCATGTAAGAAGGTCGACCAATTGCTTTTGAGAGTAGTCAATTAAAAGGTAAAAATCAACTCAAACCTATTTATGAGAAGGAAATGCTAGCAATCCTTCATGCAATTAAAAATGGGAGGCCTTATTTAATGGGTCGACACTTCAAGGTTAAGACAGATCATGATAGCCTAAAATATTTTTTGGAACAAAGACTATCATCATAAGAGCAACCAAAATGGGTCACTAAGATGTTGGGATATGACTTTGAAATTGTTTACGAGAAAGGGAAGGAAAATATTGTGGCCGATGCACTTTTTAGGAAGGATGAAAAAGATGAAGCCTTATTGTGTGCCCTTTCAATATTACAAGAAAATTGGGTGGTAGAGGCCAAAGAAGAGTGCCAAAATGATGTTGCAACAAGCAATCTCATCCAGCAAATAAAAGTGACCCTAGTAGTTCAGATAAATTTTATTTAAAGGGGGTTATTCTTTAGTATAAAGAGCACTTGTATCTCTACGAGAATTCCACTCTTAAATACAAGATTCTCGAAGAACTACATGAGTCCCCAATTGGTGGTCATTCAGGATTTTTGAAGACATATCATTAGGTCAAGCAAGATTTTTTTTGGGAAGGGCTAAAAGGTGATGTTCAAAAATTTGTGGTTGAATGTTTGGTTTGTCAAAGAAATAAGAGGGAAACAATTAAGACACCTAGTCTCTTGTAGCCTTTATCTATTCCTAGCCAACATTGGGAAGAGGTATCCATGGACTTCATCATAGGGCTTCCCAAATCTAAAGGTCATGATGTCATCATTGTAGTAGTTGATCGCCTCACTAATTATGCACATTTCATTGCATTATCACATCCTTTTACAACAAGTATAGTGGAAAAAATTTTCTTGGAGAATATCCAAAAGCTACATGGTACACCTAAGGTTATTGTTAGTGATCATGATCCTATCTTTACTAGTCACTTTTGGAAAGATTTATTCTCATGTTTGGGTACTCAATTGGCTCATAGTTCTTCATACCATCTTTAATCAGATGGAAAAACTAAGGTTTTTAATAAATGTTTGGAAAGATATCTACGTTGTTTCACTTCGGAAAAACAATATCGATGGATAGATTGGCTACCTCTTGCAGAATGGCGGTACAATACTTCTTTTCATAGCTCATCAAAAATGTCTCCATTTTTGGCACTTTATGGATATCTTCCTCCTTCCATCACATCATCATTAAAGGTGTTACCAAGAGTTCAGGTAGTGGAGGACCACTTGCTTCATCAACAATAGGTACTTTCATGACTCAAGGAGAATTTAGCTATGGCAAAAAATTGAATGAAAAAAGCAGACCAACATTGTAGTGAAAAAAATTTTGAAGTTGGGGACTAGGTCTTCTTGAGATTGCAACCTTATAAACAAATCTCAATGAAGCAACAAAAAAAGAATAATAAGTTGTCTCCAAGATATTATGGACCATACCAAATCATGCAAAAGATTGGTAGTGTTGCCTACAAGCTTGAGTTGCCACCAACAACAAAGATACATCCAATTTTTCATGTTTCTTGTTTGAAGAAGGTAACTAGGCAAAATATTCCTACTCAAATAGTACTACTAGAACTTGATGAAGAAGGAAGAATAATTTTGGAACCAGAGTGCATTATTCAAACACACATGAAGAACTTTAGGAACATTGCGTTGACTAAATATCTCATCCAATAGAAGAACTTACTAGTTGAAGAGACTACGTGGGAGGATGAATAGTTCATTCAAAAGAATCCACACTTGGTTAGCATTGAGGACAATGCTTCTTTCAAGAGAGGGGGCATGTTATGCCCTTAATATTGGTGTATATAGGGTTATGAATAGTTAACTTGTGGCTATCTTAATCCTTAATTAAGTCATGTTATCATTATTGTATTATTATTTAGGTAGGTAGGTTGGCCTAGGTGTTATGTAGGGTTGTGTCTATTTAACCTAAGCATAATTAGGTATATATAGGAGGTTGTGAGTCTTATTTCAACATCATATTGTGAAGTGTGTTCTCATTGGAGATATTTGGAGGTTGCCGCCTCGAAGTGGCCTATTACTCTCGATTCTTATCAAGTATTTCTATAATATTTCATATTATTTCTTCTATTGTGCAAGTTATTTCATTATACACTACCACCTGACCTCGTGGAACCTAAATGGGCCACTTCCACTATGTTGAAGAGATAATCTCAAGTCCCATATGGATGTCAATCCATAAGTCATAACCAACATCTAGGTCAAGGAAATCCTGATAGCAATCTATCTCAAAGGTGTCAAGACACAAGTAACATCCAAACCTAGAGGCAACAAATATACATAGGAAATATACTATGCAAGTGGGCAAGTTTCATTGCCTAATCCAACTCTAAGGTTACCCTGGTATCCTCTCTGAACTCTAACCCCCTAGTGTCTCCATTTAGCTTCAGTATCCTTTCATATAAACAAGGCATACTAATAAAGAAAAGTCACAATCAAACATCCTCTCTACTCCCATCCTAGCTTGTACTAGCACTCAAAGCATGGGCAAGGAAAAACACACTCTTATTTATTCATTTTAATCTCATTTAATGAAACGTTATCACTTATTAAAACAACTTACAATGAGTTATCGAGGCAACCTCTTTAGGGCTCTGGCCTCCATTGCAAGCCACTTCCCAATGTACACATAGATTACCTAACCTAGGCTCATGAAAAGTACAACTTGTAAAAATCACAATTTTCACTTGAGTGCTTTAAAAGGAACTAAAATCGCCTATAGATAAAACTCAATATTCACCTTAGTCCTTTACAAGCAACTAGAAAGCACCTAAAGATAAAATATAGTATTCACCTCAGTCCTTTGCAAGCAACTAGAAAGCACCTAAAGACAAATCACAATAATCATCCTGTCCTATACAAGCAACTGGAAAACACCAAAAGATAACCGATTGAAAACTCAAAGGTTATAATAAGAAAGTCACAATAATCACCTCAATTCTATATAAGCAACTGGAAAGCACTAACAAGCACTAATCAAAACTCATCATAGAAACACGTCACATATCACCATGGTCAGGTATAAAAGATCATATACACAACATCATCATAGAACATAAACCCCCAAGCCCTTGGTAAACATCCTGATTGGTCAACATACTAAGTCAAACTAGAACCCCAACATGAAATACATCATACATCTCATCAAGAAATTTAACAAGTGTTTTCATAGTTCATTTGGTTTTTTTTTTTAAAAGGTTCAATTTTCACAATTGGTTTTCGAGTTTTTATTCTTCATTTAAAAATATACCCTTGAAAGTCCTTTACTAATAATTTATAGTTTCCCCCTCCATAGATAAATGATCATTTAATTAAATCAATATTAGATTTAAAATAAATAATTCAATTATACCTTGTTGATTTAAAACGAAAATCAATTTCCAAATCTTGTAATTAATCAACCTAAATATATTTTTAGTAAATATTAATAAAATTAAATAACCATTATTAATTATTAAAATGATAACTATTAATAGGTAAGAGCCTATAACACAACGGTAACTTGTGAGCCTCTCATGTGGGAGGTCTTGAGTTTGAATTCACTTAACACATTAAAAAATTGATTATAATAAATAACAATAATTAATCTAGGCTTTGGCCATTTACCAATCAAAAAAATAAATTATTAATTATTAATAAAATAAGATATTAAATTATTATTATTAATAATTACTATTTAATAGTACACTAACAATTATTTAATAATTTTTATTATTTTTGCAAAAATAAGCTCTGAGTTAATTATGCCCTGCCTAGTGAAAATGACGAAAGCATCGAAAAAAGTAGGGCACCCAATAAATTTCATCGAAATAAAGAAAAATCAAGCAAGTGCCCCTGTGAATATTTCCAGATGTAGGTTTCTTCCAAAAAACTCATTGAATCAACTTAAGATAGCAGGGGGGAGCTTGTTGGAATTACAATAGGAAAGGTAAACTTCTGGGGGGGTGGGGGGTGAATCAGTGCTTCAAACTTTGACCCATAAAATATTCACCACACATCCATCTCACATATTCAATAAGTAAACTAAAATGCGATGTAATGTACATCTAAAACATGTAAACAAGTAAGCATTCATAAATATAACACAAGATATGATTACCCAGAACCCCTCCAATGAGAAGATAAAATTGGGGTGGGGATGACACCCACAAATATTCACTACTGTAGTAATAAAGTGTATACAATGAAGGTTACAATGTTTGATCATGAACCATGATCTACCCTGCGAAAGGTCTTCCCTGTTAAAGGCTTACAAAGATTGTTAGGTCTTACCTTGTTAAAGGATTTCAACACCTTGTTAAAAGTGTGCCTTGTTAATGGACTTCAACTCACAATTAAGTAAGCATCTTGTTAGAGGATTTCAATGCAGCATGTTAGGAATACTCTGTTAAGAGATTTAACTAATTCACCTAGTAAAATGTCTTAACATTGATCCTGTGGTTAGCACTTTGTTGCTTGATGATAGATCAGCTCTAAACTGATGTATATTTGATCCTTCTTGATTAGATGTCTCTCTGCTATTAACTATTTCCTTCCTTTATTGTCCTTTAACTGATTCTACAATGCAATTTTAGATCATAATACCTTGGTCACCATGAATGTCCTAGTTTGCACATGCAAAACTCTCCTTGATCATTCATACATTCCCTTTTACACTCAAAAAGTTTAGGGTTTGTCCTTCTTAAGAAGACCTAGGTGACTTAGGGTTAGGTGTGAATCAACGACTGTGATTCACCCATTTTTTCGCTTAAACCTTCCTTTTACCTGATTGGATGCATGCAATGCATAGGGATTCTAGCTTAAGATTCATCCTTATCACCAAAATATCATAATTCAATCTATAAGTCAGCTAAAAAATGGTTTAAATAGTAGTTTGTGCCAATACAAACAATTATGACAAAACTATGTTACTTGGCATCTGAAGTCCTTGATGCTTGGCATATACTGGTTTCAATACCATGACTTAGCATCTGAATGACTTGACATGCACTACTTGCTCAACTCCTAAATCACTCAGCATATACCGTGTGCTTGGCACTTGAGTGACTCGACACTCACTATTGACTCGACATGCTCTAACTTATACATCTTGTGCTTGGCATATACTACTTGTTTGGCATGAACTAAGTAAATGACTTAAGTGTATAGACACTCACTTGTCAAAACCAATCTAAGATTAACAATCTCCCCTTTGACATGAGTGTCAAAAACACTTGGTCATGCATTAATATTTTTATTCTTACAAGCAAAACATAACATAACACTTGGTCAAAATTTTGCAACAACTTATACCTCAAAAATATTATAACTCCCCCTGAGTTGTTTTATCTGTTATGTTCTATTCTATAACAAAATTTCTCCTGATGAGTAGATTTACCTCAACTGATACTCTTTCACTTTCTTGTTTTTCTTTGCTTGCTCTCCCATGCTTGCTCCCCCATGCTTTTAATCCCCCTTTTTTGACATTGATGTCAATGGGTTATACACTAATAGTGTGTTTGTCCAAAAAGTTTTATGGACCTCAAGAATAATCTAAAGAGTGGTATCCCAATTGTCACAAGCTACCTCCAAAGACTTAATTTGGATGGCCAACTCGATAGTAAGGTGGACTAGGCCATCTAATGTAGAAAGATTGGGGTCTTTCTTCATAAGAGTTTCTACATAGCCTAACACCTTGTGCAAAATCTCCATGTGCTTATCAGTTTAGCCCATATAGTTGGCTTCATCTGTAGATAGTGCTGCTAACTAACTCGAGGTTTACAATAGGGTCCTAAAGTGTTTCTCACTTTAAGTTGGAGTCATGGGTAATTTAGCTCCAGATGACTACATTTAACTCTCCAAGCTTAGGATGTGATTCCTTATTTCTTGTGCGAAGAGTGTAGGATTACACAGTTTGGTGTATAGAGAGAAAATGTTCTCAAGTACCTTCTTCACACTGTCTATCTTAGTTGCCAATGCAACTTGTGTAAGTGCTATATCACTAGATATCTTCTCATTCACTTTATGTTGAAACTTCTTTTCAGGCCATTCTAATAACTTTGCATTAGTATCAAGGCCTACATCACTTACCTTTTCCACTATGTTAGTCAGTTGTTCAATCAATGGCTTTGTTTCATCTAGAGTAGGCAGACTGAATGCATCTAAGAAGATGTCTTTAATATGAAGCAAAGCTTGCTTCTACCTATGCTCCCTTCTAAGTAGTTCTTGATGTTTCTTTCTAGCTAGGGCTTCTTGAAGTATACCCATCTACTCAATTGTTATTGTTGCATAATCATATATTGGCAAAACAATTTCTTCATCTAGGACTACATCTCCATATGTTATTACCTCTTTTTCCTTTGATGAACTCGGACTTGGCACTGAGAATTGCAAAGGTGTTGCATCTATGCTCGGTCTTTGAAGAGTGTGACTAGAAGGAGTGCCAAATACTGTTAATGTTACCAATGTTTGAATTGCTTCTATCTCCTTTGACTTAGTTATCGTATGTGGCTCTTCAGGCTTGTCCTTTTTTGCCTCATTGCTTTGAATTGCACCTTGAACTTGTGTTGGAGGTGTAGATGAGTCTATTTGACCCATTTGACTCTGTGGTTCATTAGAGACTTGTGTTTCCATTTTATCCTTTCTAATTGTCTCAACCTTTTCTTGTGTAACTTTTACTACATTTTCTCAACGTTGTACACTAGTGACTACAGGGATGATTGTAGATAGTTCTTGTGCTTTCACCTCCTTCCTTATAGTTTTAGTCACTGATTTCTGAAGTTCATCTACACTCACCAATATAGGGTTGTTACACAATTTAGCCTGTAGTGTAGATTGATCAAGTATCTTTTCCAAGTTTTCCTCCGTTAGGGGATTGATGTTTTGAACAGTGAGATCAGAAACATCCTTTACTGAGATAGTTTTAGTATTTGCACTTATTATCTGTAGAGGGCTGATATTCAACATTTGTGTATCTTGTACACTCTTTTCTTATTGCTTCTCTTTCTCAATTGTTTCCTAATCATTTGTATTCATTTCAATACCTCCCTCAACTGTGCCTTCATTATTATCAACATCTTCATCATCTTTAACCTCAATAGGCTCTTGTTCTCCTACTTTGACTATGGATAGCCCATATGTAATTTTCCACATTTGTGTGGTCTCTATTTTCTATGTTGTTCTGTAATATGTTGAATGCTCTATATTTAGGAACAAATCTAACATCATATGTCTTTATGGTTTTAGCTATCTGTGCCTTACTGAGTTCAGGCATAACTTGAGCTAAGGATGTCTCCCTATTTGCCTTTCTAAGTTCAAACAATAATGCCATTTTTGCTCAACTCTTTCATATAAAATTTTAGGCATGGAGTTGGCAATCTCTAGAGGAGCTTTCTTAAAATTGGCCATCATGGCATATATTGCCTCCTCCACTTGATTCTTTTCAACTTTTCCAAGATTCTCAAAATCAATGTGAGAAAAACCTAATAAATCTGCATTATTTCTAACATTCTCACATAAGTTGTCTAGATTTGAAGATGGATTATGACTCACCACTTGGAATTGGTTGTTTTCATCAGATTCAATTCTTTCCTCATCAGTTTCAACTTGAGCAATATATTTTCTCCTTGGTCTTTTCTATGCTCCACCTTCTTGCTCTGTAGGCTTGGCTTTCTCTTTAGCCTTTTGTGCAATGACACATGTGCTGGCCCTTGTGGTAGGTGTTATAGGTTTTGGCTGGCTTGATTTAGCAACCTTCTTAGGTCTTGTCACTACTTGTGCCTTAGCCTTTCTCTTCTTCTGATCAGTAGGAATAGGTGCTTCCTTGGCTTCTTCTTCCTCAACACCTTCTGCAGTTTCTATTTCTTCCTCTTGCTGATCCTCACCCTATCCTTGTGTCAATGCAAGTGATGCTTGAATATGAGTTTCTTCTTCCTCTTCATCCTCTTCTTCTTCTTCTTTATCCTCTTCCTCTTAATCTTCTTTCTCAACACCTTCACCAAATTTTGCTTTTAGTTTCTTTACCAGTCTATCCTTCTTTTTGATGGCAAAGGCAATCTTCAAATCCATAGTAATCATTGACTTGGCCATCTCATAGTTACCAAATGCTTTGGCATCTTTGTCTACTTCTACAAGTAATGTTGTTATTGCTGCAGAGGCCTCATCAACATTAATTTCATAACCTAATGGCCTTAGCCATCTTACTCTAGGAATTATTGCCTGAATAAATGTGTGCTCAATATCAACTAGGAAACAAAAATCATCATAATATCTTTCCACTAATTATATTGGAATCCTTAATCTCTTCTTCATGGATTGTTTGAAATCCTCAAAATAACTAGTCATTACTAACTCAAAATTTTCTCCCAATTGTTCAATGAACTCTCTTATTTGAACTTCAACATATTTATTTTTCTTCCATACAATAGTACCAAATGTAGGAAATGTGTTCTGAACATAAAAGAAGATACATACCAAAAATAGCTCCAAATTTACTTTGAGCACTCTTTGTTTTCCTTATTGCTCCTAGGTTTTCAATTAATTGTTGTAGCTGCAACTTGACAAGATCATATGTATGATCCTTCTTCACAATCTTGTAACCCATATCTACTGCAATATAGGGTACACTATTCAATTTGCTTGGTTGATAAAATTTATGTTCAATTACCCTTGCTGCAAAATCTATTAGAGGATCTATGATGGTGTCTATAGTCATTCCTTTCTTGTTCCACACAACTCTCGTGTTCTTTTCAATGACTTCTTTGGACTCACTTCTCATAGTCTTTGGCCGATCTAGGGTTGGATACCTTGTTACCCTATGAATTATTCTCTTTGTGATTTTGATTGGCCCATTATCTAACCACACTAAACTATCATGAATTCCACTCAAAACAATTCTGATCCATTTAGTTTTGAAAACATTAGGGAAATATGGGGTACAAGTTAACCCTTTCTTTTCTACAATCTTGAATTCTTCCCTTAACACATCATTAGTTTTCCATATGCTTCTTTGATTTCCATGTCACCAATACTACCAATCTTACAATTATAACACTTTTTGACATCTTGAATCATTAAAACTTTCAGTGGTATCATAGATAGCGCATCAGAGAGATCTTGTTTGTATGCTATGTCTTGAATGGTCTTGAAAATAGGTTGTCTAACCTCATTGCTAACCAATTGAACATTTAAAACCTCATTTCCTTCTGCACCTTTTGAAGTAGATGCCATTTTAAAAACCTAGGGTTTAGAAAATTTGAAACAATGTAGCTCGACACACAATAAATACCTTGCAAAATTTGATGAAATAATGTCTAATAGCTGTTCAAATCTCCTAGAAATGCTTTAGATGAAATTTCCAAATTGCCTTTAGCTCTTTTTGCTTTCTCTCAATTTTGAATGATGTTAAATGAGAAAAAATCAATCAAATACCCCTTTAAAATGCTATAATTAATGCTAAGTGCTTGCATAGTTGTAAGCTTGGCATTGACTAATTTTTGGCTCACTCGACATCCTCTTGTTTTTCTATTCATTCAACAACTATTACGAGCTTGACAACAGCTAGCCAGTCTGTTAGCTCGACATCCACTAGTATTTCACTTGAAAACCATAATAAACTTTTCATGCTCGACAGTAACATGAAAATTTGACAAAAAGATTTTTCTTTGATTCCTAATAACACCTTGCATCTTTATTCATGCTTTTGTAATCTTTTCATAACTAAATCCTTTGGAAGTGATGTATGGTATATATATATTTTTAAAATATTAGTGCCACATATCTCTTGATTGCTTAGTTTGATGAGGTGTGATCACCTGACCCATTGGGTGAAGTGATCCCTTCTCCATTTGATTTGTTGTAATCCTCCTTTTTTTTCCATGTCTTGTTCATTTCATTTCAAACATTTTCAATAGTTGCCTTGCCTTTTCCTTTATTGAACTCACAACTTGGTGCCTTTGACCTTGTTGGGCAATATCAACTAATGCGATCAGTCTTCAAATAGCTAAGACATGTGGTTTGACTCAACCACCTTTTGTAGTCACTCTTGAAGTGTGTTCTAATATAGTTCTCAAGAACATGTCCATACTCTTGATAGTAGTGACAACTATACCTTGTATTATAGTCCCAATTGTAAAAGTTACCATTGTTCTTTACCTTTGCTTGTTTGTTTGATGACCATATTGGGTTGGATCTGCACTCAAAAGCTCTATGTCCATACTTTTGATAGTTGTAACAATATAATTCAAATCTTTGAGTGTGCATGATCTTGGTTCTACATTCATGTGCCTGATGACCTTGTTTGTTACACTCATGGCAGTGAACCATGCTCTTCTACTTATCATTTTGATTTATAGTCTTGCTCCTACACACATTGGTAGTATGTCCTTTCTTACCACAATTATGACAAGTAGGTTTGGAATTCTTACCTTTGTTGCTCCTTTATTTAGCACTTTTGGATGATTCTCCTTCCTTAGTACTTGTGTATCCTAGTCCAGATGTATCATTGTTAGATCTAGGGGATCTCATCAATTATTCAAAGTACTTGATGGCTTCACTAGGTTTATTGAAACTTTCAACAAACTCCTTTTCTCTTATTAGGTCATTGCTCAATTGTTCATTCTACAATTTTAGAGTTGTTATTTCATTGTCCCTGGTATTCAGTTCATGGTTGGCGTTCATTAGTTGACCCAAAGTTTTTAAGTGCATGTTAGCAATCCTGGTTACCTCTAATGATATTTCATCCAATTTGTTGGTCAAAACTCTTTTTTCATCTTCAATCATGGCTTTCTCTTCCACTGCTTTCTTTTTCTATTTGGTCACCTCACATAGTAATATGGCTTGTGATTCTTGCTCTAACTTGAGATTTTGGATTTCTTTTACTTGGGCTTTATTCTTTTGCATTAGATTTACAATTACTACATCAAATTCATTGGAGTCTCCATTTGCAAATGGCTTAGTAGTGTCCATCTCTATGTATTGTGTGTCATTCTCCTTAATGAAGATTTCCTTCCTTCTCTTCAATGATTTCTTTAGATCATCTCTTGCTTTATTTAGCTTATTTAGAATGAGTTGTATTTCAATTCCCTAATTCTCAATGATCTTTCCCAACTTGTAGACTTCCATTTCCAATATGTTTCCTCAAAGTTGCAAAGCTTCTCTTTTAGAGAACTAGGCTCAGATACCAATTGTTGGAATCGCAATAGGAAAGGTAAACTTCTAAGGTGGGGGGGTGTGTGAATTAGTGCTTCAAACTTTGACCCATAAAATATTCACCACACATCCACCTCACATATTCAATAAGTAAACTAAAATATCGTATAAAGCTTGTACATCTAAAACATGTAAACATGTAAGAATTCACACATATAACACAAGATATGATGACCCAAAAACCCTCCAATGAGAAGGTAAAACTGGGGTGGGGATGACACCCACAAATCTTCACTACTATAGTAATAAAGTGTATCCAATGAAGGTTACAATGTTTGATCATGAACTATGATCTGCCCTGTGAAAGGTCTTCCCTATTAAAAGCTTACAAAAACTATTAGGTCTTACCATGTTAAAGGATTTCAACACCCTGTTAAAAGTGTGCCTTGTTAATGGACTTCAACTCACAATTAAGTAAGCACCTTGTTAAAGGATTTCAATACAACATGTTAAAGGCTACTCTATTAAGAGATATAACTAATGCACTTGTTAAAATGTCTCAGCATTGATCCTATGGTTAGCACTTTGTTGCTTGATGAAAAATCACCTCTAAACTGATGTATATTTGATCCTTCTTGATCAGATGTCTCTCTGTTGTTCACCATTTCCTTCCTCTATTCTCATTTAACTGATTCTATAAAATGCAATTTCAGATCATAATACCTTGGTCATCATGAATGTCCTAGTTTGTGCATGCAAAACTCTCCTTGATCATTCATACATTCCCTTTCACACTCATAGAAAGTTTAGGGTTTGTCCTCCTTAAGAAGACCTAGGTGACTTAGGATTAGGTGTGAATCAACGATTATGATTCACCCACTTTGTCGCTTAAACCTTCCTTTTACCTGATTAGATGCATGTAATGCATACGCATTCCAACTTAATCATAATTCAATCTATAAGTCAACTCAAAAATGGTTTACATAGTAGTTTGTGGCAATATAAACAACAGTGAAAAAATTGTGTTACTCAGCATCTAAAGTCCTTGATGCTTGGCATATATTGATTTAAATTTTGTGAATCGGCATATGAATGACTCGACATGCACTACTTGCTCAACTCTTGAATCACTCGGCATATACTATCTGCTTGGCACTTGAGGGACTTGACACATGAGTGACTCGACACTCACTATTGACTCGACATGCTCTAACTTATATATGTTGTGCTTGACATATAGTACTTGTTCAACATGAACTAAGTAAATGACTTAAGTGTATAGACACTCACTTGTCAAAACCAATATGTGATCAACATAGCTCTCTACCACTTAAAAATCATTTTGTTGTACTCTTCGTGACCTAGGAAGAACAATGAAGTTGCTAAACATCTAAAAGGATTAGTGGTTTTGAAACCCTAATCAAGCTTCATGCAAATCAAAGTGTAGCTAATATCGAAAACCAGAAGAGAAATGAAGAAGATGGTTGAAAGCTAGTTTAAAATAGAAAATATAGAAAGCACGACTATGAAAAGTCAATCTGAAAACCTAACACCAATAAAGACACCTTGGACCAGCGACTGAGGAACCAAGAAGCCTTTTTCAAGAAAACCAAATATATCAACAATAGAGGTAAATAAGAAAATTCTACCCCTAGTTTTAATAAACTAAGCACTTATATGTTATCTTGGCCTATAAAGATCTCAAAACCTAATAATATACCTATAGGAACCACTAAACTATATTTGATCCAGTCTAAAGCTCTAGTAGAGAAGTAAATACCTCTTCTATCCTTACCGAAAAACCCTATAGATAGATCAACTAAGAATATAACAAAGAAACCACAATCATTTGTTTATATTCCCCCACATAAGAAAAAGCATCTTGAAGCAAACAAGTGGATTTAATTTGCAAACCCTCCTCAAAGAAAAATAAACAATGATGAAAATCTTGAAACTATTATCATTAGCAATGAACACAATGAAGCAAAATGGCAGGAATGCTCTGATCTAGGAATCTATGTGATATGGAATGACCCAAAAAAATATAGAGCTAAATTGGAATAGAACCAAACAAAAATCTACGGAGAAAAGGTAAGTAACATAACTCCTCATGATAATAATTATTGGTATTTGCAATGTCAGGATTGTAAAATTAGGAATGAACTAATAGAAATATCGAACTATTTTTACAAAGGGCATCCTACTAAATTTATAGCATGGCAAACCAATTTTAATGAAAACAATAATCAAAAGATATAGACAATTAAATGGTTGGAATGTGCAAATATTGCACTAGAACTAAATGACATTAATATAATAAAAAGAATAGGGCAATCTTTAGGAGATCGAATAGGATTCAAAGTAAATAATTGTAAAACAAGTAAGATAAGATTCTTAGTTTCAATAAAAATAGAACAAAGTGAATCTATAAGTAAAAAAAATCATAATGAACAAAATAATATATAAATTAACCTTTACTAAATATGAAGGAAAAATAAATGAAATTATTGGAGCAAACTTAAAAAATATAAACATAAAGAATAATATGAAGGAAGCATTAAAGATCATTAGAAAAAGGGAGAAAAAGGCAGAAGAAAGCAAGGAAAAAAGAAAATCGGAGGATAAAGAGAACACAAACAGTTAGGATATGAAGGAAAAAGAGGTAGAGCAAGAAGATTAGAGGGAAAACATAAGAAATGTAGAAGATATAGACTATAGAAGGAAGACAAACATGGATTATCAAATTTTAATGGATAAATATAGAAACTGCAAAGACTGTAGAATAGAAAAGGAAACACTAGAAGAAATAGAGCTCAATATGAAAAATTTGAATATGCTTTCCCATGAGGTATTGCTCCTACATAATGATTTGGAAGATCAATTTACTATAGCAGATAGCAACCATACATAACATAAAGGCAAGGCAGTCATGAGGTTTGAATCAGAAAAGAATATAGAAAGAGAAAGCAATACAAAGACAAAATTATTAGAAGAAGAGACATATACAGATCAAAATGCAGTGGACAAAAATATAGAGACAACAATAGATAAAAACATAAAAACAAGATTAGAGGAAAATATTAATCAAGAACAGAGTTCTATAGAAAAGGAAGAAGTATCAATGGAGAGAGAATACCAAAGCCCTTGCATCTCACCAGCTGAATCAACTCAATGGAGTAATGTTACCATCAAGAAAAAATCAAAGGAAAAAAGTTATAAATTTTGGCAGACATCCATTAGTGGGATGGATATGTTTGATCTGGATAAGGAAGAGATAAGCAGGACAAAGGACAAGAAAGTGACAGAGATATTGATACCACTAGAGATAGAAACTATAATTAAAGAAGCAAAATAGAGTAGCAGTCCTATAAGAAAATTAGGTGAAGAACAAGACTACTAGATAGAAGAAAACTCACCCTAGGAAGAATTTGGACACTTAGGGGAAAAATCCACAAGGAAGAAGGATTAGACAAATAAAGAATCAAGGGGGAGAGTAAGACAAAAGAAGTAGAAGAAAACCCATTAAATAATCAATTGATTAAAGAAATTTTATCAGAGGATGACTAGGAAGTAGAAGAATAAAAAATCGTAGCAAAGGTTAGAAATCAATTAAATTTGGAAAATTTGGGAATATCCATTAATCAGGAAGGGATAAAAACACCTAATTGTGGAAAAAAAACCTAAAATGTGGATGAAAATCACTTAAAGAGCTTAGGAAGGTAGCAAGGCAAATAAAGGAACAAACTAAGATAAGAGAAATACTACAAGGCAGGAAGGGGAAGAACCTTCCCAAGGTTCAATGAGAATAACAACATGGAATGCTAGGGATCTAAATGCCCTTGGTAAGAAATGCTTGCTGAAGTGTAATCTCACATTGTTTGAAACAAAAAATTTAGTAATTCAAGAAACAAAATTAAACAAAGAAGAAGGAACAAAGCTAGGACAGAAGTTAGGAATTTGGAAATTTGAATTCAAAGAATCATATGGAGCTTTAGGCCGATTGAGAATAGTATGGAATCACCGAAAAATCAATCTAGAAATAATAACCACTAATCCTAATTAGATGGGATGTAGAGTTTCAAGCACAAAAAATAATCTCCAGATCATAGTTATAAATGTATGTGGGCCTACCCTAACAACATACAGATTAGTAGTATGGAATGAGATCAACACATTCTTTAATATTCTACACGATGAGAAATTTATCATTGGAGGTGATTTCAATGTAATACTAAAAAGGGAAGAAAAATATGGGAGGATTCAAACAATCCTATGAGCAACAAAGGATTTTAGAGAATAGGCAGAGAATAATTCATTCATAGACATTCCAACAAAAAATGGAATCTATACATGGAATAATAGAAGAAAAGATTTTAGGTACATAGCATAAAGATTGTACAGATTCTTTTTTAAAGGAGATTTAAGTCGCCTAGAAAGAAAAATCATGGCAACAATCCTACCAATGGTAGGTTTGGACCATTTTTTGGTAAAAATAGAAATAAAGGAATCATCCAAACCTACTAGAAACCCGTTTAAATGTGAAAAAATGTGGTTTCTTGACAAACACTTCATGAATAACATAAAAAAATGGTGGCAAGAAGGACATGTCTCAAAAATGTTCTGCTTCATATCTAAACTAAAAATGATAAAAGAAAAAATTATAAAATTGAATAAGGTACAATTAAAAAATATATTTAAAGAAAAATTGGATATAGAAGAAAAATTGGAAAAATTAAATAAAGAAGTTATAAAAAAGGGAATGAATAATGAAACTTATTTGCAAGAAAAATAATACCTATTACAACAAGAAGAAATTTTAGCTAAAGAATAGGTGTTTTAGAAACAAAAGTCTAGGGAGAAATGGCTAGCAGAAGGAGATCGCAATACCAAATACTTCCACACAAGTACCCTACAACATAGAGCCTCTAAGAACATATCGAAAATAAAAGATTGATAAGGTAATTTAATAGGCAATCAACTGAAATAGCAGGAACTTTTATAGATTACTTCAATGATATCCTTAATAATTACAAAACTTCTATTTGAGTAGAACAAGAAAAAATATTGAAAGCAATTCCCAAGGTTATCACAACAGAAGATAATAAATCCCTCGATAAACCTTCCACACTGCAAGAGATCAAAACAACTCTCTTTAATATAAATCTGAATAAATCACTAGGACCAGATGGATTCCAAGCTTTCTTCTTCCAAAAATGTCGAGAAATCATAGGAGTAGATATGTGGAAAGCAATAGAAGCATCAATAAATGGGGGAAAACTTTTAGTAGAAATTAATCACACATTCCTAACTCTAATTCCAAAGAAAAGTAAGGCTGAAGAAACAGGAGAATTCAAACCTATTGCCCTTTGCAATACTATCTATAAAATCTTCTTGAAAGCCTTAACAAACTGACTAAAAGGATTTCTTCCTAAATTAATATCAGAAGAACAAATAGGGTTTGTACCTAGGAGATCTATTCTAGATGGGATCTCAATTATTCAAGAAACAATACATTCAACAACAAAGAATAAAGAAGCATGCATGTTGTTAAAACTAGATATACAAAAAGCATTTGATAAAGTAGACTAGAGATTCCTATGTAAAACATTCAAAGCATTCATATTTTCACATCAATGGATCAAATATCATTTTTTAGTGTATATCTACCCCAAAAATCTAGCTCCTTATAAACAAAACTCCATAAGGATTCTTTAGTATATCTAGGGGGATCTGACAAGGTGACCCTATCTGTCACTTCCTATTCATCATCATGGCTGAAACCTTTGGGAGATCAATTAAGATAGCACAAACTTAGAACAAAATTAAAGGAATTAAGGTCACTAAAAATGTGGCTAATACCACACATCAACAATTAGTTGATGACATGCTACTAGCTGGAGCCAACACTAAAAGAGAAATAGACTACATTAAAATGATCCTAAATAACCACACAAAAGCATCAGGACAAAAAATTAATGCAAAAAAATCTAAAATATTTTTCTTAAATACAACATTAGATAGAGAAGAATATATCTACAATGAATTAGGATATAAGAAATGTTCCTTCCCTTGTAAATATCTAGGAATATACCTAGATAAAGGGACTAAAAAGAATCAAGGTTGGGAGCAAACTTTGGAAAGAATAGATAATCAGATAGAATCATGAAAAGGAAAATGGTTAACTAAAGCTAGAAAAGCAACAAAAATCAAAGCTGTCCTATCAACTATACCTACTTATCAACTAACATGTTCACAATTACCAAAGAATATCAACTAGAAAATAGAAAAGAAATTAAGAAATTTCTTTTGGAAAGGTATAGAGGACAAAAAGAAGGAAACTTTAATAAGATGGGAAAAAATTTGAAGGCCTAAAGAAGTAGGGGGATTAGGAATGAAAAATTTAGATTGGTAGAATGAAGCCTTAGGGGCAAAACAAGTCTGGAGAATGTATCAAGATAAAGACAACAAATGGGCTAGAATTTTGTATAATAATATCTAAATGCATCTGATAGCACATCATTATTACGAACTAGGAACCCCCTAGAGGCTTTGTAGCATGGAATTTTATGCTAAAAAGTCACCCCTTAATTACAAAAAATACTACATGGGATATAGGTAGAGGAGATAAAGCCCTATTCGAGGAAGATTCTTGGAACAACTACCCCCCTCTTGATGAATTTGACATAACCAACAATGCAAAAATTCAATTACATACAATATGGGGAGCCAAGGTAAAAGATTGTATCCAACTTGATCCATCTAATGAAGAAACCCCTTGTAAATGGAAATCCTTAGAAAATAGAGGTCTCAATCCTGCAGACCAGGAGATCTTAGAAACTATCCTTAGAGAGTGCCCAATCAACTATTACAATAAGGAGGACAAACTTATCTGGGCTGCTGCTAAAGATTGAATCTACAAAGTAAAGGATGGATACAATCAAATTATAAATTCTCAAAGATGGGAAGCAATAAATATTCCTATAAATCTTTGTTGGGATCCAACAGGTCTACCCAAAGCAAGTATCTTTCTTTGGGTAGCCTCCCAACACTAGTACATTTCCCCCTAAATTTTGACCTAAATTTTTGACAATGTAAATATTGGCCTATGAATACTTTTTAAATTTATTTTTTGCCTAATTTGGTCAAAATTTCTACCAAATTGGGTTTAGCAATAGCAAGCAAAAAATAAAGTAAACATCAAAACATTTTATTTTTTGTGGGCGATCATGTTTGTTCAATGAGCTCTGGAACCACCACGTCTCTTGTCCCAACCAGTGTACTCAATTGAAGCAACAAAAGGGTGAACACTGAGGCCTGATAGAATTGTAGGAGCTAGGATAGGAAGAGATGCTTGCATTGGTGGATCTTTATTCACATGTAGTTTTGGCTCTCAAACTTGTAGGATGCAATGACACCATAGTTGGGATACTACTTTTCATCGCAACTATAGCTAATTAATCTTGCCCTACCCCTTCCCTATAGGTTCAACCTAGTGGCCATCAATTTTTTGACTCCATCCAAACTACCATGGCAATAGGCAGACTCGGGATTGCATTTTCCCCTGCCACTAAAATAAAGTGATTGATTATTGAAAATTATAGGGTAGGGGGACCATACCATACCATGGCCCTATCATTTTTTAGGCAACTTTGGGCAGTGATAATCATTTTGGTTCATCAGTGCTTCCTACCTTGAATCTAGTCTTATAAGAGCACATGAGACATTTGAGGTAAGAGCCAACCATTTTCCATCGACCAATCTGCTTAGATTTCTATTTATTGCATTTGAGGTAGTGGTTTGCATTTTCCATTAGAGATTTTACTATTTACAGTTGCATTTCTCATATGGTTTGTAGGTTGCATTTCTCATATGGTTGCCATTGTAGACGTTTGTTTTGAAGTTGTTCATGATAGTCCATAGCCAATGTGTCACCAATTTTATATAAATCTGACATGAGTGATGCCCATGATTTATCTCCATTTGGCGCAAATGATCTCCCCACATGAATTGTAAGCTCAGATGGTAATCTCTGAAATCATGATAATCTCTGTAAATACTTTATGTGGACTAGATTCACTTTATGACAACCTACACCTATTCTCACTCATATTCACTCATCTCTGATCACAAACCCAAAATATTGATTACATGTTCATTATAGGACTCACTGTCCATAAGACCCCATCAATGAGTCTTTGCCTTCAACCAATCCTTTAGCCATTTGGATTTATATACCCAATCAATGTATATAATGTTATGTTGTACTTCCATGTTCTTATTTGATTAATTTAAGATTGCTTTGAATCAACTAAGTTTAAGAAAATTATATTAAGATAATACATTCACCCTTCTTTCAGCTATCAAAACTGTTGAACACATGAATCTTCCAAGAAATATATGATTTTCATTTGAAAAGAACAATAATTATGATTGCCTTCTAGTTATGTATGTTGTTAAACAATCGGGTTTAATTTTATTGGGTAACATTGAGCATGCTTTAAGAGATTGGTCATGTGTTGCTGCTATGAAAGGTCAAAAGATAAAATCCAAACAATATTTAACAAGTTGAAATAGTCAATGAAGATTGTCATAAGAAATAGTAGTCTTGAGGGTGCGTGGTCATGGAAATTATGATTATAGAAATCCATATTGTAGAGTATTCTGTGAAAGGTGGTGTAAATAGAATTAAGGATCAACAGATGTCATTTCAAACCATGAGAAATTAGATGATAAAAGATGAACATCATTGCTGATGCAATGAATAAGGTGCAATAGGAAATTTAGTGCAGTGAGTGTTAACATATAAAAGATAGTCATCTCAATGATATTACAAGTGAGCATAAAATGTGTTCATTTAAGGCTTCATTATATTTTCTCACTATCATAAGAACCATTTCTTGTATTGGAGAACTATTATTATTATTCTTTTACCTTATTATTATAAAAGATTTTTTTTGTTGATAATGAATATATGATAAAATGGCAAGAATTAATACCAGAAGGAGTAGATTTCTAACCAAAACAATAAGTCATTCCAAGCCGAAGGGGAACCATAAGGCACAAGTTGAAATGCCATACTAACCATTATGTTAATCCCATAAGTTTTTGTACACACTAATAGGCTATGAAAGGATGCCTTAGTTGTCTGTACTATCTTCAAGATGTATTGTTCTATTTTCTTATTGTTGTTTCAAGCGTGTACTACTTGGTTGGGTTTTCTATCTTTGATATTAAATGTGTATGTAGATAAGAACAATGATTATGTTTTTGTGTTTATGTGAGCTTGAGTTTTGCCAACAATACCAAATGTTTTTAATATTTTATATCAATTGTCAATATTAGATAACTATTGCTATGATTTTGTTTCCTTTAGCAAGAATTCTTTCTAACTCTTGGTTAAAAGTGAAGTTAGTAAACTAGTGATTCAACTATTTCTTTTATTGATCTTGTCTGGTATTTACTATTGTTCTTGTCTATTCCTTAACGCTCTTAGTGGCTTGAGAAAATCATAATTTTGATGAATTATCTTTGATGTTTTCTAGGTTATTGCATATATATATATATATATATATATATATATATACACACATACACATACACATACACATACACATACACATACACATACACATACACATATACATATATACATATACATATATATGTATATATACATCTACATATACACATATACACATACATATACATATACATATACACATACACATATACACATATACATATACATATACACATACACATATACACATATACATATACATACATATACACATATATATATCTATATACATACATACATACATATATATATATATATATATATATACATATACATATACATATACATATATACATATACATATACACATATACATATACATATACACATACACATACACATATACATATACATATACACATACACATACACATACACATATACATATACATATACACATACACATATACACATATACATATACATATACACATACACATATACACATATACATATACATACATATACACATATATATATATCTATATGTATACAGATATATATATATGTGTATATGTATGTATATGTATATGTGTATATGTGTATGTGTATATGTATATGTATATGTGTATATGTGTATGTGTATATGTATATGTATATGTGTATGTGTATGTGTATGTGTATATGTATATGTATATGTGTATGTGTATGTGTATATGTATATGTATATGTGTATATGTATATGTATATATGTATATGTGTATATGTGTATGTGTATATGTATATGTATATGTGTATATGTGTATGTATATGTATATATGTATATGTATATGTATATATGTATATATGTATATGTATATGTATATATGTATATATCTATATATGTATATATATATATGTGTACACACACACACACACACACACACACACACACACACACACACACACACACACATATATAATGTAGCTTGATTTTGGCCAGTCTGATTTATGTTTAGTCATTGACCGTGCTTTACATATTAGTAGCATTTTTTTTAATATAATTGATTATTGTGAGTTTATTTTAGTGTTTACCACTTTGTTCTGGTATGAATTTTTAGTAGCTACTATTGTTTTGGAAGGTATCTTACTTAGTGATTCCTTTTTTTTTTCTTGAAGCTAATAAATAGTTTATCATCGGGAGGGATCGATCAGTGAACTAACACGTGACAAGGAATGATTGCATCAAACACAGGTGCCATTTCAGGTAAGAAGCAACCATTTTTCATCGAGTTGTCTTTCATACCATTGTTGTTTATTATATTTTGAGTTTCCTTAGGTGCCTTTTCTCTTTATGTTTGCATTTCTCGTATGGTTTACATGTTGATTGAGTTGCCATTGTAGATGTTTGACAAGTTTTAGTTTCCATTGCAGATGTTTGATAGGTTTCAAGTTGCCATTGCAGGTGATTGAAAGGTTTTGAGTTGCCATCACTAAGTGGTAGAAATCTACAACTTTTCTTATCACATAATGTATTTGGCAAGGGTTTCATCAAATTGATAAGTAATCTTTTTTCAAAGCATGTATTTGGTAAGGGTTTCATTAACATGATATTATTACATTATAATTGGTTGTCTTGTTAATGATTGCACAAAATCCAACTAAGTGTAACATATGAAGCCTCTATCATACCACTATCCACTCACTTCAAAGATATTCAAGTTACACATTGTTGAATGTATGCATTTTTGGATGTTCTTTCATCAGTAGTAATATAGTTAGATAAATAATTTAGATGATAAGTGAACCTCATCAAAATAACATGAATTCCACGATATTTTACTAAAGCCACCCTTGTGATAATGTGGGTTTCCTTGTTAAATATGGTGGCTAACTCCCAACCTTCAATATCTTAGCCACTATATTGTAAATGGGCTTGCTTTGCTCAAGCCCCTTATGGATATTTCACCAAGAAAAAGTATGATGAATATATAATAAATGTCTTTTACTAATGAGTAGAGGAAAAAATGAAGATGACGATTGCCTATGATGTCAAGCCCATGTCTGGGCTATGTATGTAATATCCTCCCCTGATTTGAACTTTGACTTGTAGAAATTTAACTTAAGGAATATTGTCAAACACTTCGTATGCAAAATCATAAAGCTGATTTCCTCAATAAATTGCTTTCCAATGAGTAGATTTACGAACAACTATGAAGTGACATTAAAATGCATAATACCCATCATAACATTTTCACAAACACTTGGCACACATTCAACAATATATGAAAAATCTGGAAACTCTTTCAATCTGCTGATAAAGGGTGATTTTTAAATTTAGATGTGCACTTACAGCTGCCTTAAAGGCTGCAACAACTATTCAGACTTGTATTCAACAATTATTATGCAAAGTATCAAAATTTGACAGAAGAAACCTGTAATTAGTTGCCGTAGTATTTTGCAGATGTAGTCGGCAACCTTCCAAACTTCTAATCAGCCAAAAAAACAAGTAAACTTGATACCAACACTGTTCATGCCGTACTGTAGTAAAATACTGTTCATGCCTACTGTAGCAAAAATATTGTTCATGCAACACTATAGCAATAACTAACTTCAGATCTGCATCTCAAACCCTTGTAAATTTCTTTATGCGAACGCCCCAAATGAAACCCAGTGTGTTTCCTGAAGTGAAAACACCCTTGATCCTCTTGACTGTGTCTTCCAACAGCGAAGAGAATGCTATCAAAGAGGGATTTCGTCCTCCAAGCCCGATAATCAGATATCCAACAACATAACATTAATCTTCATCCAAGCATACAAAAAAAAAGCTCTTCCATTTCTTTTATAGTGTTCTCACAAGAGCTCAATCCTTCGTTTTCTCAATGTGGGATAAAACATAACTCCCTTTATGTACCTTATGTCTCCAATGTGTTATAAAAATAAAGGGAACTCTTTTAATTTAAATATTTCTCACAAACTATAGTCTATGCATTAATAAAGTTAAATATTTAAATTTAACTTTATAAAATGGCTTTATCAATGCATAAAAAATCTTATCAATGATAAATAAGTTTTTTTGTCGATTTTAAACAATTACCATCGACATACCACTGTGACTGAATGTTCGGCCATGTCCAAGATGACTTACTATAAATAGTAAGTATGCCCAAAGTTGCCCCAGAATCCCTCAGAAAGACTTGCAACTGAAATTGTCTAGGCCAAATGGCCTCTAAGCCCCTTTAATGTCCTAGTTAGCCTTTGGGACTGTGGGGAAATAGGCTAACGACAACATCATGCTATGAATGCTAGAAAGGGGACATTACAATGTACAGAGCTTTTGTGAAGTCCAAAAAAGTGTTAGTGCAAAACATGTTAAAAACACAAACGATATTACTAGATTATAAACCATTAAGGTACTTGATAAATCCTTGCCCTTCTAATCACAATGAAATTTGATGCATTCCTAGATTGATTCATTTGAACATTAAATAAGTTGTCTAATCAAGATATTCAATTAAAGAAGCAATGTATTCATATGAAAATTAGAGCTTTATTTAAGCAACGATTCAATAGAAAAACATGTACGGGGTCATGTCAACATAGAGCACAAACACAATTTTTGAAGATTAGAATTTGGAGCTAAATTTGGTTGGATATTGTTACTACATGTTATTGTCTACCATATTTGGAATCTTTAATCATCAAGATATATATATATATATATATAAAATTCTCAATGCATCCTCTGGTGCTCACCACACAAGTATGCAAAGACACATAATTCAAAGCACTCCAAAACCAAGTCAAAGATGAAACACTGCTCTCTTCAACTTGATGGCTTTAGAAAGTCTATGAATTATAGAATAGTCCTCGCTAGCTTCTTCTTTTATATCTAAAAACATCAAATGCCTATTTTAGTTGCGTACTTGTTGGTAGTTCTAATATGCTTAATAGCCATAGGGCTTCATCCCTTGGAAGAATATAGATAGCCTCACAAGCAATTTTTGATCTTAGATTGGTTTTGACAAGTGAGTTTCAACACACTTAAGCCATTTACTTAGTTTATGCCGAACTAGTAATGCATGCTGAGCACAACATGTAAATATTAGACCATGCAAAGTTGTAATGAATGCTGAGTCACTCATGTGCCAAGACACTCAAGTGCCGAGCAGATAGACCATGCCAAGTGATTCAAGTGCTGAGTAAATAGTGGATGCCAAGTCAGAAGCAAAAATATAGTGCATGTCGAACATCAATGACTTCATATGCTGAGTGAAATAGTTTTGACATATTTGTTTGTAATGGCACAAACAACTATGCAAACCATTTTAAAATTGAATTAAGGATAAATTACGATCTTTTGGAGATAAGGGCAAATCTATATTTGGATTCCTTATGTAATTACATGTAGCCAATCAAAAAATGGGAAGGTTTAAGCAGAAAAATGGATGACTCTTAGCTATAGATTCATACCTAACCCTAAGCCACCATAGTCTTCTTAAGGAGGATGAAGCCGTAAAATATTTACAATGTATGATGGGTGAATGATTGAATGGGAAGAGTGAACAAGATAGTTTGTAGAGCATTTAAGGTGACTTAGAAGTAAGAGTGAATTATAGAATCAGTTTGAGAAGACCAAAGGATATAGAGAAGGATATAACATTGATACATCAGATCATAAAGGATCAATTAGGGATTGTGCAAAGGTGATATGTTATTAGGAAAGCAAGTGCCAACTGTAGGATCTATGCTGAGACATTTTAATAGGTGATTTCAATTAAATCTCTCAACAGAGTAGTCCTAATAGGCTGTATAAAATCCTTTAACAGGGTGCTTACTTAATTGTAAGTTGAAGTCCTCTAACTAGGCACACTTCTAATAGGGTGTTGAAATCCTCTAACAAGGTGGGACTTAACAGTCTTTGTAAGCCTTTAATAGGGCAAGGTGTTCACAGGGAAAACCATGATTCATGGTCAACCATTGTAACCTTCAGTGGATACACTTTATTATTATAGTAGTGAAGATTTGTGGGTGTCACCCCCACCCTAGTTTTACCTTCTCACTTGGAGGGTTTCTGGGTAATCATATCCGGTGTTATGTGTGTAATTGATTACATGTTTACATGATTTAGTTTCATAAGCTTTATATGTTATTTCAATATATTAATGTATGTGATGAATGAATGGTGAAATTTTTATGGGTCCAAGCTTAAACTCCTGATTCACACACCCCCCCCCCATAGAAGTTTACTCTCTTACCACTTGTAATTTGAACAATTGGTATTAGAGCCTTGTTCACTAAAAGAGAAGCTTTGCAGATTTGAGGAAAGATCTTGAAATGGGAGTCTACAAGCTAGGAAAATCTATTGAGAACCAAGAGATTATAATACATCTCATACTACATCAATTGAATGAGGCAAGAGAGGGAGTAAAGAAATCCTTGAAGAGAAGGAAAAAGATTTCTATTGCAGAGAATGACACACTATACAAAGAGATAGACACCACCAAGCTATTTGTTGATAGAAAATCCAATGAATTTGATGTAGCAGTTGCATATCTAATGGAAAAGAATAGAATCCAAGTTGAGGAAATAAAAAATCTCAAGCTAGAGAAAGAATCACAAGCTATACTACTATGTGAGGTAACTAAATAGAAGAAGAAATCCATGGAAGAAAAAGTCATGATTGAAGAAGACAAAAGAGTTCTAGCAAACAAATTGGAAGAGAAGTCAACAGAGTTAACCAAGATCTCCAACATGGAATTAGATACTATAAGTCAAATGATGAATGCCAACTATGAACTGAATGTCAAGGACATTTAGATAACTACATTGAAGTTACAAAATAAACAATTGCAGAGTGACCTAAACAGAGAAAAGGAATTTGCTGAAAGTCTTAACAAGCCGAATGAAGCCATCAAATACTTTGACAAATTATTGAGATCCCCTAGATCCAACAAAGATACATCAAGATTGGGCTACACAAGCACTGAAGAAGGAGAATCATCCAAAGTTGCTGAAGAAAGGAACATCAAAGGTAAGAAATCCAACCTACCTGTCATAATTGTGGTAAGAAAGGACATACTGCTAATGTGTGTAGGAGCAAGAATACAAATCAGAATGTCAAGCCTAAGAACATGACTCATTGTCATAAGTGCAACAAACAAGGTCATCAGGCACATGAATGCAGAACCAAGACCATGCATAAACAAAGATTTGAAGGATATTGCTACAACTATTAGAAGTATGGACATAGATCCTTTGAATGCAGATCCAAATCCATGTGGTCATCAAACAAGCTAGCAAAGGTAAGAAACAATGGAAAATTTTATAATTGGGATTACAATACATGATATAGCTGTCACTATTATCAAGAATATGGACATATTCCTGAGAATTGTATTAGGACACACTTTAGTGGTAACTAAAAAAGGTGGTTGAGTCAAACTACATGTTTTAGTTGTTTGAAGATTAGTCACATTAGTAAACATTGTCCAACTAGGTCAAAGGCACCAAGTTGTGAAATTGATGAAAGCAAAGGCAAGGAAGATGTTGAACACATCAAAGATGAGATGAGCAAGACATGGAAAAAGAAAGATTCTTGCAGTACACCAAATGGAGAAGGGATCACTTCACCCAATGGGTCAAGTGATCACACCTCATCAAACTAGGTAAGCAAGAGGTATGTGGGACTGATAGTCAAGTGTTATATCATACATCAGTTACAAAAGGAGGTAGTACTGAAAAGACTACATTAGCATGAATAAAGATGCAAGATGTTGTTGAAAATTCAAGTTAAATTTTCAAACTTTTCATGTTGTTGTTGAGTATGAAAAGTCTTCTATGTGTGCCAAGTGGAATGCTAGTTGATACTGAGCTACTAGACTATCAACTGATGTTGAGTTCATAGTAGTTGCTAAGTGATGGTACTATCAATAGATGTTGAGTGATTTTGAAAATGGTTGATGTCAAGCTTACAGTTGTATAAGCACTAAGCATTAAATGCAAGGTTTTTGAAGGGTATATGATTGATTTTCTACTCATTATTCATCATTTGAAATTCAAGCAAGAGAAAGTAGAGCAAAAGGTGATTCAGAAACCTATCCAAAGCATTTGCAAAAAATCCAACAATGATCTCACACTAGCATAAAGATTTCACAAAGTTATTTATCATAAGCCAAGCTACCTAGTTTACTTTTGCATAAACCTTAGTTTGACAGAATAGTGTCTAGTTTGAAAAATGTAGAAGGAAAAGAGGTTTTGAATGTCCAACTTGTCAGTAACAAAGTGAAACAACCTATATTTAAGGCCATTCTTGACATTTCCTATAAACAAGATCCTTGTGGCGAATTATCAATGATCCCACCAAATATCATCATGGTGCAAGATGTTAGAAAATGTTATAATTGCAAAATAAGAGGTATAGGAGATATGGAAATCAAAGATGCATATGATAGAATGTGCGAGAATGGTGTTTTGAAGGAGGAATACAAAATCGTTGAGAAGAAGGGTTTAACATGAGCCCTAGAATTTCCAAATGTGTTTAAAACTGAGTGGATAAGAATTGTTCTAAGTAGAATTCATGACAATTTTTTATGGCTGGAAGGAGGACCTATTAAGATCACCAAATGAATAATTCATATGGTTACTAGCTACCCAACCCTAGATCAGCCAAAGACACTTAGAAGTGACTCCAAGGAAGTAATTGAGAAAAACATTGGAGCAGTCTGGAATAAAAGAGGTATGACTATAGATACCATCATTATTCACTACTAAACTTTGTTGTAAGGGTAATATCTCATAAATTCTATCAATGTAGTAGATTGAATAGTGTACCTTGCATTGTTATGGATGTTGGATACAAGATTGTAAAGAAATATCACACTTATGATCTGGCTGAGCTGCAACTACAACAACTAATGGAAAATCTTGGAGCTATCAGGAATACCAGGAGTGCTCAATGCAAATTTGGTTCAATTCTAGTCTGTATATTCTTTTATGTACAAAATATATTTCTATCTTTTGGTAATGTAGGTTGGAAAACAAATAGGTCAATTGCAATGCAGATCAATGAATATGTTGAACAGATGGGAGAAAATTTTGAAACATTGATGACAAGTTATTTTGAAGATTTTAAGAAATCGATGAATGAAAGAATGGGGATACCAATTTCTTTGGTTGAGCAACATTATAATGATATATGCTTTATTGTTGATGCTGATTACACCTTTGTGCAAGTTGCCACACCAAGGGTTAGATGGTTAAGACCACTTGGGTATGAAATTAATGTTGATGAAGCTTCAATAGCCATTGCAACACTCCTAGCAGAAGAAATTGATAAAAGTGCAAAGATATCTGGAAACTATGAGATGGTAAAGTCAAAGATTACCATGAAGTTGAAAACTACCTCCACACTCAAGAAGAAAGATAAGCTAGTGAAGAAGCTAAAGGTCAAATTTGGAGAAGGTGCAGAGGAGGAAGATGAAGAAGAAGAAGAGGATGAAGAGGAAGAACAAGCACAAGCACAAAAACCTCTTGCATTAACTCAAGCATGAGAGAGGATAAGGAAGAGGAGGAAATAGAAGGTGCAAAGGGAGAAGAAGTCAAGGAAGCACCTACTCATTCCAAGCCAAAGAAGAGAAAAGCTAAAGCACAGCCAATGGAAAAGGCAAAGAAAATTGTCAAAAGAAGCCTAGCCAAGTTTACAGCTCCTACCACCAGAGTCAGCACACGAGCAACAAATTATAAGGCCAAGGAAAAGACCAAGCACATAGAGTAAAGCGGCCAAGAGCAGAAAAGGCAAAGAAGAAAATATGTTGCACAACCTGATTCAGATGAGGAAAGGATAGAATTAGATGAGAATAACCAATTTAAAGTGGTAAGCCATAATCCCCTATCTGATGTTGAAAATTTATGTGAAAATATCAAAAGTAATGTAGACTTATCTAGTTTAAAGCATATTAATTTTGATAAACTTGGGAAAGAAGAGAAGAATCGAGTGGAAGAGGCATTATATTCCATGATGTCTAAGTTTAAGAATACTCCATTGGAGTTTTCCAACACAATACCAAAAGGTTTATATGATATTGTTGAGAAAAAGTGGCATTACTGTTTGAATTTGGAAAAAATAAATTAGAGAAACCACATTAGCTTAAGTGATGCCAGAGCTAACAAAGGGACAAATTGCTAAGGTAGTCAAAAGATATGCAGTTACGTTTACACCTAAATATAGAGCCTTCAACATTCCTAAAAATAATATTGAAGATGTGGTCAAGAAATCAACCCAAATATGGAAACTAATCTATGGGTTGACCATTATGAAACAAGGAGAAGTTGAACCTTCTGAGGGTAAACTTGATGAGAAAGATTATGACAAAGAAAAATATGATAAGCAAGATGATACAATTGGGGAGGAAACTTAAAAGAAAACTGATGACAAGGAAACAACTGAGCAGGAGTAAGATGAACATATTTTGTAGGACACACAAATGCCGAGTGCTAATCCCCCTCATGTCACAAGTGCAACTACTAAAACTATAACTGTAAAGGATGTTTTTGATGCTTTAGCTCAGAACATCAATCCACTGATTGTAGAATATCTAAAAAAGATTCTAGATCAATCTAAACTCCAAGCAAAACTCTGTGAAAATCTAGTTTTGGTTAGTGTAGAAGAATTGCAAAAGTTAGTAGCAGAGATCACAAGGGAAAAGGTGAATAAACAAGAACCACCTTTTGTCATCCTTTCAGTTACTAGTGTACAACCTTTAATTCAAACAATAGTAGATACATCTACTAAGTTTGATACACATGTTAAAAATGATACTATTGAGAAGAAGTAGGCAGAAGATAAAGATATTGTAGACAACAATAGATAATAGGACATATAGACTCATCTATACCTAAAGCACAGGAACAAGGTGTTATTCAAGTCATAGTGTTAGACCAGGGCAAGCCTAAGAACATGAGCAAGTGCCTAAGGTGAAGGAACATGAAGCCATCCAAGCATTGGTAGCTCTACCAACATCTGGTATTCCTTCTACATAGGTTCTTTAGAAGCCAAGCACAAAAGCCATACCATTGCAAATCTCAATGCCAAGCCCTAGTTCATCAGAGGTTGTAAGGTAATTCACTATGGAGACATAAGCCTTGATGAATAAATAATTATTCCAAAATTTGACTATGACACCATGACATTGGAACAAATAGGCATTTTGCAACAAGCCTTAGAGAAGAAAAAGCATCAAGAAATGCTCAGGAGAGAACATAGGCAGAAACAAGCTCTCCAGGAATTAAAGACATCTTTTTAGATGCATTCAACTTGCCAACTCCTGAAGAGACCAAGCCATTGATATAATAGTTGACATATATAGTGGAAAAATTCAGTAATGAAGACCTTGATACTATTGTAAAACTTTTAGAATGGTTTGAGAAGAAGTTCCAAGGAAAAGTGAATGAAAAGATATATGGTGAGATAACACTGACTCAAGTTGCATTGGCAACAAAGGTTGAAGAGGTGAAGAAGGTATTTGAGAATATCTTCTCATTGTACACCAAACTATGTGACCCTACACTCTTCACTCAAGAAACCAGGAGCCATATTTTGAGTTTGGAGAGAAATCTAAACATATCAAGTACTAAGCTGCCTTAGAACCTAGCTCAAAGTGAGAAGCATTTTAGAACATTGCTCCAAACACAAAGTCAATTAGCTATATTGACAGTAGATGAGGCTAGTATAAGAGCCAAATTGACATGTATACAGGCATCCCTTACCCCACACATGGAAATACTACACAAGGAACCAGGTTATGCCAACTCTACTGAAGAAAGACCCCAATCTTTCTACCTTAGATGGCCTAATGCACCTTGCTGTCGAGCTTGCAATCCAAATTAAGTCATTGGATGTTGTATGTGACAACTGGGATGCAGCTCTCAAGATCATAATGGAGGTCCATAAATCCTTTTTGGACAAACACACTATAAGTGTATAGCCCATTTGACATAAGTGTCAAAAAGGGGGAGAATAAAGCAAGGGGGAGAAATATACCATGGGGAAAATAAAGAGAGAATAAAAGAAACATGGAGATAGAAATAATGGGGGAGAATAAAGAAAGGGGGAGCCAAAAGTAGAGGAAGATAAAGTATGGGGAAGTATGACCAAAAGAAACATAGAAAAGAAAGGGGGAGCATAGTAACAAACATGTTATATCATTGGGGTGATATACATTTTTGGAGAGTGAAGCAGTAAACAGATATAGATATCATCCAAGACATAGCATATCAAATGAAAGAGTATCAGATACAACACATTGAAGTTAGAGAGGAGCACATATTTTGGATACAAAATAGACACATTAACTTAGGGGGAGTTATCAATTTTGAGGTATATAGGTTATTATAGAATTTTGAAATTTTGAAGTTTTGTATATAAGCCAAGTCATGGATATGTTATGCTCAAGAAGATTAAGATTGATTATGTATATTTAAGTGTTTTTGACACTCATGTCAAAGGGAGAGATTAATGATCTCAGATTGGTTTTTAAAAGTGAGTGTCAACACACTTAAGCCATTTACTCAATTTATGTCGAAATAGTAATACATGCCGAGCACAACATGTAAATATTAGATCATACTGAGTTGCAACGAGTGTCGAGTCACTCAAGTGCCAAGTCACTCAAGTGCCAAGTCACTCAAGTGTTGAGCAGATAGACCATGTCGAGTGATTCAAGTGTTGAGTAAATAGTGGATGTCGAGTAATGCAAGTGCCAAGTTAGAAGCAAAAATATAGTGCATGCCGAGCATCTGTGACTTCATATGCCGAGTGACATAGTTTTGACATATTTGTTTGTAATGGAACAAACAACTATGCAAATCATTTTAAAGCTAACTTAAGGATAAATTACAATCTTTTGGAGATAAGGATGAATCTATATTTGGATTCCCTATGTAATTACATGCAACCAATTAGAAAATGGGAAGGTTTAAGCAAAAAAATGGATGAATCATAGCCATAGATTCATACCTAACCCTAAGCCACCAGAGTCTTCTTAAGGAGGACAAAGCCCTAAACTCTTTACAATGTATGATGAGTGAATGATTGAATGGGAAGAGTGAACAAGACAGTTTGCAGAGAATTCAAGGTGACTTAGAAGTAAGAGTGAATTACAGAATTAGTTAGAGAAGAACAGAGGATATAGAGAAGGATAGAACATTGATACATCAAATCATAAAGGATCAATTAGAGATTGTGCAGAGGTGCTTTGTAATCAGGCAAGCAAGTGCCAACTGTAGGATCTATGCTCAGATATTTTAACAGGTGATTTCAATTAAATCTCTTAATAGAGCAGTTCTAACATGTTGTATGAAATCCTTTAACATGGTGCTTACTTAATTTTAAGTTGAAGTCCTCCAACCAGGCACACTTCTAATAGGGTGTTGAAATCCTCTAACAAGGTGGGACTTAATAGTCTTTGTAAGCCTTTAACAAGGCAAACCATGTTTAATGGTCAAACCATTGTAACCTTCATTAGATACACTTTATTATTGCGGTAGTGAAGATTTGTGGGTGTCATCCCCACCCCAGTTTTACCTTCTCACTTGGAGGGTTTCTTGTAATCATATCTAGTTTTATTTGTGTAATTGATTCCATGTTTACATGATTTATTTTCATAAGCTTTACATGTTATTTCAATATATTAATGCATGTGATGAATGAATGGTGAAAGTTTTATGGGTCCAAGTTTAAACTAGTGATTCACCCCCCCAAAAGTTTACTCTCTTCCCACTTGTAATTCCAATAGTAGTCCCATCCCTACTTCATTGCTAATTTCAAGATCCATCTAATGATTAGGTTGTTGCTCATAGGAAAGATTTTGCCAAGGAATGGATTATTTTGTTGGGGTGATAAGCATAATTAGGAACTTTAACAACAACATATTTAACATGATCTAAACAGGGCTCGAGTCTTAACTGCAACTAATAAAATTGATCATCAAAAACTCTGTAAAATTATTTCTATAAAATCAGGTATTTATTAGAGTGCTTTGGTAGCTAAACAATAGAAAAAATAGTTGTCTATGTCACAAAAGCTTTCTATAGTCAAATTAGGAATTTAATAGCTTTTCAACTATCGTAATAAGTGGTGGGTATTGGAATACTACATATTACTCTAGTAAATGTAAATTATATAGTTAATATAATGAATAATTATGAGTATGAAAAAAAAAACTATTATAATGTCAATTTGGTGTAAAATTTTTGTACAGGAAAACAAGGCTTTTATAAGCCAATATAGTGTAATTATAAAATGAAGCACTTTTAACGAGTTCAACCAAACATTAGACAAACTTGTTGGACTAACTGCCAGCCTTCCCCTTTGGGATTCATGACATGGATTAACTGCCTCCTATGTTCTATAAGTCTAGTGGTTGTATCGGGCATTAACAGGTTGATATTTTGGTGCAACGACAACTCTAGCTTGTAACAAGTGGTATCAGAGCTTGGTCATAGGTTCAAATCCCCTCGAGTAATGCTAAGGGGGAAATTGTTGAGCTAACTGCCAGACTTCCCCTTCAGGATTCGTGACATGGCTTAACTGCTTCCTATGTTCTATAAGTCTAGTGGTTGTATCAAGCATTAACAAGTTGATCTTTTGGTGCAACGACAACTCTAGCTTGTACCAAAACTTTCTCCATCTTTGACCACCCAACATTCTCTGAGTAGAGCTTGAGGTGCTTATACACCAACATGTATAACAACTATTTAAATTTAGTTGTTGTAGAGAGAATGAAATGCATACATATCATCTTATAAAACAATTATTTGAACTTGTATATTTGTTTGCTTTTTTGTTTGTTTTTTCTGTTGCTGATTTAAAGAAGTCTTTACAGCCTACATTGAAGTTTGGAATGGTTGTATTGAATAGTGGAGGATATGAGTTTGTTGGTCATTAAGTGTTGTATATTGGCTAGCAAAACTTGCATGAGTATGGATGTGAGTTAAGTAGATCTTGTTTGTTTTCTATTTAAACTACTTTCAATAATTTTTGGTGGCTTGGACATTTTACAAATATAACCAAAGTGCTACTAACAAACATTTATAGGAAAATGAAGTCAATTTTTTCATTCAGTAGTATAAAATTAATTTGAAAAATCTTTTAGGATTCCAGTACAATTTTAAATGAATAGAGTGTAACAGAGACAAAAGAGGTTTGTGACACTAGATATTGGAGGGATTTTCCATCTCATGATAGCTTCCTACTCAGAGATCATACTTATACAAAGCACTAGTTCCTCATTTGTGTCCCTTCATGGAACAAGAGTGGACTAGGAAGTTTTGTAATTATAAATATAACTCCACTCTTTGAAGATAGGCAAAGATCTAATATACATGTAGCTCAATTTGGATGGTTGCTTAGATAGTTCAAGAGTTTGTGAATCTTGAGAATTATACCCTTACAACAATCTTGAGACAAATTTTTGGAACAATGAATATAGATCAACATGAGTGGTTCTTTAATAATTTTAAAGATTTAAAATTTGGAAGTTTGGAGATGTGGAATCCAAGAACTTAGAATCCAACTTGGGACCTATCAGCTTTGCGATGGTCACAATGTAGCTTGATGGAAATCCATTTGGTCTGAGAATTGTTTCAAAAGATAAGTTTTTAACCAACATATAGTTCTGATTGGTTCTAGTAAAATAATGAGGAGAATATTGCATTGCTACATTTTAAAATGGTATAGATCTATTCAAGAAGTCCTAGAAGTCCTCTAAATTTGGTCAAAAAGAGTTGAAGAAAAAGCTTACTCCCTTGTTAATATAATAGGATTTAAATTTCTAGACATCCTCTAAATCTTAGAAATAATTAGAAGAAATAAAAAATTCCCTCATTGATAAGATATAAGTTTCCAATTATACACACAAAATCTCTCAATTTTTGAAGACTGAATGCATTGATAATGGATGAACTGGGCAGTCTACCAAGGGCTCAGACATTATCACAGAGTGGGATCGAAACAATTCCCCTCCAAACCACACAACACCCAGATTCCAATCATTGATTTGCATGACTTGAGCTCTCCACATCTTCAACAAGAGACCATTGCAACTATTTTTAGAGCTGAACAAAATTGGGGTTTCTTTCAAATCATCAATCATGAAATCCCACACTCTAACTTCTCAAATGCAAGAAGTGGGCAAATCTTTTTTTTCAATCTTTCCATGGAAGAAAAGGAATTGTATAGAAATGAACAAGCTGGGAGCCCTATTGGCCATGGAAGAAAATTAGGATACACCTAAGATGCTAAATTAGGCTGGGGAGATTATTATTAGAAAGGATTGAAATTGGGTTGATGTTCAAAGTATCTCAGGTGCCCTCACTATTAACAAAGCTTATATTAATTAGTATCATTTATTAAGTTTAAATAGATTCAAAATTTAGACTTCTTAGATAAGAAACTCACAACTTTGTACACAACTTATCATTGTTGAAAGTGTATTTTATAAGCAATTCATAGGATATTGGCTTATGTTGAAGATATTGAATCATACCAATATAGAATGGTTATTTTGGTTGAAAGAACATGTAATAAGCAATGGGATATGTGTAAAAGCTTATACATCACTATAACCTTCAATGACTATTGTTTCAATTCATAATAATCTCACCAAGATAAGTTTATCAATATTGATCTGTTGTGACTAATGTTGTTGAGATATAATTAGTTGAATGGTTGTATAATTATTTTTCTCTGCACTTAAAATGATTTGTGTACTTTTCTAAGTATTGGAATGAATTCAATAAATAAGGTAATGTGAAGCCACATCTCACATAGAGACATGTCTCTACGTCAGACATGCCATTTATGAACTTATCATTTGTTACCACTATTTGATTACCCTTACTCAACGATATCATTATCACAATCATGATTGATTATATATGCTTCAATACACTATAATATATCAATATTAATTATCAATGCACTTGAGCAATAATATGATTATTATTTATTTCAATATAATCATTCATGTATATGTATTTAATAATATGACTGTTATTAAATACATATACACAATTGGTGATTATTAATTCACTGATTACTAATCATATATATCATAGAGATTAATTATAATAAGGTAAAGGATAGATATCAAATGTTCAAGGCCAACATGCCACTTATACATTTGATTGCATTGGTTAGAGTAATCTGACTAAAGCTACAAATCTCTAACATATTTAATAACCCACCTCCTTCTTTAATATCATAATTACCGTGTAATTGAGTCACCTATCTTCACCTGCATCCTCCAGGATCTTAAGTCACCATACACCTTAACATCTCATTATCTAACCTTATACAAGGTTTATTGGCCAACTAACAAGTGTAGCCCTTCCCAATATTCTAAATTCAAAAGTTGCACTAAGAGGCCTAAAAGGGGCTCATTCTTAGTAGCCTTGTTTTTGCCAAATTTACTCTAAAATTCAAAAAATTCCACACAACCACAAAAAATATTTACAAAATCTCTTAGTAGGTGTAAAACCATATCTAAATCTCTAATATTAGTTTAAGATCACAAGTTTTTAGCTTTTTTCTACCGAGCCCTAGTTCCTGTGCCTTTTAGGCTTAAAAATGTTGTTTGGCCTTATAAGCTCATTCCCACGAAACCCATGCAGTAAATTCTTCCACAAAAATCATTGGCATGGTATCTCCATCCTTCCCATTGAAGCTTTTTCCTTCACCAGTCCTAGAACACCTTCTGTGCTGTGATTCTTAGCAATCAACACATTAAACTTGTAGTCATAGTGATGAAATTTAGTGTTGCATCTCCATCTGATGAAAACTCCCAATATCCTCACCTTGCATACTATCTCCACCTTCCAATACAACTATCCACTAGGTACCAAGAAGTTTGTGTTGCAAGAATGAAAGAAAACAAAAATTTACCTTTATACCCTCAATCTAGACTTAGGGTAAACAAAATAAACAAATCTTAAACTAAAAAAGGAATGTTCCTTATTCAAACCAACATCATATTCCCTCTTACAATATATATTTATATATATATAAATATATACTGATTGTGCACAGAGTTGAGCTGTAAAAAACAATCCATTTTCCATTCCCAAATTCATACAAGGTGTCATTAATGTTTTAAGGTGGGAGATAAAAATATATTTAAATGCTTGCCCTCTCTTTTCAACTTTAGTGATCACAAATCTCATCAAATAAAGCTCTGACTATTGAGCTTCCATATTTTGCAAGAAAAGTTGCAAAAAAGTTGCATGACAACTTTTTTTTACAATTTTTGCAAATTTACATTTTTTCCAAAAACATAACACAAGAACTTTACCAAGGTCATCTAACTATACCCAAAATATGAAAAAAAGTTTATGCAACATAAAATTGATGAGTTTTAGTCAACTCCCATGTTTGACAACCTGTTGACCATCCCTTGACTTTGCTATAAACCTTAGAAATCATGCAATCCAGATGTCAAAAATACACAAAAAGAAAATCTAAACTAACTTGTGTCAACATGGACACTTATAGACCTTCACACTCTTCTCCTTAGTGCTTAACTACCTTAATCAAGACCTAGGGCCCCTACAAAATACTCCCCTCATTTGAGAAACTCGAGTCCCTTGAGTTGCTAATTATTGAAAGTTTGTGCCATGCTTGATGATGTCTTCTTCAGTCATCCATGTTGCTTATACCTCAGGCAAACCTTGCCATTTCACCAAATACTCTTTGTATGTCTTGTTCCTAGTCTTCTTTATTGTCTTGGTATCTAAAATGCATTCCAACTTTAATGGTTTGTTCGATGGAGGATCCTTTATCCAATCTACCTTAGTATCTGCCTTGCTGTTGTCACAAGAATCTATGATGTTGTTGTCCGCTTTGTATTATTTCAAATTAGCAACATTTAAAATGGGTGATATGCCAATCCCTTGTGGTGGATCATTAGATAAAGATTAGCAAAGCAACACGTGATGTGTTGTCTTTATTTGAATCACATATTTTCTAAACACAGATCACTTTATACAAACAACTATTGTCTGAGGAATAGAAGGTAAATCACTCTTCTAAGAATTACAACAAGGAAAGAACCCTTTAGGGTAATTAGACCTAACTTCACTTTTGAACCATGTCTTGTTAATATATCAAATTTTGAAACATGTACTGGATTACAAGGAGTTGGGGGAAGATCAACAAAATTAAGATGCTTTTATCAATAAGGATCTCATTATGGACAATTCATATTTCAAACCGGTTGCATTATCTTTTGTATGATTGGAAATCTAGTCTATTTGTTGTTATAAATTTGTGTTGTTCTTGAATAATAGTGGGCAGACAGAGGAAGAATCATAATAATTGTCCATTGGAATTTCTTGCTGAAAACATAGAAAAGGCTAACAATGTAGGTACGACCAATATAAATAGGTGGTGCAAAAGCACCTAGGTAGGCTAGTATGAAACCTAGGGCTTCCTTGTTTTTTGGCTTGTACTGATGATTGGCCTCATCACTAGTCTAATAAGAGGTCCTATTTGGTGATTAGGTGTGTTTATGAGAGTTGGCAAGACCCAAAATGGCCAAGTTGCTAGAAAGTGTAAAATGTTGTCAACTAGGTGACTTAGGTTCTAGAAAGGGTAAAATGGTACTAAGGTTCCCATGGCCTTGGATATGTTATTTGAGGTCATTTAATACATATTATATGCCCACTTGGTCTTTGGAACAAGTTTGGAGGTCTAACTCCAATTTGGGAAAAAGTTGCTAAAATGTTGTCATGTTGTCATGACAACATTTTCTTACCGAGAGTAACTCTTTTGCAAGATTTTGCAAATTCGTGTTTGCAATGCTCTAACTATTTGGAATAGTTATGAAATTGATAGGGGAACCTTTAAAATAATGAGGAAAACCTTTTCAATGGGTTGGAATAATTGGAGAAAGTATTGTACAGACTGTGCACAACGTTTTGGTTGCCAGTCTTGGTTGCTCGAAAAACTTCTTGACCTTTGGGGTGTTCGACAAAATTCTTAGAGAGCATGTTAATTTTAGTAAGTTTGCGAGTTGGCACTTGTCATCATCCTTTTACTTTAATCACATCATGGTGATTAATTTTGGATCTTGAAGGCTCGATGTTGCTTTTTGCAACTCAAATGGAGTATTTAAATTATGCTTAAACTTTCATCTAAGTTGCCAATTTGGGTTCCAGTTTTGGTACATGGATATGGTGGCTCATTGGGGGACAATAGCAATAGTAATAATAACAATAATAGTGCTGGCAATAGTGGCCAAGGGAACCAATTCACTAAATAACAACACTGCAAATCAACATGGTAGAATAACTAATAGTAGACCTCTCATGCCTATATTTCTCCTAGAGTCCAAGCACAAGCTGAAAATGAACCTACATAAAATGGTTTACAAGATCACTTTATGCAAGACTGAAACAAAATAGTCAAGTGTAGGTCCAACCTGAGACATCTTTAAGAGATTATAAGGACATCTGACTTATTTATAGAGTTGAAGACCATATGAAAATGACTTGTAGAAAAAATGTTGGCAAATTGATCCTCTTCTACTATGATGTGTCTAGCAAGATAGTGACAAGAACATGGGTTCTAAAAATATATATGTATTTCTGGTTTATCCCCATGCTAGAAGATGAGGCTAGTTAAATATGTTGCTATTCAGTTGGTTGTTATTGCTCATGATTGGTGGCACCACAAAATGATCATAATGGGACATGATCAGAGTACCTCTTATGAAGAGTTCACTAAGAGGCTTATTGACAAATTTTACCCTAAACACCATTTTAAGAAGTTGGCTTAGTTTGAACAATGTTGTTCAGTGGGCAACTACATTATTGATTTTCAAAGTTATCAATATTGGTCACTGATATAACATAGAGGAGGTTGATGGTGCTATTTATGGACGGATAAAAGCTCTTAGTCCAAGAATAAACTTTAGTCCAAAAGATCTATGTTACAAACTAAATCATGTAGAGGGAAAGGGTTAAATTTTAATGTGAGAACCAATCTATTAAAACATATAATAGAAAGTTTACAATTTATGGACATGTATGAATAAACTAGGACTTTCATTGAACAATTCAACTCTTGATGACACCAAATTTTTCTTTCAAAACTATATGTGTAGATATAAACATTAAGTACAAAATGTCCATTTTTTTTGCAGATATACACATTAGTTACACCAAATTTTTCTTTCAAAACCATGTGCAGATATAAACATTAAGTAGAAAATGTCCAATATTTTTACAGATATACACATTAGTTACATCAAATTTTTCTTTCAAAACCATATGTGCAAATATAAACATTATGTACAACATGTCCAATTTTTTTGTAGATATATTTTCCTGTGAAGAAAGACCATGCTTGACAATATGAACCCATAATAAATAATAAGAAAATGGCTACATTGTGGTCTCAGTTCTGAAGAAAAGTTGATAAATGTAATTGTCCTTGCAAAAAGTGTAAGGGCTTAAAGAATTGAAAAATTCTAATCACAACAACCTAGAGTCATTGTAGGAAACATGGTCATGTTTAAGGGGGCCACAATTTTTGTCCATTGCTGAATGTGGATTTCCTACTAGAGGAATATGGAGGTATGAATATCCAATCTAAGGATAACACTCCCATGGAAGAAGATGATAATGTGCTAAAGAACATGATTGAAGAAGATGGTATTGGAACAGGTAATGAAGATGCTCACAATGATGGTACTAGTGCATCTGATAATGATGATGAAGATGGTCTTGATATACCTTTACTTGAGAAGGCACACGAGCCCCTATATGAAGGCTCCTAAATAACTCTTCTCTTTTCTATAGTGTTGTTGGTGAACTTAAAGGTTATGAATGGTTTATCCAATGTAGCAATGTCACATATGCTAAGGTATGCCATTTTTGTCATCTTCAATGTTAGCATACCATTACTATTCATTATATTAACAATGCATATTTATTTTTGTAGATTGATAAGTGAGTTTTTGTTGCCACCATCAAACATTCTACCTCATTCTTATCGAGAATTATCTACCATTATGAATCAGATTGGAATGCAGTATCAGAAAATACATGCATGTCCCAATGATCACATTCTATATCATAAACAACATGAATTTGCAATAGAATGCCTTGATTGTCATATTACTAGATACTAGTAAGATCAAATAACAAAAAAGGTGCTTTACAAGGTTATTCGATACATTCTTATTATTCCACGTCTTCAATGATTATTTAGGTACACTAGCTTGGCACATTTTATGGATTACCACGCATGCAATAGAAGTCAAGATGACATTATGTGAATGCCTATGGATGGTTCTTCATTTAAAGAGATAGAAGAAACATGGTCACACTTTAAAAAATAACCTCGTAATCTTAAGTTATCATTGGCAGCAGACGGTGTCAATCCATTTGGAGATATGAAATTTGTTTACTTAGTGTGGCCTATTTTTGTTATTAACAATAACATTCCTCCTTGGATGTCCATAAAGAGGGAGCACATAATGTTGTCAATGATTGTGCTAGGTATTTTTTTATTTAATAGTTATTTAAATTAATTTATAAATAGTGCATGAAAATGTTCATAATAAATATGTAATATTTATGTTCATTCAATTACTAGGTAAGTACCAAGTTATGAATGTCTATATTGAGCCCCTAATTGATGAGTTGTTAAAGTTATGGAATGACATCTCTAGACCAATAGGACAAAGACAATTTCAATTCCATGCAATGTTTGTATAGACAATACATGATGCCTCTAGGCTAACTCATTTTTGTGGTATGTTTTATTATTAAGATCACATATTTTTGGTTTGTTATAGTGCTTACACATTATTGTTGTATGCTTAAGTTACACATGATAATTGTACATGATCTTTTAGGTCTTTAAACAAAGGAAAAATTCACATGTCTAGTTTGTGGTTTGAAGATCAAATATCATCATTCAAGAAGTTTAGAAAAGTATGTGTTTGATGAGTTTAAGCACTTTCTCCATAATAATCATAAGTATCGAATTACTGAAAAACATCTTTTTAATGGGAAAGAAGAGACAATATCAAGGTCACAAAGAATGACACCTCATCTATGGAAGTTGGAACACAATCAACTAAATTATCGAGGTAATGTCTAGTTTGTGGTCCAAAGTTTGAAATTTATATTTTTATATTGTATTATATTTACTAATGATATAATTGATGCTCACGAAGGTTGTCAAGGAATCAATGACCAACTTTCTAGAGGAATGAAAAGTTATCCTACTCAATTTAGTAGGTTACCATACTACAAAGATCTCTCAATCATGCATTTGTTTGATGCTATGCATATTGGAAAGAACATAATAGAGACACTATGGAAAATATTAGATGGAAGGCATGATAGAGAAAAAATTGCCAAAATTTGTACTGACATTCATGAATCCAATCATGCACTAAAAGATTTCATCGAATCAAATAGCAATGGAGACTGCATAAATATGAGTGCCCTTCCTTGGTTATTAACGAAGCAACAAAGTGATGCATTAAAAGAAGTCATAAAAAACAAAATTTTCCATAGGATTCGCTGCAAATATAAGCACTCTTGTATCAAAAAAAGTTGATTTTGGGCCAGGGTTGAAAATACATGATTGGCATACCTTCATCAAGGTAAGTTATGTTCTCTATTTACAATATATTTGTAAAATTGAATGTACTACCTATTGCATTATTTAATAATATATTAAAATGATCATTTTTTAATGATTGCAATATGTCCTACCTCTATCCCTCCCACAACGGTTTGACAATAGTATTAAAAAAGTTATATATGATCTTAGAAAATACATGAGGTTAGAAGTGTTTTTTCTTATATTTGTATAATTTTATCTAAAATCTTTTTTATATGTTCTTGCATGCTGAATCTCTTTTAGGTGGTTATCATCTAAAGAAACTGATTAAAAAGATATAAAATATTAGAAGAGAAAAATTCCATAGCTTATGTGTGAAATGCAAAAGTGTCTATTGTCAACCTTTTTCAATGCTCAAAAATACTACCTCATACATCAAGTTGAGGAGATTGAATTGTGTGGATTTGTACAAACTAGGTCAATGTGGATGGTTGAGAGGCACTTGAAATTTATGAAGGTGCTTGGTTTGACAAAGAGAAAGTCCTGAGGGTTCTATAGTAGAGGGATATATGGTGTACCAAACCATGGTGTACACTAGTGAATATCTTCCAAAGTTTGCAACAAATATCCATGTAGATCACATTTGAGATCCCAACTCTATTGACAAATTTGAAGGGGAGTACCTCACTGGGAAAGATAGATTGAGGAGAGTGAGAGGTAATTATAAGTTATTTTTTTTAGTTAATTAATTCTTATCCATCATCAAAATAAGTTATTTCTAACTGGTCTAATTGTTTTCTTTATAGTTGGTCGTGAGTGGTGATGAGCTTATAAAATGTCATATCTATATCCATTTGTTATAACACTTTACCCCATGGTTTTAATATATTTCCAAGCCATTTCCATACATTAACTTGGTTTATGAAGCATTAACTATGATTAATGATTTATTGATTAACAATTGCATGTGTAGCTAGTTGGTGCTAGATTATGATGATTTATTGTGATAAATGGTTAACACTGAATAATAATATTCTTGAGGTGGTTAATATGTTTTTTTTGAGTTATTTGAGTCGTTCATGCAGCTAGAAAGAAGGAGAAGCAAGTTGACACTTGTCAATATTCAGCAAGTGCATGAAATGAAGATAAAGTTAAAAGTCAGTTTCAGAAAAATAATCATATCTCACTCAATTCTTAATGAAATTAAGAATGGCTTATGGTTTTGGAAATCTGAAAACAAGGAGCATAAACCCTTTTGAGTGTTTGAGTTGGTTCGAAATAGTTAATGAGCACCGTAGATTAGAAGTTGGTTGAGGAAAAAGTGGCATGTTTTCAGGCAGCATAAAACCACTTTCAACAAAACAACCATAACTTTCACATTTATTAATGAAATTTAGATTTTCAAAATGATCTAGAAAGGTGAAAAGGATAATAATAACATGGTAGAGTGGTTTGATCTAATTTGAAATAATGAAGGAGAGCCATGCATTTGAGTGGACTACTGAAAATGTGGAACTGAAATTCAGCACACTTTGTCATTACTTTTGTAATAAGATTCTTCCTTGTTTAAAAGAATGATGGAAAACTTGTTAGATTTTTTTTAGGGAATCAGTAATCTTATATATTTTTAATCAAGTATTTGGTAGAGCTAGAGAGGTAGAGAGATGCAGACATACATAGAGACATTGACAGATTAGATAATATATAGTTCCTGCAGCAACTATTGTGCAGTTTCTTGCAGCCATTACTGTGTATTTAGATTTATTTTCAGCATTGTTATTTTGTGACGATAGAATAGCTTAGAGATTTTCATGGTGCATATACTTTGTAGACTTGTTTCAAGTATACGTCCTCGAGTTGACAATTTAAATGAACCTTCTCTATTAGAAATATAACTGCACATTTTGGATGTCTAATCCGTGAGTTGTGTTTGTAAACCAAGTTATTGATCTAATTTGGAGGCTAACATTTTTGGCATTGTTGTCGGGGACAAATCAAGCTATGAGAGTCTCTAAGTTTTTAGCTGCTCATTGTAGTTTTTCTAGAATCTTAGTTTCTTTTCAAAGCACTTAGGATCATAGAAGTTTTCATGTAACACAATATGGATTTTAGATCCATGGAGAATGAAGATCCAATATCATTTTCAGCAAGTTTAAAAATCAATGAAGACGTGTTCTCTAACATAGTAAAGGAATTTTGTTCACATATTGATGAAAAATTGCTGATTTGTGAGGAGGAAAATGAATACAACCTTATTTTTTCAAAATGAAGAAATCACCATACACAAGGTTGTTGTTCAAGATGAATGTGATGTCAAATCAGAACTCCTACTTCAAGAAGAGAGTTGCAATAAAGTGAAAATTAGTCCTCTCATGCATAAAAGTAAATAAGATATTGAAGAAGATCAGTTGTGGGATGATTTAGAGGAGTTTTTCTCAACATTAGATGTTAAACCAACATCTTTTGTAGAGAGAAACTTTGAGCCTTATGAAGATGGTGTTGAAATTTCAGTGCTTTTATCAAATCAGCCACACAAATTGGTTTTTAAAAATCAAGAAGAGGATGGAGAAGTAACTCATCTACACAAATCCAACAAAAAGGGTTCAAAATTTGTTCTTTCACAAGGGTGTCCTATTAGACATCTCATTCATATGGAGGAAAAGATGTTATCAAAAGCTATGGTTGCAGTAAAAGAAGAACTTGCAGTTGAAGACAAAGTGACACATGCAGCTGCACCTAAAGGGGACACATTTCAACTTACTTATATACTTTAGTACAAAAATATATATTGTCAACATGAAGTTATAAGTGATTTTGTTAATGTCTTTTCAAAAGTCTTATTGTTTGTTAAGTTTCTACTAATGCTGCAGCTATTTCTCATTGTGCATAAGCATGTAAAGCATTGGAAGATTTTGAGAAAAGGAAGATACTTCAAAGAACCAGTGAATGGTTTTGTTTGAGTGGGTCATGTAATTTGGTTAGTGTAGGATATGATAGGTTAGGGTAGGTTTCTCAATCAATAAGTGTTCTTACACAGTGTCTTAGAGTTACTAGTTGTCTAGTTTAGTTTGTTTCCTAATTTTTCTTGTCTTAATGACTATTTTGGAGCTCATAGTTGGTTGGTTGCTCATATTTCAAATCATTTTTTCAAGGGTGTGAGTGAGTCAAGTTTCAACTTGTGGAAGAGAGTCTTTGCATATATTTCCAAACATTCCATTAAGTAGTTGAGTCTTCATGATGTCAAGAATGTTTTATTCAATGATGGTGTCTAGTTGGTCTTGTCTATAGGTTTCATGTTGTAAGAGTCAGTCCTGCAGCAACTACTATTTGGTTTTAACAATCAGTCCTATAGCCGCTGCTCTTTGATTCAATAGACACTCATGCAAAAACTACTATGTGATCCAAAAGACAACTTTCAGAAAGTATGAAGACAATACTCATATTAAATATGCAACACTCTTGGAGGGACCTAAATATTCATCAATAAAGGGACCTGTACTTTTAGCTATTTGCAAAGTTTGAAGTTTCTCACAACAACACAAATGGTACTGTGATTTTCATTTATTCATAATAATTATCATTTTTAGTAATTGATTATCTATGCATTGCATTTTGATTTTCAATTATTATTATTGTAATTATATGCTCCATAAGCAATTTGATGTTACCCTCATCCATACATTCTCATTTGAGGACAAACAACCTTTTAGCTAGGGGGAAGCACATGTATACTTGATTTTATTGACATAGACCATAGCAGGATGATCTTTCATGTATATCTTTTATACCACCTTTGAAATTCTTGATGATTGATTAAAGTTGTCACAAGATTCCATGCTGAGAGTTTTCATGACTAACTAATGCCTATCCCTTGCTTGAGGACAAGCAAAATTTCAGCTGGGGGGAAATGATGAGCCTATAAAATGTCATATATATATCCATTTTTTATAAAACTTTACCCCATGGTTTTAATATATTTTCAAGCCATTTTCATACATTAACTTAGTTTATGAAGCATTAACTATGATTAATGATTTATTGATTAACAATTGCATGTGTAGCTAGTTGATGCTAGATTATGATGATTTATTGTGATAAATGGTTAATATTAAATAATAATATTTTTGAGGTGGTTAATATGTTGTTTGTGAGTTATTTGAGTCATTCATGTAGCTAGAAAGAAGGAGAAGCAAGTTGACACTTGTCAATATTCAACAAGTGCAGGAAATGAAGATAAAGTTAAAAGTCAATTTCAGAAAAATAATCATATCTCACTCAATTCTTAATGAAATTAAGAATGGTTTATGGTTTTGGAAAGATGAAAAAAAGGAGAATAAACCCTTTTGAGAATTTGAGTTGGTTCGAAACAGTTAATGAGCACCATCGATCAGAAGTTGGTTGAGGAAAAAGTGGCACATTTTCAGGCAGCATAAAACCACTTTCAGAAAAATGACCATAACTTTCACATTTTTTAATGAAATTTAGATTTTAAAAATGATCAAGAAAGGTGAAAAGGAGGAGCATAACATAGTAACTTGGTTTGATCTAATTTGCAATAATGAAGGAGAGACATGCATTTGAGTGGATTGCTGAAAATGTGGAACTGAAATTCAGCACACTTTGTCATTACTTTTGTAATAAGATTCTTCCTTATTTTAAGAAATGATGGAAAACTTGTTAGATTTTTGTTAGGGAGTCTGTAATCTTATATATTCAAAATTTTAATCAAGTATTTGGTAAAGGTAGAGAGGTAGAGAGATGCAGACATACATAGAGATATAGATAGATTATATAATATATAGTTCGTGCAACAACTACTGTGCAGTTTCTTGTAGCCATTACTGTGTATTTAGATTTATTTCCAACATTGTTATTTTGCAATGATAGAATAGCTTAGAGATTTTTATGGTGCATATACTTTGCAAAATTGTTTCAAGTATACATCCTCGGGTTGACAATTTAAATGAACCTTCTCTATTAGAAAGATAATTGCTCATTTTGGATTTCCAATCCATGAGTTGTGTTTTTAAAACCAAGTTATTGATCTAATTGGGGAGCCAACAAGTGGGATGCACTATATTTGTATATTGCAATCAATCTTGATTGGATGATGGTATGGATTGAATAGTCTTAAGAAAATGGTCGCTCATTAACATGGGATAGTGTTGCATTTTTGGTTAAAGAAGCTCATCGTAATGGAGATCCCAATGTTACACCAATGGTACTTGATCTAGCATTTGGTTTAAGCGATACAAAGATTACTAATCATGAGCCATAATTTTAATATCAACTCATAGATTGATGCAAATAATCTTGACATGTTTAAATAATTGCAGGTCAACCACCACAAAGCTATATACTACCATGGCCATAAATTTCATATAAAAAAGTAAGATGAAATGAAGAAAACTTGTGATTTTGGGATAAGTGCAGTCCTCGTGGTCACCAAAATTTTGTCTAGAACTAACCTAAATCCTCAACAATCTAAAAATTGATACTATGTCATTTTGGATGATATACTTGAGTGCAACTTTAATTCATCCAAATTAGTTCTAATTGTCATAAAAGGGTATAAGCTATGGCTAAATAAAAATGATCTTGATAGGACTATTATTGAACATGATAGTGGATTTACAATAATTAATACAAGGTCATTTGAGCCAGTTGGAGATGAGCCCTATGTTCTTCCAAGCCAATGTGAGCAAGTGTTTTACTTTGGCATTCCACACAAACCAAGTTGGTCATTTGTTGTTAGACATGATCCAAAAGGAAGGCTGATAAAGTATAATGTGATGGAAGAAGAATATATTGAAGAATCAAAAGATGAAGTAAATTATGATCACGAATGAATATTACCCAATGATAAAAGAGAAAAAGATGATGATTCTAGTCATGCTGACGATAATGGTGGTGATGATGATGATGACGATGATCATGATCAAGATGATGAAGACGGTAATGATCATGGTGATGATGGTCATGATGATGATGGTTATGATAATGGTGATGAAGATGATGTTGATGGTGATGAAGATGGTGGTGGTGACAATGATGATCAAAGTGACAAGTGTGATGATGGTGATGATGAAGACATGGATGAAGATGATGATCAATGACATGATTAATGAAATGTCTATCGAGGTACGATCAATGTCAAGTATGATGGGTCATGATTTTTATTTTTAGAAATTTGTTTGATTTTGATGAATGTATCATTTAATTTTTGTCTTCTACATAATTTTTAGTTTATAGAGCATTGTAAGCGAACAACTTTTCATTCATTATAATATGGGTGAATTTGATAAGCAAGGTGACCAACTTTTTCTTTCAAAACCATATGTGCAGATATAAACATTAAGTACAACATGTCCAATATTTTGTTAGATATACACATTAATTAGACCAAATTTTTGGCTAATTTAAGATAAATGATTTACATATGCAGGCTATTCAATGCCTTTGACTAGGATCTTGCACAGTCACATGGATCAACAGGTATATGTCAATAGACCCTATAGATACAATTTTTTATTTGCATATCTTCTCTTTACCATCAACATCAACTTTTGTCCTAGTGTGTCTCTCATTTTATGGATTGCAGGTATCACCAAATAGGTATTTGTCTGATCTGTCTTCCTTGAGTGAGAAAAATGCAGTAATAGAAGACAAAAGTGAGACATCTAGTAGGTCTAAAATAGGGAGATGAACTAGAGGTCAAAATACTAGATGAAAATTCAACAAACGAATGCAATTTTTTCTTGCTAGGGGGGGTGATGTTCTTATGATAATGAGAGCAAAGGCGATAGAGAGGTTCCCTTAAGGTACACACATCTTCAGAAAGAATGGGTACCCAAGGAACTACCTCTAGTTAACACTGATTTTTCTATTAATAAAAGGATATATTGCATAGCTTAATCTTCATTACGTGGTTTTGGCCAAGTTTCCATGGATGGCATAAAGGTTTGTTACAATAAAGTTGTTAAATTGATTGAGTATATATGACCTTGTTACAATTACAATATTTGGATGTCGATTGTCCAATATAAAAAAATTTATGCATATGTATGCATTGTCACCAAATTATATACAATGCAAAGAAAATGATCAAAGTAAAATGTTTGCTATGTATATTGATGGAAGGCCAAAAGCAACAGGGAATATTACAAGATTTATAAATAGTTCTCAACCTATGTCAACTAATATGTTAGTGAATTGTATATTCAAGGCATGCGAGGGAAATCATATTTTTGTATGTGTGATAAAATCAGTAAGTGCAAGAGAAGAGCTTCTGATAGATTACAATTTGAATCGTATAGATACAAAAAAAATTCCCTATCATGAGACTGGTAAGTATAAAATTTAAACCAATTGCATCCAATTAATATTGACTCCAATATACAATCTAATTTTTTATTAATATTTGTTTGGTTAGTCTATTACTTTCATTTTACTGTAGATTGCTAATAATTACTAATCTTTTTCACAAGGCAACATGGATAGACCACCACGCACAGGCGAGGATGCACCATCTCACACACCTTCAACAAAGGTAAACCTGTATTATTGTAATTATTCAAATTATATAGAAACAAATGTTGTATTATCATGTTCTTTTCTCTATGGATTTGGAGTTATTTTGATGGAATTTTACTGATATTGAATTTTGCAGATATACACATTAATTACACCAAATTTTTATTTGAAAATCATATGTGCAGATATAAACATTAAGTACTGCAACATGTCAAATACTTTCATTTCATTGCTGATTGCTAAGAATTACTAATCTTTTTCATAGGGCAACATGAATAGACCACCACGTCACACAGGTGGGGATGCACCATCTCACACACCTTCTCCAGTGGAGGTAAACCTTAATTATTGTAATTGTTCAAATTATATATAAATAAATGTTGTATTATTATGTACTTGTCTTTATGGCTTTGGAGTTATTTTGATGGAATTTTATTGATATTGACTTTTGCAGATATACACATTAGTTACACCAAATTTTACTTTGAAAACCACATGTGTAGATATAAACCTTAAGTAAAACATGTCAAATACTTTCATTTTGCTACTAATCTCTAAGAATTACTAATCTTTTTCATAGGGCGACATGGGTAGACCACCATGCACAAGCAGGGATGCACCATCTCACACACCTTCTTCAATAGAGGAAAACATTAATTATTGTAATTGTTCAAATTATATAGAAACAAATTTTGTATTATTATGTTCTTTTCTTTATGGCTTTGGAGTTATTTTGATGGAAATTTATTGATATTGATGTCACAAATGATAGGAAAAAGCTAGAATGACAATAGATCATGATATCTAAAATACGAGCATCATTTCTACATGACATCGCCCTTAGTGTTGACCCTATGTTCATGGCCCAATAGCTCAAACAAAGATACAGTGATAAAATTATTAACATTATCATTGAGTGTGACACAAGCAAGGAGAAAGAGGCACTAAAAAAAGAATTGGGTTGAAGGGTTGATTCTTTGAAGGTAAGTAGTAATTAATCTAAAGCAATAATAGAAGTTCAATAGATGTTTATATTTTATAGTATCCTATGGATCATGATCTAAAATGCTATGTTCTTCTATAGAAATATGTGACAGCTATGACACTGCGTGGTGAACATGGTGAGGGTTGTAGCGCACAACCTTCGTGTAAGTAACACTTTCTTTTTACAAAATTGCTTATAATTACAATATTATTACACCATTGAGTTTATTTAAGGCAATTACTAAGTGTTGAAATATGACATCTAATGTTGAAAGTGAAACTGGTGCGACATTGTTTGTTTTCATCAACATTATAACACTTAACTTTTATTTTTGGACACTTCTAGCTAGTATCCCATTTGATTTTTATCCATTGCAAATGTCTTTACTAACAATATTGTACTCTTCAGCTCATGATGAAGTGCAGACACATCCTTTGGTTGGTGGTCTGATATTGCCGAGTACATTGTCAACAACAAGGAACATGTAAACACCTTCATCTATGCCAACTACAACTGGTAAAACCTTGTTTTTCTATATTTTGTAATGTGCTAATCATGCATTATTTTTTTTGTTGGGTGGATTTTATACTAATGTACCTATTTTGTGCACTAATAGATAGACCTTTAGCTGATAGAGCAACAAAGACCAGTACTACTGAAGCTAATCCATTCCTAGAGTAGTGCATATGACTAGTACTAGTTCATTTGAAGGGACATTGTTGCTGAACAAGAAAACTATGTTTCCGTTAAAATTACAAAAGCTTCCAGGTGCTTTAAAATTGTTATTATTCAAAGTGTAATTTTAGTTTACTTATACATAACTCATTTTGGACTAATAATCCCTTTATGTTTTTGTAGGAAATAATGTTTTCTTTGATCATCTTTTTGATATGACATTGAGGCTATTTGGACCCACCATACATAAAAGGTACGTAGTTTCGTATCATTTCTACAATATTTTTCTTTTCTTCCATTTATTGTACTATATTAAAGTTATTGATCTAATATTTTTTTTAAAGGTGGAATGGATAGGGTTCTGAATAAAAAAATCAGCTAATTACATATTTTGAGAACCTATTTGGAAAAAAACATTTTTGACACCGCTCTCCTTCTAAAAAGAGAATCAAGGCATATAAAGACTGTGAGAGATCAATATAGAAGGGGTCTAAAGGAGAACCCAAAGTATGATCGTCCTCGTATGATTCCACCGATGGAGTGGAATGAAATAATAGAAGATGCAAAGGAGAAAAGGCTACATGATAATAAAGAAAATGAACTAGCACAGGAAAAAATAAGGTATGTCATGATAGTATTAAGTACAACGTAATCATGTAGTAATTAGTGATCTTTGTAAATATATAATCTAACATGTTTCAAACTATTCATAGACTGCAGGACACATCAATGGCTACAAAAGCGAGACTAGAAAAGGTTGGCCAACACAAACTTGGCTCTAGTGGCTATATGAATCTCCAGTCTCAATTTGTAAATAGTAGCAATGGAATTTCATACAAATTTTTAAATATAATTTTGAAAACAATTTTGTTTAATCAAACCATACATGCAAAACTGACGATATTAAGAAAAAAATACAGGGCATAGAATTCAATGTGAAGCTCACGGATGAAGATAAAAAAATTTCCTTGAAGGAAGGCCATAAAGTCATGGCTGCACACCTACACCAAGAATCTGAAAGCCTTGCCCAAGAGTTTGGTGCACCAAATGAGACACAAGTAAATTGGTTAGATGAAAAGTAAATCAAATTGAATAGTTGAATTTTTAAATTTTTTTTGGTGTTAGTTTTGAACATAAATTGACTGCATTAACAATGCACATAACATTTCATTGCAACCTTCATATCCTATCACAAAACCTACTCATGATGAAGGCCATGATGTGAATTATAGTGGTGGAGGTATTAATTTGCTATTGGAAATTAATTATGCAATTATGAATACAATTTAACATCTTCAATTGCAATTTGATGTGTAACCTTTTTTTGAATATTTTAGAGCATGTTGAACATCATTGTGAAGGGGTGGAGCATGTTCCAAGTGTTCAACATGTTGACATGGTGGTGGATTAAAATGTTAATGTACATGATGTGACATTTTCAGGTAAGAAAAATGCATGTTATGCTGTACTACTTAATTAAATACTTGTAACAGTTAAAAAAAGAAAAAGAGCATGTCAATTTAACCCATTTACTTGTTCTTGCAATAGAGCCCCCTTTAGTGCAGTAGCCTCTTGCTCCTCCAAACAGGAGGAGGCATCATAATTTGAAATTACATGTGCCACAAGAGGAGGAGGATGAGGAAGATATTGATGCTCCTATCAGCCTTTTTCTTAACAAAGCTAAGAAAAACAAAAAGAAGAAATGATTTAAAAAAAATGGTTTTTGATAAACCTTGTTTGGTAAAATTTGTTGGATAATGAAAGAACTTTGTTTTGAATGTGATTATCTATGAATGTTGCGTATTAATATTAATTTTTATTTCATCTTAATGAATATTGTTATGTGTTAATGAAGTCTTGATTATTATTGTGTATTAATGAATTTTATATCATATTAATGAATGTTATGTGATTGTATTGATTGAATGTTATAGTTCATAAATGGATGAATAAATGAATAAAGTGTGTAATTAGATGATAATGGGTAATTTAGATTTATTTTAGGGGGAGTGGGGTGAGGCTAGATGAGCTTCCACCTTCACATGGTTAGCCTTGTTAAGTAGAGAATATTAAAGTATTCTTGAAACCAAGTGAACCTTAAACTAACATACCAAGGAATCTTAAACCCAATCTAGCTACCTCTCATCTTCTCATCCCAATAAGTCATCTTTTCTGCCACTTTTTGCATATTTAATATTCTATTATTCACAGTCTTGGTAATGGTAGCCTCCATCTTGTCGGTAAGTTGTTCCAATACCATCCTTTTATTTTTAAAAATGTGTCTATTTTTCTCCTACCATAACTCCCATATGACAATAGATGGTGTTGCAGTCTACAAGCCACCATACAAATAGTCCTTATTTTGAATAGGCCAAGCTTGAAGCATGCTTAAGATTGATCTTGGTATGCTGAATTCCATCCAAGTTTTTTTATGTAACTAGCTCCAACATTGGTGAGAGTTTTTGCAAGTTCATAATATGCACCTTCTTGGACCTAAACATCATTTTTCTCTGAATGTATTAGCTATAAGGATTTTATTTTGTAGTGCTAGCCATGAGAACAATCCTGCCTTAGGTAAGCACTTTTTATCCCAATACAATCATAATTAGATGTTTGTCTTTGGTCTTAGCTATTTTCTAATTAGGTAATTATAGCTCTCCTTAGTGTTCTAGTTTCTAGTAGTCATTTGATAGTTTCTCTGAACACCTCACATCCTCCATCGATGCCATTTACCTCAAACCTAATAGAAATCCACAAACCATAATCAATGAGGACTATTGGAGCAACCTTCATTACTACATCCAAACTAAGGTAACCCATTTACTTTGTTTTTGTGTACCATAGAAAGACTTGTAAACTTATGTTCATATTCCAACTTTATTAAACTAATTTCTCCTCTTTCTCTTTTGGTGCTTAGAATTGCTATTGCTATTCAAATATGGTAGTAGAGAAAGCAACGTGTGAGTATGCAATGTTTAAAGGTAGCCTTCATTTGATAACATTTTAAGTTTCTTTTAATTTGAACAATGAACATATTAACCCATAATTGGGTGACAATTTTTTTACTAATGTTGTTCTTAAAACTATATTTATATGAGGCCATAATACTTCATCAAATCTTCAATTGAACTAATGAAACTGAACTTTCAGTCTGAATAATTTTTAGGAGTTGAGTGAAGAATTGATTGGTGGGAATAATATTATAGGAATGTACTTTTAGGAGCTTATTCAGGTTATCAATCAAGATGTATTTTAGGAATAATACTAGTGTCAATATTTGTAAACTAAAAGACTAGATATGATTCTATTCTTTCCTCTATCACAAAAAAATCACTCAATTCCAATAGAGTTCACATGTTAACAATTAAAAATATCAAACTATCAAAAACTCCATCCTAGCTAACAAGGACAATATTCCTAATTTACTAAAGTCAACCAAGTTCAAGATCATTCCTTTTCAAGTCACTACCATACTACAATCCTCATTGAAATTAATATGAATAAATATGCATTCATGTTTCATTGTGTCTAACATGGAAATGAATTAGTGTAGTAGTGGAGTTGCATCTCTGCTTCCACCACCTATTCAATGTTCACTGACTGAAGTGGGATTGTCAAGCCTATTAAGTTAGGAAAATTCAGCATATAAAATATTTCTTTCATTGCATTGTGTCAGTCTGTCCATAATTGGAACATAATCCTAAAGTAGATCTAAGTCTGCTGATGTACTTGGTTCACATAAAGGATTTTCCTTCAATAAACTATTGTTATAAAATGTGATAAGAAAAGCATTCTTGGGTGCATTAGCATCACAACCATTTGGTACATCTAGATCTCAGATTACATTTTTGGTGGTTGCACTCTTGAAGTAACTTTTATATGGTTCTCATGGAAGCTTATTAGAGAAATGTCTAAGCAGTTGTTCATGAGATAAAAATGTCTACATTAGTCAAAAAAATAAATTGTCATACAAATAATTATAGTTTGAAATGTCATTGTTACATATCCTTAATGAGCATTTAGCACTCACTCTCCAAATTAAATCATGAACAATTAGCAAAGCATCTTACTTGTGAATGTGGATCACAAGTATTGATGCACTCAACTATAGTTTGACTGGAAATCTATGCATGCAAAGTGTGTAAGTTAAAATATATGACAATCATTGAAACTTGACTATTGACAACAGGTAGTGAAAGATAACTCCAACAAAAGATTAACAAATTCACCCATGGTGGATCTGTGATATTTTAATTGAATGCAATGCATATAAACATAAGCCCTACTACTAGAAAAATTGGCATCTTTAAAGTGTATTCACATGAATTAAATAGTTTAGGTAGAAAAAACCATTCAGGTGTAGCTTATCTTTTAGCATGCAATGTGCCCTATCAACTACTTAAAAAGAAGTCATGAAAATAAAATTTAACTTTAGAATTATCTAACCCAATGAAAAGATAGGATACAAATACATAAAGACTGGCATGAATCAAAACACATATAACTTAAACCCCAAACAAAAACCATAGTGCTTTTCAACTATTGCATTCCATTTAGATTATGATCCCCTCTATGGAAAAGGTGTCTACTTCAACTCTTTATTTTTACAATATAGTTCTAAAAACTAGAAAGGATTTTGAGGTTACAAATGTTCTTTATTCTTCCATTTGATTTCCAATTGAGAAATAAGTTTGAACTTTTATTAATAAAAGAATATTAGAACAAAGAATGATCCTATGTTTTGGGAAGCTGATACTTAGAAACTAGATTCATTATTTGCATTAGTACAAAATTCTCCATATCATGAGTTATATGAGGGATTCCCAATTTTTGATTTGATTTGTTCCCATCAAAACAATGAAAATAATGTTGAAATAGAGGATATTGGTATGCTTGACAAGATTCTACAAGTTAAGATCAATAATGTTCAAGGTGGTACTAATGTGATCCAAGAGATCTCAGAGATTTAGGATGAGATATGTTGTGTGATATATTATTCATAAATCCTTCTAATCTCACATATGGTAGTTTAGTTAGTCTACTGAGTTTGCAGGTGCTACACAAATACATCACTTTTTTGCAAAGGTGCCCATTTCTCTTAGCCTGTTGATGGATTTTTATGATAATTTTGTAGCAGCCTAAGGTACATATACTTACCATGTGCATATTTGAGGTAGAATTTTTTGCTCTTTGTTTGCTTGGATTTTGCATTTCATTTTTTGGCTTGTCTGTATTTTCTCCAATCAATCTATTTTGTTGATTCACTTTGCATTTCTTGCCCAATAGGTAAGGTACTAATCTTTATAGAGATTCTAAATCTTTGTAATAATAATTGATCCATTCAAAGAAGAACATGCAATGTTAATAAACCAATTACTACATATCTTAAGTAGGGTAAAGTGATGTTTTGAAAGACATGAATAAAGGATTTAGAACCCAATGCATGGTATTAATGTAAGAAGTGATCGATTGTACACTTATCCAAAATTGAAATAGAAAGTATTCTACATGTCCCTTTTATTTGGAAATGGTGCAGTTAGCTTTGGCAACATTTAATAATTTTGATCTTAATTTTGAGGCCAGATATCAATCTGTATATCCTTGAAATGAACCCAATAATTCAATTCCTATAGTCTCTTTCCTCTTTCTTCATTCTTTTTTAGCCTTCATGACTTCTATCACATTTAATTTGAATACTTTCCTTCTTTACCTTAACAACCTTGCATGTTGGGGTTCCTATCATAAAAAATATTCTATGTATTTTCTAGTAGTTGATCCCTTGTAACAACACTGGCACTCACCTGAAGAACAACTTGAGCACCATCATTTCCCCGAGGTGTGTCGCTAACCTTGGAATTTTGGTTCAAACTAGAATTAGATGTCTTAAAGAGAACACATAGCTATTCATCCAATTAGGAACTCCTTTCACTTTTTCAATCTCCTTGATTTCATGCCTTGGTGGATAAATCAGTCCCACAATTAGGACATCATGATCTTATTTTCTTCTAATCTGACATAGTGATATAGATCATATGTGTCCCACCAATTGGCTCTTTTGTTACACTCAAATTCATCGTTCCACCATTAAAACAAGAGAGTTTTCAAATTTCATTTAACGAGTAAATCTTAGTAAGGTTTTCAATACCTATTTGTAGAATGCAATAAGTGCCAGAGTAATATTTTTCTTCCAACTTACTTAACTGATCCCTTAAGAACTTTCAATCCAATAAAATAGGTCATATTTGGTGATTAACGAGCATGAACTATAATTTTTGATTAAGAGGAGAATTTGTGGCCACCACAACTATACCAGTAGTAACTGTGACTTCATTCCTTATTTTAACATGGTTTTTCTCAACCTCAAACACATGGTAGCCTTTATATGGTAGTAATTGTTAGTATTGAATAACCTCGACTGCACCTGTGGATTCAAGACTTACAAAATGCAACTGATATTATGAAAAGAAAACATAGGTGGAAGCTTTTTGGAATTAGCATTAATGATTAGTTAAACCATTCCCACTGATCCTTTATCAAGAGCTTATACTTCTCTACATTGAAAATATAAAGCATACATTGATTGCAAATAATAAAGTTTTGTGACAAGGAAGGATTATTTTGCTCTCAAGATTAAATTAAATTTTTAATGATAATTATGTTTTAAGTCTAAAGTGTTTTTGCACTATTTATAGATTGTTGTTGATGGAGAATGGAGAGCTTGACTTGAAAATGGTTGTCCAATCTAGTTTCCTGGCTTTAATGGCATTATCAATTATATTATATCTTAGATTTTATCTCATGGTTTGTATTGATGGAAAGTGTGATTGTTTTCTTGGATACAAAGGTGATGACTGTGCCACACATAAGTAACCATGCTCTTTTATGTTTTTTACAAGAAAGGGTCTTTCATCCATTCTAGACTTAAACCTATAAGGCTATCACATAAATTTCCCTCATTAATGTCTTTGTTTTGTATAATCTTGTCTAATATAAAGCAGACTTGCTTCAAGAACTTGTCCTACTGGTTGTAGTGGTCATGGTCATGCAAGTGATATGGGTTTTGGATATCTCTTGTTTCCTGTACTGGTGGAATGATAAACTGGACGTATTGGTGTTCTTTCATGTGGATGCTCTCATTTACATTTTCTTAGTGTGATCTATCATATGTGTCCAACTATGACAATCACTACAACTAATTCTGACCAGTCACCATAACATCACTAATTTGGTAAATCATTTTCCTTCCATCCTTTGGAACAATCTTAAGGCTTCTCCATAGATACTATTAAGATTGCAAAACCTTTACAAAGTATTCCAATAATCAGATCCACATCCTAACTAGTAAGTCATTACCTATCACAATTTGAGATGATATTTCTAAACTTTTCAAATCAGATTTCAAGTGTTTTTTAATAGAAACCAAAAGATGTATTTAATACCTAAGGTAAGGTTACTTTGTATCTTTAATATAAGTTTTCAATGTGATTATCCTAATAGTGATATGACACTTTTTGGTGAATGATGATAGTCCCATGACTAACTATCATAAGTACATGTTTCTAAGTGAAAGGCTGGGGATTCATACCTTGGGGCATATTTTTAGTAGTGTATACTCTAAAATATTAGATATCATTTACACATGAAGAAATGATTTCATTAATTATTTATCCTTTAATTGAACCTGTGCATTTTTTTGTGTTTTGATTATGTTATCACTTGAATCTTCAAAGTATATATATGGATTTCTTACATCAATGAACAAAGCATTTATATTTGGTGTACATACTTTAGGAAAATGATAGGTAGGTAGGTCTAAATGAATCACCAAAATTTTGATCTTTCCACATTGTGCACTCTCCCTATATGAATTCTAGCTTCTACTTGTTCTTGTTGGTATCAAGGTTATCTCATTTTTTCCATCTTTAGGTCTTTTCATATGCAAATTAATTGTAGGTGTAACTAAAATAGAGTTTCTAGTCCTCACCTGAAATCTTCAAGTAGGTCAATGGGTCTGTATGGCTCAATATGTCTTAGTAGAACTCCATCAAAAAAATTTGGAAGAGGCAACCATTGATGAATACTATTAAACTATCTACAACATTAATCTTATTTTCTTAGCAGCATAGAGACCGTGCAGGCTTTTACCATCTTGCAAATGACTAGTCATGTAAAAATAAAGCTATTGTTGTTGATTGGTAAAGTCAGGTATAGAGTAGCATCAAGTCATTCAACATCACTAGCAAAACTATCTTCAGAAACATGTTCAAGCAATTAGACACAAAGAATAACAAAATTAGATTTCTTAGAATTTAGAGAAGCCAAGATTATCTTACATCTAACTCTACATCTATTAGAAAACATGGATGTATAATGTGGTCATCTTGCATTTACAAAACTAAACTTGTATTATCCAAACTCACAAGGACTTTCTCATTTATTAGCCTTTGAAATAGTGTCCATGGCCCTCAGAAGGTAGCATTAACATTAGGTAGAAAAAAGGGCATTCTCTAATGATCATATATACTCTATTTTGTTGTGCATACTCAATTCACATGAATTTTGTACATGTATGATTTGGGGAATCATGTACATCACAATATTGTTTACTATGAATACGTGGGTGCATCATTCTAACAGGACTTCTTTCCTTCATGGTAAGTTTAAAGTAATTGTATATTATCAACAATTCATACAACTAGCATATTACTCATCACTAGTGTTTTCCTACATTTACCTACTAGGTAAAGTGTCGGCTAAACACGAATTCCCAAGGAGTGAAAAAAAAGAAGGAAGAATGTGGGGCAACATTTGGCAAGTTAAAAGTCATGGTGGATTGTCTGAACTTTTCTTTGACTAAATTCTTTGTGCATATCAAATTGTAATCATGAAAAACTTATTTGATGTTTTTGATTAAGAAAAATAGGTTCTATAGGGATATTGAAACCCAAAAGTTCTTAGATAAAAAAGGGCTGCAAATCAACATAACAAGCCCAACAACAAAACAATAACCAACAGAAAGGCCAGAACAAAAAATAGGCGAAAAGCCAAAATGACAAAGACCTACAGAGACTACAAAAACCAAGGATGGAACTTGAAAATTCTTCATTTATTCCCTTGCCTTCCTTTTGAGGTCCTGGATAATCTCTACCGCTTCATAGGCTATTTGGTTCTCCTTTGCCATTAGCTCCTACCTTTTTCCACAAGTTTGATCCAAGTGGCTTTGGGCTATGTCTGTTATGGTGTCCTCTTCCATCCTATCTTCAACATTATCCTTCTCATCCTTCTCCACAACAAAACCCGTGGCTTTTAGCTTACCACCAAGATTGACAATATTCTCATTGAGAGAATTCATAATAGTGAGCATATGATTAGCCATGTTATGATTGTAATTCTCTAGATTTTGCATCCTTTTTTTCAACCAACCTTATTCGGCCCCCCTGGTCTATCAGGATCCTCCAACTCATGAAAAGCCATTTAATTGATCGAATGTTATCGATCATGCTGTTTTTTGCATTATTGAGAAAATTCATGTCCACTTCCCTTGCATTGTCTATGATGGCCACCAATGCTGGTTCTATTAGTTCCTGCAATTGGATATTGCCCTCTTTTTCTTCAAGGATTTGAGGATTCATAATTTATCTCACAATCCCCATTTTTGAAGTTCTGGCATTGAAATTTCTCCAAGCCATATGCCTATCTTTTATAACAACCTCACTACTTCCCTCCTCCATATTCTCCTTTTCCTACTCCTATGGGGGAATGGGAAGAGGAGGGGGTATAGAGATGTTCGGAGCCATTTCATTTTTCCCCTCCAGAGGCATGTCCTCCTCTTTATTCCTCTTCTACTTCTTTTTAGGGTTAGCAGTCGACTCCTCTATAATCCCTACATCCTCCCCCTTTTTCTCATCCTTTATGTCCATATCTTCTCCTTCCTCATTGTACTCTTCTTCCCCCTAACCAACAATTTTGGAAACGTCCCCTAGGGATTTTCCTACAGGGAACTTTACTTGGAGTAGGAGTATCCTTGTCTCTTCCCCTAGTTTTCTTCCCTGATGAATGATATTCTTCCTCCTCCTCCGAGCTTAAGATTTGGATTTCCTCTATATCTAAGGAGAAGTTAGAGCTCCTCGTCTCCTTCAAAGCAACCATAGCTTGAGTCAAAGATTTTCTCCTAGATTGAGTTTTGAAATATTCATAGAGAAAAATAAGTAAAACCTCATGTAGGGCAGGGTTAGCACTAGGTTTTTTCTTATACCTTGAAATATTCTTGTTCATGTAAGAATACAGATAAAAAGGAAAAGAAATCTTATCCCCATAACATAAATGATTGAGCAAAAAAAAATGATACATTCTAACCCTATCAAACCTTGTGTCCAAAGAAATAAACTTGATAATAGCCCTCAACACATACCTCTAGAGCTTCTTGATCGAGTCCATCTCATAATAAGTCTCACTCTTCACCAGCTCCTTCTCATCTGTGTTCTTGGCAAAATCCTTCACTGAATTCACAATTTTTTTTTTGTCTCTGTAAAACTTTAAACTCTCATCAAGTATTTCTGTGACATGGGCAATGACCTCTACATTTACATGATGTGACACCCCATCAATCTTAACTCTACCATCCTTCTAAGAATCTACCATGAGATTGGTAATCACTGAATCATACCCATGAAGCTTGGTGATGTAATTTGCATGCCACCCTTTTCAAGTTCTCCAAAACCTTGGTTCTTTGTTTCCATTTGTCCACCTCTCCCACCGATTCTCTTCTACTCCATTCTCCCACCATCTTGATAAACTGAGTGATACCCTTTGACAAAAACACAGTCCTCTCCTCTCCTTCCTTTGTCCTCTATTTGCTCAATTGAATACCACCTTTTCTTTCAATTCTAGTGAAATGGTAAAGAAAATAAAAAACCCATGAAGCATGGTGATTAGACACTGAATGTGTCATCCACGAACTCCTCTCAAATTTTCCATAAATGCATTAGCTTTCTCACATATTTGCATTGATTCCCATAATTAACTGGGGATTTCACCCATACCTCCCTAGATTCCCTCCTGATCGATTAGGCCTTTTATAACTGGCATAATATTCCCTCTGGTGTTCCATATCATCATCGTTTCTTTCTTAACTACCTCATTGGCAAACCAATCAACCACTGAGTTAAACTTCTTGTACTTGTGGCTGAGATGGATACTCTCAAAATTTTCAAATGTTATATGGATTTCTTCCACTACATTTGCAATGGTCTAGGTAGGTTGGAGAACTCCTTTAATGCATATGATAATATTGTATCAGTCCCCCACCAGCCATAGGTTTTTGACTCCCACCTCCAAAGCTAGTTTAACAATGTGGAGAGTAGCATTGGCTTCCACATAGTGGTTTGTCTGAATTCCCAAGGGATAGGATAGAGCCACAACACCCACACCATGGCTATTTCTAATGATGTCCCTACATCTCGAAGGACCAGGGTTATGTTTAGCTACTCCATCAAAATTTTCTTTATGCCATCCTTCAGGGGGAAGTTTCCACTTCACCTTCTATTTTTTCAATATCCTGTCCTTTTCCCTTTCCTTACTCTTACCTCCTTCATCAATATCTACACCCTTCCTTATAATTTTTTTTTCTCTCATAGTGCTATTGATTTTATCCACAAGCACATAAGTAGGAGCCTCCCTATATTTAAAAATTTGATTGTTTCTCTCCTTCCAAATTCCCCAGCAGAAGTGGAGCAAATTCCATAAGCTAATGCTATGTGATTTTGTGCCTTTGTACATGCTATCCCACTAACAAAAGAAGTCCAAAAAATTTCTTGGCTTGCACCAGCTTGCCCCATAGTTCTCAATGAGATTTTCCCAAACTTCCATTAAATAAGGGCAATAGATGAAAATGTGATTATTAGTATCCAAATGGTGCTTGCAAAGAATACATTTGTTAGGGATATACTAGCCTCTTTTTTCCAAATTATCTAGAGTGAGAATTTTATCTTGAAGCATCAGCCAAAATAAAATGTTAATTTTAGGGGTAACGCCAGGCAACCAGGCCTTAGCCCAAATAGGTTTCTCCTTTAGGCTCCAAAGGGAGTTTTACCATGAGGCCACAGAGTATGAACCACTAGGATTACCCTCCCATATTAGTTTATCCTTATTATTATTCAAAAACAAAGAATTCAACATCACCATTATTGGCTTAAGTCCATTCTATAGTCTCTTACTTTCATTCCAAACAACCTTATACAAGTATTGGCCCAATTATCATATGTAGGGCTATTAATGAGAGGACCCTGAATCAACCAATTATCATGCCAGAAGTGGATGTTTTCTCCATTTCCCACTTTCCATTTGGCCTTAGAGTTAGCTAAATATCTTTTCTTTAAGATTCTATTTCAAATAATTGAACCATTCAGGATGTCAGGGTCATTGAGCAAAAACCTTAGAGACTGCCTCCTAATATACTTCACCAAAATGTCCCTCCATTCCCCAGTACAGTTAAATATTCACCATACCTGCTTAGCTAGAAGTGCATTATTGAGATGCCTAAGATTTTTGATTCCCAACCCTCCATAGCACTTGTGGAGACAAACATTATCCCAAGCCACTAGAGGGTATCTTTTATGTTCCTCCAGGCTAGACCACAAAAAATATCTTTGGATCTTTTCCATTTTATCAACTTATTTTACCAAGATCCCAAAGAGGCTCAAGGCATACATTGGAAGATTTTGAAGAGTGGATTTGACCAGAAGACATTTTCCAGCTTGGCTGAGAGTGGTACTTTTCCAACCTACCAGCTTCTTACTAAACCTATCAATAATCCCATTCCAAAAAGAGTCTAATGGCTTTGCCCCCAATGGAAGTCTAAGATAGCTTGAAGGCAGGTTTCCCACCCCACACCCAAGAATACTAGTAATCTTCCTTTGTCTATCAACAAGGGTGTGTATAAAGAAAACTAAGATTTTTGCCCAATTAATTAGCTGGCCAGTTCCCCTAGAATGCACATCTAGTAATCTCTTCATTGATTTGGCCTCCTGAATTGAAGCTTCTCCTCCCATAATAATATCATCCAAAAACTATTGGTGAGTGAAAGAAACATGCCTTGAAGAGGGCTTTATTCCTTTCAAGATCCCTTCCTATCTTTTTCTTTGAATCAATCTCCCTATACACTCGGCCAAGATAATGAAAAGGATGGGAGACAAGGGATCTCCCTGCCCTAAGCCTCTTGATGGTTTGAAGAAATCTGATGGAGCCTCATTAATCATGATAGCAAGCGACAAGGTAGAAAAAATTTTGGAGATGAGTTTAGATACTTGACGATCAAAGCCAAAAGCCTGGAGAACTAAACTAAGGAATGTCCAATCCACACAGTCATAATCTTTGGAGAGATCCAGTTTGAGCAGAAGGCCTTCCCTCTTCCTAGCCTACAAAAAATGAATGACTTCATGAATGATCATAATAGAATCCAGGATCTGTCTGCTAGGGAAAAAGCTCGTTTGTTGCAAGGAAATGATCAAATGAAGAACTTTGAGGATTTTGATCATCAAATTTTTTGAAATGATCTTGTAAAAAGAATTTTAGAGACTAATTGGCCTAAATTGGTCCACAGTATCTAGCCCAGGGATTTTAGGAATAAGGACTAGAAAGGTAGAGTTGAGCTCTTTCAAAAGATTCTTGGCTCCAAAAAATTCCTATACCACCTTGACAACATCCACCTTAACCACCTCCCAATAAACCTAGAAGAAGAAAGTAGGAAAATCATTTGACCCTAGGGCTTTATCAAATAGGAGAGAAAATAGAGCTTGTTTTACTTCGTGATAATCTGATATCACCCTCAACATAGAATTATGATGAAGTTGAATCAATAGGGGAAGAGATGAAACAATTTCCTTCTGGTCCTGCATCGATAACATAGGGTCCAAGGAAAGAAGCAAAGAGAAAAAATTAATAGCCTTAGCAAAAATATCACCAGCATTAGACAAAAGAGATTGGCCCTTCTTGATACTTGTAATCCTGTTGTTTTCTCTATGCTTAAGATTGGAAAGGTGGAAAAACTTGGTATTTTGATCACCCTCTTTAAGCCAGTTAATTTTGGATCTTTTTTTCCAGAAGTTCTCTTCTCTACTAATTATGTTATGGAGATTAGAGAGAATAAAAATTTCTATGTTCCTATTATGGTCATTATATCCTTCCTATTGTATTATATCCTAAAGAGTATGAAGCTGATCAGACTTCTCCTCCTTGGCTTGGAAAATATGACCACAGTCTCTCTTGTTCCAAACTTTGATATTACATTTTACATTTCTCAGCTTCTTGGCAACCCTGAACATTGCTGTCCCTCCCACCTCAATGCTCCACCAAGAGGAGATCCTAGATAACAAGTCTAGGTGGGATATCGACATCTTTTCAAAATGAAAAGGAAAATTTTGCCTAGCTGCAAGAGGGGCTATCGAAAGGGAAATAGGGGAATGATCATACCCAACTCTGGGAAGAAGGGAGAGCTTGCAAAAGAAAGAGTTCAACCAGTCTGATGATATGCGAGCTCTATCAAGGTGGACTTGGATACAATCACCCCCTATTCACCTATTGGAACAAGTGAAAACCCCACCAAAAAGATCAACATCCTAGAGAGCCAAACTATTTATGAAATTAGAGAGATCCAACTTGCTATCCAAGTCCAAGGCCAAAAACCTTGATTTTTCCTCATTACTAAGGGGAGTATTAAAATCACCCATTATTATTCCTTTGTTAAGGTTGAAATTCTAAATTATAGTACAAAGCTTGGTCCAATAATCCTTCCTCTCCTGCTTTGAATTAGGAGCATACACATTTAAAAGAAACCAAGAGTCTTTGCTATTAATATGCATAACTTTACATAACAGAGAATTACCTTCATTATAAATGGTAGTTACTGGGAAATGCTTATTATTGTAGAGTGTGAGCAGTCCTCCAAATGCTCCCTCAGAATTTGTGTCCTCTCCATCCATGCTATTACTAAAGGAAATCTTACCCACCAGATCCTTCTTCATTTTAGTTTCTTGGATCAAAATATAATCAGGTCTATGCTCCCTAATCATCTTCCTTACTACTCCTATTTATGGGCTCCATTTAGCCCCCTTATATTCTAGGATATTATCTTCATTTCTTTTTAATAGAGCAATCCTTGATGGTTCTTTGGCTCCCATCAGCCAAATTCCTTCTAGCCTCCTCTTGAATGGTTTGGTTTAAACTCTTTCTGCCTGGTGTCTTTGGTTTGACTGCCACATCAGCTTTAACTTGACTCCTGGTCGCTGTTGGAGACACCGAGGAACAATCTCTACTTTTCTTTTTCTTAACCTTCCTCCAAATCCCCTTGTTTTCATTTGAGAAAATCTTAAGTCATTCTCCCATTCTTGAAATCTGTCCAGGGGAAGAATTTCTGACCAAATCTAGAATCTTAGTTCCCAAATTAATGGATATTGAATGATCCCCCAGAGGTGATGAGGGAACCTCTAACCTAGAGGATATTTTCACTAAAATTTGAAGTATCTCCAAAACTCCAATAATCAGTACTATGTTGAAGTACTCACAATTTTGACTCCAATGCAACTTGAACAGGCAAAATTGGAGTTTAGATGACAAAGTTACGTACGACCAGTCAGTTTGGTCAAACAGAGGCCAAAGACTGTAAAAAGGTGAAAACAATAATCATCTCAAAAGTTGTCAAAAATCAATTTCAAATGAAAGAGCTTGTCAAAAGCTTTCCAATGGCATTCATTTTGTCAAAAACAGAGATCGAATGTGAAAGTTATGATAGTTTGAAGTTCAAGTAAATGAGTGGATTTTGATGATGTCAACATGACATCATAAAATCTTAAAGAGAGGGGAAAAATTCAAATTCAAATTAAAATGATTATTTAATTCAAATTAAAGGAATTAGATGATGGGAGTTGAAATCCCAACCATTGCCCTCCGAAAAATAAGGCCAACCAATGGGCTATTTATGGTATATTTGATATTAGAGGAAGAGTTGTTATATACCCATAACAAATCCACCCAACCTTATTTAAATAAGGGTATTTATTAAAAACAAACCCTTAATTTTGGTGAGAGATCATAACAAGAAAATGCTAAAGGGGTAAATTCGAATATATGTAATCAAAATGGGGGATTATGTTGGTTAACTATTTTAGCCTATTTTTGGCTAAATTTTATGTATAAAAGGAGGCATCAGTCCTTTGAAAAATCATCCAGGTGATGAGATGGAGATTATGAAAAATTGGGAATTGAGTCATTTGAATTAAGGCATTCTAGAGGGATTATTTTGAAACTAGAAGGATGGCTAAGTGCCGGGGAGGAGCGAGAAAATTTTGGAGGACATTTTTTTTCCAGTCCTGTACATCAGAGAAAAGTAATGCTGTTGTACTTGAAGGGGTTGATATTGTAACACATTGTAATTGATTTTTGGAGTTAATCGGATCGGTCCATCAGCTGGAGTAGGACCTGGAGACGTAGTCTAGATAGGGCAAACTCCAAGATCAAATTGTGTGGTGCCTCTTATCTCTCATTTCTCTTTCTATCAGTTGATTATGTGTTGTTCTTATCTGCATTTCAATTATGTTAATTTTTTTTAGTAAAAACATTAAATTAACTTTATGTAATTGGTTAGAATTCCTCTGTATCAGTCCTAGATTCTTCTTCTTTGTAATTTCAATGGTTTTAAATACATAGCCAGGCATTTACTACTTGGATCAGGAAAGTATATCTGATTGTTGGGATTAAGTCATAAAACTTGTAGATCCTAAATTAGATCAACCTCCTTGGTACCCTAAGGCACTTGAGTTTTTAATACTATCTCCTCTTCATCTCTTGATACTTGCTCCTCCCCCATCCCTCATGGGGAATAAGTTTGATGAATTACTTGGAGGTAAGACTCAATAGGACCCCTCTCCCCTTTAGAGGTTGGTTTGAATTTCTCCTTATTTCCACTAGTTGGTTCTCCCTCCCTCGCTTTGATTTGGGGATCATCCAAATCTGAGATCTTTGCATCTTTTGTAGGGATCTCCACTTCTTTGGTTTGAGAATTAGCCAGATTCAAATCCTTCACATCTTTTTCCACCTCTTTGATCTAGGAACCATCCTGATCAGTGACCTTCACTTCTTTTACAGGGATTTCCACAATCGCCTCCTGATTCTCAAGGCAACTAGTCTTAGGACCCTTGATGGTCTTTTGCTTCCAAACCTTTTTCCTTTCCTTTCTAGATTTGGAAGAAGATTTTTTCTTGTTCTTTTCTTCTTTAGCCTTAGGGCATTGATTGGCCTTATGGCCTATTTTCAAACAATGAAAGCAAGCAAAAGGTACACTCTCATAGTCCAACTTTTGAACATGTATTCCTAGTTTAGAATGGAAGCTCACTACTTCCAACATATCCACCCCCTCCCCAACTCCAATACAAATACGAGCATAGGTTAGCCTTCTTCTAGATGCTATTATTGGGTCTATGGAGAGAAGTTCACCAAAAGAACTAGCCACTCCCACAAACACATCCTCATTCCAAAACTCCAACAGAAGCTCTAAAAGTCTAACCCAAATCGAGGCTTGCACAAAAAAAGAATCATTCAAGTCCAACTTCGATGTCCACTTCTGGAGGACCAAAGTTGAGCATCCTATTACCCAAGGCCCTTCACACAAAATGTTTGAAAGGTCCTAGTTGCAAGAAAATTTGAAAGACAGAAAGCCTTTGGCCATCACAATGACTATGACTTGACCTTTAAGATTCCATTTCTTCTGCGTGAAAGATCTAAAAATGTCTATATTTGGCCTTTTCCCAATGAACTTACCCACTAGGGTAGAAGCCATAGAAGCAATGCTGTGGTCAACAAGCTTATCTAGAATAGTAATTGCACATGTGCCTTTTTTTCCCCTAGGGAGCACTTTAACAGCTAGATAAGAAGACTTACCAGATGGTTTAACTCCAAATAGTGAAGACCATTTTGCGATCTGTGCCCCAAGAAGGCGTGCCTTGGGGACCAAAGGTGACTTGTCCAGAGCCTTTCTAGGGGTACATGGGTCCCCATCTCCATTCTCTATTGATTCTCTAACCTCTAAATTTCCTTGACATTCTCCATCCCCTCCCTACAATCTATGAGTCAAACCAAGATTCTGATCCCAACCAACTAGAGGAATCTCGCTCAAAGCAAGTTTCAAATTTTGAAAAGCCGCACTTCCCCCTTTGCTTCCACTCACCATCTTTTTTTTCTTTTTTTTTTGATGTTGTAATGTTCTGTAATAAAAATTAACAAAAGGCACACAAGGCATACACCTAATAGATTTGAGTTGGATTATGAACTAAACATTTAGCATTGTCTAGCTAATTTTTTTAGGGTTGGCATGATATATGCAAGTTACGACTAAGACATATTGATGGAAAATCATGTCAATAACATTCTAAGAATATGGATCCCACAAATTTGAATTTTTCTCTACTATTGTTGCATATTATTACTATTAGCACACTTTTGCATTTGATAGAGACTAGCTTTAGGGTGGCCCTTGTTCACTTATATTTATGGGTTAGATTATAACATGGATGCAATGAAAAATAGTACTACACAAGTCTCCTTTTGTGTTTATTTTGAAATACAACTATTCCAGAGTTTGAATTTAAGAGAGTTAAATAAGATCTCATACCATTAACCTAATTGTACTGATTGGTGTGTGCAATATGAATTACTTAAGTTGAGAAATGCAACTCATGTTGGGTATTAACACTGCTGCAAGGTTTTTATTTGTATAATAATAAAAACCTTCAGTTTCATGTAATCCAAAGCAATGACCATCATTTCTAATTTTATCAAGAACTTATAATAGTTCTCAGGTTGTGCTCTACTATAAATCTTCTTTCTAGAAATGACACCCAGTTTGTTAGCTTATGCAACTATGATTGTAATAATTTTAAAATATAGATATTAGTCCAAAATGTTTACAGTTGTGAGATTCCTTTTTGGCAATGAGACTTTTGATCCTTCATATTTCTCACATCTACCATCTTGCTACTAGAATCCCTTTTCATTTCTGTTTTGCTAACCCACTTGTCCACCAAAATGATGAGATCCTTGTTGTACTCACTCATTTGTATGCTTTGAGCCAAGACTATTGCACTACATACATATATTTCTGAGGAATGAAGAATTGTGGTACATGCTTCCCTATGCTTTGCCTTTGTATTTTCCATTTGGACCAGCTAAGCTGCATTAATGGCAGCATAATTGACTTTATGTTTCATGTAGTGCCCACCCATAGTTTACTTTTCCATTATATTTACCAAACTCTTTTATGCCTATTTCATGGATGTGTTAGTTTCAAGGATATTATTTCATAACTTGGACTAGAGTTATATCAACGATGATTACTTAGTTGACTATATTTCATGTGTTGTTTAATGATTATGGTTACTAGTGCATTAATGATGCTTAAATGATTCATAGTTAATAAATGTGATTCCTTTCATAACAATGTTAGATGATGCATAAATGATGATTTCTTCATATTCGTAATGATGCATTATTTTATCTATGCATTTGATGTTTGACTTATAATTATTATGGTACTTACCCCATACTTACATGTGTATGGTGTGTGTGTTTTTTAATTTTTCTATCTGATGTGTTTGATGTGTTTAAGGGAGGGAGTTGTAGTCACCTGCTAGTTGGGATCTACATGATGTACCACTCCCTACCATTGCTTGTTTAGTTTAGATATATTTATATACATGTACATGCTCATCTTTTATGCAGAATGTAGTTACCGAGTATAAACTTCCCTGAATTATCAGGATGAGTGTGCCCTATCAAAATAACTCAATGATAAGAATGGAGAGATAATGTTTAGGTCCAATCCTAGCCATAACCTAAATACTTGTCCTACAAGGAGGACTCATAACTGACTTTCCATCCTTTTTAAACCCATGAGTTTATTTTTGTCTGTGTTATTTGATTTTGAACTTTGGTATGTTTTGGTAATGTTGCTTTTATGTGTATTTTGCTATGTGATTTATTTGGTAAATTATTTAATTATAATATTTTGGTTAATCATATAATATTGAGAATTATTAAATATTATTTGATTAGAAAGAAAATATTAATGCATGAGAATATTTAATTAATTAAAAAACTAATTAAATATGTGTTTTAATTTAAAAATCTTAATTTAGAAGTCTAAATTTAGAAAATTGGTTAAAGAGAAATTAGAATATGATGATATTTAATTAATTATTAATTAATTAAATATGTACTTCATTTTAAAATATTTAATTTAAAACTCTAATTTAAGAAGTTGGACAAAAAGAGAACTAAAATATTAAAGATTTAATATTGCTTTATTATAATGATTTATTTAATAATAATTAAGTTAGAGTTGCATTTAAACAATGAGCTTTGATTATTATTAATTTAAATCTTTGATTATTATTATTAATTTAAATAATAAACTATGCTTTAATTAGTGCTTGCACTAATTAATAAACTCGAGGAAAATAAAATATAAAAGAATGAAATTTAAAGATAAAGTTATAGTTCTAATTATAGTGTAGTTATATTTATTTAATTTAATGATAATTATTTAAGAGTTTTATTTTAATAATAAACTCTAAATAATTTAATGAATTAAATTAATAAATATATTATTAAAAATTCTTTGAAAATTAAAAACCCTTAATACACAAAAAAAATGGCTTCACGGGAATGGCGATCACCGAGAAGGGAGACTAGTTACAATGGCTTCTCAACACCATGGCTATGTTGGTTTGGAAGTAGGTCACACAGACCGTTCTAGCAGACAACAAGGCCAAAACATGAAATTTTTTTTGGGGAAAGATCCAATAGATGGAATCAAGGTGCACCGGGAAAGCCTTTCAATATTCCTAGAGAAAAACATTCTACAACAACGATGTATGAGCGAAGGAATGGAAATGATACAAGGCACAACATTTCTCATTCACAGAGGCTTGGGAGAATTTGGAATAAAGCTCCAACATGGAGTAATGGCAACGTTACAAATCTGCAACTTTTTGACTTTAAAAGGATCGAGAGTAAATTCTGGCGACCTAAAAAACCACCTCAGAGGAATTTGGGGGAAACTGGTAAGTGCTCAGAAACCTACCCTAGAAATATTTCTAGGGTTTCTACTCTTCCAGTTCAAAAATTATCTTGGAGTAAATCAATTAAATGACTCCAATGTAGGGTAGTCTTCTTAAAATGGTTAGGGCCGTGGCCTTCAGTTAGGAAAGTTAAGGAATGGCTACATAGAAATTGGGGTGAAAATTTGGTGTTGAAACCCCTAGCCAATGAATTTTTTCTAGTTATATGCCACACACCAGAGGAGAAAAGAAGTATTTTAAACTTTGGTCCCTATATGTTAGATGGGAAAGGTCTTTATGTATGTGATTGGAAGCCAAACTTCAATCCTATGAATGAGAAAGTTAAGGATGTTCTTATCTGGGTTAACTTGAAGAATTTTCCCTGGGAATATATGGATGAGGACACTTTGAAACTGATTGGGGATAGTTTAGGTATTTATATTAAATCTAAAGAAATTTTAGATAAAAATCTTTTATTTCAGTACTCCAGAATATTGGTTAGAATGCAGGAATGCTACACAGTTCTAGAGTTTTTTGCACTTCACACCTCGGAAGGGGAATTCTCTATCAGGGTGGATGCAGATTATGCAAATCATGTTACTCCCCAGGAGGGTAAAGGAAAAGGAAAAGGCTAGGAGGAAAATATTTGCATTGACATAGTTGAACTCATAGAGAAATAGAGAGAAATGATCCCCCCATGGTCTATCTTGTATGAGGAGGAAATGATTTGCAAAGAACAAAAGGTGGATGAGCTTGGCAAGATATTAGGGATTCATACATTCAAAGATAGGTGTGCTTCATAGGGAGGTGTTTGTGGGGAGGGTATAGTTCAGTCTACACAGATGGTGGCCGAAACCCCTTTCTCATAGATGGTCCACAATGATGGATGTGAGAAGGCTCCTAATGCAGACTAGGATTTTCATAACTTGATTAGTGGTGACATTCATATGGGGGAATGCAATATAAATAAGACGAGTGAGTGAACCTTGAAACCTCAAGATGATTCACATGTTTTTCAGGATGTAGCAGCTATTGAGAATTAGGATGCTAATAAGATGTTAGAAGATGACACTTTTAAAGATATTCAGATATCTCCTATTCAGACCTTAGATTCTTTTTTGGATAGTGAAAAAGCAAGAAGAAGAGACTCTATGGCTTTAGATTTAGATTATTCTGGAGATGAGACTTTGGATGGTGATGAGTGCGAGATCCTAGATTCCTTAGTTTTGAAGGCGAAGAGATCAATAAGGATGACTCCCTTGGATATTAGTAAAGCTAAGATTTTTGACAAGAAAAAAAGAGGTCTCAAGTCAGCTAAAGTCAAGCTTGCCATGGCTAGGAATGCAACTGATCAAGAAAAATTGTTGAGATCGGGAAGAGGATATACCTCTTCTCAATAGCAATGAAGCTCCTTTCATGGAATGTTAGGGGCTACAATGCCCTTGACAAGCTATGCTTGATCAAGACAGTCTTGGATCAAGCTAAGGCAAATGTAGTCTTTTTGCAAGAAACTAAATTAAGTGGGACTAGCAAGTTTTTTCTCTCAAAGAAACTCTTTTCATGGAAATGTTTGATGGTGGATGCTAATGGTACTTCTGGGGGGCTGGGGGTCCTTTGGAAAGATTCCTCAATAAATGTTACCTTGGTTGAGTCAAGTACATGCTAGCAGCTGGTGATGATCTCTTCCTTTCAGCTTTAGTTAAGCTGCCTGGCTTTCAATATATATGGGACTTGTCAACAAAACTTAAAAGAACAATTATGGTTTGCTTTAACAGAGAAATAGAAGACATGGAAGGATAGGTTGGTTGTTCTAGGGGGTGACTTTAATGCAATTCTATCCCCCAATGAGAAACTTGGTGGATCGATCAAATTGCATAAAAGTCATCAAGGTTTTTCAAATTTTGTGTTTAGTAACAATTTACATGATTTACCCTTTTTAAATGATGAGTTCACTTGGACTAATCGGAGGAAAGGGCTTACCAACATTGCTAAAAAGATTGATCAATTTCTTTTGGTGGGTGACTTGAGTGATTTAGAGTGGTTATGTCAAGTTGACATATTACCACTAATTGGATTAGATCACTTTCCTATTAGCCTAAACATCAGGAAAGAGTTAGCTCCAGAGAGAGCTCCTTCCAGATTTGAAAAAATGTGGCTGAAGTTTGATGGCTTCCTAGACCTGGTTCAGGGATGGTGGTTAATAGCTCCTAATTTTAAAGGTTCATGTGCCATTAAATTCTTTAAGAAATTGCAGCATTTAAAAGAGCAGTTGAAGGTGTGGAATAGGGAAGCATTTAAGAATATATCTGTAGAAAAATTAAATTTGGAAGATCAGTTAGAAGATGTCAATAAAGTGCTGATGCAAGGCGAGATGGATGAGCACGTGTTTTTGAAGGAGAAACAACTTAAGAAGGATTATGAGGATGTTTTACTCAAAGAGGAAATATACTGGAGGGAAAAATATTGTGAAATATGGCTGAAAGAAGGCGATCACAATACTAAATACTTTCACAACTCAGTTAAAGAACGAAGATCTTCTAATAAAGTCTTTTCTATAAAAAGTGCTGAAGGGGAAACTCTCACAGATCAAACCTAGATAAATGAGGAAGCAGTAAGTTTCTTTCAGAAACTCATAGGATCTACTCATGATATGACTACAGAGGAGGATTATGTAAGATTGCTGAATGGGGTACCTAAGTTAGTCACAGAGGAACAAAACAAGATGCTTGCTTGACCAATTTCTATGGAGGAAGTTAAATCGACTATGTTTGGTTTAGGAAAGGATAAATCTCTAGGTCCGGATGGGTTTCTAGCCTTCTTTTTTCAAGCTTCATGGGACCTCATTGGACAAGAGATTTGGGAGGTGGTTGAAGAATCCAGGAGGATGAAATTTTTTTTCAAAGATCTAAACAATACTTTTTTGGCACTCATCCCTAAGAAAGGGGAAAGAGAGACTTTCAATGATTTTAGGCCTATAGCTTTATGTAATATAGTATATAAAGTGATTGCAAAAGTGATAGCAAATAGGTTGAAGTTGGTGCTCTCAACAATCATTTCCTCAGAACAGAGTGGATTTTCTCTAGGAAAATCTATTTATGAAGGCATCATTATTGCACATGAAGCAATACACACTTTGAAAATGAACAAAGATCAGGGTATGTTGTTAAAATTGGACATTTGCAAAGCTTATGATAATGTGAATATGCTTTTTTTAATATGAGTTTTGGAGAAATTTGGCTTTAGTGATTGTTGGTGCAAATGGATTTTTCTTGCATTGACTCCCCACACATTTCTGTTTTGATTAATGGTAGTCCTCAAGGTTTTTTTTGATATGAAAAGAGGCATTCATCAAGGCGATCTTCTTTCCCCTTTTCTCTTTATTATACTTGCAGAGGTTCTTGGAAGATCAATATCCAAGGCAAGAATTGATGGCAGGTGGAAAGGTCTGAAGGTGGCAAGGGGTGTTGATGCTGTAACACATTTGCAATTTGTTGATGATAATTTTCTAATCGGTGAAGCCAACATAAGGGAGGCTGAAAGTATTAAAGTTGTGCTGGAGGATTACAGTGAAGTGACGAGGCAATGTGTGAATTGGCGTAAATTAGAAATTTTATTCTTCAATTCAACAAGTAAGGTTCAAAATAAGATTTTTCGAGTGCTAGGAATGAGACAAGGTGTGCTACCTAACAAATATTTAGGCATACCCCTATTTTAGGGTAGAAGTAGTGCTACTCTTTGGAAAGAGTTGATTGATAACTGTGTTAAAAGATTGGATGGGTGGAAAGGGCAGTGGTTAACCTTTGCAGGGAGGATTTTGCTCCTTCAAATGGTTATCTCTGCAATCCCAATGTACTCAATGAGTTGCTTGAAAATCTCGATTGAGGTTCTTAAATACATTGAGCAAAGAATGCGGAAGTTCTTATGGAAGGGGGCTTAGGATGAAGAGAAAATTCCACTAGTTGCATGGGACTCTTTGTGTAAGCCAAAGAAACTAAAGGGTGTGGGTCTTAGAAGGTGGAGAGATGTTAATAAGGCTTTGAGAGCTAAACTAATTTGGGAGATATATGACAACCCGAATCAAATGTGGGTCAAAATCTTACAAGACAAGTATTTAGACTCTAGGGATCCCCTGTGTATTTTAACAGTGAGAAACCCCCCCAAAGGCTTGGTTGTTTGGAATTTTATGTTGGAATGCAGGCCAATTATCACTAATCATCTCTCATGGCAGATAGGGAATGGTGAAAGAACATCTTTTTGGCATGATTCATGGAATGGGTTAAGCAAATTGGATAAGTGAGATAGTTTGGCTAATTTGATTTCAATCATGGAGGATTTGTGGGGCACAACTATAGATAATTATGTTGAGGAAAAACATACAGAGCTGGGCTCAAGTTGGATTTGGAGAGATCCTTCAAATTTAGAGATATCAGATGAGATGAAAGCTATATTGAGAGGCATTTTTCAGGAAAGGCAGATCTTTTTAAGCAACAAGGAGGACAGAGTGATTTGGTGTGCCTCAAAAAGTGGACAATATTTTTCAAAATTGGGGTATCAATTGAGTGGAGGGGAGCATAACTTGGAAAGATGGCCTCATCAACTTTGTTGGAATAAATTATGCATGCCAAAGGTAGGGCCTTCACCTAGTTAACCTTGAAAGGTAGAATTTAAACTAATGATAGAAGATATAAATATGGATTGGTTGGTCCATCAAGATGCACCTTATGCATGGATGCGAGGGAATAAGCTAATCATTTATTAACTCAATGCAATTTCGCACAACATTGTTGGGCAAGGTTGAAACAACATTTATGTTGGTTAGCTCCTCTTCCTAGATTGGCTAAAGGTATCTTTTAGTGTTGGCCTGAAAACTTCCAAAAATCCATTTATTTAAATATATGGAAAGTTATCCTAGCTCTGGTTATTTGGGAGATTTGGAAAGAATGGAATAGATGTATTTTTCAAGGGAAGATGGAGAATGTTGACAATATTTGGAATAGAATTCACCACTCTATTGAGGAGTGTATTAATGCAAATGGTGCTCTAAAACATTCAAGGCTGAGTTTTAATTACTGGGATAGCAAGGTTCAGAAGTTCTGGACAGGAATCAAAATCAAATGGAGTAATGATGGAGATTTGGATAGAATTACAAAGGTAGATAGAAAGGAGATCAAATGGTGTAGAACTAAGAAGGATTGGATCAAAATTAATTTCAATGGAGCATCCAAAGGCAATAAAGGGATCTTAGGAGTAGGAGTAATTGCGAAAAATGACAGAGGTGAAATTATTGGTTTTGCAGCAAAGAGATTGGTAGATGGATCTAACAATATGGCCGAAGTGGAAGTAGCAATGCTAGTAGTTTGTTTAGGAAAAAGATTAGATGTCAAATACTTACATTTGGAAGGAGATTCAAAAATAATTTTTGATACAATAGTTAAAGGGACAATAAAATCATGGTTTTTATAGACCAAAGTTCAAATTATCAAAGAGACATTGGGCTCTTTTTTGGACTTCAAGGTAAGCCATACGTATAGGGAGGGAAATAATGATGTAGACATACTGGCTAATTGGGCAACTACCTTCAATTTCATTAATGAAATAGAGGTGGATGATCTACGGATGATGGAAAGTGAGTTTGAGTTGGTGGTGAAAGACAAGTCATATGGTGTGTCAGTTATTATGATTGATACGAGAATGTAAAGGAAAGAGAACGTTGGTGAGTGGTACTTGGCTTTTGCAGGGACCTTTTTCTAATATTATATTATTTCTAGAAGGATCCATAGAGGGATTATGGTGGCAAGCTTTTATTACATAATCGAGAGGCAAGATTTCGCATATGCGAAGAAAGCATTAATACTTGGTTTCGAGGGTGGTCTGTTCAAAGTGGTTTTATTGAAATTAGTGGTTGCCACAAACAAGAAAAATGTTGTGAATATGGAAGCAACCTTCACACTTGATTCTAATAGGGAGATGAAGGCCTTCAAAGGGTTGGTAAGTAAGGAACGTATGAAAGGCCTTCTCAAGGTCAAAACATAAGCTATGGTGGAGGCGGTGCTGCAAGTGGTGGGATCGTAGTTTTAGGAGAGGGAAGTTAAATGTTGCTCCAACCTTGACATAATCGTGATGGTGATTGCATGGGGCTTGGAGTTGAGTAAGCCAATGGATGCAGTGCGGTATGTAGCAAAAATGCTTTTTGCAGAGGACATGTTGGGTAGTTTGGACTACATTTTGGATTGGTCAGTACCTGGCATGGGAGCGGATTTAGTTGAATGTTTCCAATAGGAGGATGAAAACCATCAATTTGGATACATGTCATTTCTTCGATGGCAAGTGAAGGTCGACAAACCTTCATTATATAGAGTAGCAACGGTGGCCTGGGAGAAGATGCTGGAGGAGATCCACAAGAATGAAGGCGAAACGTCATAGTTAGGGAGCGAGTGGGCCACTTTCCCCCATGGAAAACATAGCCCACAAGGCTATTGATCCTCTTGGATATTGGTGGATAATTCCAGAGGCATGAAGGAGAATAGTCTACATATGTTACAATAGAGTGGCGGCATAGTACTAAGTAGCCATTTTGTAAATAATAGTATACTGGTTAATAGGTTTTAGGTGGGTAGAAGTATGATGGTTTTTTGATATGGATAGGTATTTGGTAGGGTGGATAGTATTAAGTATGGTTATTAAAGATGGTTTATGGATAGTTTGTGGTTTGAATATTGATGTACTTAATATATGTAACTTCTTTTTATTAATTTAAATATTATTACCGACCAAAAAAAAAAATGCTTTGAAAATTAATTAAAGAGAGAAAGCTAATTATTTAAATTAAGATATTTTGTAATTAAACATCTAAAAGAGTTGTGCATGAAAAGGTAAAAAGGTAATAAAGTAATAAACAATAATTGATCAATGAGTTCCCTCTCGTGATTGCACAATCAGAGCCCTAATTTAAGGGAGAACTCTTTATCAGAGATCTAGAGCTCATTTTTCAATTACACAAGTTTTGAGGAGTAAAATCTAGAATCAGATCAAAAGAATTGTTGAGAGTCTCAGAGGGTTTGGATTTGCATGCATTCACAAATTGTCTCAGATTTTAGCTATGGTTTTGAGATTTTGGGAGCGAAAATTCAAAATTGGATCAAAAGAATTGTTGAAAGTTTTAGAGGGTTTGAATTTGCATACATTCACAGATTGTCTTAGATTTTAGTTGCAATTTTGAGGTAGGGTTTGAAAACCTATTGTAGAATTTTATTGAAAGATCTATCTACTTCATGTCTTCTTGGGTGTTTGCATATTACTTATTAATTTATTGTATTGATTTTAAATAAAGAATTATTTTGTAGATTTTGAAAAATGAAAACTTATTAATCAAGAAAACTTGATTGAGGAAAAATATAGAAAAATATTATGACTATATTATTTTAAAACCCATTCTAATTTGATTATAGAAAATTGGAAGAAAATAACAAATTGAATAGTTAGGTTTTAACTCTAAATTTGTCATTAGAAGTATGTGATTATCATGAATTTTTCAAATATATATGAATATTTTTCTTACATCTAAAATAATTTAATTGCAATATTTATTTGGAAAACAAAAGATTAATTGAGAGGAACACACGTTGTAACTAAACGTATACATGCATGTGAAAATAAATATGCTAAAAATAGAAAACTAAGTATAGTATGGTTGCATGCATGTGAAGACAAATAAGCTAAAAATAGAAAACTAAATATAGTATGGTTACATGCATGTGAAGACAAATAAGCTAAAAATAGAAAACTAAGTATAGTATGCTTGCATGATTTGAGAGATCAAAGACATGCAAAAATACTAATTGCATGCTTATTTTAATTTTATAAAAATATAATATAATTTTCAAATTTATTTATTTAAAAATAATAAAAATAATAATTTCTAAATGAAATAAATATTATCCATTTAGTTATAAAGTGAATGTTAATATTAGTGATTATTTAAGTTTAATTAAACTCTTAGTTGCATATAAATGATTTTATAATTATTAATGCAAGAGGGAAGTTAATAAATAAATATTTAGAGTTTTATTATATTTTAAGAGAAGTTGTGGCAGAGTTCACTTTGTAATCATTTAGTTAATAACTATTTGACTTTATGAGAGAAATTATAAATAATTAAATTAAAATTTATAATTTTATCTTGAGTTGCATTATGAATTAAAAGAAAAGTAACTATTAATATTAGAGTTAAATAGAAGTCATATTAATATTTTAGAAATTGAAATTAATATCAATATTTAAATATAATAATATATATTTATGTTATTAGTTAAATCATTTATGATTTAAGATTATTTAAATTAATAATATGATAATATTGCATGATATTTTATATGCACAAAAGATTGGATACTTAAATACTTATTGTTTTAAATCTATATTAACATATATATTCTTTCTTTATTTCTAAACACATCCTTATGACCCAAACTAAACAAGAGAAATTGGTGGAATTAAATCATGTGGTTGAAAACAATGTGTTTTCTAATATTCTATTTATAGTCTTGTGATGTTTATTTTCTTGATGGTTTTCTTTGTGGGTTCTTTAGTTGATCAAGTTAGGATGTGCACTAGAGGCATTTTTGAGATTTCTTTTATGATTATTTGACTGGATGTCATAATGAATTTTATGATTTGAATTGAGATTTATGTTTTATGAACTTTATGCTATTAAGCATTTATGAGAACTTGAGTTTCAAGAACCAAAGCTATTTTTTTGGATTACCTATTAAGAAACCAAATTCAATCAATATTACTCTTGTGGTATGGGATACTATTGTGGCTTATGATTTTTGGGAAGGTAGTCTAGGTGCATGTTAATGAGAGTGGCTTGCAATGGGGGATGGGGCTTTAAAGTGGCTACAAGGGTAACTCATTGTAAGTTGGGTAACAAGTGATATTGTAGTAATTAAAATATCTTGCTAAGCCCTTTTCCTTGAGATAAATTAAAAAGATAAGTTAGAGATTTTTCCTTGTCTATGCCTTGAGTGCTTGTATAGACTAAGGATGAGATAGAGATGATACCTTGAGAGGTATGACTAGTTTCCTCATCATCATGAGAGGGTATTCTGGCTCCACATAGAGTCACTGGGGGGCTAGGGTCCTAAAAGACTGCTAGGGTAACCTTAGAGTTGGCTCATGTGATGACACTCTATGGTATGTAACCTGAGTCTCCTTCATATTTTTTTAAAAAAATTGCCTCTAGTTGTGTACTTGTTGGGTATTACTTTTGAAGGTGTATTTATTGTGAGTTGTTACTCATTGATTGGATATCATTTATTGTTGACAATTGACTTTTATTAATGAATGACTAGTTATTCATTAGTGGTGTTTTTATTGTTGGAGTTAGTGATTGGTAGTTTAATTTTATTGATGAAAGTTGTTATCTGTTGGTCATTGTGCTTGTGACACTTGGCATTGATTTCAAGGTGGTTGTATATTTTTGGTCTTAGTATTTGTATGTTGAATTGGTATGAGATGTTAGTATTAGAATGATTTTCCTTTCGATTTTGATTCTCTTCTTCTTGAGTAGTTTGTGTTACCCTTGAGGTAGTTTTGGCTATCAGGATTCCTTGCCTAAGATTATTTTTATGAATTGATTATCTGTGTGTGGATCATACATTATCTCTCCTACATGGTGGGAGTGAGAGCCTGATTAGATGACCACATGGTTGGGAGGTAGTGTATTCTTACCATTTGGGTCCCCCTTAGATTGAATAATGTTGGATGCTCCTTGATATAGTGGCACCATTATCATTCTTTCTCTTATCTTGAAGACTTCTATTCATTTGATGTATCTATGTATCATGTGTTTTGAGATCCTATGAGATATTGTATTGTATATTGATGTACTTGTATCTATTTTCACATACCAAATGACATGTGCAGTGGATGTTATTCTTTAGATGTGCTTTCATATTATTAATTGTACTTATGCATTTATTTATATAACTATATATGTGTTTATTCATTCTACGATTATGTACATTGTAATTGAGACTTAAACTTATTAATAAAACTTTCTTAAATATGACTCAACATGAAGGAACCCTTGAGGAATTGAAACTATATTTGTAATTTGATTATGTGTTTTTGATGTGTATGTATATATTGCTTCTCCATTATTGTTGCTTTGATGTTGTTTAAACTTTGTAACATATTAGGTTTATTTCTTTTGGGTTCCCAAGCAAGGCATTACAACTCAAATGGGTTATCAAAATCTATTAAATAAAATAAAAATTGCTCTTTTAGTTTAATATTCTAACCTCATTTTAATCAATCTTGTAGTTGCTTAAGCTCTTTGGTTAAATCTTTTTAACAGTTCCTCTGTAAGGACTAGTTTGCATCACTTAATGGTTAGTTATGAAAAATTTCTATTTTGATTTGAACAGTTGAAAAGTAGATTAGTTGCCTTGGTGCTTGTGCCTATAAAGTTTCTCAATTCTCCACATTTTTTTCTTGATTTATTTTAATTCAATTCAGAAGCTTTATTGCCATGCTAATTACCACACATTGAAGGTTGAAAAACCTATTCAGAGTCTATCTCACACTCTTCTTGGTATAATATAGGGCAAGTCACCGTTCATTGCCTTGCACCTAAGGTATCTAGAAAAAAATGATTTAAGAGGATATTTCTTTGGTGTGTGTGTGTGTGTGTGTGTGTGTGTGTGTGTGTGTGTGTGTGTGTGTGTGTGTGTGTGTGTGTAAGCTAGTTTGATTTGTTCTCAACTTATTTGGTTTTAGTAGTTATGTATGGTACTTGAAAACCTCACTTTTTAAGGATTATACATTGATTCTAGAGAAGAGAATAATCTTTGTACATGTAAAAATAAATCACAATTTATATTGCATTGTAATCGCACATTCATGGTATTACAAAATTGTGCATGATGAGATCTATAACTTGATAGTAATGAACAAGGCTTTGAAGGTGGTTGTAAGAGAGTTGAATAGAGAATTTCATAAATATTAAGAGTGTCATTAAGTTCTAAAAAATAGGAACACAGAAGGATTAGAGCAATAAGTGAAGGAATAATGAACATTATTTATTATTTTCATTACAAGTATCTTGTTGCTAGTAGCTAGTTAGGAAAATGTCTCTACTTAGTTACACAATTCATTTCTAGAAATGTAAATTTCTTCTTTGAATTAAATATCATGGGTTTTGAAGAGTTTTCCACTTTTATATCATCTTGTTGTTGATAGATAAATTGTAGGTCATCAATCGTTCTTATAAATACTAAATTTTACAAGAAAACAAAGAATCATGAATATAATGATTGCATCAAGAATATTGTGTAGGTCAAAACAATAAATTGATGTATGAGTCTATATCATAATTTTGGTTGAACAATTTGACTTTGGCTAAGGAAGATTAAAATTTACATGTGATGCAAGGGAAAATTTGGTGCAACTCTATTTTTTTATTCTTGTTTGTAGAAGTGAGGAGCATTCAATTATTTCCTTGTAGAAAAGTCTCTATGTTTAAAAGCACCAAGTCAAGCTTCCACAAAAAGATTGATTTGTAGGCATTTTGTTTGAGAAGGCTAGTGGAGGATGCTATTGGATTGTTGTTTTAGGAATTAGCTCATTTACAAATATACCATGATCATGAGAAAGAGATCATGTTGTAAGTGCTGAAGGGAATCATTAAGAGCCATATAGCTTAGAAGATTATCTTTGTTGAAGGGAGGATGTGGCATTTGTTATGAACATTTTTCAATTTTACAGTGATCTTGGTCATTGAAGATGGTGTTGATTTCTTAAGTTTCATTTAGTGATCATTTGTTGTCTTTTGTGCCAGTCTTATTTTCATGTTATAGTGACTTTTGCTAATAAGTATTTTTTTGGTTTTGAATAAGATCTCAGTAACTTCACTCTCATTTGAGTTATATTAGTTTCCATAGTCAATTGCGCTTCATTGGGGTCCTTAACCATTGGATTTAATCAACATGCATATATAAGTTTAAACTTGGTTTTTTAATTTGCATGGTATTTATGCTCCTACTTTGGAGTTTGCAAACATGTGCTTAAATGTTGTGAATCCTTAATATTGTCCTGAGTGTATTGAGAAAACATAATCTTCTGAAAATGGATGTAGTTTGCTATTTATTATCATGTGGTTGTATCTTGCTGTAAAGCTCAAAGATTTTTTGCTTTTGATGTTTGAATTGAAATATTGATCAAGATTATTCTATCCTAATTGAAATATCATTTTACTTCCTCTGAATAGTGAAAGTTTGGAAGTGATCTGCATATTGATTTGGAGGAAAATGAATCCCCATCTGATGGGGAAGTATTGCAGGTTCTCTTTAGCCTACAGGCTGGCAAGATCATGCAGATCGATAATGCTTTCAAGATATGAAGATGGCTTTAAAAATAGTTAAATAGATGAGGGGATGTGATTGCATTCCTACTGTACAAATGTTTAATGTTCTCCTATATGCTTTAGTTCAAAAGAAGTAGGTAAGTTCTCATTCAAATTTGATTATTTGGGACACAATGGTGTTAGAGTGTAATATAGTCAACCCTCAATTTAAGGTTATAGCAAACAAGTACCAAATATTTACATCATTGAGCATTGATATCTTCTCCTATAATGCAAGAGACAAACAATTCATCTTATATTTAGGTTTGCCACAACTTTCCTCTTTTGTTTCAAATAGGAAAGTAATTAAATTGCCTTTGATAGATCATTGAAATTTTATTTCAAAGCAAATGGATAATGCTCTCAAGATTATTAACAACATGTCATTGGCTACGGTATCTCCAAATGAGCATACATACACCATTATAATGCAAGGTTATGCATTTTTTGGTGAGAATGGTAGAGCTTTTGAGTATTTTATAAAGATGAAGAGTGAAGGTTTGGAGCTTGATGAAATATCATATGGAACCTTGCTTAAGGCATGCTGCAAGTCACGAAGGATGCAGAGTGCTCCAGCAATCACAAAGGAAATGAATGTGGTTGGAATAAAGAAAAATGCCTATATTTACAACATTCTAATTGATGGGTACTTAATCTTTATTCCTTGTAGTCCTTATTATTCTAAATTTGATTTTGTTAGGTTACTAGAAAGACAATGACATTTAGTTCACATTGTTCTAGATAGTACTTTATAAAATTCTTATAATATGATTAGACTTTTTTATATATAATTTTGTGAGGAGGGTATTTAATGTCAGCTGGGACTCGTTCTTTTGAAGAATTTTTTCTTGGTGAAAAAGCATTTGGATTGTGGTAGTATGGGAAAATAACAAATGTTGATAGTATCATTATTTTTTTACTATGTTTTTGAATTTCATTGGTAGCATTCAACTGATATTAGTTGGGCATATCTAGTTTAGGAAAGTTTCATTAATCCTCATTCCAAGTTCTATTGATGTGATTCCATATCAGTTGTTACCATGCTTTTCCAGAAGGAAAGAGTTAAGGTTCTTTTAGTGCCATGTGCAATGCCTTAGGAAAATAATTAGGAAGCATCTATAAATAGGAAGAAAATGCTTTATTGTAAATCCTTTTAATGAACTTCTTAAATGTTAGCATGATAAATTATTACCATTGTAATGTACCTTTATCAAAAAGATGAGCTCTTATTGCAATCAAGTGAAAGCCTACAACCTATGAGAACAATAATCCCATGAAGACACATGTCTTGTAGATATGTCAACCCAATGGAAACACCTGACTTATGGATGCAATGATCCAATGAGAGTTTGAATTTTTGTGATTGTCACAATAATGATTCCATTTATGTTGAAACCTTGTTGTCATGGAAGATCTTCATGTCCATCCTTGTGGTGGTTGATTCTTTGAAGGGCCTCCCTAAGAATATCAAACTTGATGCCCCTAATGGTTTATGGATTTAGACTCTGCTCTTAATGATTCATCTATGATTGGTGATGGTGCCAATAGCTTTACTCGATTTGACCAAGCTTGCACAATAGAAGATCCCCTACTCACTTGCATAAACATCCCAAGTGCTAGATGCAAGCTCCACCCTTAGCATTTCTTTCCAGATCACCACAATGACACACTGGAACATCGCTATCAAACCACACTCCCAAATTTGTGCCAATGGAGTGAGAAAGAAAAGCATCTTTAGGGAGTTGCACTTAGCAAATGGGTTGCTGCTTCATTTCACTCTTATAGATCCGATGTCATTGATTTTATTTGGAATTTGGTACTACATTCATCCTTTGCTTATTCTTGGAAATGGCTCCATTCGATGGCCATGGGGAACTTATAATAACAAAATCTCCCTCATCACTCATGATATGCAACCCAACTAATAGACGATGGCTTACCCTTCTCACTTTTTAGGTAACCACAATGACACATTGGAATGACAATTGCTATCAAACTATTCCACAAATTGTGCCAATGAAGTTGCATAGAGATGACTTTAGGGAGCCCTCACATACAAATTAGGATGCTTCATGGCCCTCCAATAGAAAGGATGCTAATGTCAATATTCAAAATTTAGAAAGTGTGTCTTTCTTGAACATGAACACTAATTATATTAGAGGGTCATTAGGAGCTTTCATTATCAAATCTCCCATTAGCCATGATAGGTTCATAAAAAATTGCTAGAGCACCAAGAAGCCACCTAATGCTAGATGAGAGTTCACCATTAGATCAACTTCAAAATCACTAAACAAATGTGCTATAAAATGGTAACCACTACCAAGCCTCTTCCGATATTGCATTGGTCAAATGATTGAAGAAGATGATCTAAGAGAGAGTCCATGGGTAGGCATTCATTGGGGGATTCTCACACATAGAAAATTTCTATAGTAGCTTTGTAGCATATTGATTGTAACCAATATCACTGCAACCCGTTGTATTTTTTTTAAAACTAATTAGTTTGGTTAAAATTTTGACCAACTCTTCAAGATTTTCCATGAAGGATTGCTCAAAATTTTGACCAATCCTTTAGTCGTGACCATGGCATCTTGGTCATGGGATGGCCTAGAATTGGTCAAAGTTTTAACCAATTCTTAATGATTTCCACTAGGAATTGGTCAAAATTTCAACCAATCCTTTGGTCGTGACCATGGCATCCTAGTTGTGGGATGGCCTAGAATTGGTCAAAATTTTGACCAATTCTCAAAAAATTTCCACCAAGATTTGTTCAAAATTTTGGCCAATCCTTTGGTCATGACCATGGCATCCTGGTCATGGGATGGCCTAGAATTGGTCAAATTTTTGACTAATTCTTGGAAATTTTCCACCAAGATTTGGTCGAAATCTTGATGAATAATGACAAGTTAAGCTCAAAAGGAATAAATTTTTTTTGACCAAAGCATTGGTCAAAATTTTGAACAACTGGAATGTTGGTCAAAATTTTGACAAGAAAAATTGAGACGAATTGCTTCAAGAAAATGGGATTTGAAGGCCCATCAAGATGCATTCTCTGCAAAGAAGAATAAAAAATTGTAGAGCATCTGCTATACCAATGCAAATTTGCTAAGGAATGCTAGGAATGGCTCAAATTCAAACTGAATTGGACAGCTCCCCTCTTGAAAAAATGGCAAGATCACATAGTTGGGCAGCCAAAAAAATCAAATAATAAAGTATATGGAAAAATTTGGAATATCACTCCACCAATCCTAGCATGAGAGATATGGAAGGAAAGAAATAGATGGATATTCAATAATGAAGAACTCAATCTAACATCTCTCCTCAACAAGATTGAAGTTAGTATTATAGAAGTCATAAACTACAACATCAGGAAAATGTCAAAAGAAGAAGGTTTCTTCTCAAATTGGGATGTCGAAATAAAAAAGAATTAGAAAAATCTAATTAAACTACCCCTCACTTACAAAATTAAAAATAGCACCACTAGAAAAGAATGCAAATGGGAACCCCCACCAAAAGGTTGGAAGAAACTCAACTTCGATGGAGCCTCTAGAGGTAATCTGGGAGTAGCGGGAATAGGGTGTATAATTAGGGAGGAATATGGAAATTGGCTCATGAAATGAGCTAAGCCCTTGGGAATAGTCTCTAACAATATGGCATAATTAGAAGCAATACATGAAGGTCTAAAATAGACCATAAGCTTGAAAATCAATAAAATTATAATCGAAGGAGACTCATAGATCATCCTTAATGTGCTTAGAAAAGGAAGGACTCTTAATTCGATACTAAATTCTAGACTAGAAAAAACTATCAGACTTTTGGATAAATTTGAAGAAATGAGGTTTATACATATATTTAGAGAAGGTAACATAGAAGTAGACCTTTTAGCAAATAAAGGAATAGATGGATAAAACATTCAATTGATTAATCATATTTAGTTAGTCATTGTAATCATGACTTTTAGATCTCTATTGAAATCCCCCTTGGCACTAGGTCCCATGATTATCCCAATTGGTGCAAATTTGGCTCACTTTTTCGGCGTATGTGGGTGCATCATCATGAGATCTCATGATCTTTGGCATTTCTTTAATTATGATTTTGAGTTGTATGAATAATCACCCAGTTTTATTATGATTGCATCATCGCCCAAATTTTTCTAGATCCTTCCCTACTTTGCTATTGTTCTATACATGTGAGCTAGGTCCCCTCCTCTTTGCATTTTTCCTCATTGCATCTAAATTTGTCTAGGGTGGGTTTCTTCATGGATCTAGCATCTATCTGTGTCATGCCTCTGAAGTTTGAACTATGGCTTTTCTAGGAATATTAAAACCTAAGAGATGGAATCTCTTACTCAGACCCATAGATGACATGAGTAGCATTTTTGTTAGTAGGGTTTTGGGTGAAGACATCTTCAATTATGATTTTTCATGGTGTACCAATAGTGAAATTCTTGGTACCTAGATTGGATGCCTAGCAAGGGAAAAAGTAGAGAAATGGGACATAATAAGGCTCTATTATAACTTATTTGGCCCTATTTGGTTGGTAGGTATTGAACAAGTGGTCTTTAGTATTGGTGAGAAAGTTAAAATCCCCTTGCTAGAAGCCTACATGACACGTCATTTGGGAAGCTTCAAGCTTGCAATTGTACCTAGGTGCCCTACTCTGGTTATTTAGGATAATATCCCCTTCTTTGGAGAGTGACCTAGAATGGAAGCCAACATGCAATTTCTATTGTGATGGAGAGGCATTATAGAGGACCCTGTGACAAAGTGGCTATTGAATTACCTGAAGGCCTTTGATGTATATATTCACTTGGGCATGAACTTTTCAGACTTGGTAGTCATGGAATTTTGCCTTCCTAATTTTTATAAGTCTAGAAGAACCAAAAATGCTTATGAGTTTCCTCCTAGGCCATAGACCAAAAACATTAAGGAAACATCTAAAATCATCATAGTCTTTGGTAAGGAGGATACTAGAGTGTAATCGAGTTCTAGGGCCTAGTTGTGGTGCATTTTGATGAATCTTTTTCTCTAATTAGGCATGGTGGTTCTTTTTCCCTCTCTTGGTTGGGCTTTTTGGGTGTTTCCCTATATGTTTGCTTGGCAGGTTATATACTAGTTTGGCCTTTTGATTGGCCATTGGTGGCCTTACTTTGTATCTTCTCGGTTGCTTGGTTTGCTGCATTTTCCCTAAGCAACATTTATATTATTTCTTCTATTAGGGTGTCTTCTGAGCTTGACGGGTTATTGCTAGCTCACTATTGTATATATATCTTACATTTTCTCTGCTCTAATTTTTCTTTATTCATTCTATGAGTGCTTTCAGGCTTGGCCCCTTTGGGTGGTGTATCCATTTGCTGCAGTTTATGGGTATCTATATTGGGCCAACAATTATAATAGGATTAAATGCTCAATCTATTTTTCTTCAAGGAATATGTTGGCTAAGCTAGCTTAAACTTGGATTTCCAGGTCTCATTTCATCAAAGTAGGTAGCAGATTATTAGTCTTAAAATTATTCTGATATATCTTTTATGAATAGGATGAAAAAGAAAAAGCTCTATTCACTAATCATCCTGCAATCATTAATCTTAATTGTTAAAAGAAGCATAGAAATTCTAAGGATCACAAGGGTTATCATATTCTAGATACTCAAAACATAATGTCTAATAATAGTTAAAAGTTAATCATCAAATTTATCAAATATACCGTAATAATCAGTAAAGAAAACAATATGGTAACAATATAAAAAAGAAAATTCAAAACAAGAATATATTTAAAAATAAGCTTACACATATGATAGATATACCAGTATAAAGAAGAACTTTATTATTATCTCTTTGGATTAATTTTTTTTACATCATTAACTAATAATTAAGATTAAGATGGAGCATCGTTATATGATAGACCAATACATGAAGGAAATGACAACTGTCATTAAGGGCTCTGTTCTGAGCTCATCAAAGTAAATTGACTATTTTCGTTTACTTCTTCCTTGATTTTATCTCATTAACTCTTGCTACTTATCCCCTTTGGAAGTTTGACATTTTTGATGCAAGTTAGATCTCTTCCTATGGCTGGTCATTCATTTATTTCAGTTGTTTTATCATCTTTTCTCGAGCTCATTGTCTCCCCTCTTGGATGATACTCTCTCCTTTGTTGATTCATCAAATGTGTATTATTTTGTAAACTAGAACTTGAATTCACACTGGGGTGTGCCCCTTTTAAATTCTATATAATATAGGACTTCGGTCCCAGGTAAGACTGGAGGTTTTCTTACTCTATTCTTTCCTACCAATGCCTATTTGAATGAAGAACTCTATATTCTCTTTTATTTACCTAATATAAAATAAGGCTTTGGCCATTTATCGATAAAAATAAATAAAAATTATGTAATATTTATTAATATCATTTAGTATTAAAAAATTTAATTAATAATAACAAACTATATACAAATAAATAAATAAATTATTAAACACAATAATAATAATCAACCCAAATGTTTAAGGCTCGTTGGCCATTGCTAAGCAGTAGCTATGACTGTTGCTGGTAGCCTTGGTTGCCAGTGTAGGAGAGGGGACGGGGAGGTCATGACCCTGATTCCCTTTTTAATTCTTTTAAAATTTATTATTTAAAAAAAAAACATCGCAGTCTCCATTCAATGACAACAAATACAGTAAAATGTCAAAATAGAATTACCATAGTAAATTTTAATTACTGTGGTAATTAGTGTATATATATATATATATATATATATATAAAGTTTTCTCACTCACAGATATGATAGGAAAACAATAGAAAATTCCAAATTGTAACATTTAATTTTTGGTATTCCTTTTTCAAACCCCAATCCAAATCCAAACAAACAAAATACAAATCCCCAAAATTCATCAAATAAGGGTTTCAATTCTCAAATTCTTTCAAAAATATTTTCAAAGAACAATAATTTTAACACAAGGGTTTCAAATCGAATTAAATTAAGAGAATAATTCAATATAAACACGAACAAGACAAAAAATTTCAAAGAGGAAATTACTGCAAACTCACAAGATCCTACCTTGATCTGATGCTAATTGATCAGATGCTCAGAACTTGTGAGAAAATTCTCTTCCTTTCAAAATTTTGGAAATATTTTTAGAATAATTGAGAGGGGGAGTGAATTAGTTACTCAAGGTCTAGATGTACAAATAAAACCTTTTTCACAATTTAGTGAACCCATAAAACATTCATACCCATGCATGCATTCATTGTGCATCTACTTATCAACTTGCAAAAATATAAAGCTTGAAACACAACACATTCATCAACACATTTGACACAATGATTTAACATGGAAACCCAATTTGGGAAAAATGACTAGTAACATGCTACTCCTTTTTCACTCTTTTGAAGTGATGCCCTGTGAAAGGCCAACCCTGTTAAAGGTTACAATACACATTGTTAAATGTGACCCAGTTACGGGGTTTCAATCACCTTGTTAAAAGTGAGCCTTATTAGAGGGCTTTAGGCCATTCACTTGGAATGCCACCCTGTTAAAGGATTTTCCAATGACTGTTAAGTCAACCTTACTCCAAAGGATTTACCCTAGATTGATACAATTGTTAGAGAGTAACAATAGAGCTTTGATCTGATACAACTTACAACTTCACTTGTAGATTTATAGATCTCTATTCAATCCTCAATTCTGCTTGGCTTTCATACTTTGTAGCTCTGAGAACTTGTTCACCCTTCAAGCATTCATCTCCTTAAGCCTTCTTGCTTAGTACGCTATTGCAGACACTTCTCTTGGGTCACTTGATGAAGCAAAACCCTTAAGTCCTTCTCCTCCTTAGGTTCTCGCACATTACACCAATCTCTCTAACTCTTTTGCTTCATGACTAGACATTCCTATATAAAGAAAATTAAAATATTTTCCCACTCATTATCCATCATCTAAATTAGGGTTTTGGATGGATCAAGTAGGATACAATGTATCTACCCCATATCTTGTCTTCTCTAGAAATTTCTCTTAGAATCCATTTGAATTCACCTCCAAAATGGTTTACATAAAATTTTGTGCCACCAGCTCATTAATCTTATCTTCCTCCTGGTTCAGAAGTTTCAAGAAAATAAACTTGTTGACTTTTATTTGGTGAATCTTCGATCTTTGTTATAATGTAGCAACTTAGCATTATCAACCTTCTGATGCTTGGCACATACTGCATCACTCAACATCGACTAGATTTTACTGGTGCTTGACATCAACTAAAATTTACTCGACATCTACTATCTTACTCAACATCCACTAGAATTTACTTTCACTTGGCTCCAACTAAATTTTTGCTCGACTTCTACTAACTTTGCTCGACACCTACTATCCACTCAATCAAGCTTGGCAGACAAACTTTATTTAACTTGTTCTTCTAAACTTTCTAAGTGTAGCTAGCCATTTTGTAACCTTAAGTAGATCATCAATACATCATGTCATCATTGTCTTGATTGATCCTTGTACTTCATTACATAATCATAACTCAACCTTTCCTCTAGGTGCTTTTGTTACATCTTGTTGATCAAATCCTCCTCGTGATAGTACTTGAAACATATAAGCAATTGCCTTACCAACAAATAGCAGGTTTGACATCAGTGACAAAACAATGATTGAAACATATAACAATCTCCCTTATAACAATATTTCTAATCAATGATCTTTTCAATCTGATTTCAAGATGAAACCCCTCTTTCTTGGAAATTGGCTCCTCCAAACCTATGTGTGGAGAAATGAGCTCTGATTTCTTAATAAAGAGCTTTCTCCCTTTAGGGTTTTCGGTTTTGCAATCATGCAAAACCTTTTTGTTTATTATTTTATTTTATTTTAATTTCATGTGCAAACTTTTTGCATTTTAATTAAAATAAACTTTATTAAATTTATTCTCTCTCTTTTATTAAATCACAAGATGTCTTTAATAGAATATTTTTTAATTTAACTAATAATAATATTTAGAGTTTATTATAAAAATGAAACTCCTAAATAAATTATTATTAAATTAAATAAATATAATTACTCCAAAATTAGAACTTTAATTAAATATTTAAATTTAATTCTTTTATTTAATTAATTTCTTAATTAATTAAATATAATTAAATATTAATTTTTCTTTATAAATTTTCATTAAATTAAATCATTTAATAATATTTTATTTGATTTAATTATAACTAAAATCACAATAGACTCACAAATCTAAAATAAGAAGACCCATCATAAAGACAAAGCACTAAATCAAACTCAAGGGTCAAAATCATGAATTCACATCACTTGACAAATTCAAAAGGGTAAATAACTCAGATACTTGTCCTACTTTCTAGGAAAATTAGCTTAGGGTTAGGATTTGAACTCAAAAATTATCTCCCCTCTTTTACCATTGAGATATTGTGAAAGCACATGCTCATCCTGGCAATTTAGGGAAGTCGATGTCTAGTATTTGCAATCTGCATAAAATCCAAGCATGTACATATACATATAATTCTAAACTAAATAGGCAATGTCAAGAAGTGTTGCATCATATAGATCTTGACTAGCAGGTGACTATGACTCCCTCCCTCAACCACATTAGAAATGTCAAACATAAAGTAAAATATATAAGTACACCATACACATGCAAGTATGGGGTAAGTAACCATAGAAACTACATATAAATTATCCATCTAACTATCATCATGAAGTAACTGATATCACAAACTGAACATACACATATCATCATCGAAAGAGTAATCATGAATACATGAAACAACATAGTATCAAGTAGCTCATCAAATATATCAACTGCGTATGAAATAATATCTAAATCAAATTGGGTAACCAAGTACTACAATGATAAAACATAACCTTAAAACTAGCCTAAAATATTTTGGCAATACAACATGAAAAGTGAACTAGGGGTAGGCATTACATGGGTTATCAGAGTATAGATTCCTCAAATTTGATAAACGCATGCCCATTTCAACTATTACAACTAGATCTTTCTCCTTTGCATCTTGATAACAAAAAATGGAGAGGTACAACTCTCAACATGGAGTCAAACATACAAAACCATGATAATAATGTTCCTAGTGAAAATGTTCCTTCATTCCTAAACAAACTTGCTACCAATCCTCACAACATGGACATGTATGGTGTCAACCACAACATATTTGACTTCTTCAATTTCTATATGACATTAGAATATACATGCCCTAAATGTCATGGTCCAAGTGATAATAATTTCATTGAGATTCACCATGGAATTGATGATTCAAATAGCATAGATATTGAGCATTTTCAACATTATTCTTATTGTTTGAAAAAAAAGAGTCAACATGTCCTATTTGGTGTGGTGATGTGAAGAGGTAAGGTGAAAAAAGTTGCATAAAGATAACATGGAGACATGACCAAAGAAGAAGAGTAGCAATTTTTGTAGTCACTACTTGTGTTTTTTATTAGCATTATTCTTTGTTAAATATTTCATCGAATGACTATTTAATATTGAGATAGTTCTATGTTATATATGGCAATACATTTCTATGGAAAAAATTGTTAGGTCATATTATGTTTAAGTTATGATCATGTTCCTTTGAATGTCATGTATCCTATGCAATTCTAATGATGTGATATGTTATGTGTTTTTCAGTCTAGTATCTTAATCCATCTTATTCTAATCTACGATAGTAGAAGAGACAAGATCAATACCAAATTTTGTAATGCCTACTTGTGTTCTAGATTAGCATTTTTCTTTATGAAATATTTTATTAAGTATTATTTAATGACATGATAGTTCTATGTTGTCTAAAATGATCTCTTTATGAAAAAATCTACGTGGAAGCACATTTTTCTTGTCACAGTGATGTTACTAAAAATCTATTGTGTTCTATAAAATGTGAATTGTGTCATATTGCAATGTATAGTGTAATTTATTATGGCATATGTAAATTTCAAGTTTTTTTGAGTAGTATAACAAATGAGACAAAAAAAAATGTAGATAAACCAAGACAACTAAAAATAGTATAATGAAAATATGCATCATGTCATGCACGAAAGAAGTATCCACAAATAGGAAAGAAACACTGCACAAGTATAAAAGTGACAAGAAGAATAAGGTGGTACTAGTCCTTCCTAAAATAAAAAATTACATGAACTGAAATAGAAATCATAGACCTAGAGCATTGCAAGTCAATAGGTCAAGATATAGAACTTACAATATTGACCTCACACTAGAGAATAAATGACTATGCAAAGTACCAACATTCAAGTACAACATAGGAGACCTCTTATTTAATTCCATAGAATTCCTACTAAATTATAGATATACATCACTTGAGCTAAGAAATGGGACCATTGATTACTTCTTACAATGCAAAGAAGAAGGTGATTTAGAAGCACTACATTCATATAGTACATAACTTCATCCACAAATTCTATATGAATCGCACCAAGTACATGAACTAGAAACATATTTAGTTAGAATGTGACTATCTAAAAAGAAAAATGTATGCAATAGAGAAGTTAGACTAAAGGGAGATACATTTTGCATTCATATATTAGTTATCCAAGAGGCTAAATATACAAATATGCCTTTGGGAAAATACAATAGGAAAAAAGTACCTAAACTTCAATGAATCGATACATGAAGAGGTATACTCAATCCTATTCCATGATACAAACCCTATTGGTGGTCACTTTGAACCACTACAGAGATTATAGCTGAAAAAAATCATTTTTTGAGCACATATGAGATACAATAAACTCAAAAGATTTATAAGAAAGCATAAGGCACACCACATTGTAAACATTACGAACAAAAACAATGTAGGACATGACAAGGTGAACATTAAAAATATCAAACAAGAAAACCATAATAGCAAGCATGGACTTCAACTATGTCACCTCAAGAAATTTATCAGATATTTCCCAATAAATACAAGCACAAATAGTGCACATGCACTTTGACTATGTCATCTTAATAAATTTATTAGAGATGAACCAAATAATACAATGAAAAATGCAAATGGGAGCAAAAATGCTCAAAATGAGTCACATACACATGTGGCATCCAAGGAGAAAAAAGAGATAGGAGAACATTGCTTGCTAAAAAAACAACAATTACATTGTCGCCAATATAGATATTTTAAACAATAATTCAAGATACGCCAAAACACACATGCTCTATTTGTTAAGTATTGTGTTTCAAGAAAGACATTATACCAATGAAAGAAAAGAAAAAGAACATCTACTACTCTAAACTAATTGGACTATGAACCACTGAATAATTTCATTTGTCGAGCATGTTTGTTTGCATTAAAAAAATTCAAGCTCCCAACATATAGTACACTAGAAAACATTAGAACTAATGAACCAATACAACATGTGAAAATTGTATCACAACTAGAAGAATGACTTGTTCCACTCATAATTGCATTTTCTCAAATATGGGAACTAGGATACAAAATATCGCAAGTGGGACTAACGAGCTCTATTATCAACATTCATGTAAACATGAACATCATACAAAATGCACTGACACACACAACCACTAGCACAAAAATAATTATTATTGCTCTAAAAAGTTTCCTAGAATACAAAAATGTATTTCAAATAGGAATGGTGCGACCAAATGTAGTGATGCAAGCCCTCTCAAAACTCACAAGTACACCACTATACATAATGGAAAATGTTAAAATAAAAGATGATTGAAAAGAAGCTCTTGAAATTAATGGTGACAATGAAACGACATATACAATTTGTGAAGAGGAAACATCCTTTCTAATCAATGAAAATGCAACAGATTTAGATGATAATGGAAAACATAATGAGGATTCAAAAACTTTGGTACATGGATTTGCTGAATCTAGATCCATACATAAAATGTAAGACAAGATAATTGGCATGACACCTATACAAGAGCACCACCCAATTAGAATCTTCAAAGACAAATATGCTAAGTAAATTATTTTTCCCACATTATTCACTAGAAAACCATGTGATGAAGACATTGTTCAAATATTTTATTACCAAAATATTGCACGATGGGGAACTCTTACAATCAAAAGGTACTTTGCATACCACACAACAAATATCTTCTTCAAGACCATCAAGATATTGGTACACTAGGTAGTTTCCACAATGTGAATAAGAATACAAAAGGGACAATTAAAAGGAAAAAAATTGCAAGAAAAAGATGTTAAGCAAAAACCCAACTTGGAAAGAATTCTTAGATTAGACATTGGATACATTAACTTCAAAAGAATAAGAATATCTCTAGACTACATACAACAACTTAAGAAGACTGTTTTTGCAATGATACAAAAGCTAGGTCCAACTCCAACTTTCTTTGTTACTTTTACTAGTGCCAAAAAAAGATGGGATCCACTAACAAGTGCACTTGAACAATTGCATGGTGTGAATTAGTCAAAAATTCAACAAGAACAATATGAGTACAGAAAAAAAGGTTGACGAATTCAATCTGATAAAGAAAGACCCAATGACTTGTGTAGGATAGTATAGACGCAAAATAGATGCAATGAAGAAATTAATTTTAAATGTCAATTCGTTCTTCAAAAATGTTGTAGATTACTTCTCAATAACTAAATTCTAGAATTGAGAAAATGAACATGATGATTTCCTACTCTAGGCAAAAAAATGCACCAATCTATGGAAGGGACAGCAATACATCCATCGTTGACTTTATCAACATGTACATTACTTGTACAACTGAACATCTAGAGCCCAATCTTCATAAAACTCACAAGAACCACCACACAAAGTGATGATATAGATAAAATTTCCCTTTTTCCACCCCTCTAAAGGACAACAATACTTGAAATGTTGTTAGAGAAAAATGAAGCAATAAGTTCAAAGGCAACAAGTGTCTTTGTAAAACTAGAAAAGACAAACTATGATATGTCATACACCTTTCAAATGTTCTTAGAAGAAGTTGGAACCAGTGAAGATGAATATATCTTGGCTCTAAGATCAACTATATAGTAATTGACACTCTTCCTATGATAGAAGCCATCACAAGTTTGGATTAATGGATTTACAAAGAAAATTCCACAACTATAGAAAGCCAATACTGATGCACAATTTGTACTGAATGCATATGCTACAACAATGTATTGTAGCCCATACATTAAAAAAGGGGACAAAATAATGACATATACATTCAAAATTATATGCAAAGACCACCAACAAGATAGTATTGATGCAATACAAATGATTAAAAAGATAGGAAATGCACTACTCAACTTATAACAAATCTCGTCCCAACAAGTAACACACATAGTTCTATCACTACCACTAAATCACATCCTGAGAAAGTGCACATTTAAAGCAACAAGAGTTGATCATAATCACACATTTATGCTCAAACACAATAAGGAGTTACTTAAAGAACCCAATGAGTCAAAAAATATCCTCTCCAAATCTTTAGTGGACTACTACTTAACTCGACCTCCAAGCCTTCAAAGCATATGCCTCATAGAATTTGTCTTTGAGTATAGCGAAAAGGGTAGAAAATACATACCAAAATTAAAATTGAGTATAATATGATTTATCAACTACATCAAACACATGGACCTAGAAAGTTATTGCAGAGAACAACTCCTACTCTATGTGCCATTTACAATCAATGAGAGCACATTGAATCAATGTTTTGCATAATGGGAACAAGCACATTTCTATTGTGAACAAACATTTAGTTGGAAATATAAGAGGAGTAACTAAGAGGGGAGGGATGAATCAGTTACTACTAAAATAAATCTCAAATCCCTTAGATGTCATTACATGATAACATAAACTTCATTGAAATTACTAATGCTTGGTAAACACATAGGCACTTGGTTTACACTAGTAAATAATGTAACTCGGTAAGCACTAAAATAGCAACTGTAACTCAGAAAATGCTTAACATGAAAATCTTAAGATATTATCTGTGATTAACCTTACTTAACTTAGTTGCATACACATAAAGAAATAGCACAAACACAAGTGACACCAAGATTTAACATGGAAACCCAATTTGTGAAAAACCACCAATTGCAACTAGTTACTAATTTTCACTCTTTTAACATGAGCCCTAGTAGGAGCCAACCTTATTAAAGGTTACAAAACACAATGTTAGGTGTGACCCTATTAGAGGATTTAATCACCTTGTTAGGAGTGGCCTTGTTAGAGGTCTTTAGACACTTCAATCTAGAAATGCCACCTTGTTGGAGGATTTACAAATAGTTGTTAAGCCAACTTTGTTAAGAGATTTAGATCACTACTACAATGGTTAGAAAGTAACAATGAGATGACCTAATTTTTGATGCAATTGAATTGCTGATTATAGATCTCAATTCTGGTTTATATACTTAATCCTTTTGGATCGAATGGATCTTTGTAGCTCCACAAGGATATTCTACTTATCTTAATTCACTTCCTTTAAGCATCTTCAAATCTTCTATTCACGTGCACAAATTCAATCCTAAAATTTACCTTATATTTATATCATACACATTGTCAAGTCAACTTGAATACAACTTAGAATACTTAATATTCATCTCCTTAGTCAGCTAGAACCAACAAACAAATCTATTGAACTCAATATGCCAAACAAGAAAATCCTTCATTATTTGACCCTGCTCGGTAAACACTAAATCAAAAATGATTTTCCTTTGTTAACCAAGTAAACTTGGTTCAAACTTCATTTTCACAAAGTTCCTTTGGTAACCAAGTGAGCTTGGTTAACACTAGTTCCATCCAACTTTTCTTTCATTAATCGAGTGAGCTCGGTTAACACTCAACTTCTGTGAACTTCTCTTTATTGCTCGAGTGAAGTCGGTAGATACTATCTTCTGAACTTGGCAAACTCTAGAATGCTCGACAGACATAGGAAACTGTCTTCAATTCTCAAGTGAGCTTGGCATACACTAACTAGTAAAGATATGACATTTTGTGTAGCATCAAAGATAATACACAATTAACCAATTATTTTCAACAATCCCCCTCTTTGGCATTGATGGCAACACAATATGTCATAATACAATGAAATTTTAGAGAAAGAAGAAAGTAAGGAACATATCCTTAGTTTCATTCTGATTCTATCCATGAGAACTCCCTCTATTAGTGTGAACTCCCTCTAACTTCAATTTCTCCCTCTATGAACAAACTCTGCCTTCAACATCTTCTTCTAATAGTAGACTATCCTTCTTTGATATCAAGCCAAGTTCATCTTCTTTCTCTAACAACTTCAAATAAAATTTCTATGAAATGTATACTCTCTTTCTTTAGAAAATTTCTATGATATGACAAAAAACTCTCCCTCTTTAACATCTCATGCCAAAGACAATATTCAGTGAATATCAATATACCTCATATACTGATTCATAAGCAATATGGCCTTTTCAATATTGCATCAATTGATTGATCTTCAACATTCTCTAGTTGATGCATCACTAAACTTCATGTAGTGAGCTTTAGATAGGAGAATGACACCTAACTTACCTCTTAGATACAAAAATGCATCATTAGGTAATGATTTAGTGAATATGTCTACAATTTGTTCTTTAGCATTCACATATTCCAATCTTACATCTTTACCTTGCACCAGTTCTCTTAGAAAATGATATTTTATAGAAATGTGCTTGGTTTTGGTATACATCATAGGATTATTTGATATATTAATTGCACTAGTGTTATCACAGAAGATAACCACTGGATCCTTGATCTCTACCTTCATACCTATCAATAGTTGTTTGAACCAAACAACATTGGAGCAATTAAATGTTGCTGCCACATACTCTACCTCTATTGTAGACTGAGAAATGCAATTCTACTTCTTACTTGTCCAAGACACTAGCATTTTACCAAGAAAGAATGCTCCACCACTGATGCTCTTCCTGTCATCAACACTTCTTGCCCAATCAACATCTGTGAATGCTTTCAAATCCAAATTGCCTCCCTTTTTTTACCACAATCCATAGTCTTTAATACCTTTCAGATATCTCATAATTCTCCTAATTTCCATCATATGGTTTTCTTTAGGATTTTCTAAGAATCTTGCTACCATACCAACTTCTAATGCATATCAGTCCTTGTATGCACTACATATTATAGTTTTCCAATCATTGATCTATATGTGGTCTGGTCTACCTCCTTGGAATCATCATTTTTGGAAAGCTTATATCTAGTAGACATAGGTGTTCCAACTAGTCTTGAATCCTCCATTCTAAATTTCTTTAGTATCTCCTTGATATATTTGGATTGAGTAATGTAAATACCATCTTTCCTCTATTGAATTTGTAATCCAACAAAGAATTTTATCTCTCCAAATATGGACATCTCAAATTCTTTACTCATCTCTTCTGAAAAAGCTTTTTATACTTCATCGTTTCCAATAAATAATGTTTCATCGATAAAGATTTATGCCAACACAATCCTTTTTTCTAGTCCTTCTTTGATATATAGGCTACTATTATCATTTATTCTTTGAAAAAAAATCTTTATCAAGTAGTTATGAAATCTTTCATACCAAGCTCTGGAAGCTTTCTTGAGACCATACAATGCTTTCTACAATTTATAGACCATATCCCCTTTGCTAGGATCCACAAAACCTTTAGGTTGTTCTATGTAAACATCCTCTTCAAGAATTCCATTCAAGAATGTAGATTTCACATCCATTTGATAAAATTTAAATCCTCTATGTGTAGCATAAGCAAGTAAAGTTCTAACATCTTCTAATCTTGCAATAGGAGAAAAAGTTTCACTATAGTCAATGCCTTCTTCTTAAGAATAACCTTTGCATACTAACCTTGCTTTGTTTATGGAAATTTCTCCATCTTCATTTAGCTTATTTCTTAAAACCCACTTTGTGCCAATTATATTTTTATCCTTGGGTCTAGGAACAAGAGTCTAAGTCTTATTCCTTGCTATTTGTTCTATCTCTTCATTCACATCTTCAATCCAACTTTCATTATCCAAAGCATCTTTCATTGATCTCGGTTCAAATTCAGTAAGCAAGCATGTACCTTTCAATCTTTTTCTTGTCATTGTTCCATCTAGCTTGTCTCCAACAATTTGATCAGGTGCGTTGTGCCTTTTGACATATCTTGCTAACATGGGTACTTTGGATTTAGAACTTGTTCTACTAGCCTCTCCATGATCTTCTATATCAAGCTCAGGTCCCACTGTCTATGACTCAAGTCTATCAAACTTAGTTTGCTCTGGCAATAGCTCAGTAGCTTCTAACTATGACTTGGGTCCTTCAGATTGTGACTTAGGTTGCACTGTTTACAACTTGGTAGCTTTTGGAGATTTTGGGGACTCAAGAGGTGAAGTCTATTGACTTCTAATTGGATTTAGCAATGTATCAAGTTCATAGTAGACAAACTTTCTATAATCCTTAGGTTATTTGTTTCTCTCTTCTTCACTCTTTTATGTAGACTCATCAATTCTTACATGTGCACTTGCTATGATCTTATAAGTTGATGATTTCAAACATTTATATGCTTTACTTATGCAGGAGTATCCTAGGAATATGCCTTCATCACCTTTGAAATCAAATTTACCTTTCCTAGACTCTTTCAGAGTATAACATTTGCTAACAAATACTTTGAAGTAACTTACACTAGGTTTGTAGCCATACCATAGTTCATAAGGAGTTTGATTTGGGTCTTTCTTCAGCTATACTATGTTTAAGGTATGCACTGCAGTACTGATTACTTCCTTCCATTATTTGATTGCAACACTCTTTTCTATCATCAATGTTCTTGCACAATCCATGATGGATATGTTCCTTCTTTCAACTATACCATTCTACTGTAGTGTACCAGGGGCTGATACTTATCTCTTAATTCCTCTTTCAATGCAAAATTCATTGAATTCATTGGAAATGAATTCACCACCTCTGTATGACCTCAAACACTTTAGCTTCTTTCCAGTTTCTTTCTCTACTCTTGGACAATACCACTTAAACTTTTGATTTGCTTCATACTTATCTTTCAGATACATTACAATCATCATTCTAGAATAATCATCAACAAAAAGAATAAAATATTTATTTCCCCTGTAACTCTCTATTCCAATAGGATCCACATAAGTCTATATGAATCAGCTCCAAGCCTTCTTCAAAATGATAGTCCTTTCTTTTGAAACTTGTCTTGCCCATCTTACCAATTTGATAATTTTTGCATAGGCCCATATTAGGTTTCCTCAGACTAGGAATACCTCTCACTCTTTTGTTCTTGCTTATCTTGATCAGATTATCAAAGTTCACATGACATAGCCTTTTATGCCATAACCAACTTTTTTCTACTTGAGAAATAAAACATGAACTTTTACTAAGATCTAGGTAGAATAGGTTACCTTTTGTTTGTTTACCAAACCCAACGGGATTTCCTTTTCCATCCAGCAACTTGGCCTTCCCATTCATGAATTCTAACTTTAATCCAATGTTATTCAATTGTGCCATACTTAGTAGATTTTGCTTTAGACCTTTAGCTCAATAAGAATTATCACATCTAAGTTCATTGGTTAGTAAGATACAACCTTTTTCCCTTTATGCAACATGGTTCACTGTTTCCAAATCTCACACTTCCACCATCATAATGTTCCATATGTTTGGCCCACCTTACAATAGGTGTATAATAATCATGCCAAAGGCCATACTTAGGAATAGTTTATTCAATCTAAGGACTATTTTTCCCCACCATGAGGTGCATTTAATTTTGTCAACCTAGGGACGTATACTTGAAATGGTCGGCATGGTATGTGCACTAGGTTTCTTAATGAGTCATTATGCTTATGTGGCAGGAAAGTAAAATGCAAGGAAAGAACCTACACTAGTGCCACAGGAAATTAACACACTTAACTCTTTACTAAAACAAATAATGCAAATGCAATTATATACTAATATATATTCCAACTTAGTTCATCTACTATAACTATTCTTAGAGATGCTATAGGAACACTCACAAAGTATGATGCTACAAGAAGGAACTTACAACTTCTACCTACAATACTAAAGATACTTGAAAAAAAATCTATACTACTCTAATTGGCCCCCTTGGTTGGCTTCTACTAATCTACTAACACCGAATGTAAACCAAGAGCTATTTCATTATGTTCTAGAAATTCATTACATGAGAACAATACATAAAACTATAAAAACAACTCACTTTAAGAGTCAATATTTTCTTGTCATAAAATTTATTTTAACCTCTAACACTATTGGTTTGATCTCTATAAATAGAAGATTGACACTTATTCTAAAATAGAAAAGAAAAACAAACTGACTACAGATCTGCCAGAGAAAGAGAAGGAAAGATAACAACTCACGAAATAAGTAATAAAGTTTGGACAACCGCTTTGACATAGTAATGAATGCAGAGAAAATATAACAATTCTTCATAGCTCTTCCATATTAGTGGCCATGTCCCTTGGTACCATTATGACTCTTTCCACCACGACTAACCTTAACGTCTTTTCTCCTTGAATGTTGTTGGCTATCTTCAACATTTCTCTTGGAATACTCTCAACCATCTTTAGCTTCCTTTGTTAATAGGTTAGTTATTATTCAGAGATATTTGCAAATAAGCATTATCAAATTAAATTCAAATATTAGAACACACATTTTGATGGTTATATGAAATACTGCATTATATACATAATATTGGCAAAATATGGCATACTATCTACCCATAGGTTAATCATTAGTTCAAGTAAACATAAGTTCACAAATGTCTTGGTGGAAGTAAAACAAAGTGTTTAAAATTATCATAAAATAGAGGCAATAATTAGCCTCATCATCTGCCCCTTGGTAAACTGATGCTTGTCCTCAAGCATTGCATTTTCTTGTCGGTGATCTGAATTCTCCAACTTCAGTCCTTCCTCTCTTCCTAATTTTGAAGGTGTAGTAGAATGCTTGTGCTCTCTCCCAAACTTCCCTTCTATTGTCCTCCTATAGCTTGTCAAGTTTGTTAGCATTAATATCATATAGGGGCCACATGAGCATTGGAGGTTGCATAGTGAGTGGGCGCCATAGTTCTGGCCTAGCTTGTTTCCCTAACTCTATATACTTTGGAACTCAGTGAAGGATGACCTCTAAATTGATAAGATTGTATGGCTCTGATCTTTTAAGTGTCTTAGGTAACCTAGCCCACCTACTTTTAGCACCAACCATGGCTCTCTAAAAGGCAAAGTAAGGTAGGTTCTCATATTTTTCATAGACCTTGGTTTTGGCAGTGAAGATTCTATCCCTTGCTCCCTTATTCTTATCCCCATAAGTCAATCTAAACCAATCCCTAGGAATTTTTTTTGGTTTAGTGCTCTTAGCTCTTAATGAAAGGGGTTCTGTTCTTTCCCCATCTCTGTAATTATTCAATTGTTTGTCATAATTAGCTTCATTATGCATCTAGGAAATCAAAGCCCTCAAATGAATATCCCCTATATAGAGTAAAGGATTCCATTGAGTTTCTACTGGAATGATAAAATTGTGCACATATAACTCACAGAGAAAGTTCTGCTGCTAGGATGGCAAAGTCTAGTATAAACCATAGAATTCCTGAACTGATTTGAGTTCTGCATTTATGTTCTTGAGGGTTAGCATAAGTTGGAATAAAAGGAATTTTTCCTTTAAACACATAACATAAATTAGTGGTGGTGGTCTACAAGCAAGTGCTTGATCAGCCAATTTGAGGGCATGATCCATCCTTTGTTTTTGGCTTGCCAATTGCTCTTTCAAATTTGTAATTTCCTCACCTAGGGACACTAAGTCTTTCTTCATTTTCTTCATCTCCTCTTCCCATAGGGATGTAGCAAGCATATGTTGTTGAAACAACTAGAAATGAATTTTTTGTAGGGTAATGGAACCACTGTCCTCTTCATAGTTATTTTTCCTCTTCCTCTGTTCCCTCCATAACTACTTTACGAAATGTGTAAGCCATGTTGGTTTATAGGGAACTAGGCTAGTGTTTGAATAAAATAACTCATTCATTATGGGAACTGTTAGTTGGCTTGTTGGGGAATCATTTTGATTTTGATTTACTTCAAACCTACATTCCTCATTAGGGATTTTAGGAATGTTTGCAGTTTTAGGGTGAGGAGGAGAGTTATCAAGAACAATTTGTACTAGGGATTCTTTAGTGGATGGTTTGGATGAAGTAGACTGAGCTTCTACTATCACTTTAGAAATTTGTCTCCTCATTCTAGGACTTCTTCTCACAGGGATCTCCTTTGGTATCACAACCTTCTTCCTACTTCTTCCTTTCGGTGTCTCTGCTGTAAGAGTAACTATTGCAGGACCTATCTTACTTTTATTTTTCTTTATGATTGCAGGGTTTGGCTTTTCTACTACTAGAGCCGAGGTCTCTTCTTGTAATCTTTTTTTTCTCTTTTCTCAAATAGAGGTAGGTTTTTGGGTCTCTTGAATAGTTAAAGACACATTTTCTTGCACATTCTCTTGCACATTTCCAGCTTCAACATCTTGAGTGCTTTGCTTAATAGGTTCATCAGTGGGAACTACATTCTCTTCACTAGGCTATTCATTAAGAACAACTTGGGGTTGTAGGGTTTTAGCTTGGACAAATTTTTCCCATGACATGGGAGAGGCATCCCTAAGTGATCTTTCTATGAGTAATTTAATTAGGGCATGATGGGTGATAGAATTGTCCTTCCCCTTTTGGGTTTCTTCAGCACTAATGCATAACATATTATACAAGAAATTGGGAATATTTACTAGATAATTATGCCTTATACAACTGAGCAATTTAAAGTGATGTGAATGTAAATATGAAAATCTTCCTTCACAGGTGAGGTACCTGATAATGTGCATAGCTAGCTTTTTGTATGGTGGCAGAAGAGATGTCCTTTTGCAACCTTGCTTGGTGATATCCAACTAAGGATCAGTTGCTATGACAAATTGAGCCCAAGCTGATCTTGCATAATGCATATTAGGATAATGTTCTCCTATTGCTGGTAACCCAGTTACTTTTGCTATTTTCTCTTTTGTAGCAACAACTGTTAAACCCCATACAATAGCTTCTCCCTCATTAAATGTTCTTGTAAATTTTGTGGCTGCTTCTTCATCAAACACAGTTAAACTTAGGAAATACCCTAACTAGCCACACACATAAAATATCCTCACTACCTCTATGTTTGAGAGTAAAATAGTATGCTCCACTGGTTCTTGTCACTGCAATTTTCCACCCATTTCTGCTTGACAATTTCACTCTCTGCTCTGCTTGCACTATTTCCCTCCTATGAATTCAGGCTTTCTTTTGTTGTTATTTTACAGACCCATTTTCACATATCATTTTTTTTAGCTAATTAATGTCATAACAATTCGTTATGAGCAATAATAATGTGGTTTATCATGGATATGTGAAAATCATCCAAAAATGGAATTTAGATCACTTGAAAATTAAATATGGGTCACATCACAGTCTGATAGTAAGGAATCATTCAAGAATAAGGGGTATGACACCTAGGCACTTGTGTACTTATAGCAATTGAGTTTCATCAATAAAAGAAGTATAAATATTTGGAAAAATAAAATTAAAAATTTATGAATAAATAGGAATGTCATTGGGTTTTAGTAACCTTCCCTGCCCCCTATGAAATATGGACAAGTGTCCACACTTGTCAAACTTAGTATGGGGTATGGAACTAGCATAATGCTGCCATAATATAAATAATGTAGTATTATATATAAATAATGAAATTGATTTACTATAAATAAATAAAGATTTGAAAAGCTTATACCTATTAGTTGATTGTTGCACATACCAAAAAGTGGTAGAAAGTACATCAGCAGTGACATCATATGTCAACAAACTTGCGGTGTTTATTGAAAACACTGTAAAATGATGATGTGGAAGGTGGGTGGGTGGTAGTTAAAGAAGTGAGATGAGTTGGAAAGGAAGAAATTAGAAGATGAATGGAGAAATTTGGAAAATTAATATTGAAGAGCTGTAGGCAAGAGGTCAGCACCTTCTACTGCAAGAAGAGTTACTTGGTGTACATTTGAATTTGGCCATTGAAACTACTGCAGGAAGTCCTCTTTTGTTTGGGGCCATTTATATAACTTGAGTCTATGGCCATTGACTAACAAATTAAAAGGCATTGGATCAATGGTAGTTAATTGGGTGGCTCCATTTTCAAAGACATGGTTAATTTCATATGGACCTAGCCATCGTGTCTATAGGTTGCCTGACATATCTTTAAATTTGGAATCATATAGCAATGTCTAGCCACCAACTTGAAATTTTTTGTTTCTAATGTGGGTGTCATGCCATTGTTTCCTTTGCTTCTGTATGATTTCAGTGCATTCTAGAGTAGCCTTGCACATTTCATCCAAAGAATTAAGATGTAGAAGACGTTCTCTCTGTGCTGTAAGAAGTTCAATGTTCAACTCCAGTACAATAGTTTTATGTTCAAATTCAATGGGGAGCATTGCTACTTTCCCATATAGGAGCTCAAATGGTGTGAACCCTATAATAATCTTCCATGTTGTTCTATAGGCCCAAACAACTTCTGGTAATCTACTATTCCAATCCCTATAGTGCAAATGAACTATTTTTGTTAAGATGGCCTCTATCTCCCAATTTGTGACTTTTTCTTGTCCATTAGTTTGAGGGTGATAGGGGCTTGATTTTTGTTGCTTGATATTATATTGTTTCATCAATTTTGTGATTACATTAGAAGTAAATTGAGCACCTTGATCAGTGACTAGTTCTTTGGGTACACCATAGCGAGTAAAGATTTCTTTATACAAAAATTTTGCAACTTTGTGATCATGAGCATGCTTCATGGCTTTGAATTCAACCCATTTTTTTATGTAGTTAGTGCACACAAGGATATATGATTTCCCATTAGATGGAGGATCAATTGGACCAATGAAGTCCATACCCCATTTGTCAAATGGTGTTAATGCCAGTTGTGGATTAAGAGGCATTTCATCTGTTCTTGTTGGTCGGCCCATCCTTTGACACTTGTCACACTTCCGTGTATAGTTGGATGCATCTTTGTGAAGCATAGGCCAATAGTACCTAGTTGTTTTGATTAAGTAAAAATAGGTTTTAAAGGACTCGAAACCTTTACATCAACAAAAGTCTAGAGATAAACATGAGAAAAGAACATCAGAGAAAAGTATCTAAAAAAAACATAAGATAAACCTCCAACAAAAAAATTCAAGAGGTCACACAAGACAGAGCTAGAAAGAAAAAAAGTACAACAAAGGAATAGAAACCAACCAGCTAAGAAGTCTTTATAAGGTCAACAGCCTAATCCACTAGAGTTTGCATGTTTTCAACAACAGCCTTCACCTCGTCCTTCTTACTAACTTCCTCATTCTTCTTAGAGTGAGCATGGGTATGTTTACTTGGTCCCAGAGTATCAGCCCCTGGAGGGGAATCCCGACCCTTATCAAACTCATTCCTCTTCAAGATATTACTCACATTGTCCACCATTTTTTTGAACAGTTTATCTATATTACCTAGCCTAATTTTTAGTGTAGAAACCTTCCCCTAAATGCTACTAATATCCTTATCCATGACCCTTTTTTTTTTGCTTCCATTAATGGAATCTTATGCATGAGATTTTTCACTTCTTTAGTATTCCCTATAACCTCTAAGAGCTTGTCAATATGTTGGCCTAAAGTTCTCTCCCCTACGGAAGTCTTACTAAGTTGTTCCATTTCCTTACCCAGTAGCTGCATTTGATGCTTGAGGATACCAATCTCCTTTAGAATAGAACCTAGGTTGCCAAATAAACCCTTAGAAGACCCACAACACCTTCAGCTTTATCACCCAAATCTAATGTATGCTCCTGTTCACCATCAACTTCATTGTCTGATTCCCCATTTTTCTTTGTATTATACCTATCCTCCTATTGCCTTAAGGATTTTCTTTTCCTCTCCAACTGTTGAGCTAGAGACTCATCATCAGAAGGAGGAGAGACCTGATCATCATGACAACCTTTACCCTTTCCTTTGCCTCCACTCCTCTTTTTGTAATCGTCTCTAACAATTTCCTCCACAAAGTTACTTTCCCAGTCTTGGTCAGAATCATAATCCTCAACATTCTTTTTCTTCTTTTTGAGCTGCCACCCAAGCCCTTTTTCAAGCTTTCCTAACCCCCATCAGGTTCATCTTGAGCCTCAGAATCATAGCCCTTATCCTAAATACTCCCTTTCATATCTTGATCAACTCCCTTCAAAGTCTTGGGTTTCAATTTTTTTTTGGATTTTAACAAATTCATAATCAAAACCATGAGACCCTCATGGAAAACATGCTCTCCATTTGGGTCTTTTTGGATGGCCTGGGTAGAAATACTAAGAGACTGTAGAAGATAAAAAGAAAAATTGATCCTAACATCATGTCGGAAATGATTTGCCAAAATAAAGTGATACCCATACAATTTTGTGAATCTCCCATCTAGAGTCAAGTATTCCATAATCACAAAGAGCACAAAATGCCAATAATAACCAGTTGTTAAAATTTTCAAGGTTGTTCTTTTTGCTACAAAATGCCCTCCTCATGGTTCATTATGACATGCATGTAATGTCATATGTCTCATCCTCTCTCACACACCTTCTCATAACTTGATTAGGTCCAGTGTAAAATAAGATATTATCAATCAAAGAGAAATGGAAACTTTTCTCTACAAGTAGCTTCTTTTCCTTGTAAGAGAAATATTCTGACATTTTATTAGCTGCAATGTAGTTAGCAATGTCTGCATACCATGGAGTTTGAATAGAAATATGAAATAAATGCTCATCTAAAAATGCATCATCTACCAAAGTAGTGTCATTCTCATCATGGTGGATTCTTGATAAATAATTAGTTACCACATTGGCTCTTCCAGGCTTATCAACGATGGTGATATCAAATTCTTGCAACAATAGTAACCATCTTGCTAATCGGCCTATTATAGTAGGTTTTTTCATGAGATATTTAATTACTACATGATCAGTATGAACAAATATGGGATAGCTAGTTATGTAATGTCAAAATTTGTTCAAAGCATAAACTACTACTAACAGTTCTTGTTCAGTCACTATGTAGTTTAATTCTGGTCCATGAAGGCTCTTGCTAATATAATATATTGTATTTTCAAGATGATGAGATTTTTTTTCCTAGAACTACACCTATGGCATAGTCAAAAGCATATGTATATATGTGAAAAGGAAAAATCCAATTAGGGCCTTGTAAAACTAGGGTTGTAGCGAGAAGTTTCTTAAGCTACAGGAACGCTTCATTGCATTTGGATGTCCAAATGAATTTAGCTTCCTTAGTCAATAATGTATACAAGGTACTAGTTATTTTTCTAAAGTCTTTTATGAAACATCTATAATATCCAGCATGACCTAGAAAAGATCTTACATCTTTCGATTTTGTGGGTATGGGAAATGTTTGAATTACCTCTATCTTAGCTGGATCCACTTGTATTCCTACATGTGCTATGAAATGACCAAGTACCACACCTTCCTGCATGAGCATGAAACATTTTTCACTATTAAGTGCTAGATTATGTTCTTGACACCTTATCAAAACTTTTTCAAGATTCATCATGGCTTCCTCAAAGGTAACTCCAAACGTTGTGAAGTCATCCATATATATTTCCATACAATCATGTGATATATCAGCAAAGATGCTAATAACAACTTGTTGAAATGTTGCAGGAGCATTACATAGACCAAATGCTAAAATAGAGTATGTAGAAGTACCCAATGGGCATGTGAATGTGGTTTTATCTTGGTCTTCAAGAGCAATACTGATTTGATTATAATCACTATACCCATTTAGAAAAGAGAAATACTTCTTTCTAGCTAAAGTGTCTAGAACTTGATCTATGAATGGCAAAGTAAAGTGATCCTTTTTGGTGGCCTTGTTCAATTCTCTATAATCTACACAAATATGCCATTTCCCTCCCTTTTTTGGCACTATGACCAGGGGTGACACCCATCTACTATCAAATATAGGATAAATAAAACCAGCATCAAGCAATTTTTGCAATTCAATTTTAACTATTTCTCTAAGGCTTGGATTTATCCTTTTTTGGGGTTGATAGAGTGGTAGAAACCCTTCATTGATGTATATTCTATGAGTACATAATGTAGGACTCAACCCTTTCATATCAGCATAGTCCCATGCAAAATCCTTTTCATGCTTTTAAAGTAGCTTTTTTATCTATTCCATTTGTGTGGATGTTAATTTTGGGTTAACATGACGATTATGACCTTTGGATAGCTCAACAATAGTGGTAGACTCTATCATAGCAGCTTCAAAAATTGGACTTGTATCTAATTCACATGGTAAAAGTTGATGAAGAATGTCTGGCTCTTTGAGCAAAGTACAATTCTCATCACATTCCTCATATGTGGTTAATTCTAACAAGAAACTTTCATATGCATCATAGCAGCTTCAAAAATTGAACTTGTATCTAAGTCACATGGTAAAAGTTGATGAAGAATGTATGGCTATTTGAGAAAAGTATAATTCTCATCACATTCCTCATATGTGGTTAATTCTAACACAAAAAACTTTCATATACGTCTTTTTCTACCACACAATTGTTAGTAAGAATACTCTAAAGTACTGAATCCTCTTCCTCCAGCTTTAGAAAGGATTGTTTATGTAACATCATAAGCTATGCTATAGAGTTTAACTCTTCTTCTTCTCCATCCCCCAAATTTGGCCAGATAGATCTACTTAAATCTGGCAATGATTGTGCTAGAGGATAAAAATCAAATTTCTTTGTTGCTTGGCCATTTGATATGGTCATATTCCCTAATCTACAACTTATATTTGCATCAGATGTAGCTAACCATGGTTGTCCTAGGATGACATGATAACCAGATAAATTAACTTTGGGAGATAGAATCATAAAATCTATAGGATACTTTAGAGAGTCTAAGGTTACAACAATATTTTCTATCATCCCATCAGGAGTGATAGTATAACTATCTACAAGTTGCAAAATTGTTGGAGTAGCCCTTAATCCTTCTATTTTCAACTTCTTCATAGTATCCTTGGTCATGACATTTATAGCAGCACCAAGATCTATTAAAGAATTTTTAACAAACTGACCATTTATACTCACATTCACAACTAGACTACCTGGATTAGAATATTTTGGAGTGGCCAATTTTCCTAACATAATATCAGCCAATTGTCCCACATCATGGACTATAGTTGGATCCTTTTTCTTCATCCCAGGCTTCTTTAGGTAGGCTTCTCTAATGGCTTTTCCATAGATAGGAACATCTTTAATAGCTTGGAATAGGGGTATTTGGACATGCAGGTTCTTCAACTGATCAACAATATCAAAAGATTGTTCCTCTATTTGTACAGGTTTACTTTGTACAAGCTTCTCTAGAAAAGGAGGTTCCACCACTAGCTAAGCTTGGGATGAGATAGTAACATTGGTTGCGCCAACCTCTTTAAATATTGGAGGTTCTAATGCTGCAGGAGTATCTAGTATTCTAGTTATAAGAGGCAATTTAGGTGCTCATAAAGTTGTACCAGATCTCAGATGTATATTTGCAACATTTAGAGCGTAAGTAGGATATTGTTGAGCATCAACAATATACATGGGTTGTTGCAACTGCTAGTTGTTTGGATTTGGCTAAGGTTGTGCAGGTAACTATGTCTACTTTTGAGGTCCAAGATTCACAGGTGGTGGCATTAGTGTAGGTTGTTGGACTGGGGGTGGTAATTGTGGAGTACTAGTATTTTGGTTAGGCCACTGTTGAGGTCCTTTCCATTAGTTTGTAGACTGCCAATTCCCCTGGGATGGTTTCCATTGGTTATGTTGGTTTTGCCATTAGTTATTCTATTGGTTGGGCCAGGATGATTGGGAGTTCTAAGACCATTGGGGCTATTGTACATTATTTTGTCAAGCATTATTCCAATTAGCTTGATTATATTATGGAGGACCTTGGGGATTACAATTTTGCCATTGATTATCATATAAATTTGAATTTTGCAAAGGGTCTTGAGGCATACCTTGGCATTGGGCCCATGGGTAGTGTTGAGCAACAAAGAATACTTGCTCATCGCCTCCATCTATCTTGATGTACTTAGTTGGAAGATGTTGGTTCTCCATGCTAGCAACTAGTTTGCATTAGCAATCCTTCTTTTTCTTCTGACAGTGGGGGCAATATTTAGCTAGCTATAATTCAACTTCTACATGCTTCTTCTTTGCAGTCATTGTGTCAAGATGTGTAGCGACATCATTTATGATGTCCTACTTGAAATTTGACAATAGGTTAGATATCTTGAGCTTTGAAATACCCTGAATGATTCCTTTAGTGACTATGGAACAAGGTCCTCGACCTTTCTTCATATTTGACCTTGAATACTTTTGATAGATTTTCTTGAGGTCATCTTAGGAGGATTGATATACATCACCACTAGCCATTAGGTCTAGTGCTTCTAGACAATTATCATTCACACCTCACAAAAAGACTAGTTTTTGTGAATCCTCAGACAACACATGCTAAGGGTTCTTCTGTAGTGTATACAAGAAACGTGAAACATAGTCTTCTAATTTTTCTTTCTCCTTTTGTGATATCCTAAAGATATCTTCTCCTCTTGAATCAGATGCTTTGTAATACTCTTTATATTTATCCAGAAATAGAGTTTGCATTTCATCCCAGGTTCTTGCTGCATTGGCTCCTAAGCCCATGAACCATCATAAAGCTAACTCTTTCAATGTTGCTAGAAATAATTTGAGCTTATGGGAATTAGTGTTGTAGTAAAAAATATGATAGAGTATGTCAAATTCAAACAAGAAAGTATCAGGGTCTTCAGTTGCAAGGCCATAGAACTTTGGAAGAGTAGCTGCAGGTATATTCTTGAGATTATCAGTATTTATGAGGCTTGGAAGAGGAAATGGAAAAGTAGGTTGTACCATTACTGGAGGTATTATATTATGAGGTTGCTACTGAAAAGGAACATTAGGTACTAGATTATTAACAACTAGTGGATTTGGAGCAGTATTATCAAGGAAACTGGCCAAAATTTCAGCAAAAGGTTGAAGACCACTCATATCTATAGGTTCTACTTTTGAGGATGATTCTGTAGGAAAAATAGGCTTATGTCTTCAAAAGGAAACTCAACTTCTTCTTCTTCAATTTATTTGTTCAAATTAATAGACTCCCATGGAAGGAATCTGCCATATTCATCTCATCATCTTCCTCTTTGATGCATGCAATTGAATTCTTCACACTGGTGAAGAAAGCTTTAAAACTACAAATTTCTTTAAAAACTTAACTAAGAACTATGAATCAAGAATGTTCCTAGCTTGACACCATCCCTGAAAACAATGCCAAAAATGGTCCACCTCACAATAGGTGTATAATAATCATGCCAAAGGCCATACTTAGGAATAGTGTATTCAATCTAAGGACTATTTTTACCCACCATGAGGTGCATTTAATTTTTTCAACCCAAGGACATATAATTGAAATGGTCAGCACAATATGTGCACTAGGTTTCTTAATGAGTCATTATGCTTATGTGGCAGGAAAGTAAAATGCAAGGAAAGAACCTACACTAGTGCTACAAGAAACTAACACACTTAAGTCTTTACTGAAATGAATACTGGAAATGCAATTAAATACTAATATATATTACAACTTAGCTCATCTACTATAACTATTCTTATAGATGATGTAGGAACACTCACAAAGTATGATGCTATAGGAAGGAACTTATAACTTCTACCTGCAATACTAAAGATACTTGAAAAAAAATCTATACTACTCTAATTGGCCCCCTTGGTTGGCTTCTTCTAATCTACTAACATAGAATGTAAACCACAAGCTATTTCATTATGTTCTAGAAATTCATTACATGAGAATGATACATAAAAATATAAAAAAAAATCATTGCAAGAGTCAACAGTTTCTTGGCATAAACTTTCTCCTAACCTCTAACACTATTGGTCTGATCCCTATAAATAGAAGATTGACACTTATTCTAAAAAAGAAAACCAAAACAAAATAACTACAGATCTGCTAGAGAAAGAGAGGGAAAGATAACAACTCACAAAATGAATAATAAAGTCTAGACAACCACTTTGACACAGTAATGAATGCAGAGAAAATATAAAAATTCTTCATAGCTCTTCCATATTAGTGGCTGTGTCCCTTGGTACTGTTATGACTCTTTCCACTGTGACTAACCTTAATGTCTTTTCTCCTTGAATGTTGTTGGCTATCTTCAACATTTCCCTCTCAATACTTTCGACCATCTTTAGCTTCCTTTGCTAACAGGTTAGTTATTATGCAAAGATATTTGCAAATAAGCATTATCAAATTAAATTCAAATATTAGAACACACATTCTAATGGTTATATGAAATACTGCATTATATATATAATATTGGTAAAATATGACATACTATCTACCCATAGGTTAATCATTAGTTCAAGTAAACATAAGTTCGCAAATGTCTTGGTGGAAGTAAAATAAAGTGTTTAAAATTATCATAAAATAGAGGCAATAATTAGCCTCATCAATGTTCAAACTTTTTTTTGTCACCAATCATATGATGTGAGCAACAACTATCAATAATCCATGTATCATTTTTGCTAACATGAGAGATAAGTTCCATTTTATCATCTTTGCTACTATTTGAATCTTTCTTACCCTTTTCTTTGTAGTCCTTGAAGTTCTTGAAATCCTTCTTGCCTTTGTACTTTTTGTTCTTCTTTTCATCTTTGTCTTCTCTATTTGGACATCTTGCACCAATGTGCCCAACTTGTTCACAAGAGAAACAAATCAAAGGAATTTTACCTTTGTACTTTCCTTTTCCTTTGGGATACCTTCTTGCAAGCAATGCTTCAATGGCCTCAAGATCACTGTCAGAACTATCTTCCTCTTCACTTTCAAATTTTTTTCTTTTAGACCTTTTAGCTTTCTTCTTGAGTGATACATTGGCTTCAAATGTAGACTTAAGATTGCTAGAACTAGGAGTATAATTATCATAGTTATCTAGTTCAAATGTAGTCAATCTTCCAACTAGGGCATCCAAAGTTATCTTGTTATTTGGATCACATCTCATCTCTTGAATAGTAGACACTCTGATTGCATGGATAGAAAGAAGGGTTCTGAGTACCTTGCTTACCACTATCATGTCTTCAATTATTCCTCGAGAGGCTTTGATAGCACTGACACTGGCTTTGATTCTCTCAACATATTTTGCAATGTTTTCATCCTCTCTTATTTTCATCTGATCAAACTAACCTCTCAAGCTTTCTGCCTTGGCTCTTTTTATGTTATCATCACCTCCATAGATATCCTTCAATTTGGTCCATATTTCATGAGAAATAGCACATCCTTTGACCTCAAGTCAAACTCAACATAGTTAAGAGCTGATGCAATGTCAATCATCATGATGATATGATTTTTCTTTTCAACAATCTCTTCCATAGTCAGTTTTCCAGTAGGAGCCTTGTAAGCATTTTCCAAGTATTTCAAACTTGAATCACTAATGGTTGCCAAGTGCAACTTTATCAATTCTTGCCATACTTGGAAGTTATCTTTGTTCAACTTGAAAGTCTCTCTTCTGTAAGACATCCTGATCTTTAACTTATGTCCTTAAAATCTTCTCTATAAGCACCAAGAAGCTCTACTACCAATTTTTGGAAATATAAGAGGAGTAAATAAGAGGGGAGGGGTGAATCAATTACCACTAAAATAAATCCCAAATCCCTTATATTTTAGTACATAACATAAATGTCACTGAAATTACTGATGCTCGGTAAACACACATGCACTCGATTTACACTAGTAAATGTTGTGACTCAGTAAGCATTGAAATAACAACTGCAACTTGGTAAATGTTAACATGAAAATCTTAAGATATTATCTATGATTAACCTTACTTAACTTAGTTGTATACACATAAATAAATAACATGAACACAAGTGACACCACGATTTAACGTAGAAACCTAATTTGGGGAAAACTAACAATTGCAACTAGTTGCTAATTTTCACTCTTATGAAGTGAGCCCTATTAGGAGCCAATCCTGTTAAAGGTTACAAAACACACTATTATGTGTGGCCCTATTATATGATTTAATCACCCTATTAGGAGTGGCCTTGTTAGAGGTCTTTCGACACTTTAATCTAGAAATGCCATCTTGTTAGAGGATTTACAAATAGCTATTAAGCCAACTCTATTAAGAATTTAGATCACTGCTACAATGGTTAGATAGTAACAATAAGATGACTTGATTTTTGATGCAACTAAATTCTTGATTATAGATCTCAATTCTAGCTTGTATACTTGAACCTTTCTGATTAAATGCATCTTTGCAGCTCCACAAGGATATTATACTTATCCTTCTAATTCACTTCCTCTAAGTGTCTTCAAATCTTCTATTCACTTGCACACATTCAATCCTCAACTTGACCTTATATTTATATGATACACATTGTCAAGTCAGATTAAATACAACTTAGAATACTTAATATTCATCTCCTTAGTCAGCTAGAACCAACAAACAAATCTATTGAACTCAATATGTCAAAAAAGAAAATCCTTTGTTGGCCAACCCTGCTCGATATACACTAACTTAGAAATAATTTCCCCATGTTAACCAAGTAAACATGGTTAACACTACATTTTCAAAAATTTCCTTTGGTAACTGAGTGTTTTTGGTTAACACTCAAGTTCTGTGAACTTCTCTTTGTCGCTCGAGTGAACTCGGTAGACACTGTCTTCTGAACTTGGCAAACTATAGAATGCTCAACAAACACATGAAACTATCTTCAATACCCAAGTGAGCTTAGCATACACTGACTAGTAAATATATGACATTTTTTGTAACATCAAAGACAATACACAGTTAACCAATTATTTTTAACATAGTCATCATGAATCAAGAAAAGTTTAATCATAACACAACTCCTACATGGGGTGACATGGAAAAAGTAGTCAAATATATAAACTTTGAAAAATGATGACATGGATGGCCAAACCCTCACAGTTAACAAACACAAGCAAATTGAACAATATGACCTACAAAAAGACATGTAACATAGAGTACACAATATACAAAGTGACATAGGTTATAATACATATGAAATCAGCCACCATCCACAAATCATGGACAATAATGAGTACTACAAATTGACACAAATGGTGAATAAAGAACAACAAAAAATCATTAAACATATTTTAATAAAAAAAATTAAATAAAATTAAAACTTATTGCATTTGTTCTTGACGAGTAGAGCTGGAATTGGAAAGACTTTCACTGCAAAAGCTATATACTAAGATCTCCTTCACATCGACAACAAGTGCATTGACAATGATCCCAACAAACTAAAAGGCTTAATAAATACTTACATAAGAAAATAAACATAATATGTAGGTGGAGTGACATTAAATTAAGCATTCCACATACCTTTTATCGCATTTGGCCTCTACTCACTCAATAGTGACATACTAGACACAATGTTAAAGCACTATGATCAACTAGATGTACTTCTCATTGATGAGATATCATTAGTTAGTGCCACATGAAAATACCCAATGTATACTTTGGAAACCTCAACACAATTTTTTGTGAAGATTTGTATCAAGCACAACCTATACTTGACACTGTCATATTTGAAAATAAAGCAACTATGTCAGAATTAATGCTCTACAATTTATGGATAGAAAATGTTAAATGTTATTCTTTATCACGCACAATGAGGCAAAAGGATGAGAAATTCATTAATATTCTTAATAAATTATGAATAGGCATGCAAACAAATAAAGATTTGCACTATATCAACCAACAATGGGTACAAAAATTGCCATTGAACCTAATGCTTCCATTCTTTTTCTATAGAAGAAATGATGTTGATGCTCATAATACAAAAATGCTTTCAATAGTTACTGGCAAAATGACTATCTTGAATGCCATTGGAAAACATGACAAAAATAATAGTGTATTATGTCTCCACACATGAACAATTTCTCTCCCACACCAAATGTATCTCAAACCAAATATTCTGGTAGAACTATATGCAAGAAACTACAACAAAAAATATGGTCTAGTGAATGGTTTAGATGAGATATTCAAAGCATACACAAAATATAATGATTTTGACATAGTCTAGATTGGATTTAATGACAATATAATTCAACAACAACAACACAAGAAACTAGTAAAATGTTATACTAATAAAATTCATAATTATTGGGTATCGATACTATGCATTAGTTGGCCTATCCAAAAAAAGCATCGATACATAAAAAAATATTGTACGAAAATAATTCCCTATACAAATAGTATGTGAAGGAACCATACACAAGTCACAAGGGCTTACAATGGAGGTAATGATTTTTGACCCTGCAAGCATAAGGAAACATGGATTAACATACACAAAACTATCACAAACTAAATCAATTGACTTATTATTCCTGTTAAAACCTCTAACATAAAAATAAATTAAAATTAAAGCAAAATACAACTTGAAATGTCTCGCCTAGAATCAAGTGCAAAATGGTAATTTGATAATGAAAATACATGTTCTCATAACACATCATCCATGTTGTTATGTATATTAAACAAACACAATTTAAAGCCTCACATAAACAATATCACTAATGACTATGATATAATGTCATCTGGCATCCTCTACATTCAAGAAGTACACAAGCAACTCCCTCAAATAAATAATCAATTCCAACATTTCAATAGCTTCAATGCTTACCACATACATGGTGTAATGACACTAGCCAACAACAACCTAATCATCTCAAAGATAAAATAATACAACACAACAAACATAGAATCTATTACAATAACAACTTCGATTGAAAGTAATGAACTCAACATATGTAATGTTTATGCAAGACCTAACACACCCATTCAAGAATATGCCACTATTATTCAATGATTCATCACATATGTCAATCCAATGATTAATCTATACATTGTAGGTGATTTAAACATTGATATGTCAACAAAAAATGCAAGAACAAGAAAACTTGAAAAGTATATGCAAGACCACAACATGAACTGTATCACAGACAAAGCACACAATGTATACAACCCATCAATTGATCACATCTAGACAACTCAAGTAATATATGTTGTTTTTACAAAGTAGAAGGATATTGGACTAACCACCTTGCTACATTCATAAGGTTCCATACTCCCCTCTAGACTACTAATACATATATGAGAAAAGGAAAAATTAAATAGCAACAACACCTACAATAATGCAAGTACATCTTACAACTAAGATTTTCCATGTATCAAAATCAATAACTCTAATTTAATAGTACATATTTCAATGTTCTACAATTTTATGTAGCACAAAAATGGAAGCAAGCAAAAGAATAGGAAAGGGAACATAGGTCAAGCAAGAGAAGACAACAAAAAGGTACCAAGATTCTCTCATTTACAATACCATAAATTTTCACATGAAAAAATGGTCAATCAATACATGAACATTTCTATTATTTGAAGCAATGTTTTTTTTAAAAAGGGGCAAATGCTTTGACCTGGAGGTATGAACCAGTGAGGCCACAAATGGGGGACCTCATCCCCATTAGATTTGAACCTTGATGGTAAGGATAACAACTCAGCAACTTAACCATCAAAACATGCCACTATTGGCATTATTTGAAGCAATGTTAAATATCAACCTACTACTATATTAAATTATCACCATAATACTTCATACAAGTCTAAACTAGGCAACCCCACCGTAATATCCATTGATGACTTGACTGCAAGAAAAATAGGAAACACTTTTGAAGGAGACATACTTGTCATATATATAGAAAAATTAGATGAAGACAAAAAAATACGAGAGGTTCTACGTGCAGACTTGATAGACTTCAGAGGAGAAATGACAATAACTCTAAATGTGACAGGGAATCTTGTACACCAATTCAAAAACATGATATTGCTAGGGACATCTATTACAATATCAAGATTTCAAGTAGCACATAGAAAAAACTACAACAGTGGAGATTTTTAATGCATATTGATACTCCAAGAGTTAAGCACAATTGAAACTATATCGTGAGTCTGCCAATTGGAATATAAATTTATACCAAGCACCACAATTAAAAAACTACTCTTGAGCACATTTACCTATGCCATTGGCACAATAAGTGCACTAGTCATTGCAAGATGACCTACATGACCCCAATATGTCATTGACATAAAAGACAAAAATAATGACGAGGACAAAGTATAGGCAAAAATCACACTGAACACCCATTATTTCTATGCAACATGTGCAGTATCCATATTTCTATTGAATACAAAATTCTAATAAGCAAAAAAACAAACCTATTGTCAATGAATAACTCCAAGTCAACTCCACATTCCAAGAAGAATCCATGCAAATAACATACCAGTTGCAAAGAAGCAAGAGTCCTACAATGTTGTTTAGAAACACTGTCTAACAGAATGACATGGAAACAACATTTTGCATAGGCATTGCTACATTCATCTGAACACTAAATGATAGGAGAATATTGGATGCCTTGAATGTATTTCTACAAACAAAACTTCAAGTAATCAAACTTTGATAATTGAGCACTTGTACTCCTAATGAATTCATACACAAGCTACATTAATATCAAAACATATCTTGCAAGTTGATGGGGTTCTCAAAGTAACAAACCTATTCTCAAATCCATTTCAAGCATTTTGTTCCCAATGCAACTTGAAATTTGAAAATTATGGAATGCTAGAAGATAAAATAACTCAGTGCAATAGTTGTAATCAAGAGGTTTCATATGTATATTCACTCAACTTGAAGACTGTGATCACAACTCATAATAAATAAATTATCTAGTGTTTAATAGACAAGTCCATTGTTGAACAATTACTACCAAGCTTGAAAGATACAAAAGTTGAGGACTATAAATAAGACAAGTCAAAGTTCATCTTTATCTTTCGAGATTTCACTGCCAAAGGTCAATTCACCCTAAGCCACAACAATGCCATCAATCAGGCCTTGACAAATGGAGATTGAACAATTGCTCACACCAAAAGGTAAATATTATTGGAAATAATTCTTCAATTGTATGTTGTTATTAGTGTTACACAAATTGTAGTATTAACCAAACAATGTAAAGTTTGTAGTATTAACCTTAAAAATCTTAGTATTCACCAAGCAATTAGTTAAAGAAGAATTTTCTAGTATTAACCCAACATTTTGTTATGAAGGGATTCCAACATGCAATATTGATTGTGCAATATTGACTGAGTGGTTGGGCACCAAAGAATGTATAGTATTGACCAAGTAATCAAGAATCAAAGGACTCATAGTGTTGACCAAGTGTTCAATCCTAGTATTGATCGAGTGATAACAGAATGCATTTGTCAAATATTTAATTGATTGAGGCTAACTATTTGGATGTTTATTGATGTTTTGGAAAAGAATTCAAGCCAACTTTTCCTAGTTTATGATATACAAGAAAGGTCAAGCTATGAGGATAGAATGTACAAGTGGAACATAAAATAAGATGGATATGTGAGTGAAAAGTAGAACAGGAAAGTGTGGAAGACAAGCTACAAAGAACATCTAATCAAGAAGGATCTAGAAGTCAAACTAGAACAAAGATCTAAATCTGTAAAGATAGTTGCTTCATAAATTAGGTTAAATTGTTGTTGCTTTATAACCATTGTAGTAGTAAAGAAATCTCTTAATAGAGTTGACTTAAAAATTATTTTGTAAATCCTCTAACAAGGTGACATTTCAAGATTGAAGTGTTTGAAGACCTCTTACCAGGCCACTCCTAACAAGGTGATCTAAATCCTCTAACATGGTCATACTTAATAGTATGTTTTTTAACCTTTAACAAGGTTGGCTCCTATCAGGGCTCACTTTAGAAGAGTAAAAAATATTGTAACTAGTTGCATGGTGGTTTTCACAAATTGGGGTTCCATGTTAAATCTTGGTTTCACTTGTGTTCATGTTATTTCCTTTATGTTTTAAATTTTTGCAACTAAATTACTAGAGGTTATAACTCATTAATAATCATAAGATTTCTTTGTTAACTGAGTATCAATAATATTTTAGTGTTAACCTAGCTAGACAGTATTGCATGACCGGTGAAAATTTGTATTGAAATCTAAGGAACAAGGAATTATTTTTGTGGTAATTGATTCACCCCTGCCCTTTCAATTACTCTCTTACATTTCCAACAATTGGTATTAGAGTGTTTGGTGCTTGCGGGAAAGTTTTTTAAGGACGTAAGCTAAAGATCAATATGTCTTATAGAAGGGAGATTCCTAAGCTCAACAAAGATAACTTTTCAGCATGGGAGAGTTGATGAAGCTACATCTATCAAGCATTAATGATATTGGTCTGTTTTACTTGAAAATAGATATGTGCCACCACCTATACCTATGGCTATGGAGCAGATTAAAGAGACAAAGGACCACAGTGCAAAAATGATTGATATAGATTCCTCTCTAAACTATTCTAAATTTGATGAGGTCAAAGATTGTCCTACTATATTTGATATATGAGAAAAGTTGGAGAGTATTTATGGAGGTGATTAAAATGTGCAAAGAGTCAAGGAAGAAAGCTTGAAAGGCAAGTTTGATTGAATGAAACTTAAAGAAGGTGATAACATTATCCAATATAGTGAAAGAATCAATGAAAGTGTGAGTGCAATAAAAGCTACGGGAGGTAAAATTGATGATGAAACAATAGTCATCAAGGTAATAAGAACACTTCTTCCTACTTATGTAATTAGAGTTTGAAAAATTCAAGAGATGGGATGGAATCCTAAAAATGATATAACCTTGGATGCACTTGTGGGAAGATCAACTACTTTTGAGTTGGATAACTTTGATAACTTTGCTCCTACGTCTAGCAATCTTGAATCTGCATTGAAAGCCAAACTAACCCTTGGTAGAAAAGGAGGAAATCAAAAGGCAAACGGATTGATAGTGATGAAGAAGATGATTATGATGAAGACCTTGAAGTTATTGAAGCCCTAATATCAAAAATAGTATCAAAAGGGAAAGGCAAAATCCCATTGATATGTTTCTCATGTAAGAGGTTTCTCATATTGCTACAAGATGTCCAAAAAAAAAAGATAAAGATGAGAAAAAGAAAAATAGATTCAAAGGCAAGAAAGACTTCAAAAGCTACAAGGACTACAAAGACAAAGGTAGGAAATCTTGTTACATTGCTAAATATTTTGATAGTGATGATAATGAAGAAGTAGTTTACATTGTTGTTAAGGATGAATTAGATAATGAGGAAAATGAAAAGATTACACTTATCTCTCATGTTAGAAAAAATGATACATGGATCATAGATAGTTGTTATTTCCATCACATGATTGGTGAGAAAACTACATTTGAACATTTAGAATACTATGATGGTGGAAGTGTTAGATTTGAAAATATCAAACCATGTTATGTGAAAGGAAAATGAATCATAGCATTAATAGAAGGAATCAAATTTGAAAATGCCTATTAGGTTGAAGGATTAAGATATAATCTACTCAGTGTAGCTTAGCTAAACAATATAGGGTACAAGGTAGAATTCATGAATGACAAAGCTAAACAATTGGATGGAAAAGGAAACCTAGTTGGAACTGGCAATCAGACAAAAGAAAATTTATTTTACCTAGATCTCACTAAAAGTACATGTTTACTAGCTTATATAGAGGAAATTTTGTTGTGACATAAAAGGATGTGTCATGTTAACTTTGATAACCTAGTTACCATAAGAAAGAACAAAAGAGTAAGAGGCATACCTTATCTGAAGAAACCTGAGATGTACATGCACAAACAATTTCAAATTGGCAAGATGGGTAAATGAAGTTTTAGAAGTAAGTCCTTTAATTCTAAAGAAGTTTTGGAACTAGTTCATATAGATCTTTGTGGGCCAATAGGTGTGTAAAGCTACTATGGAGACATATATTTTACTCTATTTGTTAATGATTATTCTAGGATGATGACTGCAATATTTTTGAAAGATAAATTTGATGTTTCTCAAAAGTTCAAATGGTATTTGGCTAGAGTTGATAAAGAAACAAGGAATAATCTAAATGTCTAAGCTTAGATAGAGGAGGAGAATTCATCTCAAATGAATTCAATGAGTTTTGTAGTGAAAGATGAATCAAAAGACAGGTATCAACACCTAGAACTCTAGAGAAAAATGGAATAGTAGAAAGAAGGAACATATCCATCAAGGAATGCACAAGGACACTAATGACTGAGAAGAATGTTGCACCATAATACTGGAGAGAAATAATCAACATAGTAGCTTATACACTTAATGAAGTTCAACTGAAGAAAGGTACAAACAAAACACCTTATGAATTATGGTATGGGTAGAAGGCTAATGTTTATTATCTTAGAGTATTTGGAAGAAAATTCTATATCTTGAAAGATGTAAAGAAAGGAAAGCTTGATGCAAAAACTGATGAAGGTATATTCCTAGATTACTCTAATAAAAGTAAGGTATACAAATGTTTGAATCTTTCTACTCACAAAGTCATTGAAAGTGCACATGTGAAGATTGATGAGTTTGCAAAAAGAAGTGAAGAATAGAGAAACAAGGAACTTAAATATTACCTAAAGTTTATTTACTATGAGGAGGAACCTACGACTTTACCAGAATCAATTGTAGTTAATCAGCAGTTGGCAATACAACTCGAGTCTCAAACTAAGGCACCCGAGTCACAAATAGTTCAACTCGAGTTGCAGTCACAAGCAGTACACCCTGAGTTACAAGAAATACAACCTGAGTCACAATTAGAGGAACCTAAGTTACAACTAGATCAGCCAGATGAGCCTAAGTAGAAGACAGAAGATCATGGTGAACCAAGTTCAGAATCAAGAAAGAAAGATCCAAGACTTGCAAAATATGTCAGAATAAATCATGCACTTGATCAAATAATTGCAAGAGAGACATAATGCATACTAACAAGGAACAAATTAAAAGGTACATCTTTACTTAGTGAATTTGAGCCTAGATCTATAAAAAATGCATTACAAATGAGGGTTTAATAAAGGCAATGAATGAAGAAATTGAACAAATAGAAAAGAACAAAACTTGGTCTCTTGTACCGAGACCTATGATAAGAATGTGATTGGAACAAAATGGATATTTAGAAATAAGTTAAATAGGAATAGAGAAGTAACAAGGAACAAGGCAAGGCTAATATGAAAAAGTTATGATCAAGAAGAAGGTATTGATTATGGGGAAACATTTGCCCCTACAAGAAGTCAAAATACTTCTAGCATATGTAGCACAAAAGGGATTCAAATTATATTAGTTAGATGTTAAATAAAATTTCTTGAATGGAGTCTTGAATGAACACTAAAAGACATGGGAACATTGGATGTCTTAAATGCATTTCTACAAACAAAACTTTAGGCAATCAAACTTTCTTAATTGAGCACTTGTACTCCAAATGAATTCATACACAAGCTACATTAATATCAAAATATATCTTGTAGGTTGATGGGGTTCTCAAAGTAGCCAATGTATTCTCAAATCCATTTCATACATTTTGTTCCCAATGCAACTTCAAATTTTAAAATTATGGAATGCTAGAAGACAAAAAAAAAAATTCACTGTAACAGGTGTAATCAAGAGGTTTCATATGTATATTCACTCTACCTGAAGACTATGATCACAAATCACAATAAAAAAATCATCTAGTGTTCAATAGACAAGTCCATTGTTGAAAAATTACTACCAATCCTGAAAGATACAAATGTTTAGAACTATAAAATAAAATAAGATGGATATGTGTGTGAAAAGTAGAGCAAGAAAGTGTGGAAGATAATTTTCAAAGAAAATTTGATTAGGAAGGATCCAAAAGTCAAACTAGAATAGAGATCCAAATTTGCAAAGATAGTTGCTTCATAAATTAGGTCAACTTGTTGTTTCTTTTTAACCATTGTAGTAGTAAAGAAATCTCTTAATAGAGCTAACTTAACAGTCATTTTGTAAATCTTCTAACAAGGTGACATTTTAAGATTGAAGTTTTTGAAGACCTCTAACTAGGCCACTCCTAACAGGGTGATCTAAATCCTCTAATAGGGTCATACTTAATAGTATGTTATGTAACCTTCAATAGGGTTCTGTCCTAACAGGGCTCACTTCAAAAGAGTAAGAAGTATTTTAACTAGTTGCATGGTGGTTTCCCAAATTGAGTTTTCACATTAAATCATGGTGTCATTTATGTTCATGTTATTTTCTTTATGCTTTAAGTTTCTGCAACTAAGTTACTAAAGGTTATAACAAAATAATAATCATAAGATTGCTTTGTTAACCAATATCAATAATATTTTAGTGTTAACTAAGCTGGACAATATTACATATTTAGTGAAAATTTGCATTGACATCTATGGGACAAGGAATTATTTTTGCGGTAGTTGATTCACCCCTCCCCTTTTAGTTACTCTCTTACATTTCCAATAAATATGACTAATGAAAAATTAATGGTTATTAAAAAATTTGGAAGCAAGTTATTATGAGACATAGTTACAATTTACTAACATTCATAATGTGGAAATTGTAGATATCATGGATAGCTATAATGATGTATCAAGCTACAAGTCATGCTAGTTGCAAAAGGTATTTGTTTCTATAAAACAAGATGTGTAATTAAATAATGTATATGCATGAATTTGATATCCAAGTCAACTCTATATGTCACATATTTTTAATGAAATAAGGTATATGGATGAATATGAGACCCAAATCCACTCACTATGTGAAACAATCCCCCTCTAGCCATTAGAACAATAATAATTATATATGAAACATGATTTCCTAAATACTTCATTGATGTAAAATATCATTTAAATAAAATGTGCAATTGCTTTGCATGCTTTATCCTATGGCATATATGGTATATAAAACACTATCCAAATTTCTATTGTCATATGCAAATACTAGACTTAGGCAAGAACTTTGATGCTTTGCATCCTTATTACTAAAACAAATTAATGTTTCAATACTCATGATATTTATATACTTATGTTTATTCCTTGTTAAAATTATATTTGATTTTGATTTTGATTTTGATGGCATTTATATTCCATATAGTTAATGAAATAAGTGTTTTAAAAATAATATATAGTTTAGTAGGCAAGAGCCTACAACACAATGATAAATTGTGAGCCTCTTATTTGGGAGGTCTTGGGTTCGAGTATACTCGAGCTAAATAAATAATAATAATAATAAATCACAACACATAATAATAATGAATCTTGGCTTCAACCTCTTATCGATCATATATATATAGAAAAATATTTTGTAAATATTAATATATTTTTAGTTATAATATAATTATATAGTTTTGAAATAAATTAAATTATATATTTATAATATAATTATCTAATTTTGAATTATGTTATATAATTTTTTTACGAGTTCATTAAAAAAAGTTTATTAGTGAAGATTTTTTTTTTAATGGGTGGTTGAAGCGTAAATTATTTACTATTTATTAGTTGAAGTTAATTATTATTATGTTTTATTGGGAAAAAACGTGATGACCTCTTCTCTTGTGAACTGTATGAGTTATGTGAATTCTATAAGCTTCTTCTCTCAATTGGATGTGCCAAGGTACCATAGGCAATGTGTTCACTTCTAGTGAACTAAATATGCCTTGCTCTTCTATCAATCATTGGATCTACATCCAAAAAAGGATGCATTCAAGGATGGATGAATTATGGTTTGTTCTTGTAGATCTAAGAAGAGAGGATTGAATAATTTTGGTAAACAAAGAAACATAACCCAAGCTAGGTTTACTTTGGGGAATGGAAGTAGGTGAGATGAGAAATGGTCAAACCCCTTTGTCCCCCTCTAGAACAAAGTAATGGAGGATAATAAATCAAGACCAAGTTTGTCTTCCCTAGATTGTAGAAATAAGGAAGCCCTAACTCAAGCTCCTATGTTAGCTGTAAATCATATCTAGGAGGGTGATAAAAAAGAGTCGGTTGTGTTATGTTTATCAGAAAGCTTGATAAATTATATTCAAATTAGATGCTAGGATCTTGAACTATTTTCCTATTGGAAAGGCCTAGGTATGGAGTATCTTCTGTAGTGATTTGGCTTTAAAACTATTTAGGTAAGCACATAAACTTAACAATCATGGACAATGAGTCATATATTTGGCTTGCAATAGCTTGGATTTAAAATCTAAACTCTTCTATGGGGAAGACCTAGTTTTGAATGATCATCCCTTAAAAAATTTAGATTAGAAACCCTACTTTGATCCAAAGAAATCAACAAACTTTTAAGAAAATAAAGCTATCCTACTTCCAAATCTTCCAATTGAATTCTTAGTTAAGGATACACTTAGGTTTATAGATAATAAATTAGGATCTTATGTAGGAATAGTGGAATCTTATGTGTCCTACTCCAACCCAATTATTATAGTTAAATTAGATGTAATGTTATTAATCTTGAACCTTTGGATAATGATATTAATGATAAAATTATCTTTGTTGAGCCAAGACTCACTGAATGTCTCTTTAGGATAGAACCAGAACTTGTGAATTCCTTCTCTAAAGATGTTTGTAATAAGATTAACTTATAGGCCAACCTAGATGTTCAAATTTCACTTAATTAAAAGGATGGTGGTTTCTTAGTCCAACTGGTGGACACTTTGGAGGAAGGGGAGATAAGAGATTACCCTCCCTACCTAAAATTAATGATCATTAGGAGTGGAACATCATGAGGAAGATTGTCCCTCATTGTTGACATCTATACAAGAAACCTCCTTTAAAGAAAACTAATCAAGATTTAGAGGAGGATGAAGAACTCTGTATAATAGATTGACCCCTTGTAGGGAAGATCCATGCGAAACTATGGAACAAAAAGATGTAGAAGTAAATTTGCTAATTGAAGCCCTCTATAATATGGTAGTGGATGACCTTGTGAATCCATTTTTGGATGAGATTTGTGATGAGGAAAAAGTGAAGCTACATAAATCTATTATGATCTTTAATATTTTTAAAGAAGATCAAAGGAAAGAGGAAATACTTCCCTCCACTTAAAAGGAACTCTCATGGTTTTAGAACCAAGATAAACTATTTGAGGACAATTTAGGTCCTCTGGATATAGGAGCTTCCCTTCCAAGTAGGGTGACCTAGGATTGGCGGAAGTACTGAAGAAGAGAGGGTAGAAATCCTTACAAGAATTGAGAACCATGGCTTGGGTAACTAAGGAAAAAGTTAAACTCACCAATATTGTTCATGCCGGGAAGGGGAAGGACATTTACACAATACCATGAATATCATAACGTGGAATTTTAGGGGCCTAAATTCCCCCAAAAAATAGTGATTCTAAAGCGTTGCATTTCTACTACTAAGGACAACATAATTCTTCTTTAGGAAAAAAAATTAAATAGCGAAGAGATGGGTAAATTTAGAAGGTCTTTAGGTTGGAGGGAGATAAGGGACTCCCTAGTAGAAGATACCTCGGGTGGGATTTCCATAATTATGAGATCCAATAAAGGTTTCTAATATTCCTTAGAATTCTACGGGAATTGGATATGTGGTTCAGTGAAAGGTATAAGATCTTATATTTGTTATAAGCTTTTTAATGTCTATGGTCCAATCAACAATTGAGACAAATATAGATTAGGGAAGAAACATAAGGAGAGTATATATTTAGAAAGTGAAGGTGTATCCATCCTGGGAGGGGACTTCAATGCTTTGTCCCTCTTAAAAGAGAGGGTGAAGCAACTCCCTCTCCTTGGACTCTAGGGAGTTTTCTAAGTGGGTCAATACACTAGGTCTAATGGAAATGGAATGTTTGAAAGATGCTTTACATAGAACAATAGAAGGAGGGGATTCAAAAATATTACATAAAGATTAGATATATTCCTTATTTATGTGGATCAATCCACTTTACCTATTTTATTTCAATCTGAAGTAAGACCTATATCAAGTTCAAATCACTTTCTTATGGAACTCAAAATTTTAAAGGACAAGCATCCCAATATCCTTTCAAATTTGAGAAAATGCAAATCAAAGATGAGAATTTTCTTAAGTTGATCAAAAATTGGTGGGGGTAAACAAAAGTCTTAAGTTCCAAACTTTTCTAGGTTGTAAGTTGAAAGTTATTAAATGCAAACTAAATTGAAAGTTATTAAATGTAAATTGAAGGAGTGGAATTCAGATTTCTTCGATAATATCTTTGAAGATAGGCTTACTTTGGAAGATAAACTGAAACCCCTCAACTTTGAAGTTATGGAGAATGGAATGGGAGAATAGTAGTTCTTGGAAGGAAAAATATCATGTAGCAATATGAATTGAAATTGAGGGAGGTTTGGTTGGAGGCAAGTGATAAAAATACCAAGTTCTTTTATAACAACTCTAAATAGAGAAGGATGATGAATTGAATCATGTCTATCAAAAGGTGGATGGGAGTACAAAGGAGTCCCCTAATGAGATTGGCTTGGAGACAATCTCTTACTTTGAAGAAATATACAATAACTCAATTAGTTCTAACTTAAATGCTTAATAAGATATTCTTATAGGAATTCCCAAGATTTTTTTTGAGGAACAAAATTAGTTATTATTATAGAAAATATCTAAACCAGAGGTTGAATCAACTCTTAAACAAATTCATTTGAAAAAATATCTAGGGCTAGATGGATTTCATGCCTTCTTCTTCTAGAAATGTTGGGACTTTATTGAAGATGATATAACTCAATCCTTGGGAGGTGTTAGAAAATATGGAAAACTTTTGAAAGAAGCTAATAATACTTTTATTACTCTCATCAGGAATAAGGATAGTGTGGAAAATTTTGATGACTTTATACCAATTGCTCTCTGTAATACTCTCTAGAATGTTTTTACCAAGATCTAGGCTTCTAGACGCCAAGGGATTTTATTTGACCTTACTAGCTAGTAAGGAACAAATGGGTTTCCTTCCAGGTAGATCTATATATGATGGCATGCATTATCATAGCATAGGAAGCTATCCATTCAGTTTAGAAAAACAAGGCCACCAATATGCTCATCAAGTTAGATATCAAGAAGGCATACGATAGGGTAGATCAAATTTTTTTATGCAAATATCTAGAGGCATATGGTTTTCCTAAACAATGGATAGAATTAATCTTCAAATGCATCTCGACTATGAAATTGTCTATGTTAGTCAAAAGCACTCTAGTAGGCATTTTCAGTATTTCATGAGGACTAAGAAAAGGTGACCCAATATCCCCTTTTCTCTTTATTCTAATGGTGGATACATTAGGAAGATTGATATTTTGAGATAGATCTTTAGGGTGATTAAGGGATTCCCCATAAGAAGTTACCTGGAACCAACCAATTGGAAATATTTTGTAGACTATACTATGTTGTACAAGTAAATCTCGATAAAGAAGGCCATGACCTTGAAAAAAATTCTAAATAAATATGTTATAGGGTCAGGATAAGATATTGATAAAGATAAATCAAACATCTTTTTCTTCAACATTGATCCTAGTATGGAGGAGCAAATTTGTGCTATTTTTTATTTTAATAAGGTGGGTCTACCTATAAACTCAGGTCAACACTTATCTAGGCTATGGGATCCTCTCATAAAGAAATTGAAATTAAAGGTGGTTGGCTAGAAGGAAAGGTGGCTCCCTTCTATAGGGAGGAAGACCTTGGTTTCATCAGTCTTATCAACTCAACCAATATATCAACTTTCTTGTATGGATCTTCCAAGTAGTAAACTCACTAACATCAATGGTTATCTGAGGTTTTTTTTTTCTAGCAAGGTAGTGCAAAAAAAATAAAGTTCTCCCTACTATCTTGGGATCAATTTTGCAAATCAAAGGATTTAGGGGGGTGGGCATCAAGAATGTCAAACTTCAAGGGAGGACTTTAGGACAAAGGTTAGTTTGTAGGATGATTACATTCCCTAAACTAAAGTGTTTCAAGATCCTAACTCATAAATACCTAGCTTCCCCTTATCTAATTAATTTTTTTGGGAAGCTACTCCTACTAAAGGCTCAAGATTTTGGAATTTCCTGATTAAATACAAATCTATCATTCAAAATAAACTAACTTGGAATCTTGGTGATGGAAGGGATGCTCTATTTTGGCATGATTCATGGGGAGAATATATAACCCTTGACTTTTGAGAAACTGTGTTGTGATTCCAAGAGCTTATATGTAGTGCCTCTCGTGTTTGTAGTTTGTACCTTGTCTATTTTTGATTTGAGAGATACTTGATACTCTTATTGATATTTGTACCTTGAGATGACCTGAGGGTTGAATGTTATACTTTGATTTTTGTACCATAGATGCTTTGTTGCTATGCTATTCAGTTTATCATACTTGCATGTTGATGCTATTTTGAAATGACAGTAGATCTATGATATCTGATTATCTGGTTATATGATGTATTGGAGACATATGTGGTTTTTGTGATGTGATGGATCTTATGCTTTGGTTATTTACTTCATTCTCATCTTTTATGATTAATGCAAACATGACTGGTGTAAATGGATTAATGAGTTATTTAATGCTTTAATTGCTTCATCTATTATGTTATATGAAATTGCACTTGATCGTGTGTTTTAGTGTGCAGGAATTATATCCCTGGTAGTGGCACATGGAGATAGTGATCCAGTTGTTCATATTTTACCAATGTCGCTCATGTATGGTCGATGTATCCTTATTTAGTTGTTTTAAATTAAAACCTTTTGGTGATTAGTAAATCTGAACTCATCTGCATTATGTGATTAGACTAGTGAGCATGTCTATGCATTTAGAAGTTCGCATTCGTCGCAAAAGTGTTAAGTGTTTTTCTGTGATTTTGAGTTTTTGGGTTTTAAATCTTTTCAAATTTAACTTCTAGGAGCTTTGCCTTAGGCGAATTTCCATTATGGATAATAACTTATTTTTGTTTGGATTGATTCAAAGTTTAACTACTCCAGCTAGCTATTTTCCATAATCAAATATTCATTCAAAATGAATAAGTATTGAAAAAGTGAATTGATTATTCACTTCTCACATTTTGGAAATTGAATTTGGAGAGCAAATTTGGAAATGCTCTTCTGAAGGATTATTGTTTTGTTTTTTGTGGGAGCTGTGAGCATGGGATCTTTGTGAGGTTGGTCTCGTTGGATTAAGCTCGAGGAGTTCTCGCTTTGCCGTCAGTTTTAGTAGTTTTGGTGGATTGGTTATTTTATTCTGCGGGTTTCTGTTTTGGCCCCTTTTGTTGTCAGGTAGGGCCTTCCCATTTTAATGTTTTTGCTCTATTTCTGCTTCTGTTTCTTGTAGCAATATGTTAGGAGGTTGAGAACTAGTGTTCCCCTCCGTTTCTGGTTGCTAGTTCAGCCCGATTGGTAAGGTATGAATGTTTTCCCTATTTTTTGAAATGGGGGTTTGGGTTTTTGGGCTGTTATGCTGGCCGTTTTTGCATACGGTGTCTGATTCCTTTTATTTTTGGAATTTTGGGGTTTTTGAACCCAAAGGCCAAATTGGTTTTAATTTTGAATTTTTTTCCAAAATTTGGGGTTTTTACCTCATTTTGCATGCCACCTTATTTTCTCAGGTTTTCTCGGCACATTGTGGTTCGTGGACCTGGATGATCTGTTTGGATACTAGTTGGAACACTTTTGCATCTTTTGTTGCATTAGGAAGCATGTAGCATCTGTAATCCCAATTATGGTTCGGTTGATTGACTTCTGTTTGCATTCTCATCTTGTCCTTGTGTATGATCTCTATGATGGTGGTGTGCCACACACATGTACATCTGTTGGGTGACCTGTAGGGCCTGATCTTTCGTGGTACTTCTAGAAGTTGTGATCATTGGGGTTGGGTTGGGAGTTTGCATGCCTACGAGCAATCATCACTGGATGAGCATGAGTAGGGTAGGGTAGCATATGGAGGGGGCTTATATCTCATAGCCTGGTGACCTTAGTCCCACAGGGTTAGCAGAGGAAGTTTTAAGTAAGTGATAATTAAATAAAACATTGGGTTGTAATAAAATTTAAGATAACAAAAAGTATATGCGGGGCCCTCCGTTGAGGAGTTGAAACACATGATCCGAGCTTGGGCTTGTTGATGCCAAGTGATTCTCCATGATGTCAGTCCCTACATAGTAGCCCATTGAGATGTCTAACCAAGACCTGCAGTTATGCATTGTCTTTGTCTTGGGTTCAGTCATCATATTGCTTGGCGTGTGTGTTAGCCATGGATGTTTGTTTTGCATGTGGTTGTAGTTGGATCATTATCCCCATCAGCACGACGGGTGTGGACCTATAGGTGCCATGTGGTTGGGAGGTGTACCCACCTTCACCACTGCTAGGGACTAGAGTACATAGACGATCTTGAGCCTAGTACGATCATTGCTAGATGTTTTCACTTGGTACTTTAGTCTTCAGAGTATGCTTCCTTGTGATTTATGCTTTCATTGGGATGCTTTTTTATCATGTGCGTAGATGATGTTAGTTTGATGTATTTCTTTATGAGAATGAATAATGTATGTTAGATGATGTTATCTCACACTTTACTACTAGTAGCATGTTAGATTTCCTTATGATTGTTGTAGCATGTTTAGTAGTGACATCCTGTTACGATAGCACCAATGATTTGATTGATAGGTTGGGATGTTATGCGTGGGGGGATGGCTAGGACCCACAATGGTCTTATGATGCCATTGACGGTTGGGAGGAACCACATACTTAGTGGTTTTTTTTCTCATTATGATGTTTTCCCTTTCCGTACTTTCCCTTCATTTTTTGATAGATGGTTAGATTTCAGCTTTCCATCTTTTAATTATTCAGTTGTAGCTTGAGTGTTCATGCCTCGAGATGTGGATCCGGTACTCTCCAGTGTGGAGGTTTTATACTCTATTTTTCCCTTTTTGTGTTCTCTTTAGCTTTTTTTGTGTTTCTTTGGGCGAGACTTTGTCAGCATGGTGCAACATAAAAGTGTATCGCACGCCCATAGAAACTGTGTTGTGCGACATTGGAAAGTATTGCACACCTCTTGGAGAAATGTCATGTGATACTGGAAAGTATCACACCTCCTTAGAAGAAATGTCGTATGATACACTTCCAATATCACATGCTCTTTTGAGAAGTATCGCCCGAACCTTGATTGTGTCGCCCTCCTTCTAGAGAAATATCGTACGACACTGGTGAAGTATTGCATAGTGCTGATATAGTGTCACACGAATTTTATGAAACCTATGCAGGTGGGCAGCGAGCACTTTTTGGTTTAATCCAAACTTTTTAGGGATGGTTCGGGGTACCCTCTTAAGTGTTCTTCAATCCCTTGGCGGTGCATTTTGAATTTTGTTGTGTTTTTTTGTAGTTCGTTCTTCAGGGTTTAAAATATATCATTTAAGTATAAGTTGACATATATTTAATTTCTTATACTTAAGATATATTTGAATATATGCAATGATTCATTTGAGATGGGTTTCAGACCTCTACAAGCTAAGATAAAGATTCTAAGAAATTTTAGGGCTTCAGAATTCAGACTTAGCCAATTTTCAGAAGTTTGTTTTGATCTTTTAGCTTGGTCGATCTTTTATGTTTTTTTGTTTGTGTTTTGGTTAGTGGTGATGTTTGGAGATCCGTTGGGTGCTAGGATGGTTGTTAAGTCTTCCTGTCATGTCCCCTTTTCAAATAATTAAAAATAATAATCTTTGCTAAGGAAGGCAGGCCCAAAAAGGTGAAGTTTTAGAAAAAAGGGATAATCTTTGAAAGATAATGGACTAATAAATGAAAATTATTATTAAAATATGTTTTATTAACCTCTTTTGGATGTGAGTTAGGGTTATGCCCTCTTTTAAGGGGTTTGGAGGCATTTTGGGCTCATTCCAGAACTTGATTTTTGTGCATTGCTTTGTTGTTCTTCAGAGGTTGCCAAACCTGTGGAGAAGGAGACCTAAGAATGAGAGTTTGTAAGTTTTCAGGAAGGCTAAGGATGGGAGTTTAAAGCCATTCCATTTGCATGCTCATGCAGAGTTTTCTTTTGTGCTGAATAGTGCAGATTTGTGGGTTTTCGGGTGCATTTTTTTGTAAGAGTTTGGTGTTTCCAGTTGAGTATTTCATATGAGTTTGGGTTGCTGTTGTATTTAAGACTTTTAGATGTTAAAATAGAGCTGAATATATTTATTTGGATATGATTATACTTCTATGATAGATTATTAAGTTTTTGTGGTGATTCTAGGCTATTTTGTGCTATTTTCAGGAGCCCGATGAGCATTGTTTTTGTCCTCCGTTTGGGAGCTATTGTGTGCATGTTATACAGATCTGGAAATGTCATTTTATAGGCTGTTATGCTGCTCAAATTTTTGTAAAAATTTTCACATTCAGATTTATTAATAATAGGTGAAGCTGTGAAGCTTTTGGCACTATTTCTGGCATACCTGATTTGGGGTTTATTGAGAAATTGGTAGATCTTTGAAATATTGGTTGTTTGATTTTAAAGATCTGATTTGAGGCTTGAAATATCATACAAAATCAGTAAAGGGGCATTTCAGTGGTATCAGAGCTATGATCTTGCCAGCCTGAGGGTTTGTAGAAGTTTGCATCTCAGGTTTAAGAACTACCCAAATCTTGCATGTCATAATTTATGGTTGCATGTTGCTTCTAATCAGCTGCATGTCAAAATTTATGGTTGCATGCTACTTCTAATCATTTGCATGTTACTTCTTGGTGAATTTGGTGGTTGCATGTTTCTTCTAATCAGCTGCATGTCAAAATCTATGGTTGCATGCTACTTCTAATCATTTGCATGTTAGTTCTTGGTGTTTGAAGAAGTTATAACCTATTGGGGTTACACTCTACTTTATCCAGAATGGACAGGTATAGTACAGAGTCTCAGAGGACACAATCTTGGATAATTGATATCCAGAGTCAGAATAGTAGAAAGGATGGTTATTTAGACATTTGAGATAAATTTAGGAAAATAATCCATGACATGTCTGAACAGTTGGTTGAGCACCACCGTATGATGAATGACATGTTGTCCGACCTAGCTAAGGTGGATAAGTTGACTAGATTTCTATTTGGAAGATTTTCTTACAGGGCAGATGACACAATTACCAAGAACTTGCATGAGGAGTTTGAGAAACTAGCTTATAGCCAGGCAGAGGTCTCAGATTCTACTTAGCCATAGGAGGTAGTGGGTTTAGATGATGATTATGAGAATGTTGTTGTGCATGATGGTAAGATACCTGATAGAAATGAGCAGACATTGAGCATTCATGACTTTGTTGAGAAAGAGTACCAGGCACAGTTAGAGGCTTCGTCACATGAGGTTGATGTTGGTAGTACTTCACATGATTTTTCTAGCCAACCGAAAGTGAACAAAGATAGTATTGTGACTTCATTATCTCATCATGATAGGTATCTAGAGTTAGTTGCTATTGGTCATATTACTCAGGTGCAGAGTTTGTTTGAGTTACCAGTTGATTCTAGTTTACAGATATGGACTCAAGATTGTTATATTGGCATTTGGGATTCAGTTGACTAGAGATCTTTAACACTTTTTGGTAGCAGTGTTTGTTTGGGTGCTATCATGGATTTGATTAGCAGATTGCACAATGTTGTCTTTTCTTGTGCTAGCAGCTTGTCTGATGTTGGTATTAGTTTTTATACATCGGTGTTGGGCTTTGTTCATATATCTAGTCGACCATACTTGCTGGAATGTGTTGATGATCTTTCATATTTGGCAGTGTGTACAAATGAGTCCCAGGATCATATTGGCATTGATGACATCCAAGAGGATGCAGTGGACAATTTTGAAGACTTAGTTTCCTTGGCAATTTCTTTTGGTACAAAGGAGTTGGACAGCAGTGCTATAGTTTTTGATACTCCGTATGTTGATATGAGCTTTGGATTTGATTCACAGGATATGGATGGTAATACTCTAGAGACTAGTAACTTTGAGGATATTCCTTTAGACAGTGCATCAAAGGAGGTTTGTAGGAGATAGTCTAGACAGTGCCATCATGTGTCTAATTAGTTGAGAGTTAGTGAGTGAGACATTGCTATCGCTTGCCAACATTTTGATGCTGCTCATGAGTTGTTAGCAGTTTATGGATGGGGTTCTCCTACTAGTGATGAGCGGGAAGGAAATTATCTTTCCTTGATAGAGATCCACTCTTTATGGGAGGCTATTCGGATTTTGAGACAGAATTATATGCAGTTGTTAGTTGATAGAGATTATCTTATGGAGTGGGGGAGTACAACATATGACACATTATTGGCCAAGGAAGATGAAGTGAGTGAGCTTAATCAACAACTCAAGGTGACTTCTGAGATTCTTGAGAGTACATAGTTGGCTTTCAAGGAGTCATAGTTTTATTTGGCTAAGGTGACCATGGAGTTATAGCAGCTACAGTCTTTACCAGATTCTACACAGTCACAAGCTATGGTGTCTGGTGATCTGAGGATGTCGATGGTCGAGATTGTCAAAGACAGTGGAGATGGGGATGCATCCATCCTTGATACTAACATTAGCATATCGAGTTCGTCCCCACTAGAGTCAGGTTCAATTGAGTTGGGTCCTGCAGTAGATTGTTGTGGTATGCCTGACATGGTGGTGACCTCTAGTACTAATGGAACGAAGACTAGAGATGTTGTATCAAAGACCATGTGTGATGTTGGTGAGCTAACAATTGGCATGGTTCATGCTACTAATACTACTCCCTTGGTGATATCTTCAGAGGTAGTAGTTAGTTCCAACCTAGTTAGTGATCGATTGCAGTTAGCTACATCTGGATTGCAGTCTGAGCTACTGACTGAGATTGGCGCATTCTATCAACATTACATTGTGAGGTATGCTCATCAATTCACCTTTTATGACCATGTTGATGAGATGATGATACAAAGATGTATTTTGGTTCCTAGTGCTTATCATTAGTTATGGGATAGTTTGATGCCTCAGGATGAGAGTTGTGATGGGCACGACATGGCAATAGGTTTTGTAGTTGACAGCTTGATAATACATGACTTAGAGTAGGAGTTTTGGAGTGATGCTTCAACGGGTGTTGTTATTGATTCTACTCCTTTGGCTATGACATCTCTTGACTTAGCTGGTGATCAGACACAGTGGGTTGTATCACTTGTTCATGGTGAGCTGTTGACTGAGGTTGGTTTTTTTTATCAACATTATATTGTAGGGTATGTACATCAGTTAGCATTTGATCCTTGTGTTGAGGAGTTGATGGCAAGAAAATTTGGTTTGGGTTCCATTTCTTGCTGTTTATCTTGTGATGGCTTTTCATCATCAGGGGTGCATGGGAGTTATGGTTATGAGATAGTGGTCAGTGATCTACAGAGTTGTATTGACTGTAGGAGTTGTACAGTGTGTGGATTCTCCATACTTGGTATAGTTTCATTCAGGAGCATTCACCATTGTTGTAGAGTTGGATTGTGCATTCCATATATGTAATGCCCTGCCAAGGGATCCAAATAATTTTACTAAGTTTGCCAAACAATTTTTTTTTTAAACATGAAAAATAAAACCATTCATAACATTTGCGGAAGCAATAGCAACAATTCAAATGAAAATAAACATAACATATATACATAATAGGCTACATTATTTAAAAATCCCTTAACATTGTATCACATCTAAATTAACTATTCATCTAACATCCCATCCTTATGAAATAAAAATGACACATCCAATGTACTTAAACAATATACAAGTGTCCTTTTGTAATTATATTTTAGTTTAGCTCAATCATACACTATACATATCACAGGGTATGAAAAGTTTAAAAGAATAAACATCCAAGTAAATAAAGTACATCATCATCATCTAATATTAATCCATGATGCAATAACATAAATGAAACCACATATCATACATGATACATCATCATAAAAGATATAAACATCCATCACAAAAGATAACCATATATCACAAACATAAATAACTAAGTGCACGGTTCCTCCCAACCGTAAATAGCATCATTAGACCATCGTGGATCCTAGTCATCCCTCCGTGCGTAACATTCCAAAACATCGAAGAGATCATCAGTATTAACATAGTAGGAATGTCACTCCTAAAACATCTTACTAACATGCAAAGTAAAGCATAATAAATCATCAACTAACATATGCAAAGTAAAGCAAATCATCAATATAAGAAACATACTAGTAAATACATCCATCATAAGGTATATTATCTATCATGATGCTCCAAGAACATAATGAAGAATAAATACCAACCAAGGATACTCCAACCATGGTGTCTCGGACGGATCTCAAATGATAAGAGTGAAAATACACTACCACCCGACCGTGTGGAACCTAAGTGGTCCAGTCCCATCGTGCTGAGAAGATAATCTCAAGTCCCAAACATGATATCAATACACGTAACACAAATCTCTATAAGTCCAGGAATCCTAAAAGTATACTTACTCAAAGGTTTTATCACACAAAATCGACATCTAATTCCCAGAGGCACACAAAGACATGTAAGCAACCTACTTTGCAAGCGAAAAAGTGTCATCGCATTTATCACGTACAAGTTACCCTGGCAGTTAGCTAAACTCCACAGGTCCATACTGATCTCATGCAGCCACTAGTATCCTCGCATACTGACAAGGCATACTACGGAATGCACGGTCGCAACCATGCGTTCTCACTACTCCAATCCTAGCCTGTACAAGCACTCAAGGCATGGGCGAGAACATCAAAACAATTATCTTTTTAGGTTCATTTAATCCCCATTTAGTGTGTAAATGTTATCACTTATTAACCAAGCTTACAATGAGTTACCCTGGCAGCCACTTAGGGCCCCGACCCCCATTGCAAGCCACTTCCCGACACTACAAGTAGATTACCTACCCTAAGCTCATGAAATTATAAATCTCAAAATCATAAAAGATAATCCATAATAAAATCATCAAATATGCATAAAAACATCAAATATCCATAATAAGAATCATCAAATCTCCAAGATAAGAATCATCAAATCTCCATGAGCATCTGAAAAAGCATCCATAGAAAATCATGAACACGAAAATTCTTTATTGGCAACTGAAAGCATCACTGATAATCATAAGTATCAATTGGTTCTCAATAACCAGAATATATCTCAAAATAAATGGTTCTCAACAAGCAACCAAGAATATCTCAAAATCATACTGATCGAAGACTCCAAAATGGTTGAGTCAAACATGTCACAACATGACATCATCAATAAATAAATCCACATTTCAGTCCCATCATGGCGACTAGAAAGTAATCCAAGGATAACTGATCGATGACTCAAAAATGATTAGCTCAAGCATCTCAGATATATATACATCTCAGCTTCGCACATGAAGGTTGCAGAACAAATACAAATATTTTATAGAGCATACGATCACATAACCATGGTTGGACTTATAAAAATTAAGATCAAATAAGATCAACATGCCATCTCATCTCATAACCCCCGAGCCTCTGGTAACAACCTAGGACTAGTCAACACTAGTCAACCCAAAAACCCAATACAAGAAGCATATAGAATACACGATGCAAACACATGTTTTGGTTTACTAAATTCACATAGTTGAATAATGTGTAGGGGTTTTCAATTTTCTGTTTGCAAGTATACTTTAAAGTGTCTAGGATTTATCATTTGACCTACACGTCAACCCATTTGTTCCCCGATAGCATTATCCTTCCATTATTAAGAATTACATTCTAAAAATAACTTAAGGATAAATATTCACTAAACTGATCATCATTGACCTTTAATTAAATTGTCCTTTATATTTAACCATGATCCATAATCTAATTGATTAACTCTTCTTTAATGTTACTTCAACTTTTCAACATAATCAAAGATCATTGTTCGTTTAGGTTATAAGAAAGCTAGTTACTAGTCTTCAAATAAAAAGATTATAACTTAATTAAAATAATCAATTTAATTTACCAATTAACATAGGTACATGATTTCATGACTTTCGAACATTCTATTAGTTCTCAATTAAATATTACTAAAGTTTGAGCCTTTTAATTAATTCGTTATCATCGTTGACATCCATATAATATCTAAAGTCATTATTCAAGTCATGAGAGTACGACTTGTCAACTTCGATGTAAATACTTCACAACTTTGCTAGAGGAATCGATATTAGCGAATCAATTAAAACACTATTACATAATTTGATTATTAACTAAATCTAATTAACTCTAATTAATTTAATTAATAATTACAAATCCAGTTGCCTAATAACTAACAATAGTTTGTACATAAAAAATTTTATCTACAACCCAAATATTCATATTAATAGTTCAATAACTTGTTAATAACAAGCTATGTTGGAAATCATAATGACCACCTTCGCCATTCTATCAATGAAAACTAACTTTTCCTTAACAAACCCGTATTATTGATAATCATTCAGCTAAACCCCATTTGATTCAACTAATTATCAATCATCTATATTTCATTTCATTAACATTAGGATTAGTAATAGTTTAATAACTAATAAATCTATGATAACAATTTTTTTTATTATTATTGCTAACAACGATGTTACTAGTAAATTAAATATAACTTTCTTAAGAATCATTCTTCGGATAAGATTTACCACTAATCAATAGTTAATCATTTGTCCAAAATAATCTTTGATGATTCTAAGTATAATGATCACCAACTTCATTAATCATAATTTCATTCATGATAATGTGAATTCATTTCTATTGTATTTTCCCCTCCTTAATTTGATCTCAACTAAATTCTTAATACTATACTTCAATTATTAACTAATTTCAATTAGATTGAATTTAATTGAATCAATTAATAATTATATAAACTTATCTATACTATCTTTCATTAATAATTTGTTAAACTTAACAATTATTAATAAATAATAACTCACTAATAATTTCAATATTCAATTATAATGATTGATATTCGAACCAATCAATGAATAACAACTAAGTCATTAATATCTTAAAAAAAAAAAAACTTTCCTCACTTAAAAATCCATTTACTTAAATTGACTAATAATTAATTACACTTCTTCTACTATTAATTAATTTTAATTAAATTTGATTTAATTAGATTAGATAATAAACCATATAAAATTAATGCATATTAATAAGATTCTAATAAGGGAAGATTTCAATAATATCTTTAATTCATTCCATGCTTTGATATATTATTTTTGTGAAATTTAAGCATAAAGAACTCTTGGTTATGTGAAATGAAGAAATATCTGTCCTTGAATAAAATAGTCCCAGTACGATGATCATATCTCTCTAATGAACCGTTGGATCGGGTTGAAATTGAAATATGTTGGAGAGGGCCAAGTTGCGCCAATTCTGACCAGAGCGATCGAATAAATTCGATCACGATAAAAAGTTATGAATAACTGAGTTCAGGTCTATCCAAAGGGCAGCGACAAGACAATTAAAAATTTCTTCTTAAAAGGTAATTGTTCTCTAAATTTATCCAATAATTTCACTAATGGATTTGGCCATAAATCTTGAAACCATTTTCAAATCTATTTCAATTTGATTCTAATTCGAACCCAAACCCGTTTCTTTTTTTTTAAAAATCCATGCATATAAAATTCTCAAATAAATTTAATTGCCCAAATTGAAAATGCATACAATAAAAATATGAAATTCCTCAGAAGACATATGGAAGACACGAAAAAGACAGGAATGCATGATGCGAAAATAGCATAAGAAAAATCACAAGAATCTACCCGAATTCTAATGCTAATTCGCTCTTCCTCATAAAACCCGTAGAGCAAGCTCCCTTCTTCAGAGTTCTTGAGTCCTCCAATGCTCCAATTGCTCTCCACCCCCCTCCCTAAGCTTCTATGAATGCCTGAATATAAAGAGCTCTCAAGAAACTTTTGGATTGCTTTTTGAAACCGCTAAAAGGTGTCACCAACTAAGCATGGGTCTTTTCCAACCTTTTTGATGAGTCATAGAGTTGTAGACACCTTGTGCTTAATTGATGCACTAACCGCCGTGTTGTTGACATATGTTAATTCCCATGCAAGCTTATAACTCCAATTACTTTTTAAATAATCTCTATTTAAATTTTATAACTTTCATTTTGATTTTTATAACTTTTATTATTATTATTTTATTTATTACTTTATTATTATTTTATAATTATTATTAATTTTAATTTCTAGTTTTCTTTTATTTAATTTTTTTTCCCAATAATTCACATTTAATTAATTACAATCAAAATATCAAAGATCATGATATTTTATTAATTTTTTCAAATAAATAATTTATTAATTAAATCTATTTATTAAGACTTAATTAATGGAAAATTCACCATAGACCTCCAAGATAAAATATGAAAACCCATCATAGAACAAATCATACAAAATAAATCTAAAGGGTTAAAAATCACGAAATATGTTATCCGACACATTTGGTGGGTATTCAACTCAGATATTTGTCCTAATTTTTCAATTAGGACAAATGGCTCAAAGGGTTGAAATTTGGACTTGAGAATTTATCTCCCCTCTCTTATTATTAAGATAATGTGATAGGGTATGCTCATCCTGGCAATTTAGAAAAGTCGATACCCGGTACCCGCAACTTGCATAAAAATCATGCATGTACAAACACAATATATACTAAACTAAACAAACAATGGTAGGAAGTGGTGCATCGTATAGATCCCGACTAGCAGGTGACTACGACTCCCTTCCTTAACCACATCAGACATGTCATACAAAAGAAAACACGCACACCATACACATGCAAGTATGGGGTAAGTATCCATAAGAAAGCACATATGATAATAAATCATCTTACTAATCATCATTAATAATTGAAAGCAATGTAATAATCATCATCAATAATTGTGAACACTAAAAATAATCATCATACATACATGAAATGTAGAGTCTAATTAATCTCATCACATAATAAACTAAATCCATAGCACAATATCTGATAATCTCAAAAGAATGCTGCTAATCAACAATATAAAACTAGTTCTAAAAGAGTTCAACAACGATAACAAAATGCGAACTAGGGGCAGGCACTACAGTATAGGCTAGTGGGATGCGTTGATGGTATTTATTGTGTTGGCAATTTGATTTGTCCACTTTACTTGAGTTTTGATGTTCTAAGAGTTTGTGTCTCGTGGTTTCTGATTGTGAAAGTTGTGATTTTTGAGTTTGGTTGAGCTATAATTGTCAGTTGGATTATGGATTCCTCTTGGTTATATTGCAGAGGATATTGCAAGAGCCTATGTTAATTGACAATAGTATAGTTCATGACTACATTTGGGATCTAGGTGGATTGATTGGTATATTGTTCAACCATTTCTTGAGGACAAGCAATATTTGAAAGGGGAGGACTTGTCATGTCCCCTTTTCAAATAATTAAAAATAATAATCTTTGCTAAGGTAGGCAGGCCCAAAAAGGTGAAGTTTCGGAAAAAAGGGATAATATTTGGAAGCTAATGGACTAATAAATAAAAATTATTATTAAAATATGTTTTATTAACCCCTCTTGGACGTGAATTAGGGTTATGCCCTCTTTTAAGGGGTTTGGAGGCATTTTGGGCTCATTCCAGAACTTGATTTTTGCACATTGCTTTGTTGTTCTTCAGAGGCTGCCAAACTTGTGGAGAAGGAGACCCAAGAACGGGAGTTTGCAGATTTTTAGGAAGGCTAAGGATAGGAGTTTGAAGCCATTCTATGTGCATGCTCATCCAGAGTTTGCCTTTGTGCTGAACAGTGTAGATTTGTGGATTTTCGAGTGTGTTTTTTGTAAGAGTTTGGTGTTTCTAGTTGAGTATTTCATATGAGTTTGGGTTGCTGTTGTATTTCAAACGTTTAGATGTTAAAATAGAGCTGAATATATGTATTTGGATATGATTATACTTCTGTGATAGATTATTAAGTTTTTGTAGTGATTCTGGGCTATTTTGTGCTATTTTCGAGAGCCCAATAAGCATTATTTTTGTCCTCCGTTTGAGAGCTATTGTGTGCATGTTATATAGATTTAGAAATGTTATTTTATAGGCTTTTATGCTACTCAATTTTTTGTAAAAATGTCCACTTTCAGATTTATTAATAATAGGTGAAGCTGTGAAGCTTTTGGCACTATTTTTGGCATACCCGATTTGGGGTTTATTGAGAAATTGGTGGATCTTTGAAACATTGGTTGTTTGATTTTAAAGATCTAATTTGAGGCTTTAAATATCATACAAAATCAGTAAAGGGACATTTCACTTCCGTTGCGATCTATATGATCCATGTATGTTGTTGTCATGTGCGCTTACACTTGTTTAAAAAAGAAAATTATTCTAGCTTGTTTTTCATCCTTGTTCCAAGGATCTCCGAGCAGGGCATTACATCATACCCCATTTTGGAGCTATACTCTCCATTGTTGCTATCATCCCAAATAAGGGAATCCTACCATCCTTGAAGGAAATATTCCTAGAGAGAAGAATTGATTGAAGGAGTTTTTTTTCTTCCAAGGGAATATCCTTAGAAGCTAAGTGTTTCCATCTCCAATTCAGCCCATCTATCTCCAAGATCACGTAATCCATAGCCTTAGGCCCCATTTTGATTCCAAATAGACCTCGAGGGATAAAATTCAAGGGTTATATATCCTCCCCAAGAATCATGCCAAAATAGAGCAACCCTTCCATCACCAAGATTCCAAGTTAGTTTAATTTGAATGATAGATTTGTATTTAACAGGAAACTCCAAAATCTTGAGCCTTCAGTAGGTATTTTAGGAAATAGTGTTGATATGTGTAACTTATTCAACTATAGCTAAAAGAACTTTCTTTTAGCTATAGTTGAATAAGTTACACATATCAACACTATTTCCTAAAATACCTACTGAAGGCTCAAGATTTTGGAATTTCTTGACTAAATACAAATCTATCATTCAAATTAAACTATCTTTAAAAAAAATTCTTTTAGCTATATATGAATAAGTTACACATATCAACTCTATTTCCTAAAAGACCTACTAAAGGCTCAAAATTTTGGAATTTCCTAATTAAATACAAAACTATCATTCAAATTAAACTAACTTAGAATCTTGGTGATGGAAGGGATACTCTATTTTGGCATGATTCTTGGGGAGGATATATAAAGCTTGACTTTTATCCTTCAAGGTCTATTTGGAATCAAAGTGGGTCCCTAAGGTTATAGATTATGTGATCTTTGAGGTAGATGGGCTGAATTGGAGATGGAAAGACTTGGATTCTAAGGATATTCCCTTGGAAGAAAAATAAACTCCTTCAATCAATTCTCTTCTCTAGGAAGATTTCCTTCAAGGGTGGTAGGATTCCATTATTTGGGATAGTAGCAACAATGGAGAGTATAGCTCCAAAATGGGGTATAAGCTCTTGGAATCAAAACAAGGTTTGTCAAAAGGTTTTCTTCCTCCTATATTATGTTGGGATAAGTCTTACCTTCCCAAAGCTGGGATTTACTCATGGATAGTCCTTCATAAGAGGGCTCTTATGGAAGAAAGGATTAGAAAATTTGGCTTTCAAGGGCCTAGTAGGTTCCCTTCATATGAGTCTGAGGAAGAAATGACTTATCATCTCTTCCTCCTATGCCCTTAGTCCTTCTCTTCTTGGCAATGGTTATGCTCCCAACTAGGTTTTATTGGGGATATACCTAGTTTTATTACTAGTATGCTCTTGAATAAGCCCCTTCTAAGATCTAATAGTATCTTCCATAGCCTTTGGATCTCCTCTCTATCCATAGTTCTTTATGAGAATAGAAGAATCTTTTAGGGTAAAAAGTTGAATGTAAAACAACTTATAAATAAGATAGAAATTTCAATCATTGAATTAACAAATAATAGGTTGCTTAATTTAAACATTAAATTAGATAGAATGAATCATTGGGATGATAAGATGCAAGGTTGGAGTGGTTTAAAGAACCATCACTTTCTTGGTAAGGGGGAAAGCCTAAGAACCTCCAAAAGGAAAGAATGTGTATGGATGGCTCTGAAGAAAGGTTGGTTCAACCTCAATTCTAATGGAGCTTTGAGGGGGAACCAAAGTAAAGTTGGTATAGGATGCAATATTCATAATGATAAGGGTAAGAAATAGCCAATATAGAAAAATATAAAGGGGAGGCCAAAAACAACTAGGCAAAATTTTCAGCTTCAGTGGAGGGTCTTTCTTTATGTAAAGAATTGGGATTAACTAAGTTAGAAATAGAAGGAGACTCGGCCATAATTATAAATGCTTTAAGAAAGGGATCTCTTTCCAACTAGAGGTTAGATGCAAAGATATCAAAAGCATTACAACTTTGTAAATCTTTCAACAAATTATAATTTAACTATATTTATTGAGAGGGAAATAGGAGGGCGAGTGAGCTTCTGAATTTGGGGATTGATAAATCCCTTGCAACTGATTTAAATAGTATTAATAGATATAACTTCATACTCATTATTAGTTATTAATTATTACTAGAAGATATACAATTAGGTATAGGTGGTCTAGATTTCCATATCTATAATATAAATCATATTTCTTTTTATTCCATGTAAGACCCCCTTCATATGTAATCAAGTCCTTTTGATGTAGAAATGTATTCCTCGTATGATGGAATTTAATCCTTCTTAATGAGGAACAAGGAGAAAGTATACATTGTCATCATTTTTGTGAATGAAAATCACTTGTTAATCTATACTTGTTCCAACTATCACCTTTGTATCATTTCTTTACCATCTTTTTCACTATTTATAGGAGAAAATGATAATCACTATACATATTATCTAGGGTTGAAGATGGATACAATTATGTGATTAAGAGGAAAAAGAGGAAGATGAAGGTTAGGGAGTTTTTTTACTAAGGAAAACTTGAGAGGTATCTTATGTTTTCCTCATTCTCTAGTATTGGACATTGTAATGAGGATGTTGGGGGAAGAATATTCAAAGAATACTAATAGGATGAGGATAGTTTCAAACATCACATCTATGTTCTTATCCCTAACAATGTTCTTTGAAAGGGATAAGGAGGTAACAAATAATTTGCGTATTAATTTTTTGTTTTAAAGAAATACTTGGTTAACATAGATATAATTCCACAAAACATTAAGTTTTAACCTAATGACCCTATGAGAAAATAACTATGACAAAGCGGAGTTAGATGGAAACCCTGTCCCCAAATTTTCAATTTTGAGCATTGATGGCTGGGACTCTTTTCAAGACAAGGTGGATATGAGAATGAGGAGTCTAAATTTCCTATTAGCCCTAGCCCATGTCAAGTCTGGATGATCTAACTAGTTTGTTAAATATTTAAAAGGGGAAGGAATACAGGGATATGAGGGCATTCTAGTTTTTATGCCAGTGTCGTATGTCTTGATTCTGAAGATCAAGTGGATGACTTTGAAGAGGAAATGATCCTAGGCATGCTGAAGGTCAAGAAATTTTTAGAAATTTTTAGAATAACTGAGATGGGCAAGGGGGTGAATCAATTACTCAAGGTCCATAAGTACCATTTAAACAATTAAACATAAAAATATTATTGTTCTTCTTATCCTGTTGTTGTTCGCTCTTTACTGTATTGATAATAGAAATTATTGTTCCAAACATAACATATTTTTCTGAATATAAAATATAAAGCATATAAAGCATTCAACACAAGATTGACACTAGGATTTTACGTGGAAACACAATTTGGGAAAAACCACCAACAACACGTCACCACTTTTTTACTCTTTTGAAGTGAGCTATATTAGGAGCCAACCCTGGTAAAAGTTTACAATACACATTGTTAAATGTGACCTAGTTAGAGGATTTAATCACCCTATTAGGAGTGGCCTTGTCAAAGGACTTTGATCATTCCATTTAGAATATCACCTTGTTAAAGGATTTACATAGACTATTAAGTCCTTCAAATGACAATTCACTCATTCATTTGGCTCTATACCTCCTTAAATAGGCAATTCTTGCTTTACCATTTTCTATGATCACCATAAACCTTAGGGTTTATGATCAGGTTCAACATGATTCATTCTATCTATCCATATTCTTGATCTTCCACTAGAAACTTCTCTAGAATCCATATATTATGTCTTTACCTAATCCTCACCTTGAATTTAATGATCAAAATCATCAATCTTATCTTCAAGATGGTTTACATCTCCCAAGAAATCAACTAAGTCAGATGGAAATCATGATTTCCTCAAATTCATTCTCAACAGTGTTACTCAATAATGACTAAGTTCTGACACTCGACAATCACTAAGTTTTGACACTTGGTCATCACTAAGTTCTAACACTCAGTCATCACTAAGTTCTAACCCTTAGTCATCACTTCCCACTTGATCATTATAAATCATATGGCTCAGCACCAAATATCTTGCTTGATTGATACTGATGCTCGGTCAACACTGGATTTTATTGGCACTTACTATGGCTTAATTGACACTAGCATGTTGAAATTACAATAGGAAAGGTAAACTTCTGGGGGGGGTGAATCAATAGTTTAAACTTTGACCCATTAAACATTCACCACACATCCATCTCTTACATTCACTAAGTAAACTAAAATACCATGTAAAGCATGTACATCTAAATCATATAAACAAGTAAGCATTTCACACATATATGACACTAGATATGATTACCTAGAAATCCTCCAATGAGAAGATAAAACTGGGGTGGGAATGACACCCATAAATCTTCACTACTACAATAATAAAGTGTATCCAATGAAGGTTACAATATTTGATCATGAAACATGATCTACCCTATGAAAGGTCTGCCCTGTTAAAGGCTTACAAAGACTATGAGGTCTTACCTTGTTAAAGGATTTCAACACCCTGTTAGAAGTGTGCCTTGTTAAAGGACTTTAACTCACAATTAAGTAAGCATCTTGTTAGAGGATTTCAATATAGCCTATTAGGACTACTCTGTTAAAAGATTTAACTAATTCACCTATTAGAATGACTCAACATTGATCCAGTGGTTAGCACTCTATTGCTTGATGATAGATCACCTCTAAACTGATTTATTTTCAATCCTTCTTAATCAAATGTCTCACTACTATATACTATTCCATTCCTTCGCTCTCCTTTAATTGATTATACAATATAATTTCAATTAACAATTCCTTATCCACCATGAATACTTTGTTTGCACATGAAATTTTTTGTCTTTTCTCCTTTCACATTACTTAGAAAATTTAGCGTTTGTCCTCCTTAAAAAGATCTTGGTGACTTAGGGTTAGGTATGAATCACCAACTGCTGCTTAACCTTCCCTTTTTCTGATTGGATGTGTGTAATTCATAAGGATTCCAAATTAATATTCATCCTTATCTTCAAACATCATAATTCAATCTATAAGTCATCTCAAAAATGGTTTACATAGTAGTTTGTGCCATTATAAACAACTATGACAAAACTATCTTACTCAGTATCTAAAGTCTCTAATGCTCGACATATACTAATTTCTATACTGTGACTCAACATCTGAATAACTTAGCATCCACTATTTATTCAGCTCCTGAATAACTCAGTATACACTATCTTCTCGACACTTGAGTGACTCGGCACATGAGTGGCTCGACACTCACTGTGGACTTGACATGCTCTATCTTATACATGTGCTCAACATGTACTACGCGTTTGGCATGAACTAAGTAAATGACTTAAGTGTGTAGACACTCACTTGTCAAAACCAATTTGAGATCAATAATCTCCCCCTTTGACATTAGTGTGAAAAACACTTGGTCATGTATTAATGAGCATAACATATCTATTACTCTGCTTATGTACAAAATTTCAAAATATCAAAATTTTGTAACAACTTTATACCTCAACATTTAATAACTCCCCTTGAGTTGATAGGTCTATTCTGTACTCAAAATCTTACTCCTACTAAATAGATGTGTCTCAACTGATACTCTTTCACTTCATGTTGTCTATTTTGTTCTTTGCTTGCTCCCCCATGCTCTTACTTTGTTTTGGCTTCACTCTCTTTCTCTCCTTGTGTTTAAGCTAACTTTCTCTTTCTTTGGCTCCCCCTTTGGCTTGTACTCTTTCTCTCCTTTTTACTTTCTCCCCCTTTTATTAGCTCCTTTTATTTCTCTTTCTCCCCCCTTTTAACACTTATATCAATGGGCTATACACTGATAGTGTGTTTGTACAAGAAAGATTTATGGGCCTCTAGTATAATCTTAAGAGCTACATCCCATTTTTCATATGTTACATCCAAATATTTAATTTGGATAGCTAGCTCGACAACAAGGTGAACTAGGCCATCTAATGTAGAAAGATTGGGATCTTTCTTCATAAGAGTTTCTTCATAGCCTAATTCCTTGTGAAAAAACTCCATGTGAGAAGTCAATGTGGTTTGGATGCTAGTCATTTTGGCCCTGATATTGGATTTTTTTGCAAATAATGTTGCTAACTGACTCTAGGTTTGCAATAAAGTTCTAAAATGCTTTTCACTTTGAGTTGGAGTATGTTGATCTCAGATTGGTTTTGACAAGTGAGTGTCAACAAACTTAAGCTACTTACTTAGTTCATGCTGAACTAGTAATACATGTTGAGCACAACATGTAAATATTAGATCATGCTGAGCTATATTGAGTGTCGAGCCACTCATGTGTTGAGTCACTCAAGTGCCAAGCAAACAGACCATGCCAAGTGATTCAGGAGTCAAGTAAATAATGGATGTTGAGTAATGTAGATGTTGAGTCACAATATAAAGATCAATACATGTTGAGCATCAGAGACTTCAAATGCCAAGTGAAATAGTTTTGACATATTTGTTTGTAATGGCACAAACAACTATGTAAACCATTTTTTAGCCGACTTAAGATTAGATTTTGATATTTTGGAGATAAGGACAAATCTCTGGTTGGATTTCCTATGCAATTACATGCAACTAGTTAGAAAATAGGAAGGATTAAGTTGCAAAATGGATGAATCTCAGCCATAGATTCATACCTAACCATAAGTCACCAAGTCTTCTTAAGGAGGATGAATCTTAAACTTTCAAAGTGAGTGTGTAGAGAATTGAAGGAGCGAAGAGGATAGTTTGCATGTGCAAATAGAGTATTCATTAGTGACTTAGAAGTTATGAAGAGAGAGAGAGTGAATTGCAGAATCAGTTAGAGAAGAATATAGGATAGAGAAAAGGATACAACATTGAGACATCTGATCGAGAAGGATCAAGAAGACATTGTTTAGAGGTGATCTGTTATCAGGCAAGAAAGTGCCAACTATAGGATCTATGCTGAGACATTTTAACAGGTGATTTCAGTCAAATCTCTTGACAGAGTAGTCCTAACAAACTATATGAAATCCTTTAATAGGGTGCTTACTTAGTTGTAAGTTGAAATCCTCTAACAAGGCACACTTCTAATAGGGTGTTAAAATCCTCTAACAAGGTGAGACCCAACAATCTTTGTAAGCCTTTAACAAGATAGACCTTTCACAGGGTAGATCATGTTTCATGATGTACCTTCATTGGATACACTTTATTGTTGCAATAGTGAAGATTTGTGGGTTTCATCCCCACCCTAGTTTTACCTTCTCACTTGGAGGATTTCTAGGTAATCGTATCTAGTGTTATGTGTGTGAATGTTTGCATGTTTACATGATTACCCCCCCACCTCAGAAGTTCACCTTTGCTATTGTAATTCCAACAAGAGTCATAGGCAATTTAGCTCCTAATAACTATATGTTGTTCTCTAAGCTCAAGATGTGATTCCTTGTTTCTTGTGTGAAGAGTGTAGGGTTACATAGTTTGGTGTACAATGAGAAAATGTTCTCAACTACCTTCTTCAAACTTTCTACCTTAGTTGCCAATGCAACTTGTGTAAGTGCTATACCACCTGATATTTTCTCATTCACTTTACTTTGAAATTTCTTTCCATATAATTCTAACAATTTTGCATTTGTGTCAAGGTCTACATCACTTACCTTTTCCACTATATATGTCAATTGTTCAATGAGTGGCTTTGTTTCATCTAGAGTAGGTAGATTAAATGCATCTAGGAAGATGTCTTTAATGTCATGCAAGGTTTTTTTCTACCTATGCTCCCTTCTGAGCTATTCTTGATGCTTCTTTCTAGCTAGGGCTTCTTGTACTATGCCCATCTACTCTATTTCATTGTGTCATAATCATATTTTGGCAACACAATTTATTCATCAAGGCTTACATATCCATATTGTATTACCTCTTCTACCTTTGATGAACTTGGACTTGGCACTAAGATTTTCAAAGGTGTTGCATCTGTGCTCAGGTTCTGAAGAGTGTGACTGGAAGGAGTGCTAGATTTTGGTAAAGTTACTAGGGCTTGAATTGCTACTTGCTCCTTCAGCTTGGGTGTCAAATCGATCTCTTTAGGCTTGTCCTTATCTACCACAATGCATTGAATTGGACTTTGAACTCATGCTGGAGGTGTAGATAAATCTATCTGACCTATTTGAATTTGTGTATCAGTAGTGGCTTGAGTTTCCACTTTATCTCCTTCAACTGTATCAACCTTTGTTGGTGTAATTTTTGGTTTTTGTCTAAAGGTTGTACATTAGTGACTTGAGGGGTGATGGTAGGTGGTTCTTGTGTTTTCACCTCTTCCCTTGTAGTGTCAATTACTATTTTTTGAATTTCATCTACACTAACTAATATAGGATTATCACACAATTTTGTATGCAATGTAGATTAATCAAGTATCTTTTTCAGATCTTCCTCTATTAGGTGGTTGATGTTCTAAGTAGGGAGAACAAAAAAATCCTTTATTGTTACTATTTTAGTGTTTACACTTTTTATTTGTTGAGGGAAGGCATTTAGCAATTGTGTATCTTGTACACTTTGTTCTTGTTCCTGCTCTACTTCAATTGTTGCCTAGTCATCTATATACATTTTAGTTCCTCCCTCAACTATATCTTCATTTTTGTCATATTTTTTATCATCTTTAACCCCTATAGGCTCCTGTTCACCTGCTTTCACTATAGCTAATCCTTATGTGACCTTCCATATTTGTGTAGACTTCTTCACAACATCTTCAATATTGTTTTGCAATTGCTGAAGGCTCTATATTTGGGTACAAATTTAACTACATATTTCTTTGTGGCCTTAGCAATTTGTGGCTTATTGAGTTTAGGCATAACTTAAGCAAGTGATTACTCCCTTATTTGCCTTTCTAAATTCAAACAATAATGCCATTTTTGTTCAACTCTTTCATAGAGGCTTTTAGGCATAGAGTTGGAAATCTCTAGTGGGGCTTTCTTAAAATTTTCCATCATGGCATATATTTCCTCCTCCACTTGATTCTTTTCAACTTTACCAAGATTATCAAAATCAATGTGAGAAAATCTTGATAGTTCTACATTATTCCTAACATTCTCACATAGATTGTCTAAATCTGAAGTTAGATTGTGACTCACCACTTGGAATTGGTTGTTTTCATCTAATTCTATTCTTTTCTCATCAAATTCAGCTTAACCAATGTATTTTCTCCTTGGTCTTTTCTTTTCTCCATCTTCCTACTATGTAGGTTGAATCTTTTCTTTTTCCTTTTGTGCAGTGAAACATGCACTAACCCTTATGGTAGGTGTTGTAGGTTTGGGTTGGCTTGGTTTAGCAGTCTTCTTGGACCTTGTCACTAATTGAGCCTTAGCTATCCTCTTATTTTGATCAGTAGGAGTAGATTCTTCATCACCTTCTTCTTCCTCAGCAACTTTTGCAATTTCTATATCTTCCTCTTGTTGAGCTTCTCCCATTCCTTGTGTTAGTACAAATGGTGCTTGGGTCTAGATGCCTTCTTCCTCTTCATCCTCTTCCTCCGTGGCACCTTTACCAAATTTTGCTTTCAATTTCTTCACCAACTTCTCCTTCTTCTTTATAATAGAGGCAATCTTTAGTTCCATGGTTAGTTTAGATTTAGCCATCTCATAATTACCAAATGGTTTGTGAATTTTATCTTTTTCTTTTGCAAATAATGCAGTTATTGTTGTAGAGCACTCATCTACATTTATTTCATAGCCTAATGGCCTTAGCCATCTTTCCCTTGGAGTTTTTGCTTAAACAAATGTATAATCAACATCAACTAGGAAACAAACATCATCATAATGTTTTTCCACTAATGATACTGGAATTCTCAATCTTTTCTTCATAGATTTCTTAAAGTCCTCAAAGTAACTAGTCATTATAGATTCAAAATTTTTACCCAATTGTTTAGTAAACTCACCTATTTGTACTACCATAGACCTATTTTTTATCCATGCCATAGTGCCAAATGTAGGAAATGTGTTTTGAACATAAAATAAAATACATATCAAAATAGAACCATATTTGCATTGAGCACTCTTTATTTTCCTTATTGCTCCTAGGTTTTCAATCAAATGTTGTCGTTGTAGCTCAAAAATATCATATGTATGATCCTTCTTGACAATTTTGCAACCTACATCCACTGCAATACAAGGTGCATTGTTCAATCTGCTGGATTGGTAAAACCTATGTGTAATTACCCTTACTACAAAATCTATCAATGGATCTATGATGGTGTCAATAGTCATTCCTTTCCTATTACACAAAACCCATGTGTTCTTCTCAATAACCTCTTTTGAATTGCTCCCTAAAGTCTTAGGCTGATCTAGGGTTGGATATCTTGTTACCCTATGGATTATTCTTTTGGTGATTTTTCTAGGCCCATTGTCTAACCATAGTGAATTATCATGAATCTTGCTCAATACAATCCTAATCCATTTAGTTTTGAAAAGATTTGAGAAATCTAGGGCATGAGTTAACCATTTTTTCTCTGGAATTTTAAATTATTCCCTTAACACCCCATTTTTACATAGTCTATTATATGCTTGTCTGATCTCCACGTCTCCAATACTTCCAATCTTATAGTTGTAACATTTTCTTACATCTTGAACCATTAAAACTTTTGGTGGCATCATGGATAACACACCAGAGGGATCTTGTTTATATGCAATATCTAGTATGGATTTGAAAATTAGTTTTTTGACCTCATTACTAACTAGCTAAACATTCAAAACCTCCTTACCCTCTACACCCTTTGAACTAGATGCCATTATACAAAACTAGGGTTTGTCAAAGTAGAAACAACATAGCTTGGCACATGATAAATACCTTGCTAAATATGATGAAGTGGTGTTGAATCATTGTTTAAATCTTCTACAATCACTTCTAATGAATTTCTTGATCACCTTTAACTCTCTTTGCTCTTTCTCAATTTCAAAATGATGTAAAATGTGTTGAAAATTGATCAAATACCCTTTTGAAATATTGAAATTAATGTTGAGTGCTTACATAGCTATAAGCTTGGCATCAACTAATTTTAGGTTCACTCAGCATCCACTAGCATTTCATTCATTCAACAACCATTACAAGCTCAGCATCAACTAGCCAGACTATTAGCTCAACATCCTCTAGCATTTCACTTGGCAACCATAGAGAAATTTTCATGCTTGGCAATAACATCAAAAACTTAGAGATTTTTCTTTGATTCCTAATAACATCTTGCATTTTTATTCATGCTTATGGAGACTTTTTAGTACTAAATTATTTTGGAACTGATGTATGATATAACTTATGAATATCATTCCCACATACCTCTTGATTTCTTAGTTTGATGAGGTGTGATCACCTGACCCATTGGGTGAAATAATCCCTTCTCCACTTGATGTGTTGCAATCCTCCTTTTTCTTCCATGTCTTGTTCATTTCATTTTTGATATTTTCAATATCTACCTTGCCTTTGCCTTTACTAAACTCATAACTTGGTGCCTTAACCTTGTTGGACAAGATCGACTGATGTGACCAATCTCCAAATAGCTAAAACATGTGGTTTGGCTCAACCACCTTTTGTAGTCACTTCTAAAGTGTGTCATAATGAAATTCTTAGGAACATGTTCATACTCTTGACAATAATAACAACTATGTCTTGTATTATAATACTAGTTATAAGAGTTGCCATTGTTATTTACCTTTGTCTATTTGATGACCACATGTGTTTGGATCTGCACTCAAAAGCTTTATGTCCATACTTCTAATAGTTATAACAATATCCTTCAAATATTTGTGTGTGTATGGTCTTAGTTCTACATTCATGTGCTTGATGGCCTTGTTTGTTGCACTTATGGCAGTGAACCATGCTCTTATGCTTGACATTCTAATTTATAGTTTTTCTCCTGCACCCATTAGCAGTATGTCATTTATTACCACAATTATGACAAGTAGGTTTGGAATTATTACCTTTTTTTCCCCTTTCTTCAACACTTTTGGATGACTCTCCTTCTTCAGTACTTGTGTATCCTAGTCCAGATGTATCATTATTAGATCTCAATAATTGGTCAAAGTATTTGATGGCTTCATTTCAATTGTTAAAACTTTTAGCTAATTCCTTTTCCCTTTTTAGGTCATTATGCAATTTCTCATTCTACAACTTCAATGTCATTATCTCAATGTCTTTGACATTTAATTCATAGTTGGAATTCATCATCTGACTCAAAGTTCCAATTGCATGTTGGAAATCTTGGTTAGCTCTAATGATTTTTCTCCCAGTCTATTGGTTAAAGCTCTTTTTTCATCTTCAATCATGGCTTTATCTTCCATAGCTTTCTTTTTCTATTTAGTCACCTCACATAGTAGTATAGCTTGTGATTCTTACTCTAACTTGAGATTTCTAATTTTTTTAAGCTTGGGCTCTATTCTTTTCCATTAGATCTGCAATTGCTACATCAAATTCATTGGAGTCTCCATTAGCAAATAGCCTAGTAGTTTCCATCTCTTTGTATTGTGTATCATTCTCCTCAATAATAATTTTCTTCCTTCTCTTTAAAGATTTCTTTAGGTCTTCTCTTGCTTCATTCAATTGATGTAGAATGAGTTGTATTTCAATTCCCTAATTCTCAATGATCTTTCACAACTTATAAAATTCCATTTTCAAGATCATTCCTCAAATTTGCAAAGCTTCTCTTTCAGAGAACTAGGCTCTAATAGCAATTTTTGGAATTAAAATAGGAAAGGTAAAATTCTAAGGGGGGGGGGGGTGTGAATCAATAGTTTAAACTTTGACCCATATAACATTCACCACACATCCATCTCTTACATTCACTAAGTAAAATGAAATACCATGTAAAGTATGTACATCTAAATCATGTAAAAAAGTAAACATTTCACACATGCATGACACCAGATATGATTACCTAGAAACCCTCCAATGAGAAGGTAAAACTGGGGTGGGGATGACACCCACAAATCTTCACTACTACAGCAATAAAGTGTATCCAATAAAAGTTACAATGTTTGATCATGAAACATGATCTACCCTGTGAAAGGTTTACCCTATTAAAGTCTTACAAAGACTGTTAGGTCTTACCATGTTAAAGGATTTCAACACCCTATTAGAAGTGTGCCTTGTTAAAGGACTTTAACTCATAATTGAGTAAGCAACTTGTTAGAGGATTTCAATACATCCTGTTAGGACTACTCTGTTAAGATATTTAATTGATTCACCTATTAGAATGACTCAACATTGATCATGTGGTTAGCACTCTGATGCTTGATGATAGATCACCTCTAAAATAATGCATTTTTTTATCCTTCTTGTTTAGATGTCTCACTGTTGTATACTATTCCATTCCTCTATTCTCATTTAACTACTTCTACAGTGCAATTTCAATTCATAATTCCTTAGCCACCATGAATACTCTATTTGTGCATGCAAACTTCTCTCTTCTCTCCTTTCACATTACCTAAAAAATTTTTGGTTTGTCCTCCTTAAGAAGATCTTGAAGACTTAGGGTTAGGTATGAATAAATGACTCTGATTCATCCATTTTGTCACTTAAACCTTCCCTTTTTTTGATTGGATGCATGTATTTCATAGGGATTCCAAATTAAGATTTGTCCTTATCTTTAAAATATTGTAATTCAATATGTAAGTTGGCTAAAAAATGGTTTACATAATAGTTTGTTCCATTACAAACAACTATGAAAAAATTGTCTTACTTGACATCTGAAGTCTCTGATGCTTGACATATAATGATTTCTATATTGTGACTTGGCATCCAATATTTACTCAGCTCCTGAATCACTTGGTATACACTATCTGCTTGGCACATGAGTGGCTTAACACTCACTATGGACTAGACATGTTGTATCTTATACATGTTGTGCTCAGCATGTACTAAGTAAATGACTTAAGTGTATAGACACTCACTTGTCAAAACCAATCTGAGATCAACATAACATCACTTGTCATTCCTTAACCATTTACTCTATTGCTCGACTTAGCTTTAACATAAACAATCACTTTATCGCATCAAAGTCTAACTAATCAGATGTTCATTGTAGCTTCATTTCTATAACTCAACCTTTCCTCTAGGTGTTATTGTTATGAGCAATTTCTCAAATCCTCTTCATCAATCAAATAGATATGACATTTAGATTAGGTAGAAATATGTCTTATCAATAGATTTGACATCAATGAAAAAACAACAATTATTCTAATTGTAAGTTTCCAACAATCTCCCTCTTTGGCATTGATGGAAACATCTCTACATCTCAATATTAGTAATATCTTAATGTATCAAACGTATCTCACTTTGTTACCATACAATACAAAAAGATTTTCTCCATTTGTGCTCATATTCTCCATCTATGATATAACTCTCTTCTTTTTCTACCTCTCCTTTTCTTGGTTATGTCTCCCTCTTTGGTATCTTTCTATTGTTGTAGATACTTTGTATCACTCTACACTTCTATGTCTATCCCTCCCTCTTTGACAACAATGCCAAAGACACTTAGCTTTATTAGCTTCAATCTCTTCATGCATATGAATTATGTGGATGTTGCATGTCTAGTTGATTTCTATCATCTATTTATGACTAATCTATTATGTTTTATTGGACTATCTACCTTAGGCTTTTCCCAAAGTAGAGCTATGTTGAATCAATGTGTAAGATATTCTAATTAGCACACTTGATGCAATTCACCTTGCCTCCTTAAGTAGCTTTGTTTAGAGGAATGAACCCTAATTTACCTCTAAGATATTCATGAGCATCTTTACATGAGGCTTTTTTGAATATGTCAGCAATTTGTTCTTTGGTGTGCACATATTGTAGCTTCACTTCTTTGTCTTGAACTAGTTCCCCCAAGTAATGATACTTGATAGAAATGTGCTTTGTCTTAGTGCGCATCACTAGATTCTTTGACATTTTAATAGCACTTGTTTTATCCCAATAGATAACTATTGGATTTGTAATTTCTTCTTTCATACCTTTCAATAATTGCTTTATTCAAATAATATTTGAAAAATTCACTGTAGTTGCCACATACTCAACTTCAACTATTGATTGGGAAATACAATTATGTTTCCTCCTTGTCCATGACACCAATCCCTTTGCTAGAAATAATGCACCTCCACTAGTGCTTTTTCTGTCATCAATATTTCTTGCCCAATTTGAGTCAGTGAATACATTCAGTTCAAATCTATCACTTCTCTTGTAATACAATTCATAGTCTTCTGTACCTTTCATATATCTCATTATCCTTTTCACTTCCATCATGTGAATCTCCTTAGGATTTTCTAAAAATCTAGCAACTATCCCAACTACTAAAGCAATATCAAGTCTACTATGAACAACATATTGTAATTTTCAAATCATGGATCTATATAAGGTTTGGTTCACATCAATAGATTCATCATTCTTAGATAGCTTATGTCTTATTGACATAGGCGTGCTCACTAGTCTTGAATCTTCTATACCAAAAGTCTTTAGTATCTCCTTGATGTATTTGGATTATGTAATGAAAATACCAAACTTCATTTGACATACTTGTAATCCAACAAAGAATTTAATTTCACCTAACATAGACATTTCAAATTCCTTCTTCATTTCATCAATAAATGATTAACATAATGATTCTCTTCCTCCAAATATAATGTCATCAAAAAATATTTTAGATAACAGTACTTCATTTTTCTTACCATTCTTTAGATATAGAAAATTGTTATCATCTGTCCTTTCGAAACCAATCTTCACCAAATAATTATGCAATCTTTCATATCATGAACTTGGGGCTTGTTTCAATCCATAAAGTGCTTTGTTCAGTTTACATACCATATTCTTCTTGTTTGGATCTAGAAATCCTTCAGGTTTTTCAATGTACACTTCTTCCTCAAGCATACCATTCAAAAATGCAGATTTGACATCCATTTGATATACCCTGAAATTCTTGTAGGCTGAATATGCAAGTAGAGTTTTGACTCCTTCAAGTCTTGCCACATGACAAAAAGTTTCTCCATAATCAACTCCTTCTTGAGCATATCCTTTGCATACCTGTATTTCTTAATTTTTTTACTTCACCATTCTCATTGAGTTTGTTTCTAAAAATCCACTTCATTCCAATGACATTTTTGTCTTTAGGTCTTGGCCCTAAAGTCCAAGTATTTTTCTTCTCAATCTGTTCAATTTCCTCATTCATTGTCTAAAGCCAATCTTCATTGTCTAAAGAATATTTTACTTTTTTTTGCTCAAATCCACAAAGTAAGCATGTGTCATCATTGAGTATCTTTCTTGTCATAACAATTAATTCAACATCACCAATGACTTGCTTAGCTTTGTGATGTCTTCTTACAAACTTTTCTAGCATAGGTGGTTTCCTTCTCTGTTCTTCTATAGGTTCATCTCTGAAAATAATCTCAAGCTCATTTTTTCTTTCTTGTATAGATTTTGGTTCATTTTCTAAATGCTCGATATTTAACGTCTAATGATCAACATTGCCTATTTGTGACTCAACATCTTTAGTCTTTTTCTTGACACCCAATCTCTTCTACTCAGAAATTTGTTGCACTACATCATTTCCTGACTGTTGAGAGACTGCAACTTGATTTATTTGTTCATTTAGAGTGCTTGGAGCATCATGTTCCATATAGATGAATGCATTGTATTCTTTAGGTTCTTCTTTGCATGCATTGGCACTTCTTTCTGTAAACTCATCAATTTTCACATTTACACTTTCCACAACTTTGTTAGTGTTAGAGTTCAAACACTTGCAAGCTCTACTATTGGTAGAATATCCTAGGAATATACCTTCTTCACTCTTCTAAATTGTTTTGAAATGATGCTTTCAAGTTCATCACTCTCATCATTATAATTATCACTATCACTCTTCACATGTTTTCCTTTTCTTTTTCTAAGGATCAATTGTGACTTAAAGGTAGATTCTTGAATAGTAATATGTGTGTAGTTATCAAAGTTAGACATTTCAAAAGGAGTAAGTCAACCAATTATACCTTCCAAGGTCAAAGTGTTACCTAGTGTGCACTTCAGTTCTTGAATTGTAGACACTCTAATAGCATAAATAAGGAGTAGAGTTCTCAATACCTTTTTGATCATAGTTTCATCTTTGATTTTTCCATTTGCATCATGAATATAATTAACAAATTATTTGAATCTTGTGCAATATTGCACTATATTCTCAGCTTCCATCATTCTCATGTCATAAAATTTACCTCTCATGCTCTCTGATTTGGCTCTCAAGACATTATCATCACATTCATATATGATTTTCAATTTGTCCCACATTTTCTTTACACTATCACAGTGTTTTAAGTCATCAAACTTGACATAACTTAGGCTTGAGGCAAACTCCAACATTTCTTGATTGTTTTCTTGCTTTTTCTTTAGTTGGTCAACTATTAGAGGAGTAGTTGTTACCTTCACATACTTGTTGTCCACAAAGTTGATAGTAGCATCACTAATACTGGATTTATGCAATCTCATCAAGGTTTTCCATGTAGGAAATTTATCCTTATTCAACTTAGGTACATCTCTCTTGTGGGTCATGATTTTTGGCCTTAAGTAGCTTCAAACTTTTCTTTGTAAGCAATGAGCTCTAATACCAATTGTTAGAAATGTTTAGAATAATTGGTGAGGAGGTGTGAACTGGTTACTCAAGGTCCATAAGTACCATTTGAACAATTAAACATAACACTCTTAGTGTTATGTTTATCCAATTGTTTCTCGATCTCTACTATATTGATAAACAAAATTACTATTCCAAACATAACATACTTTGCTAAATATAAATTATATAAAGCATTCAAAACAAGATTGACACTAGGATTTTATGTCAAAGCCTAATTTGGAAAAAACCACTAGCAACATGTCACCACTTTTTCACTCTTTTAAAGTGAGCTCTATTAGGAGCTAACCATATTAAAGGTTTACAATATACATTGTTAAATGTGACATAGTTAGAGGATTTAATCACCTTGTTAGGAGTGGCCTTGTCAAAAGACATTGATCATTTCATTTAGAATGTCACCTTTTTAAAGGATTTACATAGACTATTAAGTCCTTCAAATGACTGTTAGTTCAACCTTTGTTAAAAGGATTTCAATATAAATTATTTACAATAATAAAAAAGAAAACAATAGGGTTTTGATCTTAATGATTACAACTCACTTTGCAAGTTTAGATCTTAGTTCAGTTCATGTGTTGATTCACTGATAAGCTCTTCACTATCATCTCAGTTCTTGATTCACTTGGAAACCCTTCAAGCAATCAATCTTCCCCTTCAACAACACTTAAGCCTTCTACTCACATTTACTTATCAACATCAATAGTATCTGCATAAGCAATCTCCTTTAGCTTTGCATTCACTCTTGCACTTGTGTGTCTCTGATCAACATTCTTTTGTAATCACCTTACACACACTTGTATATGCACAAGCACTAACACTTATTCATTAAGCTCTATACCTTCTTAAATAGGAAATTCTTTCTTTACCATTTTCCACGATCACCTTAGATCTTAGGGTTTACGATTAGGTTCAACACGAGTCATACTTGTATCTATCCATCTTCATGATCTTCGTCTAGAAACTTCTCTAGAATCCATCTATTAGATCTTTACTTGATCCCCACATTAAATTTAATGATCCAACTCATCAATCTTATCTTCAACACAATTTACATCTCCTAAGAAATCAACTGAGTCGATTGGGAATCATGATTTTCTAAAATTCATTCTCAGTAGCATTACTCAAAAATCACTAAGTTTTGACACTCAATCGTCACTAAGTTCTAACACTCAATCATTACTAAGTTTTGACACTCGGTCATCACTAAGTAATGATACTCAGTCATCACTTGACACTCAATTATTGTAAATATTTTGGCTTGCCATCAACTATCTTTCTCGGTTGACATTGGATTTTCTTGACACTTACTATGGCTCAGTTGACACTTGCATCACTCAGCATTCATTAACCATTTACTCTATTGCTTGGCTTAGCTTAACATAAACAATCACTTTGTCTCATCAAAGTCTACCTAATCAGATGTCCATTGTAGCTTCCTTTTCATAACTCAACCTTTCATCTAGGTGTTATTGTTATGAGAAATTTCTCAAATCCTCTTTATCAATCAAATAGATATGACATTTAGATTAGGTAGCAATATGTCTTATTAATAGATTTGACATCAGTTACAAAACAATAATTGTTCTAATTATAATTTTCCAACAAAAATGAGATGGAGAAGCTACAACAAGTTTAAGCTCTAGAGAGAAGGATTTGATGGGGAAAGGATCGATGATGTCTTGAAAGTTGGGAGTAAAGCCTATCTTGTTCTCTTTATTTCTTAAGTGACTAGTTACCACTACAGGGGGGAAACCCCATTTTGTAGCAAACCTACCGACAAGGGAATACCAAAATTTTTCAAAGTTTCTAAGCTCTTTTGTTAGTAGTATATGGGTAACAGTAGGGTTCATATCAGTTAATTTTAAGTAGTTAAGATAGCCTTTTATTGAATAGAAGAATGTATATATAAATAGTTTGTCATCAAAAGAGGGCTGGTTTTGTTTTAAGTCCACCCTTATCTCTAAGATTTATGGAAGTTTATAAGTGAACTTTTATAATGATGTATAAATCTCCATATACTAATAATATAAGTTAATTATGATAATGGATTCTCTAGTTTTATGGAGTAAATGGTATCATGAATTGTGTTTATGGTTTCTTATGCAATGGATAAAGTAGAAGTTTTTTCTAAACATTTCTTTATTTTCTAAGTGAGAAATATTAGTAATTTATTTCACATCTCTTTTTTTCTTCAAAAAGTAGAATAAGGAATATAAAAAGGATGTTCATTTGGTTTTTCATATTTTAATAAATGTGAGGGAGGTGGATCATCTAAGGGTAAGTAATTTGAAATGTCTCTCTATAGCTTTATATTTAGTAATCTAGAGTAGTAATCTATAGGACTCTAGAAAATGAATACCATTATCAAACTAAAAGGCCCTGCATCTCAGATAGCCTTTGAAGAACCCATTAATGGAACTCATCTAAGGGAAATCCTCCTTAACACCCATTTCCTAGTAATTTAAGTAGTCTTTAGGATTTTGGGAAAAGAATTCATCATGAATATGAACTGGTATAGGGCTCACAATGATATCCCTGCAATGTTCTTGGAAGTGATATGTTTTATGATTGACATTGAAAAAAGAAACAAGAATATGCATTGTAGGCATATTTTTAAGCTAGAATGTTTAGGGAACCTTGTGAAGGTCTAATGAACATGAGAGAGGATCTTCTAATTTGCAAGCCTTGTCATAATGACCTCCCTTAGCATGGTAGATAGTTGGTTCCTCTATATCTTACTATCTCTTCCTTTGACCTGACTAGAGTTATTGAATAGTTTCCCATTATTCATAGAAATGTATATTCTCATATGTTTCATGTATGTCAAGAGAACACTAGCTAGGAACTAGTTGGACATATATGTGGTTGAATAAAAAATTTGGGCATGGGAGAACGAGACATAAGTGAGCATGGAATGCTTGGAATTACTTGATCCAGAGGAAGAAGAAGTTTCTGATATTGAAGATTTTTCGGCCTCATCCCATATGCTCATTGATTAAGCTTCCCCTATTTCCTTTTTATTCAACATGATAAATTGAACAAAAGTTTGAACCTATTATTTTGAAGAATCTATTTTATTTGTTCGAGCCTGGAAATTTTGGGAATTCAAGTTAAAATTTTATTATGTTAATATTTAATCCTCCTTTCCATAAGTATTTAATCTTTATTATCTTTCTCTCAATTTGTCTAATCATTGAGATTTTTCTTTTCTTACTAACACCCTCACTAGAAGAATAGAGTATTTTTTTATGTGGTGGATTTATGCTTCTTAGCAGGTTTAGCATAAGGGCAAACTGAAGATGAATGGTTCATGATTATATAAATATTCACATTTTCTTTCAAATTTTAGTGTAACCCCTTAATGGGTAGATTGAGACTTCAATTGGTCAATGTTGGAGGACTTTTATCCAACTTTGTCCTATCGGTTCCCCACAAGTTGGGTTGTACTTATATTTTTACCTCAAAATACAATTAATGGCTTCAACCTCTTGCCTATACAAAAAGTATTATTATGTTTTAAGTTACAGTAGAATTGAACCTCAAACCTTCCACATGAGAGGCTCACAATTTATCATTATATTGTAGATTCTTGCCTAAAATATAATCATTTTTTGGGGAAAAAAGGGGTAAAAGTTTATTCAATTAAAGCTAGATTACAAAATGCCTCAAGCCCAAACAACCAAAACACCAACCCAACACCAATTAAGTTCTATCCTTTTCCACTAATTGCTCAAAGGTCCCACCAATATTAGTAGGAAGATCATCCCTATCAGAAATATCCCAACCAACACCCCTCTCTGATGCCCATTTTTCCAAGACATTAGCCACTCCATTCTATTCCCTAGGAATATGACAGAAGGAGATCCCATCCACAAAGCTACTCAAGTGAAGAATATCTCTAATAATAGAGGCAATTTTCCAGTTAGATTCATCCACTCTCTGGTTATTTATCATATCCACAACTATTTGAGAGTCTGACTCACACACCATTCTCCTCCATCCAAGAGAACAACTCCACTCCATAGCCACCTTAATGGCCAAAGCCTCCATCATGTTATTGGATTGAACTCCTTTGTGAATAGAGAATATGAAAATAACATTGCCATCTGAATCTTTCTCAATCCCCCCCACTCCAACCTATCAAGGATTCCCACGGGAGGAGCCATCAGTCTTAATCTTTAGGACTGCATCAGGAGGAGGACTCCATCTCCCCACTCTACAAACCTTCCTCTTTAGTGGATAAGATCTCTTACTACTAATAGTTCCAAATCCTTTATCCACTAATCCTAAGTTCCTGACAATACTGAAATCACCAGGATCCACCAGCTCTGACATATCACATTTAGTAGAGATAGTCTCTTGAAGCCTGCTTAAGATTAGCTGCCATATTTTAGTGACTCCCAAGATGGAGTTACAGAAAATTTGATGGTTATGCTCCAGCCAAAGATTCCAAAGAATGAAAGAAGGTCCAATAGCCTAGGCCACCTGAAGGAATGAATTTTTCGTAGGGGGTATACCAAGGCTATCCCAAAATTCAATAAGAGATTTGGCATGAATACATCTATGACACCATGCCTCCCACCACTTATGCCAAATCTCTCTAGAGAGAGGACATAAGAAGAAAACATGAGAGACATCTTCCCCATCCAACCTACATAGGGGACAGAAAGAGGGTCCCTAAAACCCTCTTTGCTGGAAATTATCCCAAGTAAGACACTTTTTTTGAGCAACCAACCATAGAAAAAAACTACATTTCGGCCAAGAAGATTTATTCCATACCTTCCTCCACCAAGGAACCTCCTAAACTACATTACATTGGCTATCCAACTGAGCATATCCCTAGGCCACACTGAACTTACCTTTAGGGAAAGGACCCCAAGCTAGTATGTCTTTGTCTTTAGAAGAGCTACATAGCCTAGTAGAGAGAAGATTCACCAATTCAACCCAAATCTCTGAGGAGCTCCCCGTGGGCCAAACCTATGGATCCTTCCAACTAGCCACCTCCATTGATCCACACCTCTTAACAGTCTTTAAGTGAGCTACCATGGTCCATCCTGCAGAAGAAAAAACTTGATACAGAGGTTGAAGGTGGGGGAAGTTGGAGAGAATAGGAGGGTGGCCATCCCAAGAGTCTTGTCAGAATAACACACTTGACCCCTCATTACAGATCCAGAAAAGGCCTTCCTTGATAAGAGGAGCACCCCATTTAAGGGTGTCCCAAATAAAGGACCCCTTACCATCAAGCTCAAGTCTAGGAATATCCTGAACCTCCACTCCTGGGAAATACTTATGGGTTAGAATCTTGGCCCAATCCCGATCTTGATTCTTGCACCACCTCCAGTATAACTTTGCTGCAAGAGTCTTGATGTCGAGAGCCATACATTTAAGGCATAGACCCTCAACAAACATAGGCAAGAAAATAGTGTCCCAGTTGACTAAGCTCCATTTAGAGGATAGGATATTGCCTAACCAAAGGAATTGTCATGAAAAAGCATCAAAATCTTTCATAACTTTAATGGGAGGAGTTTGCACTAAACACCTGTAAATAGGAAGAGCCTGAATCATAGTCTTGAGCAGGGTAACCCAACCTGCAGATGAGAGCCACCTATGAGTCTAGTGACTCACTCTACTATGAAATTTGTCAACAAGACCTTGCCAATATTCTTTTCGTTGAGTCCCCAAAGCTAAAGGTACTCCAAGATAGATCAAAGGGAGGGATCCAACTTGAAACTTGAGAATTCTAGCAATCTTGAACTGAATCGACTGAGGAGCATTAAAGAAATAAATATAAGATTTACCTTCATTAATTTTTTGTCCAAAAGCTTTTAAATAAGTATCCAAAATCTTTCTGAAGTTTCTTGCCTCATTAATAGTAGCCAAGCCCATCAGTCCAGTATTATCCACAAATTGAAGGTGCATGTATGTTGGAATATCATTGCACCACTTCCACCCTTGAATAAGTCCTAGATCTGCTTGAGATTTTATAAATCTGCCCAAGCCCTCTGCCATAATGATAAATAGATATGGAGAGATAAGATCCCCCTGACGAAGTCCTCGAGAAGCAGAGAATAGATAAGTAGGTTCTCCATTAATAAGAACCGAAAAGGATGGGGAAGACACACAACTGAGAACCCAATCCACCCATTCCATATTAAATCCAAAAGCTAGAAGCACATGACCCAGAAAATCCCAACTAACTCGATCATAAGCTTTAGCTAAGTCCAACTTAATAAACATAGCCTTTTCCTTGGACGTGGCCATAGAGTGAATAACCTTTGAAGCAATAACAACCCCATCAAGAATCTGTCTCCCACTAACAAAACCTCCCTGTTCCTTAAAAATCAAAGTAGCAAGAAAAGGCTTACGCCTCTCAGCAATTAATTTTGTGATAATTTTGTATGTGACATTACATAGAGAAATGGGTCTGAACTCATCCAACTTGTTAGCCCCATAATATTGGGAATGAGAGCCAGAAAAGTAGCATTCATAGACTTGAGCATTTGTTTATTTTGATATGACTCCTGGAAAACATCTAGAACATCAAATTTAATAATCTCCCAAAACTCCCAAAAAAAATTAATGGGAAACCTGTCTGGGCCTAGGGCTTTACCTTTCGGCATACCAAAAACCACTTTCTCCAGTTCCTCAAGCATAATAGGTTTTAATAGATCTCCGTTCGTACTACTAGATACAAGATGAGGAATACAGTCTAAGATAGCCCTTGTCTCCTCCAAAGAAATAGGATCCTCCCTAGAGAAGAGTTGAGAGAAGTAACTAATGACCTCTAAAGCAATTGCCTCCTTGGAACATAGCTAATCTCTAGAAGTAGAAACAAGAAAAGTGATAGAATTCCCAAACCTACAAGCTTTAATAGTGTTGTGGAAGAAAGCAGTGTTTCTATCTCCCTCCTATAACCAATCCACCCAAGACTTTTGCTTCCAAAATATTTCCTCCTGAAGCTCCCATTCTTCAACTTCCTTCAAAGTTGAGGATTCTTTAGACATCAAATTTGGAGTCATTCCTAGGTCCCTGATCTGGCGAGTGACACTATCCAACCTAGCTTGAGCTTCTCTCAAATGTTCTTGAAGGTTTCCAAAGCACTGTTTATTCCACTACTTCAGCCTAAACTTTACATGCTGAAGTCTCTTCTCAAAGGTGTACATGGAAGTACCATGAGGAGGCCTACCCTCATACCACCAGGCTATCATAAGATCCTGCAGGGAGGGATCCCTCAACCACATCAGCTAAAACTTGAAAGAGGGATTCTTAGAAGTCTTGAAAGGAGTGATAGAGAGCCTAATAGGCTAGTGATCAAAGCCTCTCCAATCAAGAATTTCTAAACTGGTAGACCATCTACTATCCATCCAAAAGCAGGATACCAGGAACCTATTAAGCCTTTTTGAAATAGCCTTCATCCCACTCCTTCTATTATTCCAGGTGAATATACCAGAATTGGGTTTAACATCAATAAGATTCAAAGAACCAATTTTATCTCTAAGCATACTAGAAGAAGGACCCAGTCGAGAAATCCTGCCCCTCTTTTCCTCTAGACTAGTAACAGCATTAAAATATCCAGCCACAATCCAGGAAAGAAAAGGATCTAAAGATCGGAAAAGAATAATATGAGACCACATAAGGGATTTACTTACCAAATCACTAGGAGCATAAATATTAGAGAACAAGCACCTTTCACCTGTCTCAAAATGAGAAGCCAAAAAAGAGATGGAAGACCTACTCGCAATCCACCACAAAGGAGTCACCTTCTTAGGATTCTAGAGACAAGCGAGACCCCTCAAGCTCCCTTGAGCACCTACTCCCTGCCAGCAACCATGGGGCCAAATCTTTGGTCCACAATTATCTAGTTCATCAACATCTAGAGAATGAGACTCTATCAATCTATGAACAGCCTTTTGTCTAGGGATGCTACTCAACCCCCTCACATTCCAAGAAAGAATAATCATTTAGAAGACTATGAGAAGTGGGAGTCAATGGGCATCACTAACCCTACCTCAACCAAAGTCTCACCCATCATCTTAACCTTCTCCTATTCTGTCTTCCTTCCGCTCTTAGCAGACTTCTCTAAGGTCCCCTTTTTAAAAGGCTTCTGTTGTAAACCTAAAGTGGAAGTAGCTTTAGAGCCTTTTGTATTGTCAAGCACCCCTTTCTTGCTAGGATGGTTTGCATCTGTGATATTTGGAGCGTCATAGGGATGTGACCCACTAGGAATATCACAACTAATCTCCTGAACCACTCCATCTAATCCAACTGGCTGGCCTTATTCTTTCTTAGAAACCTAGACAAGAATCCCATTCTCATGTAGCTGGGGTTTCGAAAAGGAACCATCACCCAAGGATATCTCAACAGGTATTCCTTCCTCTTGTACCAAATTCTCTAGAACATTAAACCTGTTAAAAGTACCATCACTTTGTCTATCCGTCCAAGTTCTCTTCTCGCCCTTTCCTTTATTATGTGGCTTCACTGGGATAAAACCCTCCTTATCCACAGAGGGACCATTTGGCATATGGGCCTTCCCCTTGTCTTCCTTAGGAGTTCGCACAGTGGCCGTAGATGATTGAGAAATTTTATACCAGGGGTATTTGCACTGTAGGTTCCCATACTCACGAAAAATCCTACATCTGAAGGGTAAAGTCTCATAGTCCAACTGTTGAATCCATGAAGAAGGGCCCATACAAATTTCCATAGAATTAGGTAGCGGATTATTCAGATCAACTTCCACACAAATTCAAGCATATGAAATTATCTTTCGATCTTAGGTTAGTGTGGCTGACCCAACCGGTTTCCCCAGCAGAAGTGATATCAAATGAAGGATATCCTCTCTCCAAAATTTTAGAGGCAACTGAGGAAGCCGAACCCACACAGGGACCCAAGACAGGATCTCCTCAGCAGAGTTAAATCCAATGTGCTAGGGTTTGATGAAAAGCCCAACCTAGTTAAAGAAGTATGGGCCTCCCTCAAAGACCTTGTTCCTGTCTGACATACTTGAGAAAATAACCAAAAAATAGTTGTTGGCTGCTAGAAGAATTTCCATATCCCCTTCCAAGTTCCATATCCAATGCGCCCATGATTCCAACATAGGAAGAGAAAGCCAGAGACCCAAAAACTTACATATGAGTGCATGCTTGCCCCAATACTCCACATCCTCTAAAATTTTCTCTAGTTGAATAATTAACACCAGTTGATCATCAGATCGCTCCAAACATCCATTCATCTTCTTGATACAGACAGAATCCTTCGATGATGAAGCATTCATCCCAGATGAAATATTGATAGCCTTTCCTTCAGCCCCTCCCTGCAACAAAAGAGAGGAATTAGCCATCACCAAATCCTTAGATAATATCTGAGATGGGACCTCTGGTTGCTCCATGAGCAAATACTAAGATCCAATCACCAATCGATTAAATAAACAACAAAACCCACACCTTGCTATTGGCTCCACACTGGCTACCCCCGATTGAAGACACGACAGACTCAGACCCACCCCAATCGGCCCCAACTCTACCCGAGCACTCAAAACTCCCACCCCTCTACACATTCTCGATGCTGCCTGCTGAATCCACTCCTTGCGAACCAGAAATTGCACAAACTCCTGCACCACAGAATGCCCAAACACTAGGCCTAGGGCACGCAGGCCCTAGCCACTGCGATTCACCCTGTGCACACCATCATTAGTCGAATCCCTTCTTCCTAAAATATAATCATTTTTTAATAATAATATTAATCATAATAATAACTTATAGACCACATTTTTGAAACTAAAATACTAAAAATAAGTGAAATATTAAATGAAACAATATTTTGAAATATAATTTATTATTTATATTAAATGTGTTTATTTATTTTTATATTCCATACTTAAAATTAATACAATATAAGTTATTGATATGTTTTAAAAATATTATTATATAAAGAATAATATTTTTCACAAATCAAAGAAAAAATTCAAACAATTTTTGCTTTGCAACTAGGTCTTATTGTCTAGTTCACTTGTGGAGGCCTCCCATAAGTGTGTAAGCGGTCATTTGAGAAATTATTGGGAGGTCACCCACATGCTCTCTTATAGTGCATTTATACAACCTATTGCATTGGTTTTTTTGTGGGAGATAAGAAAAATAATAATTGTCATTCACCAACCTTCTATTGGAGAAATCATTACTAGAGACACAAGAAGGAAGTTTTTAAGGAAGAAATAATGGAAGAAGGTACAATTCTGGTGGATGCTTAATTTATGTTAGGTCTCTCTATAGTTATGAAGCATTTAGAAAGCAATGGAGACAAAAGAGGTAAAGGTTCCCATGTTGCCTCTCTGGTTGTTAAGACTAATCTTCATATGTCTAAAATAGTTAATAATGAAAAGAGTAGGCTACAAGATATTGTTGTCTTTTTAGTAGCTCGAGATATTATCAAAAAATTATTCTCTCATATATTAACAAATGAATGGATGCACAATGTATGGAATAAAAAAATTATGATTACAATATACTTTTTGCAAAATAATTCAAAGAGGAATCTTTGTTATCTTTTTCAAGGACGCTCTTCAGAGATTACTCTAGTGGCAAATCTTCACCTTTTGGCGATCCCGTCTGACGGGTTAATCATCATTTGGAAAATAACACATGCAACATAGGTCAATCACGTCATCAAATATTTAGTAGATTTGGGTCCAACGATCGAGGTAGTCGTCCATTAGTTATCACATGATTGTTCAAAAATATCAGTGCAATCACTAATGCAATATACATTTTGGATACATTTATTTTGAAAATTTTGCCACCCTTTGCATGTTGTTTCTTATTGGCCCACATTCTTTCGCCATTACTACAACCACATAATTTTTCCCTTGGGTTGGGCGTCACCAACCATTTTCTTGACATGTGTCAACCATCAGCCTCATTTAGCCAACTATTTCCTACTGTGGGCTTGCATAGGAAGGTGCATTTCGCCTACATTTGACATTCCCACTTGTTAATCCTACCTAATCTACCAACCTAGATTGAACTATAAGATATTATTATTCTAGACAATTTGTTATTTTTTTGTCTAGAGACTAGCATTTCTTATTGCTATCGAACTTTCAAAGTGCTGAGTGCATTGCCCATTGACTCGTGGACCTTGGTTTTTGTAAAAGGGAAGTGATTTTGAATTTTCTTTATGTCAACAATAGCACTGGACCACTGGTACAATGGTACTAGTTTTTTTTTGTTTTACTATCCAATGTCCACTGGTGACTGGACATCTCACATGCTAAGATAGCCTATAAGTTTGTAAATTATATTGGGTAGTACCGTAGACTGGAGTACCATAGTAGTAGTACCCTTTTTTTGAGAATGAATCATATTATTGTTATTAAATGTAGTCTAAGTAGTTGAGTCTTTTGTTCAACAACTAAGTTGATATATTTTTTGTAGCCTTTATCGGTTGTCATGTCAAACAAGAGGGGTAACAGGGGTTCCGGTAGGATCCCTAAAATCTAAGAGAGGCCACCATTATCAAAATGCAAAACCATAGCGACATTTTTTGGTGGTAGAAATATTGGCAACCTACAAGATTCACAAGTTAGATCTCCAATGCTTATTGAAAAAGAAGATTCATCACAAGTTGGACCCTCAAACCATATTGAAGTTCAAGTTGGTGAACCTAATATCTCAGTCAAGGATGAACTTGAACATGATTTGGAGGCACTTCCCTTGAGTAGGGAGTCACAAACTAAGATTATAGAGTTGGATTCGGTCCTGGACCAATTGGGTGAGAAAACCAAAACTGATTCCATAAATCATGTTCACGCACAAAAGGGGAAAAGAAAATTGAAATCAAAGAAAGATCGATCTCGTTGGGATCTAAACTAGAGAAATTTTTCAATTAGAATGGGTGGAAAAGTACTGGTTCATTGAACCAGTGCCCAACCCAATTGATGGTGAGCCTCCTATAGAATGTAGATGTAAGATTTGCACTGAGATAAAAAAGAAGGAGAAGAGGTTGCAACTTAAACTTGATACCATAGAAAAGCATATCAGTAAAGTTTACAAGAAGGAAACTATAGATGGATTTGAAAAATCTATGCTAACTTGGAAAACAAAGGAAAATTGTTTGCATATCAAAAATGCCAAAATATACAAGTCACACCATCAATTACGGGAGAAGTGTTCTGCAGTAAAAAGGTTCCATTGAAGATTTCATTGGGAAAGCAATGAAAGTGAAAAATATGAGAAAAGTGGTTCAATTAAGTGTGGTCTTTTATATTTTGAGTAGACAACATCTTATGATAGACTACCCTTCAATTACTACCTTATTGCGCTTTTTAAAAACTCAAAACTATTCAAACGGTCACTGATCAGTAAACAACGTGTGGAAATGGGCTAGATGTCTTGCACAAGTTGAAAAAAAAGATATGAAAGAAAATATAAAAGATCCAAATTTCATTGCGCTATCTATAGATGAAGTTACAATGATTGATAATAATTCTTGGGTGTGCATGCATGTTTATACTATAAATGATCTTTGTCGTCAACCCTTTCTACTATCTATTGCTAAATTGAATCATAGTGAAACAACTAAAAATTTATATGAATTATTAAAGACTACTCTAGTTAAATCTGGAGGTTTGGATAGCATGGAGATTGCCAAAAAGTTGGTGTGTGTTGGAGTGGATGGAGCTTCAGTTATGCAAGGTCATAAAGGCAGTCTTTGCAAAAAGATCAAGAATGATTTGGCACCCTATGCCATTCTCATTCATTGCATGGCCCATTGAATGAATCTAGATTTTGGAATTGTCAGTGATTTTGGCTGTGTAAGTAAAGTGGAATCTCTAATCAAAGAGATTTACCAATACTTCTGTCAAAGTCCAAAATGAGTCCAGGAATTTCATCACTTTGCTCAAGGACTTACTGATGGGAGGAAGCTTCTTAACGACAATGATATTAGATGAATCTCTTTGGATGGACCAGTGCATCGAGTAATGTCTGAATATTCGTCATTGCTTGGACTAATCCACCCTGTGCCAAGCAGATTCCCTCAGCTATATTCAAGTCTAACTAATGTTAAAGTACTCTTAACTTTAGCATCTATTCTCCCCATGCTACAGGACATGAGAAATATTATAAAAAATGTTCAACAAAGAGCTATGTACATTACAGAATATAATAAGTTGCGTGAAATGACATGTAATAGGCTGGATACTCTATATCGATTAATATCATTAGATGAAACAAAGTTTGCAAAGTGGTTAGAAATCTCATATTTGAACAATCCTGGAAATTTTTTTCATATTGGTACAAATAATGAGGTATATGTCAGGGTACATAGAGTTGACATACCAATGCAGTACTATGCCTGCATCAACCTTGACTCTAAACCCAATGAAGTAGGAAGCAAAGTTGAATCAAAACTAGAGAAGGTACTTTCACATGTTACAAGTGAAGACTTCAAGAAGATCAAAGACTTTGTGCTTGACTCTGTCAAGCAAGTTTGCTACAATCTTTTGTTAGAAATTAGATTCAAATTCCCTCCAAAGGAACTGCTCGAAACAATGTCAATTGCTTTTCCACCATATTGGTCTCTAAACTGTTCGACTAATTTTCAAAGAAGGATGATGAATTTGATTCAACATTTTTGCAAACCTAAAGTAATCAATGGAGTCACTATAAATAAAATTTTAGATGAATCTTAACTAAGAGATCAATCATATTCTTTTGCAAACATAATGAAGGAATAATATGATCTTATGGAGAACCCAAATAAAGAGGGAGCAGTAACAAATCTTTGGAAAAACCTTGTGAGAGCAATCAGTTGAGAGAGTCAATACCAAAATATTTCAAACTTACCGATTTATGTTTGACAATGATATTGGGTTCAATGGAGGATGAGGGAGTTTTCAGTACTTTGGGCTTCCTAAAGTCAAAGGTTAGAAACAAATTAGACAAAAAATTGGATAATAGTTTGAGTCTCTATAATTCTAGGTATGAGGTAGAAAGTTTCCCTTATGATAGGGTTGTCAACATTTGGAGAAACCAATGTCAAAGAAGAGGGATTGCCAATATTTCAAACCCAAGTAGTAGTGGTAGTGGCAGTGGCAGTGGTTCATATCTTGATATTGGAAGCAATGAAGATGATGTTGACTTTGGCATGCATACTGAGTCTGATGCTGATAGTGAATCTGAAGAAAACACAATGAACAATAAAATGTTATATGCAATAAATGAGGAGAATTCTGATGATAGTGATGCTGAGTCGATCCAGGCAGAATGACAACTATAGCAGCTTCTCAACCTCAAGTCCAAACTTTTGCATGAGTGAAGTAGTAGGCTAGTAGCTCTAATCTAAGACTCTACCTACTAATCATTTATGTTTGTAGAAGTTAATTTATAGCCTTCATTCACTATCCCTTTATAGATGCTTAAATTTTTTTTTTTTGAACATGTTGAGATTTTCATTGCTTGTATTTTTTTAACATTTCTAGTTTCTTTAACAAATTGCAACATAATGCATTTAACAAAATAAGCTCTATTTAAAAAAAATTGTATTATAATTTATAATTATGAATCATCCTCTAACATAATAAATTTAACAATTGTCAATTACAAACAATTACAACCCTTTGCCAATGACTCAATGTCAAATTGAAATGATCCTGAATTTCCTTTTGTAGATACAAGGGAGCAACAATAGTTGTAGGTTAGTTTGTAATTGTATATATAATCATATTATTACTACATAATACATTATGTGTGTACAATCACATTGCCAATTGTACAATTTTTTCAAGTAGTAGGAAAAAAAATTTCATTTGCTCTGTGTAGTAATAGTATGTCAATGCCTATCTGTCCAACTATCCTGATATGCTAGCTCTTGATTCCTGTAACAATTAGCATTAAACAAAGTTGAAATTAAATCCAAAATTTGAAATTAAAGAGCAATAAGTAACAAAATGATTATAGTACTATCACTTACTAAGTTGTTACTTCTTAGTGCTATCAACTATGACTACCACTGATAGCAACAGTAACAGTTTGGGAAGATGACCCAGCTCTAATGAAGTTCTTTAGGGTGCTCCATTCTGCATCATTTGGAAGCTCCATTTCTTTGAGGTTGTAGGTAAATAGTTGTAAACTTGTCAACAATGAATACTTCAAAGAGATATTTTTACATGAATTGAAGAATTTATCTATAACTTCATTCATTGTTGATAGTGGTTTGATGTAACTGGCAATTCTTTCTAGAGTGGTTTCTTAAGGAAAGTTTCCTAAATTAGAATTCATGGTGTCCTGCAACTTTTTAATGTAATCTTCTTTTCTAATGAATCTATTGTTTGGGTTAGCTAGATTTAGTAATCCAACATTGAGCAAGTTTAGTATGATGTGATTCATCTTCATCAAGTCTTTGGAAGTAGATTTGAGAACTTCACCTATTTCCATTACTTGTTCACAATTGTAACCAACAACAATGACCATTATAGAGGCATCCAAGTGGTTGTTTATTTCATAGTTTGCCAAATACCTGTCACTGGATCTTTGTACTTTATTCAAAATTTGATCAACAAGACTTCTTAAGGAATTGAAGAAGATTCATTTTTTAAGCTAAACATCATTTTTAACATTTTTAAAGAGAAGTCTAAGATTGCTATTTAAATCAAGTCATTTAAACAAACTATCGTTGTTCTTCATTATTTTGTCCCAATTTTCTTGTTTGATAAGCATAACTATGTTTATTATAGTATCTTTCAAATGATAGTCTTTGGAAGAGGTCATTCTATTTTGTGCAATTACATTCTCCATCTTTTTCTTCATTTCAAACATCTCTTTTTCACTCTTTTTCTATATTTCTTCTAGTTTCCCTTGCCAATTAGTTGCTCTCTTCTTCTCATCCTGCAATTTCTTCTTCAAATCTTGGATTGTATTTGCAGTAGTTACCTCTTTTTTCTTCTCATCCTCAAGTTTCCTTTTCAAATCATGGATTGTCTTTGTAGTGGACTCCTCCTTTTTCTTCGCATTATGCAATTCCTTCTTCAAATCATGGAGTCTTTGAGTAGGCTCCTCTTTCTTCACGTTCTCCAAGTGCTTTGTCAAATCCAAGATTTTCTTTGCAATTGACTCCTTTTTTTTCTTTGCATTATGAAATTCCCTCCTCATATGGTGGATTGTGTTAGTGCTTGCAGTAGTACTAGACTCTATTTTCTTCGTATTCTCCAATTCCTTCTTCAAATCAAGGATTGTTTTTGTAGTTGACTCCTCTCTTTTTTTCATATTCTCCAATTGCTTATTCAAATTGTGGATTGTGTTTACACTAGACTCCTCTTTTTTCCCCATTCTCCAATTCCTTCTAAAAATTATAAATCATCTTTACCCTAGACTCCTCTGTTTTCTTTTCATCCTCCAATTCAATCTTCAAATTATTATTTTCCTTGACAACAGAGTCTAGGTCAATTTTTAATTTATTGATGACATGTGCACTACTCTCTACAGACTTGAACAACTATGCAATCAAGCTTCTTCATGCTAAAGTCTTTTTTGGAACTTATCCAATTCTTTAGTCAGATGTTGCACTTGTTCATTCATCTTTTCATGCTGGACAATTGCTTTTGTAGGAGAAGAATTCTTTATCCATTTTTACAATTCTTTGAACCTATTATCTGCTGCTTTCTCTTTGGCCTTCACATTATCAAGGTCTGCCTATAACTTTTCTATTTGCTTTGTAAGCCTTTTGTTCTCCCTCTCTGCTTTCAGAAGTGTAGAGTAGACCATTTTGTTGCTCTCTTTTGATAAATTGATTTTGTCAATATTTTTCACTTTTGACAAATCCATTTGAAGACTAGTAACTTTTACATCATTACGATTTATTACATTTTTTAGTTGATTATTATCTCTACCCAGGGGCATAATAGCTATGAAGTTCATCATTTCATTGTTTGGATCATATGTTGGAAATATTCTGTTAGTAGATTCTTAACATTCAGCAATTGCATCATTTTTTAAAGTCTTCATAGTTTTCCTATTCCTTTCACTTGTCTAATGAAATTTACTGCACATACAAATGTATTTTGAGGATTGCCAACATACTAAAGATGGCCCATTCCAAATCTTGGCATTTTAGGACTATTTTTAGAGTTTTGTACATAAGCTACTAGTGCATACATTGGTGAAGTAATTGCTGACATTGCTTGTGGTGTAATTGTCATAAGTTTTTACTTTTTTGCACAAGCTTCATCCATGCTAGTGCCAATTCCAGTGCCAGTGCCAGTGGGATCAACTACAATTGGATTTGAAGATTTAACAAATAATGTGTTGGGATGATCTTCAGAAGCAGAAGTATAATTTTTTTTTTCCCTTTCTAGATGAATCATCTCTAATCTCAGAGAGTCCAATGATTGGTTTACTTCCTCTTTTGGGTGGGTCTAGTACTAAAATTGGATTCCAAATCCCTTCACCACTTGCACCAATGGGCCCTATACCTGCATAACTCTTTTTTTTTTAATCATGGTTGCCCCTTTACTATATGTTTGTTTAATAGAATTAGTCATTTGAAGTTTAACAATATCTCTACCCCTGGTTGACCCAAAATCCTAAATACCTTGAATGTCAGCATCAGAGTCGAGGTCCTTCTATCTTTGAATATCATTGTCACTGCAATTGCCAAAATCATATAGTATAGTTGGATGCTCTTTATCCCAATAATTGATGAAAAGTTCATCCTCATCAATTTCCTCAAAAACTACTAATGTCTTTGGTTCACCCAATTTTTGCCTCATTTAAAAAAAATCAGTCATCTTGGTTTGACACCATGATTTAGATGAGCATGCCTATTTAATTGCTTTCGGCATAGACATCTTAGAAGGTTCAGATGCTTTCTCGTAGAAATTTAAGTATGTCACAAGCTTTGATTTGTGTGACTTTGATATGTGCAATGTCATAATTTGGGATGACAATTCTTGCATTGAAATATTATTCTCTATTGCATGTTACTCCATCTCTTTCTTAACCTCATCCCACGAATCCTTGTTTTTAAACTTTTCTATCAATGGCATCTCCTAGTGTTAATATTTTCTCGCAAAGTTCCCATTGGCAATAAGTCTTATTTTTATTATGTTTAGTGGATCATAATTCTAGTGACTAACAAAATTAAAACCAAAAAAAGTTACCAATTCATTTGCCACTTTGAAAGCCTTTCTCTCTAATGTGAGGCCTCCAATTGCAAAAGGCAAGGAAGGAATTTTTTTTTTTTTTCGTTGTCCACTGAAAATTTCATCTGTGCTCTCCATCTGCCTTACATATTCTAGTGTAAAAACCCTTTTTGTAACATGCATAGGAAGTTTTTAGGGTTCAACCACTGAACCATAAAACCTTAAGACAATGTACTCTTCCATGAAGAACCAGTCAGCCAATTGAATCTGACTTTCCGGTTGAATGCAATCTTTACAAGAAACATGCAATCGAGGCATTGTAGTGCCTGTGATTTTTTGGTAAATAGGTGCCAAAAAGAAGTCTACAAAATGGTTGTAGTTTTTATTGTTAGCAGTCATCCTCCTCTTATGTGTCCACTCATATACTAGACTTGGAGTCTCTAATTTCTTTTAGGTTTTTTCATCAAACTTATAGACCTCAATATCAATCTCATTGTTCTTTGTCTCAAATATTAGGTGATGCTTTGCTAAAAGAAGGTAGCACAAGTAACTTGTGAACTTAATTGTCTTCATCTTGCTTGTAGTTGTACTTTGTTTAATCATTAGTAATTATTGTTGCATAGATTCAACAATGCGTTGAACAAAATTATATCTTACATCTACCTTCTTAACTAACTAACCTCGATAATGGATATTATAAATCATTTCAAGATCACTGGCCCCCACTTCCTTGTTACTATCCAATCACAGACAAAATGATAACAAAAAAATAGTATTCTAAATGCATGACACAAAAATATCATATTGATAAGAAGGCTTATGGTCTATGTCTAGTGTAACACTAGTAGAGGACTCTGAGTGTATTAAACCCTTAATATATGAATCTTGAAAAACACTTTCTAGCTTGTCATAAGCCTAAGCTAGTTTATCCAAGTCAATGCGCTCGTTAAAGCTTTCTATTTTAAACCCTAGCCCTAGGTCTAACAAGGTAAAAAATTCACTCTAAATTATGGATAAAATTTCCTCTTGAGTGTTTTAGTTTATAATTGTCTTTCTATTTTAATCATAATTTTGAGCACATAGCTTTACAATTTCAAGGCAAGGGAATACTTCGAGTATAGCGAGGTTTCCTAATCTAGTAACTAGAGCATCTAGTTTATTTGTATGTGCACAAATACTATTGTTATATTTTTAAAAAATTCTCCCCTTTTGTGGATCTTTTCACTTATTAAACAATTAATATCTAATTCCCATGATTCTGAAATCTCTATGGATAATAGGATCAAAAAATCATGACATTCATTAGTGAATCTTAGAGTTTGTAGCACTTGCTTGAGTTCTATAATGTCTTTCTTTTCCTTTATGTTTGCACTCGTACAAGAGGTTTTTGACTTTGTTTTGTCCATGCTTACTATTGGTTATTACACAAAATTCTTCTTTAGGCTCTTGTTAGGAACCTGTGTGTTCCTTCTGTTTATTTTGTTAGAGTAGTGTTGTTGGACGCATATGCTTTGTAAGTCGTCCTGTGAGTATATTTTATTATCCCACATGCATAGGTAGTATTACTTTTCTAGATCGTACCCAGTATATAAGAATAGGTTGAGGCCCTTGATGGGCACGGACGAATTTATGGTATTGAGCTTGCTCAAAGGAGGTTACCCCCTCGAAGTGGCCTGCGATCAGTAGATTCATTCTGAGTTCTGCTATCACTTTGTATTCTGTTATTTCGAGCATTCTCACGATATTGCTATAAGGAGGTTCTTCACATCTGGTATCAGAGCACTCTCTTGGGCTCGCTGGGTGGAAATTACATCAATTTTTTTTTTTCTGTCGTGGCCTTCAGGTTCCTCTCACTTCTAATATCTCTTGTTCTTGCAATAACTCTTTTCAGTTGTTCTGTCTGTGAGTGAATTTTTCTAAGTCGACTGTTCAAAAAAAAAAAAAAAAAAAAGAGTAAAATTTTTTTTGTTTTTTAGTCGTAGCTTCCTTGTTTGCTTTCTGTTTCTGCTCATACTTCCGCAGAACGTCTGCAATATCATTTCGCATACTTCCTTCCTTGGCGACCCAACCCCAAATTTTACATATCAAAGCCCTAAATCCCTCATTTATCTAATTTTAGGGTTTGCCCTATGTTTTTCACCTCTCATCCAATCGCCACCAAACTGAGCCACAAGATTCAATTCCTCATTTTGCTCCCTTATCCCTCTTGGACTGTTCGCCTCATTTCGCCTCCCTACCCTTGAAACCCTCATTTTTCTTTTTCCCTTGTCCCTAGATAGTCTCCCACCACCCGTCGAACACCCATTTCCTATATGAGTTTTACCCAAATCCAAGTTTGCCGTAACTAAAAAAGTTTTTGTTTCTCATCTTCTACCCATTCCAAAAAAAAAAAAAAAAAAAAAAAAAAAAAAAAAACCTTTTTTTATGGTTGTTACGCGTACAGGAGCAAAAATCATGGAAGAGGAAATTGCATCCCTCAAAACCAAACTTCAAGATCTGGATGACAAAATTCTGGGTCTTAACTTTCAGCAGTCAGCCATGAGCCGAAACCATTCAGGAGATACTGGGTCCTCTTCTGGCAATTTCCGTGGACCAAAGCTTGATTTTCCACGCTTCGATGGTTCTAATCCGACTGGATGGATCTATAGGGCAGAGCAGTATTTCAGCTTGCATAATACTTTGGATAACCACAAAGTCTCCCTTGCATCTTTTCATTTGGAACATGAAGCTCTTCAATGGTTCCGTTGGTACATCAAGGCTAATGTAGGCCCAACGTGGAGAGAATTGTGCACCCTCATTTTGGAGCGCTTTGGCCCTAGTTCCTTTGATGATTTCACAGGAGCACTCACTAAACTGCGTCAAATAGGCACTGTAAGAGAATACCAGACAGAGTTTGAAAAATTAGCTAATTACACAGAGGGCTTGTCTGATGAATTCTTCCGTAGTTGTTTTGTCAGTGGTCTGAAGGATGCACTTCGCTCAGAAGTCAAAATGTTTCAACCTACTACAATGATGGAAGCCCTTGGGTTGGCTAAGTTAGCGGAAGACAAGATTCGTGCTCTACAACGCTCCAGATCTAATTTTGTTCCATTCAGAAATACAGGTTCTCACAACCCTCCAATCATACCAGCTCCCAGAACTACTTCGATCAAGCACTTGTCTGAAACAGAGATGCGAGTCAGGCGAGACAAAGGGCTTTGTTATAATTGTGATGAGAAATGGTCTCGGGGCCAAAGATGTGTTCAGCAAAAGCTCTATCTCTTGGATGTGGATTCTCCACCGGAACTGGAAGAATATGTAGATGCTCAGGAAACAGTGGATGATGAGGTTGAGCCTCACCAGCCTGAACCTCCTTCACCAGAAGCTCCACCAGAGATATCTATCCATGCTTTGGCAGGAGTCACTACTCCACAAACCATGCGGGTCCAGGGTTTCTTCAAGAAGATCCCTCTTACTATACTCATTGATTCTGGTAGCACTCATAACTTCATTGATCCACGAATAGCCAAACAGGCTGATTGCTTTATCCATCCCTGCTCTAGCTTTGAAGTCATGATTGCCAATGGGGGCACTTTACCTTGTAACGGGAAATGTCGCAATGTGCGTCTCTCTATTGGAGATTATAACATGCACTCTGACATGTTTGCCTTACCCTTAGGTGGCTGTGATGTGGTTTTGGGTGCCCAATGGTTACGCACTCTTGGCCCCATTCTCTGGGATTTTGCTGAACTTTGGATGCAGTTTTCAGCCGAGGGGCACCAACACACTTTGAAAGGCTTACAACCAGGGTCTCTCAGCATCATCAGTTCACACCGTATGGAAAAACTTCTTAAGAAGAATTCACATGGTGTCATCGCTCAGCTCCATTCCATTCAGATGCAGCCATCAGCAGTCTCTAGCACTCCTGCCGATCTCCAACACATTTTGGACAAGTATTTTGGTATATTTGCTGAACCTGTGGGATTACCTCCTTCTCGTCCAGAGGACCACCGTATTCAGCTCCTTCCTGGCAGTGTTCCGCCCAACATCAGGCCCTACCGCTACCCATTTCATCAGAAGATCGAAATCGAGATACTTGTCCGTGACTTACTGAAGCAAGGTATTATTCGCCCTAGTACCAGTTCCTTTTCTTCTCCAGTTCTGCTTGTTCGCAAAAAAGATGGGTCATGGCGACTCTGCATTGATTTCCGAGCACTTAATCATCTCACTATAAAGGACAAGTTTCCCATTCCAGTTGTTGATGAACTTCTTGATGAACTTCATGGGGCTCATTTTTTCTCCAAGTTAGATCTTCGTTCTGGGTATCATCAAATTCGGGTTAATGAGGAGGATATACCTAAAACTGCCTTCCGCACACATGATGGTCACTATGAATTTTTAGTCATGCCCTTTGGCCTCACGAATGCTCCTTCAACATTTCAGGCAGTGATGAATAACATATTTCGACCATACCTCCGGAAATTCATTCTGGTCTTCTTTGATGATATCCTCATATATAGCAAAACTTGGGCTGAGCATCTCCATCATCTGGAGCTTGTCTTGCAACTTCTCTCTGATCATCAACTCTGTGCAAAACTATCTAAATGTGTGTTTGGCCAGGAGGAAGTGGAGTATCTCGGGCATATTGTTGCACACCATGGAGTGCGGGTGGATCCTACAAAAATAGATGCCATGAAAACTTGGCTGCATCCTAAAACTCTCAAGAGCCTTCGGGGTTTTTTGGGGTTGACTGGCTACTACCGCAAGTTTGTCAAAGATTACGGGAAAATTGCAGCACCATTGACAGCTCTGTTAAAAAAGGATGCCTTCTCCTGGACCCCTGTTGCTGAGACTGCATTTGAACAACTGAAACAGGCTATGTGCAGTACACCTGTTCTCGCGATGCCAGATTTTTCCAAACCCTTCACTATTGAGAGTGATGCTTGCGGCAATGGATTGGGTGTTGTTCTCCTGCAAGATGACCATCCTATTGCGTTCACTAGCAAAGCCCTCTCTGGTAAGAATCTAGCCCTCTCTACTTATGAAAAAGAAATGATGGCTATTTTGCATGCTGTACAGAAGTGGCGGCCATACCTCTTAGGGAGTCATTTTTGCATCAGAACCGATCACCAAAGTCTGAAATACTTCCTGGAACAACGGGTATCCTCTCCTACACAACAGAAATGGGTCAGCAAACTCATGGGGTATGATTATGAGATCACCTACAAGAAGGGTAAGGAGAATATTGTGGAAGATGCTCTTTCTCGCACATTTGATAATCAAGCTTCCCTTTCCGCTATTTCTATGCCCATTCCCAATTGGTTAGCGTCTGTTCAGCAGGGCTATGACAGTGACTCTTCTTTATCTCAAATCATTCACCAGCTAGCCAATAATCCTTCTGCTATACCACATTACTCTTGGGATGGTGCTTCTCTTCGATACAAGGGTCGGCTAGTGCTTCCTCAGAACCCAGCTCTACATCAGGCTATTTTTTATGAACTCCATGCTTCTCCTTCAGCAGGGCACTCAGGCTTCCTCAAAACTTATGAGCGAGCAAGGAGAAACTTCTTTTGGAAAGGGATGAAATAGACGATTCAACAGATGGTGGCTGAATGTGATACTTGCCAACGCCACAAGGGTGAAACGACCCTCCTTCCTGGCTTGCTCGAACCATTTCCCATCCCTACACGGATTTGGACTGATATTTCTATGGATTTCATTGAAGGGCTTCCTAAATCCGGTGGCAAGACAGTGATCTTGGTTGTGGTTGATCGTCTCTCGAAATATAGTCATTTTTGTGCCCTCAGCCACCCCTATACTGCCTCCTCTGTTGCACAAATCTTCATGGACCAGATATTTCGTCTTCATGGACTCCCTTCTTCCATTGTCTCTGATCGTGATGCAACTTTTACCAGTCATTTTTGGACTGAACTGTTTCAGAAAACTGGCACCAAACTGAAGATGAGTTCGGGCTATCACCCACAAACTGATGGTCAAACTGAAATTGTCAATAAATGCTTGGAAACTTATCTTCGTTGCTTCACTTCCGAATAGCAACATCAGTGGGCCAAGTGGCTCCCTTTAGCTGAATGGTGGTACAATACCTCTTACCACACTGCCTCTAAAATGACTCCATATGAAGCAGTCTATGGTCAGGCACCTCCAGTGCTCCTTCCCTACACTCCCAACAGCTCACCAGTCCAGGCAGTTGACATAGTTCTCCGCAGCAGGGATCAGATTCTTCGTACCTTACAGGATAATCTTCACATGGCCCGTAATCGGATGAAACAGCAAGCAGATCAACACCGTTCTGAGCGCTCATTTCAAGTTGGGGATATGGTTTTTCTTCGTCTACAGCCATACAAACAATCCTCCCTAAAGCTGAAAGGGCGTCATAAGCTGGCCCCAAAATTTTATGGGCCTTATAAGGTTCTGCAGAAGATTGGTTCAGTTGCTTATAAACTGGAACTTCCTCCTTCTTCCCGCATTCATCCAGTCTTTCACGTTTCTTGTCTAAAGAAAGTTCTGGGTACCACTGTCAGAGCACAAACTACTCTCCCTGAAATGGATACGGAAGGATCCATTATCCTAGAGCTGGTGGCAATCATTGGCCAGCGCACTCGCCAGCTTCGCTCTCGCTCCATCTCTGAGGTCTTGATTCAGTGGCATGGCATGCAACCAGAGGATGCTACCTGGGAACCCCTTCTTCAGATTCAACAACAATTTCCACACCTTCAGCTTTGAGGACAAAGCTTTTTTTCTAAGGGAGAGGGGATGTTAGGAACCTGTGTGTTCCTTCTGTTTATTTTGTTAGAGTAGTGTTGTTGGACGCATATGCTTTGTAAGTCGTCCCGTGAGTATATTTTATTATCCCACATGCATAGGTAGTATTACTTTTCTAGATCGTACCCAGTATATAAGAATAGGTTGAGGCCCTTGATGGGCACGGACGAATTTATGGTATTGAGCTTGCTCAAAGGAGGTTACCCCCTCGAAGTGGCCTGCGATCAGTAGATTCATTCTGAGTTCTGCTATCACTTTGTATTCTGTTATTTCGAGCATTCTCACGATATTGCTATAAGGAGGTTCTTCACATCTCTATTTAAAATAATTGTAAAGTGTAAACCTAAGACAATTAAAATCAAGATTTTTATTGTTGCAAATTGCAATAAATTTTTAAAAAAAAAATTAAATACCCGGAATCGAGATTGGATAATTGGTGTTGTTGTCTAATACTCAAGTTTCACACTTTTAGTCTTCAGGAATCTGAACACAAAATGGAATTCTACCAGTCTTTGAAATTTTGAAATTTGAAAACCCTATCGTATTGGACTCTCGACTTGGAGAACTTTCAACTTCATACTCTAAAAAGTAAAAACTTAGAAGTTTAATAGTTAAAATTTAAAACGATAGTATTAAGTAATTAATGGTTTTATGTACAATGTACATCTAAACAACATAAAGAGTCAAGACTCAATAATGTAGTAATGTACATAACAATAATAATAAAAAGTAAAAATTTATTACATTGATATACATTTGAATAAATTTGTTCATTTTAAATAAATTAATTAATAAAAATAGAACTTAATTATTGATGATTCAATATGATTTTTGAGTAAATTTGTAGAATGATATCATTGTTGTCAAGAGTCATCAGGAATCGTGACATGTGTCAATCGTGACACTTGTCAAGGACACGTGTCACAATTTCGGATGAATCTAGGCACATGAAAAAATATTCTCCAAATTGGCTTAAAATTTATCTCAGGTCGTCGATCCTTTTTTTAGTCAATAATCGAGATTTCAACTTTTGGGTAGAATCTTGTAGTACACATGTCTCGATTTCGGATTAATTTAATTATTTATATAAAATATTATATATATCTATAAATTATAATTTATAATAATTATTATAATAGTTATAATATAATATAAATAAAGTATTTTCTTTTCTATTATAAAAATGATTTTGTTTTTTATCATAATTTTTTTATTGTAAAGATGATATGAAAAATTCAATGAAGATATATTAAATTTTATAAAACAAAATTGGTAAAAGATATGAAACAAGTGCCACTAGTACTTGTCTTTAGTTTTTATATAAATCTAAGTTAAATTTAATAAATTTATTATAATATATAAAATGTTTTAATTAATTAAAATGTAATATACTTATATTTTTCTATAATGATGTTAATTTAAATTTAAATTTTATTCATAAATATATTATATAATCATTGATATATATGTTCTATTACATATATATCATATGGTTATAATTATATTATATTATATTATAAATAATTATATTATATGTTTTATTATATAATAAATATAAATATAAATAATAATATTTTTATAATAATAAAAAATCTTAAATGATTATATAATATAAGTAATATTATTTTTAATTGAATGAAAATATATGTATTATAATTTATTAAAAAATACATTATTAAAATATAAAATATAAACCAAGGCACTTACATTAAAAAAATAAAAATATTAGCGTTAATGAATCACATTGAAAATGAAATATTTAGCTCTTAGCCTAAGCCTAGTACCTAGCCTACTGGCAAGTATTAATAATTATTAATAAATTATAATGACAATAGTTTAATTTAAATAAAATTTAAAAATATAATTACATAATACAAATGTTATATTTTTATTCATATTTATTATTTAGTTTCAAAATAAATATGTAATATAGTTTAATTATCTATAAATTATTAACATGTATTGATAATTGTGATAATTGTTTATAAACATAATTATTAATAATATTAATCGAGTTTTCGAATTGGCCATGACCAAACACATGTCATGATTTCAGATGAATCTAGACACATGGGAAAGCATTCTTCAAATTAGCTCAAAATTCATCTCGGGTTGTTGATCTTTTTTTTAGTCAATGGGTGAGATTTCAATTTTTGAGTAGAATCTTGTAGTACACATGTCCCAATTTCGAGTTAATTTAATTATTTATAAAAAATATAATTTGTAATAATAATTATATTAGTTATAATATAATATAAATAAAAGATTTTCTTTTCTATTATAGAAATGATTTTCTTTTCTATCATAAACTTTTTATTGTAAAGATGATATGAAAAATTCAATGAAGATATATTAAATTTTATAAAATAGCATTGGCGCAAGATATGAAACAAGTGCCACTAGTACTTCCTTTAATTTTTATATAAATCTAATTTAAACTTAGTAAATTTATTATAATATATAAAATATTTTAATTAATAAAAATGTAATATAATTATATTTTTCTGTAATGATGTTAATTTAAATTTAAATTTTATGCATAAATATATTATATAATCATTGATACATATGTTCTATTACATATATATCATATGGTTATAATTATATTATATTATCTTATATTATAAATAATTATATTATATGTTCTATTATGTAATAAATAATTATAAATAATAATAATAATAATTTTATAATAATAATAAATCTTAAATGATTATATAATATAAGTAATATTATTTTTAATTAATGACAAAAAAAATTTATAATTTATAACAAAATACATTATTAAAATATAAAATATAAACAAATGTACTTACATTAAAAAATTAAAAATATTAACATTGATGAATCACATTAAAAATGAAATATTTAGCTCTTAGCCCTAAGTCTAGTACCTACCAGCAAGTACTAATGATTATTAATAAATTATAATGACAATAGTTTAATTTAAATAAAATAAATATAATTTAAAAATATAATTACAAATGTTATATTTTTATTCATATTTATTATTTAGTTTCAAAATAAAAATGTAATATAGTTTAATTATCTATAAATTATTAACATTTATTGATAATTGTGATAATTGTTTATAAACATAATTATTAATAATATTAACCGAGTCATCCAATTGGCAATGACGGGACACATGTCACGATTCCAGATAAATTTAGGCACATGGGAAAACATTCTCAAAATTGGCCCGAAATTCATCTCAGGCCGTCAATCTTTCTTTTATGGAACGATCGAGATTTTGAGTAGAATCTTCGAGTACATGTGTCCCGATTTCTGGTAAAAATAGACTTTATCTTCAATCTTTTAAAATTTGGCCCGAAATTGAGTCGCAGTTATTGAAAAGAATTTAAATAGCATATTAATTTATATAGAGAAAAATAAAAGAAATTGTTATTAATTATTATTATTTTACTTTTAAGTTTGAGCAATGAGGCTATGAGCATGTCAAAATCATGATGTTAATTTAATTATTTATATAAAACATATATAATTTATAATTATTATTATAATAGTTTTAATATATATAAATAAAGGATTTTCTTTTCTATTATAGAATTTTAGAAATGATTTTCTTTTATATCATAAGTTTTTTATTATAAAGATGATATGAAAAATTCAATGAAGATATATTAAATTTTATAAAATAAAATTGGTGCAAGATATCAAATAATAATGACAATAGTTTAATGTAAATAAAATAATTACAATTTAAAAATATAATTGCAAATGCTATATTTTTATTCATATTTATTATTTAGTTTTAAAATTAAAATATAATATAGTTAAATTATCTATAAATTATTAACATATATTAAAAATTGTGATAATCATTTATAAACTATTCTTCATCATTTAAAAGATTTCATAATGCAAAAGAAGTTAGGAATAGGTGACAAGATAGGTATGAAATAAAAATTTGACACATAAATTATCAAAATTATATTTAACTTTGTTAAGGTTATAACTATTAATCTTTAGTTTTCTTTGAAAATCCATTTGTTTTAACCAATTAGATTAAAGAAAAATAGTTAATTATTAACAATTAACTATTTTGAAGACTATCAGTAACATTTCAACAGTGCATTGAGAATCGAGATGCCAAAAATAAACTTACAAATACAAAGTCGTAGACTAACAAGAACAACGATTTGAGAAGCCAAAAACTATTATTTTTATTGATAATATTTTAGACTATACAATGTACATAATACTAATTCATATCATAGATATTCAAAATAGCTGATTAAATCAGTCTGATTTTACTATTTCATAATTTACAAAAAAGGGCAAGGCCCAATCCAAAGAAAAATATAGATATCTTAAAAACATTTTTTTGTCCAAAGGGCAATGGTTAAAGAAACACTATTCAAGAAATAAGGAATAGGAACCAGGGGACAGGGAAGTTGGAAGCATCAGTGAGCTAAGAGGGGCCTAGGGCTTGAAGCCTTTAATCAGAAAGGTCTTCAATTCCCTCCGCGAGGAATCTATTGGAGAAGATGATGTCACTAAACTCGTCCAGCCATGTGAAGTTGGTCTTGTTGACATCATCCAACAACAACCACTTTCGTAAAAAACTCCTTTCGAGCTGCACCCACTTTCGATGGCGAGTCAAATGTCGTTCGTTCATGTCGAGCAGGATAGGATGCTTATGTATAATGCACCCTATGCCTTCCTCCCAGCACTTGTCTGCTACGTCTAGAAAAGGGATGCTATTGCCCAGCCTCAGTACCTACTCAACCAATACAAGAATTTTGACATCATCTTCTAAAAATATTATGCAGAAGCATCAAAATGTCTATTTGACTACCTCCAAGGTCGAGAAGAGATGCGAGGAAGCAAGAGGTAATATCCATGGACACATGGTACCTCTTATCATTTCTCAAGAATTCAAGGCCGAGGACCATGAATATAGCATGGGAGATAAAAGGACTTTGAGCATCTTGCTTGCAAACCATGGCAAGGACATCGTTAGGAATCTTGCCCAAAAAGGGCTTTTGTAGAGCCATATTAGTGCATTTCAGGTGAATTGGCATATCCATGACTAAGATTCAAGAAACTCTACAAAGTGCAACTACAAACTAAATTTAGATTGAAGAATATGAGAAATGATAATGAAAGAGGAATTGAAGAGGCTATTTAATGGCAGTTGAATTAAATTCTTTAGCATTCACGATCTTTCATATCTTATTTTTTCGTATTCCATTTAATTTTCAAGTGTACAAAACACTGAAATGTACTGGCATTAATGTTGAACAGTCGATAGTGCCTGACATTGAGTAATAATTTCCATGCAAACCTTTAGACTTGTCTCCATTCTCGAGAATTTCGTGCGAATCCAAGTCTTTTCAAGCGAGTGGCCCCAAGATGCATCTTCTGTCATTGATCTCTAATTAATCAACAGTCAATAAAACTATTGTATTTATTATTAACAATAAGAAAGTGATGGTAGTCGACTTGGTAATAGTGACACTGACGTAACAACATTACGACAATAAATTTTGCAAATTTCACATTCAGATTAAACATTTTTTTAGTTTACCACTAAAGATTAGCCAAGATCATTATTATTCATTTTCCTACCAAACAAGTAATTCACCTCTGACATTATTAATTCATTTTTGGCAAGGGAAAAAATAGCCGTCATTTATTTATCTGCGAGCCAAAATAAATATTTTTTTTTTTTTATAAAGAGGGGTAAACGCTTTGACCTGGAGCTATGAACCAGTGAGGCCACAAATGGGGGACCTCATCCCCATGAGATTTGAACCTTGATGGCAAGGATAACAACAAAACAACTTAACCATCACAACATGCCACTATTGGCGAGCCAAAATAAACATTAATTTGCCATATTTAAATTGATTTTTTCTAGGGCAAGAAAAAAATTGCCAACATATAATATTTTATTTCCCTATATGGAAAAAAAAATTGCCCTCGACATTAAAATGTTCCTGCCCACAAAATGTTGGATTGGCCAACATTTTAGGCATTTTTTCAGGAGGGGTTTCTTAAAGTTATCACTGGTGGCAGAATGATATTATCATTAAGACATTTTATTATGTTAAGGCTCTGGTTAGCCAAGCTATGGATAGAGCTCTCCATCCTTTTCACTTTCTTTAATCTCAGGAACCCTAACATCCAGCTTGCTAATTCTAACATTCCCGTCCCCCCCTTCTAGCCTTTCCTACCCCTTCATCTTGAACTTAATCTCTTCAATTTCATGGAAGATCCATTTAATGGACCAGAAATTATCCACCAAACTATTGTGAGCATTGTTAAGGAGGTTCATCCCCATTTCCTGCACGTTGTCACTAAGAATCACTGAAGCTAGGTTCTTTTCTCTAACTAGACCCATTTTCACAGTGCTGGCATGAAAGTTCCTCCATGCAGTTTTCCTTCCCTTTGCATCAAGAGTAATAGTGGTATTAGCCAAACCCTTTTCCTCTTTTCTCTCTTCCTGAGCTTCAATAGTGCTCTCCTTACCCTTACCAAGAGCCTTCTCAGCATCCTTCTCACCTCCTCTTTTACTTTTGATTGAGCTATCCTCCTTCCTGCTTACCTAATCTTTACTGGTTTCCTTCTCTCTCACATTTCCCTCCTTATTTGAGTTCATCCCCTCTTCCTCATCATTATAATCATCCTATGAGTTTCCCTCCTACTTTATCCTCCTCCAAGTTTCCCCAAAGGGGGAGATTGTTAGCCCCAACTAATAATGTAATGGATAGTGCAAGGCTATTAGCTAATAATTCTATGAATGCGAGTAAGAGAGTCATATCAGTTGTTATATTGTCATTTATGTTAGATACTTAGTTAGCTAGACATTATGCTAACTCAGTAGAATACCGTATTGTTAGATTGATGAAGAGGATATGAAGCAATTATGATGAAGACATCACTGAAATGTAAGGTATTCAATGGGTACTTGAATGAGCTAGACAATGATAATGTATTATTATTTGATTATTTTACAATCATGCATTGTTGCAATATATTGAAGAACGCAAGCTTAACCAAGTGACAAGGTTAATGAAGGGAGATTGTATTCACTTAGTGACTACAGTATTACCTGAGCAATTGGAAAATTAAAGGATACAAAAATTATTTCCTAAGAAAGTCAGTATTAAATGAGTGTTATGTTGCCAAGTAAATTTTACATTTACCAAGTGACGACTAGATGAACAAGATTGGAAATTTGGAATCTAAGGCTAACTTTTGATAGAAACCTGGAAAGTTCAAGATGGTCTAAGACATGAGCCAAAGTTTGTTAGAAGATCAATGATTGGGAAAATTCAAGAAGGATCTAATTATGGGGATTGAACAAGGATAAGGATATGCAAAAAGTTATATTTTCTAAGTGTGTAGATTCATTGTATGCAATTTTTGAATCTAGAAATCTCACATGAACCTAAGATCAATGATGGTGATAAAGAAGCAAAAGATGGAAGGATTTGGAAGCATTGAGAAACTATTTGAGGAGGAGAACAAGATAGTTTTAGGTTGTTGATTTCATGTTGCTAATTAGAAGGTGATTATGCTGGAGTGTTAGGTTGTTGTGAGTGCAAAATGTGAAGAAGAGTAAAGTGTTGAGCCAGGTGAGCCAAGCAAAGCAGAGGAAAGAAGTAGAATTGGTAAAGATGTGAGTCAGTTGAGTGAGTAAAGAGAAGAAGAAAGAGAAAATAACATATCTATGAACACAAAAAGGTAGTTGCTATTCTTAATAGATCATTTATACTGTTGCAATTTAACCATTTTAGTAGAAAATCTTAGAAGTACTGAGTGGACCTAACAATTTTGTGAAATCCTATATGCTAACATTGATTAGTGGTGTTTGTAAATCCTTTTAACTAGGCCACTCTTTTTAGTTAGGAACATGGTGTAATAAGGTTTATATGATCTTTTGTTGAAATCCTCTAACAAGGTCACATTAACAATGTTCATGTAACCTTTAATGAGGTTGTCTCCGACCAGAGCTCACTTTAGAAAGGTGAAATTTTTGGGTTGTCAATCCCCAGGTGTTTTTTCTCTTCATAGGGTTTGCACATGAATTCATGGTATCCATTGTGTGAATCTTATTTATGTTACAATTTTTTTAATATGTGTTTTACAGTTTACTACAACTCGGCAATAACTAAATTTAAGATCATTAATAACTAAGCAAGTTTACTAATACCTATTATTTCAAGGAACAATGAGTTAATAATTTGGATGAATGTGTTTAACAGAGTTGATTAATGTTTATACTGAGTGATTTTTTTTTAAGTTAATGACATTTTGCTGGTACTAGAATGTTTGAAGGGACTATATGATAACTAGACATAGTTGATTCACCCCCCTCTCAGTTATCTAACATGTTCTTTGGTGATTTAAAATTATGTTCAATCTATCCTATGTCTAATATTTTTTTAATTAGTCATTATACAAACTATGTAGCTTTGCAATCAATGGTTTTTTTATTGATAAAAATTTCAAGATAAAAATTTATACTAGATTGTAAAGTAATGATAATTCAACAATAATTCAAGTATAATGTCTTCGTCAAGTTAATTTATATTTTAGTAAAAGAGACACGTTTATAAAATGTAAATTCATCATGTTAACAAGAGTTGTGTAACAATTAGAGTCTCACCTAATGTAAAAAACAAATAAAATTAAGACAAGCAATATAATTAGATGGAGAAGGTATTAGACAAAACCAAATTTTGTTATTTTTAAAACTATCCTTATATTATCTTTTTATTTAGTCAACTACTAATAACTTAAATTGCTTTATTGTTTTAAAATAAGTAGTTCACATGGAAAGAAAGAAATTGTTGCAATGAGTAAATAATGATGGTAAGATAATGTAATCCTAAAGAGTTCACCTTTTAAAATAATGGATAGCACCATTTTTGAAGTTTCGACAAAATAAATTTCCGCATTCTAGGTGCATGCACATTCATTTACATAAGGGAAAAGACATATATACATTGTCAAATGTACACACTCATAGCTAGAGATAAGGATGCACTCATGGCTATAAATCAAACTCATGCACAATGACACACACTCATATGGTGAACTTTAGTACTTGTAAAGGTCAAAGTTTTAAAATTTAAAATCATCATTAAGGTTGTGGGTCAGTCGAACCACATTGTAATATGCTAATAGATTTTAGTTAGGGAAACCTCAAGAAGGTACCATATTATGAAGATAAAAAATTCATTATTTTCCATATGGAAAAAGAGATAAGCATCCCTTTGTTTATAGAAACTTTGGGGGGAAATGAGGAGCGATAACATCATGGTTCACTTTATTACTGATCAAATGGAGTGTGATAGAGAAAAATAATTAGGTGGAGAAGGAATAGACAAAACCAAAATTTGTTGTTGTTAATAGTACTATCTTTACATTATCTTTTTGTTGAGTCAACTACTAATAACTAACATTAATGCTTTATTTTTTTAAAATAAATAGTACATGTGGTAAGAAAGAAATTGTTGCAATGAATAAGCAACAATGGTAAGAGAATGTAATCGTAAAGAGTTAACCTTGTAAAATAATGGATAGTACCATTTTTGAAGTTTTAAGAAAAACAATTCCACATTCTAGATGTATGCAGAGGTACGTGCACATTCATTACATAAGGGAAAAGACATACATACATGGCCAAATTTACACACTCACAACTAGAGATATGGATGTACTCATAACTAGAAATTAGATTCATGCACAATGACACACACTCATATGATGAACTTTATTACTTGTAAATGTCAAAGTTTTAAATTTTAAAACTATCATTAAGTTTGTGGGTTTGTCAAACCACATTGTAATGTGCTTATAGATTTTATCTAGGGAAATCTCAAGCAAGTACCATATTATAAAGATAAGAAAATTCATTTTTTTCCATATGGAAAAAGAGGTAACATCGTGGTAACTTTGGGGGAAAATGAGGAGTGGTAACATCGTGGTGCACTTTATTACAAATCAAATAGAATGTGATAGAGCTATGTCATGCTTAATGGATTATTTCAATTATTGCATTGTAGCAATATATTTTAGTGAGATCTTTATGTGAAACTTTTGCCATAATGAGCATGCAATTCCTCTTAATAGATGAAATAAGATACAAAAATAAAAGAACAACATTTATATCAAGATCGATGAAAGGAGAGAGTTTTAGTTAAAAAAGACATAACATATGAAAAATTGTTCATAATTTGGTTCACTTTAAAATAAAATATTCAAATTTATCAAATATTAATACTACAAATATTTGTAATATTGATTAAACATGTTTATATAATTTCAATTTTTGCTTCTAGAATTGATTGTGTGAGAATTTTTCTCATCAACATTTTGGATCACACTTTGTGATCAATCATCCAGATGAAATAGAGAAAGCATCATTTTCTCCTTTTTCTTTCTCTATTTCATCCTAATGATAGATCACGGAGTGTGATCTAAAACATTGATCAGAAAAATTCTCATAGAATCATTTCTATAAGTAGAAATTGAAATTTGCAGGGATTGTGGAAACTTACTCACTAATATACTATTATATTTTAATTGGATCAAGCCCATGGAAGGTTTGGTACGAACATGAAGATATCAACTTAAATACCCTTGGAAGGATCAATGGAAACAAAGATGAATGGGAAGAAAAGTTGACCTATTGGAATAAAGAGGAACATTTTAGAAGAATTAGTTTTCCAAAGGTTGCAAAAAGGAAAGAGCTTTGATGCAGTGAGTTAAGGATGCTTCGAATGGGGATACATAGCTTTTCATGTTGGGCCAAGGTTTGACTATAAAACCATTGAAAGAAAGTTATGGAGGCCCAAAAGTACACTAATAGATCTGTGACTCAATAAGCTATGTTTGGGTTTGGACCACTTTAATATTTTTTCTCTTTATGTTGGAAATGAAGAATGGAAGGATATAGTTTCATCATTGAGGAAAAGGGTATTTTTTAATAAAATAAAATGGATATTATCTTGAATTTTCTAGGATTATAAATGGTTTAATGAACGCTAGGAGCTTGTACTTTGAAAATCCTCTCAAATGGATTTTACCTATTAGTATTCCCTAGTGATAATGAATATAAAGAGTGAATTTTAAATAGTGGTCCCTTTTTATGGAAGGATAAGAAATTAACATTAAATATTAGGGACCAAATTTCAACTCCAAAACAACTAAAATATTGGAGATTCCAATAATGAATTTTCTTGCATAACCTCCCCCATGAATATTAGGGAATGAAGATGATTCAGAGCATTTGCAACAAAATGGAGTTTTCCAAAAAATGGATGAAGTGATTGAAGAGAATGCATACAATATTTATCCACACATATGTATTCTATGGAACACAAAATAACCCCTACTACAAATAATTGAATTGAAGATGGGGAAAGAGCTATGGTGACAAACTGTTGAAGTTGAAGTTGAAACTGTGAGATGTGTGGTATGCAAAAAAGAGGGACATATAGATAGGGATTATTTGAAGGATCAATGTAAAGGTTTGTCTCAAATATGTTGATATATTTTTTGATCTTTATCAATGAAAAATTTACACATGGCTACAACCGTTCAAGGGGGATTCTTAGTAAGAAAAATAAAGGAAATGAATGCAGATTGAAGACAAGATCTAGATCGATGTCTAACATCCCAAGAGCCACTAATGAGGGAAGCATGAAATTTAGGAGCAACACCAAATAAGTAAGTTTTTCAAATAACTAAGGATTGCTTGCATAAGACTAATAATGCGGGCTCTAGAATCAAAACCCCCAATAATCTGATCTCACCCAAACTTAAAGAGAGTGGAATATGTCTAGAAACGAATCAATAATTGTTGGAAAGGAGTGACAATACTTTCCTTGAGCTAAAAATATATCTAATTTTTGGTTTGAATGTGGATTGAAAGGAATATACCAATGATAAGATTAGCTAGAACCTAATCACAAAGGAGATAGAGAAGATCACAATTGTAGCAACACAAATATTGGAAAAATATCAAGTAGATTCATTTGTTTAAAATAATGGAATTGAAGAGGGGGGATTCAAAATATAGAGGATAATTTGGGAAAATATAGATTTTCTAAGAAATTACATGTGGAGTAGGATTTCTTGTTTAATGAGAATTTCACGTTAAATAGATAATCTAGTGAAAAAACTATGAAATATCCAAAGATATTAGTTGAATGCACAATAGACACAAACATACTACATTCCCATGTTAAATTGCCATATTTGCAAGCTACAAATTGTAGGATAAGTGAAATTATAATTACATGATATCATCTTTGATAATAGCATGGATGATTACCCCAAAGAAAGGGTTTTTACATTTACCAATAGACAAAAGGTATTTTCTAACATTGTAGAATGTTTAAATCATTTCATTGCAATTGCTAGTTGGAACTAGTGCTATTTTGCTTTTAAATATTTCATTTTCCCTTTTTCTAGATCAAAACATTATGCAATAGCTTTAGTATTTAAAAATTATGTTGACTAATAAGATACCACTTCAAACTCAAAATGATGTGGTCTAGGGATCTGTCATTACTTAATTTTATTGATAATTGGAGGAAAGTTTCTCTAAGAGTCTATGGAACTAAGGCCTTTAGCTTCTCTGAAAAAATATTGTTCATTAAAGAGAAACTAAAAGAGAGAAATAAAATAAATTTCTAATACATTTTGGTGCAAAAATAAAGGTTGGGTAAGAATTATGAAAAATTCAATTTAGAAGTTATCAATCATGGTATGACAATTTTAAGGTTGGGGGGATAAAATGTCAATGAGGGAGCTATCTGAAATATTGGCTAGGTAAGAAGAGTATTGGGAAAAAAAAATCAAAGAAGTGTTGGATTAAAGAAGGGGATAGGAATACCAAAATTTTCCATTCTTTAATCAAGGCAAAGCAAATTAGAATCAATTTTTTAAAGATTAAGAATGTTAATGGGGTGGTGCTCATAGATCAAGGAGAAATCAATAGGGAGGTGATTTGTTACTTCGCTACCTTGCTATTGAGACAACCAAATGTGAGGCTAAATTCATATGAGGTATTCACCATCATACCAAAGATTTGAACATAATAACATAACAACCTTTAATTTACCAGTATAAATGACATAAATGAAAACAAGGCTTTCCTCTTTGGGAGGGGACAAAGCTATTGGCATATGATGAAGATGATGAATTCAGAGACAATTTTGTCATTTTTGTCAAAATACCTATATAGGAAGAAAATGGGTAAAAAAGATACACTATCAACAAAAAAAGACTTATCAAAAGAAAGGAAACAAATAAATAGTTATTGAATGATTATCTTGTTATCGATACACAAGATATACAAGAGCCTTATAGATACAAAGGGTTTTTTTATTAGAGAACTACAAGTTATTGGAAAATAAAGAATAGTTTAATAGGAAAAGAGTTTTGACCGATGATAGAGTAGATTGAATCTATTATGTTACAATCAAATTCATTGAGCCTAGTTAGAGGAAAAATGGTTTACATAGGAAGTTATGCAAAATTAAGTTACAATTGAGATCTGAGTACATTGAGGAAGAAAAAATGTGGAAGGGATTTGACAAGATTTTGAAAGAAAAAAGTAGTAGATCATTTACTTTCTTATAAGAATACTTAATAGTTTCTACAAGTTATTGTAAAATCTCTTAACCATGTAGTCTCTAATAGGACTTAGTAGTTATTAATTGAAAGTATAAATCCTTTAACAAAGTAATCATTTGTAAGTGTGATAAAATCTCTTAATTGAGTATTTCTTGACAAGATTGTTAGATACATCTTAAAATGTATCATTTGTTTCTAATTGGGTGAGTTACTTAGAAGGTGACACATGTAGCTCTTAACCAGGAAAACTATTTAGCTGGTATAAAGAGTTGTAGGTACCATTTCCACTACATTTTTTCCCTCTAACCAAGGGTTTCTATGAGATCAAAAATCATTGTATTATGTGTGGGTGAATTTTTTATGGTTTATTGTTATTTTGATTTAATGTTTTATAGTTACATCATATCAATAAACTAAGGAAATGGATACAATCAATTAATATAAATGAATGTGATAAGTTTGAGATTGAAAGTTTGAATTAGCATAAGTTTATTTGTACTAATTCACCCCCTCTCTCAAAACACTCATTTCCATTAATTGGTATCAAAGACTAGTTCTCTAGAGGAAAAGTTTAATATCTTAAGAGTAGATTTGGGATTATGGAAAGGTATACAAGGGAAAAGAAATTGGAAGAAGCACTTGATGTAGCTAACTATAAGATACATGATCTAAAGAAGAAAGTGAAAGCGTCATTTGCAAAGAGGAAAGAACTATCAAAATAATTATAGATAATCCTGGATAATATTGAAGAACTATTTGAAATAAGTAAAAAAATTTAAGAAGTTTATTCAGTAGTTATAGATATGATGGAAAGGAATACTACCTTAGAAGAAGAGATGATTGAAGTAATAAATGAACTTGATAGTCAATCCCTAAGAATGACTGAAGTCTTGAAAGAATGAGACTAATGAGAGGTTCCAAAGACACACTTGAAATAAAAAAGAGAAACTTTGAAAGGAAAATAAAAGACAAGAATATTATCTTTCAAAGGTTTCAGTAGGAGAACAATACACTAAATGAATAGAAAAGTGAAACAATTGAAGAAAACATGCAAGCACTTGTCAAGAATGAACACTTGAGACAAGAAGTTGAAAACTTGAGGAACAATCTGAAATTTGAAAAAGAAGTCAATGAGAGACTCACAAGGTTTGAACAAATCATGAAAAAATTTGATGAACAACTGAAGAATCAAAGAATACATAAAGAAACAACTGACCTAGGATATACATGCAATAGCAAATTTGAAGTTGAAGAATCATCTAAATTGGGAGCAGATAACCTATTGCAAAATATAAAGGAACATATCAACATACATGGTAATAAAACTACTAAGCCTACATGTTGCAACTATGGAAAGCCTCATCATACATAAAATATTCATAGAAGTAGACCAGTTAATGTTCCAAGATGTACATTATTCAATGGATATTGCTACAATTGCAACAAGTTTGGACACCAAGCTAAAGAATGTAGATCAAGATCCAACAATATATCATTTCGAGGAAGCTCTATAGGTTATACCTCTACATACAATCATTTTTGACATAGAGCTAAACATTTTAGATCAAGATTTTCATTGATGAGAATACAAAACAAACTGGTAAGCATACTGAGAAGAGAAGGAAACATTCTTGCTATGTAGACACTTTGGATGATGTGGAGCTTCTTCACTTTAGAGCTTTATTGCTCTACCAAGGCTACTCTTAGCACACTTAGGGTTACTATTCCAAACCCTAACCTATTTGAATCCTTACCAATCTCCTTTCACCAAGAAACTCTCCCAATAATTCAACTCTCCTTCCTCTGCCTTCAATTCACCAACAATGCACTTTTTGACCTAGTGAGCCAAAACTCCACCAAATGCACCTAAAGGGCCAAAATAAAGTTTAAACCATCTTTCCATGTTTCTTACTACATTTCATATCATTTTGCACCATTTTGGAAAGTCTATCATACCCATAACTCCAAATTTCCTTGTTTGCCCTTGTAGCCCTAAGAGCCCCTATTAGCCCTCCTAAAAACAAGGAACTAGCTAGAACTCCCTAAAACCCTTAATAAGTCCTCTTGGTGTCTTCATTAATTTTATTCCTAAGGAACTAGGCTTGAATATTTTTTAGGTCTTAGGTCTTTGTGGTGACCGTACAATATGGCTCTAGAAAACCCTTATTTCAAGGGTTTCAAAGGCAATGATGATGAAACTTTCACAAATTGTTCCACAATCCACATCCAACCTCATCCTCTAAGTTATGTACCCCTATAATTATAATCCTTCATTTAATAAATAATATTGACATGTGCCAATCCTCTATTCCCACAAAAACCCCATTACAAGCTTTCATTGCACCTTGCCAAGCCTTTCTTGCTTACCTAGGGCTCACTTGTAAAACTAGTAACCTGAGTTCCACAAACCGCAAAATAATTATTTACATAGTATATAGTGGCTATTTATTTATTTCAAAAGGCCATAATGTTTTGACCATGGAAGTTCAAGCTATAGCCATTTGAGTGCTAGTGATACAAAATTGGACAAAAAGAACACAAAACATAACTAATTTTCAAAACCCTATAAAATGAATTCTTGAGACCAAAAAAATTATGCAAAGAATCAAAACATGATCCCAAGACACTAATCCATAAAAAATAGTAAGTTATTCAATCCAACTTTTTCTTCAATCCTTCAAATCATGTTTTCTACCAAGTAAAACTCTCCTTCTTGCATATGTTGTTCGTACAACTATATGTCCAAGCCTTGGAAATGAGTTGAAAGGTGTTATTATAGTTTCTCCTAACCACCTATTCCCTAGGTTTGAACCATAACTACCCATGTTACCTCTTTGCCAGAACTGTGGAAAAATTGCTAATGCAATTTCGCAAAAAATGCAAAGTTGTCAATGAGCAACTTTTTGACAACTTTTGCAATTTTGCAATTCAAGCCTCCAACCTTGACTAGTTTATTTTCAAACCTCATAAAATGAACCTAAAACACCTAAGGACCTCTTTTGAACACTTATTTCCCCTTTTTGGGCATTTTTTCCATGTTTTTCCTCATAGAGCAATTTTGAGTAGTTTTTTCCTATCGGGGCCTAATTGAAAAAATTTGACTCACACTCCAAATCCTACTTATCCACACCTACAAAGATTAACTTGGGACTTTATATTTAGTCCTTATTCTCTAAATGGTTGGTTATACCATTTACAAACCAAAAATGAGTTAGGGTTTCACCTTTACCCTCAGGTGCTCCTACACCATTAGACATATGATAATGAATTGTATACTAAGAAATATGAGAGGTAAATTTGAACCTTAGAGGAAAACAAGCATGGTATATTTTATTTTTCATAGGTGTTACTCATGTTTTGGTCTCATCCATTTTTTTCCTATATTTATCTTTCTTAATGATCTTCATCATAATCTAAACCTTGAACTTGAATCAGAGGTTCAAAGTTGTCTTGGTCATGTTGGGACATCTTTGTCATAATTAGCCTGTATTAGTTTCCCCCTTGAAGAAAACCTTGAACTTGAACTCTTGAACCAATTGGTTCAAGATTCAAAGTTCAAAGATTTAGCCAATGTGTTTGTTAAAAGTCTTGATGGAAAATTTTGGTACTGGTTAGATTTTGATGCTCTTTCTTGAAGTTGAACCATGAATTGTTAGTGGTTCAAGTTCATAGTTCATTGTGTCTAAATTCTCCTACTATGTTGAGTCGGTATATGAGCATCATATCCCCACATTTTAAGACTATTGAACATGAACCTTTAATTGTCACCCATGGTTCAAGAGTTCAAGATTCATTAGTTTGAAATTCATCCAAACAAGGACATGTGGCAGTATAGAGATTGATAAATATTTCCCAAAAAGGCAGAAAAGACACACACTGAGTGTTCATTGGTATGAAAGGTGATAGAGTAAAATTTGGTATGTGCAAGGAAAGGCAAGACTCATTAATTATTGATGTTCCCTATCAAATCAATATTTTCCCTATCTGTCCATGACATATTCCTCTATTTAATTTGTCAAAAGTTTCCCTTTTTCATTCTACCATAATTGCATGAGGTAAGCATAATGGTTTTCTCTAGAGATACAAGGAGTATGCAACTTAATCTTTTTCAATAGGATATTTTTTGTGCATCCCTCTTAGTGAGTCCCATTCTCTTCTCATCATCTATTGTTTTGTTTCTACTTATTGGTAAACTAAACTCTGTTGGTTCTCTTTTATTTTGTCTTTTCCTTGTGGGAAAAAACTAAAATCTATAGCTTAGCCATGGCCACCTTTCACCCTAAGTTTCCCAAAGAGAAGATAATCACAACCCTAACCAGTTTCTTACCTAAACTAGGAGATACTTTTGTTGGAAATATTCAAGATATAACAGGTTACTGAGAGGGGAGGGGTGAATCAGTAACAATGCACCTTTTAATCAATTCAACATAAACCAGTAAAGTATTCATTCACCTAATCTGCAGCATGTAAGAGATAAATAAACATCCAAAACATATATACACAAAGATTTTGGTGACCTAGAAACCTTCCAAAATAGAAAGCAAAACTGGGGTGGGGATGAAACCCACAAATCTTCTTTACTGCAGTAGGAAGTTAGCCGGTTAAGGCATACAATGATCACTTCTGGTGATCTGCCCTGTTAAGAGCATGAAGGATTGCTAGATCCACCTTGTTAAAGGATTTGAAACACACTTTATAAGTATGCACTCTGTTAGGAGATTTTATACAAAGACTGTTAAGTCTACCTGGTTAGAGGATTTACAAGATGATTCACCTATTAGGATGAACCAATCAGATCTATATATGACTTGATTAGATCTTTTACAATTGATCACCTCTTGTGATTGATGAAGTATTTGCTGCACCTTGTAGACCTTGCTAATATACTATTCTGCTGCTATATTCGCATCACACATCCTTTCATTGTTATTATTATTATTGTTGTCTACTTTTTACAAAATGTAAAGCATTATTTATACCATTCCAGTAATAATAGATGCAAGGTCGACTGAACACAAGTAAAAAAAATACAACTGAGTCGGCCAAATGGTAAAATAAACTCAAGTTCTTCAGACAGACATGATGACCTTCTGATACACGGTAACCACCACGTTACACGGCATCGTCATGCACTAGGTAGAGGTAGGGGCGCAGTTCATACTAGTCATACAACGTTGCCTAGAACTCGGTAACCATTGGTGACTCGGTAGATATAGTGTCACTCGGTAGAAACTAACTTCTTTGCTTACCAACTGAGCTCAGTTAACGTTGAGTCCTTCTTTACTTGGTTAATACTGCTTTCGTCTTCACTCGGTTAATACTACACTCGGTTAACACTAAGTGCATTTTCACTCGGTTAACACTAAGTGCAACTTTACTCGGTTAACACTACTTCCATCTTCACTTGGTTAACACTAAGTTCTTAATTAACTGACTAAACTTGGTTAATACTAAGTTCTATGTTAATCGATTGAACTCGGTTAATACTGAGTCCATCTGCTCGGTTTGAACTGTTGTCACCGACAATCGGTTTGAACTGTGTCTTCAACACTTGGTTTGAACTGTGTCTTCAATGCTCGGTTTGGACTGTGAGAAAAGTGTTGTCACTAATGGCAAATAACTTTATGCCAACAACTTTCCTTGCTAATGAAGACATTGAGAAACTGGTGTCAAAATTCTCAAAACCTAAACTTCAGTCAATTGCAAAAAAGGTATCCATGAGTGGGTTAGTTTAGGATGGAGTATTTTAAGAAGCTATCCATTTCCTAGAGCTTGTCTTAGAGTATACAAATAAGTATGACACAATTGAAAGGTGCATCAGGATGTACAAAGGTGAAGTCTTGGTATATGTAAATAGAGTCATGGTAATGGGTGCCTTGAGCATCCACTCCCATAAATAATATGAATACTAGACCATTAACCTATCTTCCTCCCAGTTTTCTATTGGTAGCATCAAATTTAGTAATACCATTGCTAGAAATTAGTTGCTCAAAATTGAGAAAGGTGGTTCTTTCCTCCCTCATCCTGTGAGTTAAGGATATAATAACCCGTCTAAACAAAGTCAAGAGAAAAAAGAATACCTTTTTTTGAGAAAACTAGATGTAGTTCTTTATCTAGACCATTCTGAATGAAGGGAAATACATTGACAGGGCTGAGATCATAGCAAACCAATTACATGAGGAACTTTTGTAGGTGTGTGGAGTTTCTGGTTTCTATATGTCCTCTTACCTATTCTACATTCTAGCATATTGTAGAGAGTGGAAGGGATTACCTCATCAGGTTTGGGTAAATAGCATGCCACTATATAAATATTTCCCCTTATTGCAAAAAGTGAAGAATCCCAAAGACTTTAGAAGGGTAGAAGACATATTCCTTGCCAAATTGGTTTTTGAACTCCTAGGTAAAGAACATAGAATTTTAAAAAGAGAAGCAACTCAACTCATTAGCATCTATGGTATCTTCTTCACCCAATTCCCTAAATTCACATACATAAGGGTTGGCAGGTATAAAAGTAAACCCCTTAAGCTACCCAGGTATAATTTGGATTGTCATTTATTAATTGAAGTTTTCAAGTAAGTAGCAAAGATAGATAAAAAATTTAAAGCTAGAAAAGGCTCTAGCTACACATTTCCAATTAAACTTGGCCATTATCAGTGTAAAAGCTTCCAACATGCTCTTAGTCTAGAGGCTGAATTGAAAATGATGAACTTAGCACCATTAGTATTTTACCACAAACATAAATAAGAATTACATGTAAATATAAATAATATCAAAAAATAATAGATCACACAAAAGAGAACACAAGATACCAAGATTTAATGTGGTTCATTCAAACCCTGGGCTATGTCCACCAAACAATAAGTCCAATATTATTATGATCCAAAGATTACAACCTTATTACAATCTATAATCCCTTACAATTCAATACCACTGTAAGAAGCAATTTTTGTATCACACCTTATGAAAAACCCCTAACCCTAAGCTCTTTTATATAAGTATTTTTACTACTTTAGGGTTATAATTAATAATTACATGTTGGCCCAACATCTCAATAATATAGGGCCCAATTGTTTTTGAATTATGTACAGTACTTCCCTAATCAGTCACCACAAACTAACAATATCCCACTTGGGGATTTCTTAGACTCCACGCTAGACAACAATCTCCCACTTGGAGACTGATCCTATAGCAATATCGCTACCACATGGGGCTCCCACTAGATCAAACCACCCTGGACTCTAATATTCTTTTATTCCTATTTTTTCTAGAAGACCAACTAAAGATGAAGAGGATTTCAGCTTCTCCCTTGTCACTACCTTTGTAAACATATCTATTGGATTGTCATCTGTATGTATCTTCTCCAGCTTTAACTGTCCATCATGCAAAAATAACCAAATTAAATTGTACCGCAATTGAATTTTTTTTCTCTTGGAATGCAGAGAAGAATTCTTCACAAGATGAATGACACTCTAGCTATCTATAAACAAATAATTATCCCTCTGAGGGTGTCCCAATTCTTCCAAGAAGATCTGAAGCCATATCATCTCCTTGACTATCTCTATAGCAACAACATAGTCTACCTTTGTAGTGGATAAATCATTAACCTTTTATAACCTAGAAACCTAGCTCATTGTTGCCCCACCAATAGTAAATACATAATCTATAATACTTCATCTGGTATCAATATCCCCTACCAAATCTAAGTCAACATAGCCCTATAAGTCAATAGTAGAGCCCCCAAAGTGTAAACGCTTATTGGATGTTCCTCTCAAAAATTTGAGAATCCATTTGACTACATTCCAATGCTCAATTCCTAGATAACTCATATACCTGCTAACAACTCCCATTGCATGTGCAATATCTAGACTTGTACATACTATAACATACATCAAACTTCCTACAGCTGAAGCATAGGGTACCTTGGACATCTTATCCTTCTCTTCTTGTGTCTTTGGGCACATCTCCTTAGTCAACTTCAAATAACTAGGTAAAGGTGTGCTAATAGCTTTAGCATTCTCCATAGAGAAATGTTGCAACACCTTCAAAATATAATTAACCTGAGATAATGTCAATTTCTTGTTCTTCCTATATTTTCAAATCTTCATATCAAGGATTTGTTTTGCTGCCCCCAAATCTTTCATAGCAAATGCATGTGCTAACTTGCATTTCAGCCCCTTAATATGATCCATGTTAGACCCAGCTACAAGCGTATCATCAACATATAAACATAAAATAATGTAGCGATCATCATCCAACCTCTTAAAGTAAACACAATGATTTGAATGACACCTACTATATCCATGCTTATGCATAAAACTATCAAATTTTAAATACCATTGTCGAGGTGCTTGCTTCAAGCCATATAAACTTATCTTCAATCTACACACTAAGTTCTCCCTACCTTTGACCTCAAATTCCTATGGTTGAGCCATATATATCTCTTTATCCAAATCACCATGAAGGAAGGTTGTTTTAACATCAAGCTGCTCCAAATAAAAATCTTCAATAGCCACAATACTTAAAAGAGTGAGAATATAAATCATCTTAACAATAGAAGAGAATATCTCATCAAAATCAATGCCTTTTTTCTGTGCAAATCCTTTTACAACTAACCTAGCTTTAAATCTTTTCTTACCTCCATATTCTTCTTTCAACCTGTAAACCCACTTATTCTGTAAAACCCTTTTACCTATAGGCAACTTGCATAAATCCCATGTCTTATTTTTCAGCAAAGAGTCCATTTCATCTTTCATTGTAGACTCCCACTGAATCTTAGTATCCACCTACATAGCTTCATCATAACATTCATGTTCACCAGCATCAGTAACTAAAATAGAATACAAAGAGGGAGAAAATCTTTTTGCCTTGTTGACCATCTAACATTCACTAGTGTGTGTGGTATTTTTTGTTGCGGTTGTTGTCCTCTATTTGCATCTTCTATAACTAAAAGTTCTACCCATTAAACTTGTCAACTCTTAGCTTACCCTCATCTTCCATCGCTCCCACTCAACTATGAGACTCCACTCAACCATTAGACTTTCCTACAGAGGATAACTAAAAAAAAAATCGTTTTGATACCACTTGTTAGTATTTAACCACAGATAAAAAATATTAAAAAATAATAGATCACACAGAAGAGAACACAAGAAACCAAGATTTAATGCATTTCACCCAAACCTTAGAAGTCCAATATTATTATGATCTAGTGATTACAACCTGATTAGAATCTATAATCCCTTATAGCTCAATACCACTGCAAGAAGTAATTTTCACATCACACCTTATGAAAAACCCCTAACCGTAAGCTCTTTTATGCAAGTATTTTTACCACTTTAGGGTTATAATTAATAATTACATGTCAGATAAAAATCCTAATAAAGCAAGGCCCAATTTTTTTTGAAGTATGTACAATACTTCCCTGATTAGTCACCACAAACTAACAGGCACCTTACTCTACTTACTTTGGATTTGACAACAAAGGGTTTGAAGAATCCCAGTTTGTATTGCACCCCTCTTTCACTCACGTGTCTCAAGTGGAAGATTTTTGGCTTGATTACAAAGAGGACTATGAAGTGAGAAGAAGGTGGTGCTCCAGGTTCACCTTGAAACAAATTAAAGAATTCAAGTTACACATGGATGTAGTATATGTTGAGGAACATGGACATGAAGAAGTGGTATATCCTTTCTATGCCGAACAGGTTGAGGCCTTCCTATACCCAAGCTAGACTAGGATTTACTTGCAAAAGAGGATCTTCTAGATAGGACCCTTCCTATCATTGCAAGGACCAAGAAGTGGCTGGAAAATAAGAAGAAATCCAAGTTGGGGTAAGCTTAGCCAAATCTCCAAAAAGGCTCCACCAATCCCAAACCAACATTGCCTATTTGTCATATTGATAAAGTTGTCACATGTTCTTCTACAGGTGCCCAAACCTAGAACCTAAAGTTGAACTTGTTGTTCAGAGTACAATTCAATCTCTACCTCCAAATAGGTGGACCCATTCATGCACTCAGAGAAAAAGAGCTCAACAAGTAGTTGCAATTAATATTGGTAAGGATCCAATTGAAATTGAAGTTGTAGCTAAATTTGTTGTTGAAAGTTTTATTTGAGCCATGGATTAAAGAAACAAGCAAGTTGTGGATGGAGCTAACACTTTGAGCTTGTTGGCTACTAGAACTTCCCTTACTCCTCAAACCCCTCCACCTAAGAGTGGCTCTTGTACACCAAACTGGTTTTATTTTTTAGTGAGTAAGAAAAGGAGTGTAGTCCTAATGAATGTTTACATAAAATGTCTAAAAGTAAAAAGCCCAAAATAGATGTTCTTCTATAAGTGGATCAAAAAATGGGACATTAGGTAGCTGATGCACACAAGCCCACTACAAATAAAAGTATCGATGATATTATGCCTCAATATTATATAGTGGAAAAGACTATTATTGGACCTACATCAAGAGTCACTAATATGAAAATCCAAAATTTTGGCCATGTGAGGGTAACCAATAGAATTCAGAAGCACTAGAAGGAGAAGAAAGAACTCAAGAAGTCAATTTGACTGATGAAAAAATGCATTCATGCACTATAGAATACCAAAGCTGAGACACAACCCAATGCCATATCTATGGTTGATGTCACTTATCCAATGAAGCGACATTCCATTAACCAGGTAAAAATGGATAGATCAGTTGCCCATGCATTTGATGAATGGATTGAATCTATTATCTCCCATGAGGCCAATTATATCTCCTGCCTTGTTGAAAAGGAAGATGACAGCTAACAAAATGATGATTGTGTTCGAAATATAGGAGTAACTGGGGGGGGGTGAATCAGTTACCACACAAATAAATCCCAAATCTCTTAGATGTCAACAAAAGTAAACTGATAAAACTAATTACTACTTCAACTCGATAAACATAGATAAATTGTTGTAACTCGATAAAGGTAGAGTATGTATTACTTTAGTAGATCTAACATTAACAATAGTAACTTGCAAACATCAGAGAAAAGAAATGAACACATGAGATACCAGATTTAATGTGGAAACCCAATATGGGAAAAACCATCAATGTAACTAGTTTTTTTTTTTCACTCTTCTGAAGTGAGCCCTATTAGGAGCCAACTTGGTTAAAGGTTACAAAACACATTGTTAGGTGTGACCTTGTTAGAGGATTTAATCACCCTGTTAGGAGTGGCCTTGTGAGAGGTCTTAGAAAAATTCAATGGAACTATGACCTTGTTAGAGGATTTACAATTGGCTGTTAAACCAACTCTATTAAAAGATTTTAGATCACTGCTACAATGGTTAGAGACTAAAAATGAACTGATTTGATTGTGATGCAACTAAATTTTTGAATCCAAATCTCTATTCTACTTAAAATTTGGTCCTTCCTAATCAAATATTACTTTTTTGTTCCACAAGAATATCTTCTTATCCTTCAAGTTCACTCTCACTCTTTCTTTCTTAATTCAACCATCACACTTGCACACACTTGAAAATCACAACTTGACCTTATATTTATATTGTCCAGATTGTCAAGTCGACACAATACAAATTAGAATGACCAATAATCATTACTATAGTCGGCTAGAACCAATACTTAAAATAATTAAGCTTCTCATGCCAAAACAACAAAATCCTTTATTAGCCAACCCTGCTCGATAAACACTGGTTCTAAGATGATTTCTTATGTTAACCGATAGAAGCTCGGTTAACACTACAAACTTGCAAAAATCCTTTGGTAACTGAGTGAACTCAGTTAGCACTAACTTTGTCCAACTTTCCTTTGTTAACCATGTGAACTCGATTTACACTATTTTCTGCCATAATTTCCTTCGATGCCCAAGTGAGCTCAGTAGACATTGTCTTCGTAGAGTAAACTACAGGAATACTCGGTAGACAAGGAAAATTGTCTTGCTGACCAAGTGAGCTTGATAAGCACTAATTGACAACTGATATGAAATTTGTGTGACATCAAAGACAACACACAATTAGACAATTGTATCCAACAATCTCCCTCTTTGGCATTGATGAAAACACAACATGTCATAGCACAATGAAATTTGAGAATAAGACTTTCTCTGATAGAAAGTTTCTCCCTCTTAGATTTTTCGCCAAAAAAAATTTCTTCTTTCATGCAGTAATCTCCCTCTATGAAGGAATTACATAACTTCTCCCTCTTGAAATGACAAAAAACAAATTTTAGAAAGATATCGAAGTAATTTTCTCCCTCTTTGACAACACATGCCAAAGACAACACATACCAAATTAGTATCAATGTACCTTGAGTACTGATTCATATGCAATATTCTCTTGACTATGTTGCATCAATCGATTGATCTTTAACTTGGTTCATGTTGATGCATCACTAAAACTTCATTTAGTGAGCTTCAAATAGGGGAATGACCCCTAACTTACCTCTTAGATACAAGAATGCATCCTTAGGTAATTTCTTGGTGAATATGCCTGCAATCTGTTATTTCGTATGAACATATTCGAATCTGATTTCTTTGTCCTACACCAATTCTCTGAAAAAATGATATTTTATAGCAATTTGCTTAGTTTTGGAATGCATCATTGGGTTCTTGGATATGTTAATTGTGGTGTGTTATCACAAAACATGAGAATTGGTTCTTTGATCTCAACCTTCATGCCTTCCAAAAATTGTTTAAACCAAACAATGTTAGAACAATTCACTACCACTGCAACATATTCTACTTCTGTTGTGGTTTGGGATGTGTAGTTTTGCTTCTTGCTTGTCCAAGATACCAACCTTTTACCAAAAAAGAATGCTCCATCACTTGTGTTTTTTTTGTCATCAAGATTTCTTGCCCAATCAGCATCATTATATACATTTAGGTCTAAGTTTCCTCCAAGTTTGTACCATAAATCATAGTCTTCAGTGCCTTGCAAATATCTCAAGATTCTTTTGATTGCCATCATGTGATTTTCTCTAGGTTTTGCCAAGAATCTTGCCACTATTCCAATTGCTAAGGAAATGTCAGGTCTTGTATGAACTACATACTGTAATTTCCCAATCATTGATCTATATAAGGTCTGATCTACCTCTTTGGAGTCATCATCTTTTGTAAGCTTTAGTCTAGTACACATGGGGGTTCCAACTAGTTTTAAATCTTCCATTCCAAACTTCTTGAGTATCTCCTTGATATAGTTGGATTGAGTAATGTAGATACCATTCTTGTTCCATTGTATCTCTAATCCAACAAAGAATTTTATCTCACCAAACATGGAAATTTCAAACTCTTTGTTCATTTGTTCTAAAAATTATTTGCATAGATCATCATTCCCTGTAAATGGAGTATCATCCACAAATATCTCTTCCAATACAATCTTGTTATCTAGTCCTTCCTTGATATACAAACTATTTTTATCATTAGTTCTCTGAAAACCAATCTATATAAGGTAATTATGTAACCTTTCATACCATGCTCTAGGAGCTTGTTTCAGACCATACAATGCTTTGTGTAATTTGCAGACCATGTCCCTTTTGTCTAGATCAACAAAACCTTCTGGTTGTTCAATGTAGACTTCTTCATCAAGAATGCCATTGAGAAATGCAAATTTAACATCCATTTGATATACTTTGAATCCTTTGTGTGTTGCATATGAAAGTAAGGTCCGAACACTTTCCAATCTTGCAATAGGGGTGAAAGTTTTACCATAATCAATGTCTTCTTCTTGAGAGTAACCTTTACATACCAGTCTTGCTTTTTTTCTTGATACTTTACCATCTTCATTCAACTTATTCCTGAATACCAATTTTGTTCCAATCACATTTTTATCTTTAGGTCTAGGTACGAGGGTCCAAGTTTTGTTCTTCTCTATTTGTTCTATTTCTTCATTCATAGCCTCTATCCAACTTTCATTTTCTAATGCATCTGTAACACTTTTAGGTTCAAATTTAGCAAGTAAACATGTACCTTTTAGCTTACCTCTTGTCACAGTACCTTCTAATTTATCTCCAATAATTTGATCAGGTGTATGATGCCTTTTGACATACTTGGCCAATACAGGTTCTTTGCATTTTGAATGAATTACATTGTCTTCCTTGAATTTCAACTTGAGACTCAGGTTGTTTAGTTTGTGGTTTGGGTCCTTTAGACTCAGTAGGCGTTAACTTGGTAGCTTCAAACTATAACTCAAGTCCCTATGACTCGGTTTGAACTTCTTGCAACATGGTAACTATAGCAAGCTTAGGAGATGAAGTCTCCTTATTATTAAATATGCCTAGCAATGTATCTCATTTGAAGTAGACAAATCTTTTGTAGTCTTTTGGTTCTTTCTTGCTTTCTTCTTCAACCTTTTCTGCAAACTCATCAATTCTCACATGTGCACTTTCTATGATTTGTGAGTAGACAAATTCAAACATTTATATGCTTGAGAATCCTAGAAATATACCTTCATCATGTTTTACATCAAAATTTCCTTTTCTAGAATCTTTCAAGATATAACATTTGCTTCCAAATACCTTTAGGTAACTTACATTGAGTTTGTAGCCATACCATAGCTCATAAGGAGTCTTGTCTGAATCCTTCTTCAACTAAACTTGGTTCAAAGTATGGACTACAATGCTAATAGCTTCTTTCCAGTATTTGATAGCAACATTCTTTTCAATCATTAGAGTCCTTGCACAATCCATGATGGATCTATTTCTTCTTTCAATTATTCCATTATGCTCAGGAGTACCAAGGGCTAATACCTCTCTTTTAATTCCTCTTTCAATGCAAAAGTTATTGAATTCATTGGAGATGAATTCACCACCTCTATCTAATCTTAAGAATTTCAATCTTTTCCCTATTTCCTTTTCCAAATACCATTTGAATTTCTCAAATGCTTCTGACTTTTCTCTTAGATACATAATAGTCATCATTATAGAGTAGTCATCAACAAAAATAATAAAGAACTTTTCTCCACTATAGCTTTCTACTTCAATAGATCCACATAAGTCAGTATGCACAATTTCCAAGATATCTTCAGATTGATAGTTTTTTCTTTTAAAACTAGTCTTTCCCATTTTGCCAATTTGACAGTTCTTGCATAAACCAACATCTAGTTTCTTCAAGCTAGGAATACCTCTTACTTTCCTAAATTTGCTTATTTTTACTATGTTATCAAATTTTACATGACATAACCTTATGTTCCATAACCAACTTTCTTCTACTTGAGCAATAAGACATGAGAAATCACCAAGATCAAGATAAAATAGGTTACCTTTTGTTTGTTTGCCTAATCCAATCAGATTTCCTTTGTCATCTAGTAGTCTTGCCTTACCATGCATGAATTCTACCTTGAATCCAATGTTTATTAGTTGTGCCACACTCAACAGATTATGTTTTAGTCCTTCAACCCAATAAGCATTTTCATATACAAGTTCATTCATTAATGAGATACGTCCTTTTCCTTTGATGCAACAAGGTTCATTTTTTCCAAATCTTACACTATCTCCATCATAATGCTCAAAATGTTCAAACTTTGTTCTGTCTCCAGTCATATGGTGTGAATATCCACTATCTATGATCCATGTCTCATTTTTACTAACATGAGAGATAAGTGCCATCTTATCTCCTTCATCATCAAATTCATCTTTCATAGCAATGTATACTATTTCATCCTCACTATTATCAAAATCTTTATCCATAAAGCAAGTCTTCTTACCTTTGTCCTTGTATGATTTGTGATTTTTGAAATCCTTTTTGCCTTTGTACTTGTTACTCTTCTTCTCATCCTTTCTCTCTTTATTTGGGCACCTAGTAGCAATATGACCAATTTCTTCACATGAAAAATAGATTAGGAGAACTTTACCTTTGTATTTTCCTCCGCTTCTAGAATGTTTCTTATCAAGTAAAGCTTCAACAACTTCAAGATTGCTATATGATCTTTCCTCAATTTCTTCTTCATTGTCAGACTGATTTTCCTTTATCTTCTTGCCTTTTTCTTTGAGTGAAATTTTGGCCTCAAATGAAAATTCAATATATTTGGAAGCTGGAACATAATTTTCAAAGTTATCTAGCTCAAAAGCTGTCAATCTTCCTACTAGGGCATCCAAACCTATCTTGTTATTTGAATCACATCTCACTTCTTGAATAGCAGATACTTTGATTACATATATGGGAAGCAAATTTATGAGAATTTTACTTAAAAAAATTTCTTATTTGATCTCTCCTCCAGATGCTCTAATTGTACTGACACTGGCTTTGATTATTTCCACATATTTGGCAACATTTTCACCTTCTCTCATTCTCATCTAATCAAATTATCCTCTAAGGATTTCTACTTTGGCTCTCCTTACATTGTTATCACCACCATAGATGTCCTTGAGTTTGTTCCACATTTCAAAAGTAGTTTTACAATCTTTGACCTCATCAAATTCTTCATAGCTAAGAGCAGATGTAATGTCAATCATCATGATGTTATGGTTCTTTTTCTCAACAAGATCTTCAATAGATAATGTACCAGTGGGAGTTTTGTATTCTGCATCAAGATATTTGCAACCTAGATTACTAATGGTAGCCAGATGAAGCCTCATGAGTCCTTGCCATGCTAAAAAGTTATCTCTGTTAAGCCTTAGAATCTCTCTCTTATAAGACATCCTAATCTTTAGCTTAGGTCCTTGAAACCTTCTTGCAAGCACCAAAAGCTCCAATACCAATTTTTGGAAATATAGGAGTAACTGAGAGGGGGTGGGGGTGGTGAATTAGTTACCACAAAAATAAACCCTAGATCCCTTAGATGTCAACAAAAGTAAACGGATAAAACTGATTACTGCTCCAACTCGATAAACATACAAAAATTGTTGTAACTCAGCAAATGCAGAGTATGTATTACTTTATCAGATCTAACATTAAAAATAATAACTTGCAAACATGAGAGAAAGGAAATGAACACATGAGACAACAGATTTAACGTGGAAACCCAATATGGGAAAAACCACCAATGTATCTATTTACTATTTTTCAATCTTCTGAAGTGAACCCTGTTGGGAGCCAACCCAATTAAAGGTTACAAAACACACTGTTAGGTGTGATCTTGTTAGAGGATTTAATCACCCTATTAGGAATGGCCTTGTGAGAGGTCTTAAAATAATTCAATGGAACTGCCACCTTTTTAGAGGATTTACAACTGGCTGTTAAACCAACTCTATTAAGCGATTTTAGATCACTGCTAGAAAAGTTAGAGAGTAACAATGAAATGACCTGATTGTGATGCAATTGAATTTTTGAATCCAAATCTCTACTCTACTTAAAATTTGATCCTTCCTGATTGAATATTACTTTTCTACTCCACAAGGATATCTACTTCTCCTTCAAGTTCACTCTCACTCTTTCCTTCTTAATTCAATCAACACACTTCCACACACTTGAAAATCACAACTTGACCTTAAATTTATATCATCTAGATTGTCAAGTCAGCTCAATAAAAATTAGAATGACCACTAATCATTATCATAGTTGGCTAGAACCAATACTTAAAATAATTAAGCTTCTCGTGCCAAAATAACAAAATCCTTTATTAGTCAACCTTGCTCGATAAACACTGGTTCTGAGAGGATTTCTTGTGTTAACCAACAGAAGCTTGGTTAACCTCGTGAACTTGAAAAAATCCTTTGGTAACTGAGTGAACTCGATTAGCACTAACTTTGTCCAACTTTCCTTTATTAACCATGTGAACTCAGTTAACACTATTTTCTACCATAATTTCCTTCGACGCTCGAGTGAGCTTGATAGACACTGTCTTCATAGAGTAAACTTCAGGAACATTCAGTAGACAAGGAAAACTATCTTGCTAACCAAGTGAGCTCAGTAAGCACTAACTAACAACTGATATGACATTTTTGTGACATCAAAGACAACACACAATTAGACAATTGTATCCAATAGATTGATCTAAAGTTAAATACAAATTCTTGGGAGATAGAGAAAGATAAATGGGATGAGATAATTACCCATATCATGAGGTTAAAGAATATGGGATAGATGAATTCCTAGCTAAAAAACTAAGTGCCAACATAAATGTTGATTTTGTATATGTTTCTAGGACCAATCTAGAATAGAGAAATATGGTAATTGAGTAGTGCTTAGATGAATTTTGTGACATGGTGAAAGAATTAGAATGTCTAAAGAAAATTCTAGATAATGACATCAAGTGTATTGATGTCAATATCATGTGGAATGAAGATCAACTAGATAAAGATTTGAAGGATATAGGATCTACCTACGAGACAAATTGAAAGCCATGTAAGAAGTCAAGGAAGTATCTGTCAAGAAAATTTTCTATCATGACCTAGAAAGACTCTATGATGATCATTTATGATGACCATTTGATGGTTTAGGACAAGAACTTGGAGCATTCTTATAGGGTGATAACCATATGGCAATTGAGAATAGAATAGCTGGGTGTAACCCAACATAAGGAGCTCATAGATTTTGAAGTGGCATAAAAATAATAGAAAGAGGTAGGCATAAATATCCTCACAAGCCAAGGATCTCAATCTTATCCAACCAACACAATTGGTAGTTAGATTAAGATTAAGGGTTCCAACCAATAGTTACTTTTTTTAAAGTTGTTTTCAGGTCATTTAGTTAAAATATTTAGCTATTAATAACTCCATGAGGAGTTAGTTTTTAAAATGGTTAGGATTTAAAGAGACAAAAATAATAATTACATGCAAATATAATCAATGTCATAAAATAATAAATCATAGTGAAGAGAACAAAAGACACAAAGATTTAACATGGTTCACCCAATCCCTAGCTTACATCAACCAACAACGAGTCCAATATTTTATTATGCAGTGATTACAACCTAGTTACAATCTATAATCCCTAACAACTCAAAACCATTGCAAGAAGTTATTATTGCATCATACATTATGAAATCTCTAACCCTAAGACATTTTATACAAGTATTTATTTCTACTTTAGGGTTAAAATTAGTTACAACATGTCATCCCAAAAATGCCGATAAAATAGCCCCCCACCCCCCCCCCCCCCCCCCCCCCACCCCCAAAAAAAAAAAAAAAAAAAAAAAATTAATAATAAATAAAGAAATCTTGGGGCCTACAACCCTGAACTACACCAAGGAATTATGGCATATGTACAATACTTCCTTGATAAATCACCACAAACTAACAATCTCCCACTTGGAGAATGATCTTGTAGCAATGTTGCTACTCCATGAGGCTCTCACTGGATCAAACCACCTTGGACTCAGTTATACTTTAATTATGTTTAGTCGAGAAGACCAACTAAAGTTGAAGATGAGTTCATCTTCTCTCTTGTCACTACCTTTGTAAAGATATCTACTGGATTATCATCTGTATGTATCTTATCTAGCTTTAATTGTCCATCATTAAAAACTGACCAAATGAAATGGTGCCATAAGTGAATGTGTTTTTTCTTCAAATGAAGAGCATAATTATTGGCAAGATGAATAGCACTATGACTATTAGTAAAAAAAAAATTTATCCCTCTATGGGTGTCCTAATTCTTCCAAGAAGAATTGAAGTCATATCATCTCCGTGGTTGCGTCTGTAGTAGAAACATACTTTACCTTTGTAGTGGATACAACATTCACCTTCTATAATCAAGAAACCTAGCTCACTATTTCCCCACAAATAGTAAATACATAACTTGTAGTACTTTTCTTGGTATCAAGATCCCTTGCAAAATTTGAGTCAACATAGCCTTGTAAATTAGTAGTAGAGCCTCCAAAATGTAAACATTTACTGGATGTTCCTATAAAATATATGAGAATCCATTTGACTACATTCAAATGCTCAATTCTAGGATGACTCACATACCTACTAACAACTTCCACTGTATGTGTCATATTTGGCCTAGTACATAACATAGCATACATAAAACTTCCTATAGTTGAAGCATATGATGCCTTCAAAATTTTGTTCTCCTCTTCTTGGGTCTTTGGACACATCTCCTTAGTCAATTTTGAATGACCAGGGAAAGGTGTGCTAGAGCTTTAGCATTCTCCATAGAGAAACATTGTAACACCTTCTTAATATAATCAACCTAAGATAAAGTCAATTTTCTATTTTTCTTATCTCTAAAAATCTTCATACTAAGGATTTTTTTTGCTTCCCCCAAATTCATCATAGAAAATGAATGTGCTAACTATCATTTCAGCCCCTAAATGTGATCCATGCTAGACCCAACTACAAGCATATCATCAACATATAAACATAAAATAATGTAGCTATCATCATCCAACCCCTTAAAATAAACACAATGGTTTGAATGACATTGAGTGCAACTATGTTCATGCATAAACTATCAAATCTTAGACACCATTGTCGAGGTCCTTGCTTCAAGCCATATAAACTTTTATTTAATCTGCACACTAGATTATGCTTACCTTTGACCTCAAACCCCCGTAGTTTTTTCATATATATCTCTTCATCCAAATCACCATGAAGAAAGGTTGTTTTCACATCAAGTTGCTCCAATTGAAAATCTTCAATAGCCATAATACTTAAAATAGTGCAAATAGAAGTTATTTTAACAACATGAGAGAATATCTCATCAAAATCAATGCCCTTTTTTTGTGCAAATCCTTTTACAACTAACTGGGCTTTATATCTTTTCTTACCCTATCCTATTCTCTCAACCTGTAAACCCATTTATTCTATATAGTTGTTTTACCTATAGGGAACTTCCATAAATCCCAAGTTTGATTTTTCAGTGATTTTTTAGAAAGGAGTCTATTTCTTCTATCATTTTTGACTCACACTAAATCTTTGCATCCACTTGCACAATTTCATCATAACATTCAATTTCACCAACATTTATTAATAAAATAGAATACAAAGAGGGAGAAAATTTGTCTGGAGATCTACTTAGCCTTGTTGACCATCTAACATTCACTGGAGTAAGTGGTATTTATTGTTTCAATATTTGTGGAGCATGAGGGACTATTGGAACATCATCCTATTAAGTATCATCCAACACTACATAATCATTTTCTTTCTTCTCATGTTGCTGCAACAAATCTTTGCACAACACTTTCTCATTGAATATGACATCCTTACTTTTACAATTTTATGATTTTTAAAATCCTAAAACTTATAACCAAATTCATCAATTTTGTATCCAAAAATATATACATTTCTTTTACTTAGCTTCTCACTTGGTTCTATTTTTAGAATCTATACATGCAAAAGATTCATAACTAAAGGTTTTGAGAATAAAATAACTCATTTTCTTACCAATTAATGCTTCTTTTGTAATAACACAAACCAAAGGAGTAGAGGGACCTCTATTAATCAAATATAAAATAGTATTGATAGCATCTTCCCACATGTTTAAGGGCATCCCATCATGTAACCTCATGCTCCTTGCACACTCCATTATTGTCTTGTTAATGTGTTCAACCACTCCATTTTCATGTGAAGTCCTTAGAAAAATTTTCTATCTATGAATACCATTAGTAGAGAAATAATCTTCGAATTCATAACTATAATAATCACCACCATTATTAGATCTAAGACATTTTAATTTTTCACCAGTCTCATTTTTAACCAAGCATTTCCAGTTCTTAAAAGTTCGAAATACATCATATTTATGTCTAAGAAAATAAACCCATACTTCTCTAGTCACATCATTAATGGATGTAACATAATAATGAGAGATACCAAGGGAAGATACCTGAAATGGTCCCCATACATCTATATGCACAAGCTCTATTTTATCATTTTTCTTTTCCATCCAACTCTTTAAAAAAATCACTATCTTTTGTTTTACATACACATGAATTTCACAAAAATCCATATTGACACATTTTAGACATGGTAAAAATTTCTTTGAATGAATTAAATTCATACCTTTCTCACTCATGTGCCCAAGTCTATTACACCATAGTGTTGTATCAGAATCTACAACAACTGTTTGCTCTCCCTGCTCAACTGCAACGACTATTTCTAAACATTTATTTTTCTCTGCAACAATTAAAGTGGAAGGAAGAATATGAACTATACAAATATATAAGGTACCTCCTTTCACACCTTTTTTTACTACAATAGAACCTTTTTAAACCTTTCAATTTTTTCATTAAAAGTAACTATGCAACCCTCATCACCCAGTTGCCTACTAAAATTAAATTCCTATTCAGCCTTGGAACATATCTTACCTCTTGCAGTAGCCAATGTTTCTCATTCTACAATTTAATCTTAATTTTTTCCTTTCAAACAATCTGACAGGGTTGATTATCCCCGAAATAAACAAGCCCAAAATTCCCTTGGACATAATCTAGGAAATAACCTCTATGGGGAGTAGCATGAAATGAATCCCTTGAATCTGAAACCCATGAATTATCAACACTTTCTAAAGAAAGAAGCAAAACATCTTGGGTGAGCCCACAATAATGGGTTCCACTTTTTGACCAATTTTGACACTAAAATCAATATTTTTGAAACAAACCTCACATTCAGGTGACTATATCTCTAAAACTATTAAGAATTTGAAGATGACATAAACTAGTGATTTTTAACACTTTGTTCCTACTTTGTAACCATTTTTTTAAATTAAAAAATTATTTAAGTACAAAAATTCATCTCCCCCGAAAAGTGGTACATATGAAAAATCAATATTTTTAAAGAGTGACATGACACACATAATTTTTTTTCTACAAATTATAATTAGATAATTCTTTTGATGTTAGATTTGTAATATCAATATCTAGAGGATACATTTGGTTTTGATTCAATTTAGTTGCATATTGTATAGTTTATGAAGTTTTGAAGTGACATCAATCATAATTCAGAGATACGTTCATTTTGACAACTATAACTTGAACTCAATATATCATAAATCAAATTTTCTTTTTTCAATAGAAGGCTAACTCAGTAACCTATTTCTTAGAATTTTTTCAAAAAAAAATTGACCTAATTTACAATTTTTTTTGAAGTGTTCAAGTTAGTCGATGTTCAATCATTAATCAACCAATAATGAGTTAAACTCATATTTGAAAGTCTTAATGAATATAATACCTATTAAAATTATAGTCATCAAAAAACTTGCTCTAAGAAGCACAATTTGAAATTTTTATATTTATAGTATATGGTCATTTGTTCCCCATTTCGAGGGTCAAAAGGCCATTTTTCTTTTTATTCAAAAAAAAAACTAGATTTTTTTTTTTTTAAAGACATGTTCATGCGAACATAATGTTCATGCAAGCTGATTGGTTTGGAGTAGCTTCGTCAAACTAGTTCTAGTCTGGTTTGCCATGAATTTTCTTCCATTCTCTCATCCACACCTTTTGTTCAACTAGCTTGAGATCATGATTTCAGCCAAATCTTCGCTACTACACCAGTCGTACAACCAATCGACTCCATATCAAACCCTTTTCTGTTTCAAAGATGCCCTTTCAAAGATATTAATTCCAAAAGGGTTCCAAGTACTATTGACAAGTCAATCTTCAAAGGGAAAACAATTGTTCAACCTGCAAAACCTTTTTTCCTTAATCCTCATTTTCATGATCATCAATCGCAACTAACTTCTAAACATCTTCTAGTTTCTAAACTTGGGACTTCCCCTTACTTTGAAAAGGGAAAATCATCCCATCATCGTCAGCAATCTTAGCTACCAAATTCCTTTGGGCGAGACAATCTTTTTCACAATAATCCCTCAACGATTTCTTTCATTTCAATAGTGTAACATTTTAGATTCACTACCTGTAAAGGTGAATGTGCGACACAAATCTACTTTTGCACAGAGGAGTCACAACAGAAAGGTGTCCAAAAAACAACCAGTATTTGATATATGTGAAGGTGCTCCTCTTGGCTCTTCTGTTCAAATGCAATCTGTTCAAATCCAAAAAGGTCTGGCTTGACAGAAGTTAGTCTTGAAAATTAATAGAGCCTCCTTCATACCAAAAAAGATTTGGAAGAAAAAAGATCAAGGTAAGGTAGATCAATGTCCTCAGCATTTTGTACATGGTCATGGTCCACAATTTTAGGATAATAGTTAAGAGAAATATCAAAATAATGTGGACAAAAATTTGGTCACTAGTCAAGATAATAGTCAACAGATATTTTTTATCATGATTTAGAATCCAACTTCTTTATTGCTATCTTTAATTTGAAAGAAGAAAGAGATGTTGTAAATAAGCAGAAGGGTTGGTTTTGTCAGGGTGTGGGGTTATTTACCATGTTGTGGATTCCCAAATTTAACGCCAAAGATATAAATATCCAATTTTTTCCATATTGGGTTTCTTTTCCTTCTCTGCCTTTGGAATATCGTGATCCTCATATATTGGAAATTATAGCTAACAAATTGGGAATTTTTTTAAGTGTGATTTGATTCCGTATGAATGCCCTCATTTGGAAGTCAGGGTGTGTTTATTGAGTAATATGCATAAACCATTTCCTCAATCTATAGCTCTCATATCCAAATGGGGAAAATAGATACAATCAGTTAAGGTGTAGGATCCTTCTATGATTCTAAAATTCCAAGATAATCTTGGTAATTTCAATTATATGTGCCAAACTAGTCAACAAGATGTCTTACAAGTTTGTCTAGATCATTCTTCATACCCTAATGTTTGTTCTTGAAAAATAAAAATGATGAATTGCAATACTTCTGAGGTCAACAACATAGTCTCCATGATAGAAGGCCAAGATTATTCAAAAGATAGCTATATATATGAAGAGAACTCTCATGTAGCTCAATTTATGTCAGATTCATTCATGATTTTTCTTCAACATTTTTTTTTGGCTCTTCGCTTTATTCAAGAGTGTGTGCTGCAATAGTAAACTTTTTATGTTGGAGTATGCCCCTCCACTTCAAATGGTTTCCTCTACAGATGTGAGGTCAAATTTGTCTCCCCTGGTAGACCTTCCACAGTGTGTATCTTCAAAGTCATTAAGTTTGATCACTTTCTAGAAAAGAAGTTTTTCACTTTCAATATTAAGGCAGTCCATTTGGTGCCTTTTTATTTATCTGTCTCCTGTCATATTGACTTTTATTTGGGATCAAATTTTATCTAAAATCACTACCTCTATCATTTTTTATATTGCCAAATAGGAAGGTTTGCATGCTGAAGATTATAAGTCACTTGTGATTGACAACTTGCTTCGAGAATTTCAATTTTGGAATAAATTGATCCCAAGTCATGCATTTTAAAAATAGACAGTTCTTAACCAATTTGACAATTAGTCAGTTCTTAACAATTTTCCTTAGGATTTTGGTGCAGGAATTGTAAGCTCAGTGGTAGGAGATTCCTTGGGGTTAGAGACCAATATTTATCAACTAGTACAAAAGTCTATGATTTTGTCTCCTCAAGATTTTCAAATGCAAGATAGCCTTAAAATTTAGCCTTTATCTATAGTGCAAACCCCATCTACAACAGCTCCTCTTACTAAAACACCAAAGGCTAGAGGTAGATAGAAAGGGTCCAAAATTAAATTAGAAATTATAGCAGGCATTCAAACTACATTGGATGATAGTTTCACTGTTATCAAAAGATCGACAAAGAGAACACCTACAAGGAGAACTAGGTGTTCTCCTTGTCCCTAGTGAAAATCATCTTATGGAATGTCAGAGGTTTAAATGCCTCTGACAAGAGACAAAGAATCAAACAAGCCATTGATTCTTTGCAAGAAGATATTATTTTACTGTAGGAAACCAAATTATCCCAAAACAATTTTGAGAAAACCATTGCAAGGTGGAAAAAATAGAAGGCCTATCATATGCAAGGTTTGGGTGCTTCTGGAGGTTTAGCAGTTCTTTGGAATCCCTTTACAGTTAATTCTCACCTCTTTCGACAAGAAAGTAATTGGCAGTTGATACATATAACTGCATTTGATATTTCTTTTATCCTGATCAATGTATATGGACCTACTTCAACTTTGGAAAAAGCATGTTTATGGGATTCTATCACACATTCTCTTCAAATGCAAGATCAATAGCAAGTAGTTATTGGAGGTGACTTTAATGCTTTATTAGCTCATTCAAAAAAAATTGGTGGTATTATCCCCCCTCCTAAAATGCTACAAGATTTTAATGCATTTGTAGCTAATAACAATCTTATGGATGTTCATCCTAATAATGGATTATTTACTTGGACTAACAAGAGGTCTGGATTTGCTAATATTGTTGCTCATCTTGATAGATTTTTCTTGTCTAAAGATTGGAAGTTGAGTTGCGCAGATATTTCTTCAAAAATCCTTACCTTGCTAGGATCTGATCATTTTCCTATCTCACTAATTCTTAATTGTAATAAGAAATGTTCTGACCAACAATTTCATTCTCCTTTCAAATTTGAAAGCATGTGGCTCAGGCACCCAAAATTTTTACACAATATTCATCAATGGTGGAACAAAGTTCCAATAGAAGGATGGAAAATGCATCAGTTTGTAATGAAATTGAAATATATCAAGTCTCAAATTCGAATTTGGAATCAAAAAGTTTTCAAAAATGTGTTCCAACAAAAGGTTATAGTCAAAGATCAGTTAGAAGAAGTTTATAATTAGATCATCCAAAAGGGCATAAATGAAGAACATACTCTTCTCAAAAGAATCTACAGGAACAATGGGAGGAACTGTGTTCTAGAGAAGAGATGTACTGGAGACAAAAATCTCAAGAATTATGGCTTCAGGATGGGGATAGAAATACTAATTTTTTCCACAATTTAGCCAAAAAAAAAAAGAACTAATAGTACAATTTTTCATATCAAAGATGCCTCCGGTAACCTTTTGTCTAATGAAAATCTTATCAAAAATAAAGGCGTCAAATTCTTTAAGAATCTTCTTACACCTGAGGTCTTGCCTTCTCCTTCTACATCACAAGTTGTAGAACTCCTTGACTCCATTCCACAAGTGTTAACAAAATAGGATAATGATATTCTGATGGCTCCCTTTACTATTCAAGAAATACGCAAAGCTGTCTTTTCTTTTTCGCCTAACAAAGCTCCTGGGCCAGATGGTTTTACTGCATTGTTTTACCAAAGTTGTTGGAATATAATTGGATGGGATTTATTGGTGGTTGTGGAAGAATCTAGAAGATCCAAAACCATGCTGAAATATTTTAACACTACCAATATTTCCATCATTCCAAAAGTGAGGAATCCCAAACTTTTGTAGATTTTAGGCCAATCTCCTTATGCAATTTATCCTATAAGATTATTACTAAAGCCATATATTTTAGGATTCAGCATCTTATTCCACGTATTATTTCCCTAGAGCAAGGTGGATTTGTCCTCGAAAGGGAAACCATGGAAGGGGATCTTGTGGCTCATGAAGTTCTCCATTCTATTAATTTAAATAAGACTTCAAATTTTGTTATCAAACTGGATATGATGAAGGCTTATGATAGAGATTGTTGGAAATTCTTGCTGCAAGTACTTGCTAAAATGGGTTTTTCAAAACGTTGGTGCAAATGGATTAAGGCTTGTATATCGGGGGTTTGGTTTTCATTGGTCATTAATGGGAAGCCTGAGGGTTTTTTTCCTTCCACACATGGGATCTGACAAGGGGACCCTTTATCTCCAGAGTTGTTTATTATTATGGCTGAAGCTTTTAGTAGCGCCATCTCACATCAACATTTGTTAAATAAATGGAAAGGAGCTCTCATTTTAGGTACAAACATATCTATCACACACTCTCTTTTTGCAGATGATACCCTCCTATTTGGCTTGTCAAATGTTTAGGAAGCTCACCATATTCTTTATACACTTGATCTTTATTCAACAGTGTCTGGTCAGATTATCAATGCTCAGAAATCCAAGATCTATTTTTTCAACACTGTCAAACTGGTTTCTGATAAAATTAAACAGATCCTAGGTTTTTTAGAAGACTTCTTACCCTCAGTCTATTTGGGCATTCCTTTCTTCATGGGTTCAAATAAATCCTTGTATAGGTCTCCAGTTATTCAATGTATTCAGAGTTGAATTGCATCTTGGAAAGTTAGATGGTTGTCGTTGGCAGGAAAAATTTTGTTGATCAAGTCAATTTTAGCTGCAATCCCTAACTATTTTATTGTTGTCCTTACGATCCCACCCAAAGTACTAGCTACAATTCATAAATTGAGTAAAGGTTTCCTCTAGTTAGGTAATATGGATGAGTCTCAAAAGATTCCACTCATCTCTTTGCAAGATATGTCATACACTTCTAATGCTAGACAGGCAGGAATCCATGATCTTTCCTATAGAAATGAAGCATTTGGTGGGAAATTGATTTGGCACATATTTTCTAAGTCTCAGTCCACGTGGTGCAAAATTATGTAGCAAAATTATCAAGATAACAATGATCCTTCTAGAATCTTAATGATTTCTAATCCTCCAAAAGACTCGATTATTTGGGACTTCATGATAGCTTCACGGAAAATCATAATTGATTATATTTCATGGGAAGTCAATAATGGACTAAGTATTAATTTTTGGAATGATTCCTGGAATGGTCAAATTCCCCTATCTAAGAGTGGGATTTCTTTGAACATTACTCAAGTTGTTGAAACCCATTGGGGGATCTAGTTGAATCAATATGTGGAATATGTTTCTGAATTTTCAAAGAAAATTGTTTGGAAAGATCCAAATATTCTACCTCTTTCATCCCAGGAAATTAATCAATTTCAAAATATACTAAGTTCAAGGCAAGTCTACTTCTCTAAAGTCCAAGATCGGATTTTTTGGGCTCTAGCTAAGGATGGTAATTATTCAGTGAAAGAGGGGTACAAAATTTTGTAGTAGAATGGTTTGAATAAATCTACTTCCAGAGCTTTTTCATTTTGTTGGAATCCGGTAGTTCTTCCTAAAGCAGGTTGTTTCTCATGGCTGGTGCTAAAGCACAGGATTTTAACTAGTGATAGATTGAATAGACTACAACTTGCTACACCATTTAAATGTGTTCTTTGTGGGGAACAAGATGAAACTATGGATCATTTGTTCATTAAATGTTCATTTTCTTACCAATGCTGGTGCTTTATTTTGAGTAAGCTTAAGTATTGTACTCCCTTACCAAATAATCTCTGGGATCTCTTTCAAGCCTGGCCAGTTCTCTATCAAAAATCATTGTTTGCAAACCTCTAGAAATGTATCCTAGCCTTGGTAGTTTGGGCTATTTGGTGGGAAAGAATAAGCGCATTTTTAGAAAGGAATTCCTTCCATTAGAAATTGTTTTGAATGGTATTGAAAGATCTATCTTGGAAGTCACTAATTCTAGCTTGAAAATGATTAAATTTAATTTGATTGTGACCCATTCGGATTCTCAAATTGTCCGAGAAGGGAAATTACTATTTATTCCTAATGGGTGGAAAATAAGTCCTTCACTAGCACATATCTTACCCCGAAAGAACATTTAGAGACCCCCATCATTTGGTCTTTGGAAACTGAATTTTGATGGAGCCTCTAGAGGAAATCCAGGTCCTTCAGGTTTAGGGGCATGTATTAGAAGTTATTCTGGAGAGGTTGTAGCAATCATAGTATCCCCTTTGCCTATTGACACAAATAACATTGCTGAGGCTCATGCCTTGTTGGTTGGGCTTTTATTAGCTAAGCAAGGTTGTATCAATAGGCTACATATAGAAGGGGACTCTTCAGTTATTATTGATGCTTTTATACAAAGGTGCATCATTTCTTGGAAACTCAAATATGTATTGAATCAAATTTGGGGACTCCTTGATGAATTTTTGGATGTTTGCATTTCACATATTTATCAAGAAGGGAATAAAGTTGCAGATTTTTTATCAAATTTGGGTTGTGATGGGGTTACTATTTCTACTTTTCACTCTCTACCTTTTATTGAGCAACATAAGGCTTTAAAAAATCTTATTCATGAAGACATGGAAGCCTCTACTAGTAGTAATGTTCAAAGTGCCAAGCTTTGCAGGTAAAATTTGAATGTTGAGGTAAATTCCAAGTGTCGAATTGAGCTAGTTTATTAAGATGCCAAGAAAAGTTCTTCAGGTGTTGAGTGTTCTAGTAGAAGGTACCGAGTTCTTTAGGTGTTGAGTGTTCAGGCAGCAAGTACTGAGTTCTTCAGGTGCCAAGTGTTTCAGAATTGTTGAGTTTATTGGAGAGTTTATTAAGATGTCATTGTTCCTACTTTTCACTCTCTACCAGTAATGTTTAAAATGCTGAGCTTAGTAGGTAAAATTCAAATGTTGAGGTAAATTCCAAGTGCTGAGTTGAGCCAGTTTACTAAGATTCTAAGCAAAGTTCTTCAAGTGTTGAGTGTTCAGGCAGCAGGTACCGAGTTCTTCTGGTGTCGAGTGTTGAGGCAATAGATACCAAGTTCTTCAAGTGCTGAGTGTTCCATAATTGTTGAGTTAATAGGAGATTTTTAGGTGCCGAGTATGCATAAAGGTATTTGGTGTTGACTCACTCTACTTAGTACTAAGTGCCGAGTAACTCAGTCTTAAATCAAATGCTAAGTTATTTAAGATGTTGAATCTATTAGGTGACCAATTGTGTAGTAGAAAGGAGTGCTCAGGCTTGTAAGTTTGGTTAAGTGCCGAGTTGAATAAGCTATTCTCTGGTGCTTTAGGTGTTGAGTTGAGGTAAATTCCAAGTGCTGAGTTGAGCTAGTTTATTAAGATGCTGAGCAAAGTTCTTCAGGTGTTGAGTGTTCAGGCAGCAGGTACTAAGTTCTTCTTGTGTCGAGTGTTCAAGCAGTAGGTACCAAGTTCTTTAGGTGCTAAGTGTTTTAGAATTGCCGAGTTAATAGGAGATTTTTAGGTGCTGATTAGGCTTAAAGGCAATCAGTGCTAAGTCACTTTGCTTAGTACTAGGTGCCTAGTAACTGAGTCTTAAATTAGATGCCAAGTTATTTAAGGTGCCGAATCTATTAGGTGTCGAGTTGTGTAGTAGAAAGGAGTGCTCAGGCTTGTAAGGTTGGTCAAGTGCTGAGTTGAATAAGCTATTCTCTCATGCCGAGTAAAGAAAAGGAGGTTGTCAGGTGCCGAGTTGTCATGTCATCTTAAAGTGAATTTAATGCCTCATGTTTTTCTTAAGTGCATTTATAATGACACGACTTCTAAAAGTACATTTTTTTTGCTCCAAATCTTTTATTCCCTAATGATATTCAATTTTGGGGTCCTATTTTTTGATTGACTCATGCGAATAAATCCAAGTCATTAAGTAGTATCGTCTTTAGTACCATTTCTAGGCATGATAAGGACAAGATTGGTGATGGTCTACATGGAAAATGATAAGTTGCACTCTAATTATTTATTGAAGTTTCCTATATGTATCTTTCATTGCACACTTTCACAAGCATCCTGCAAATGCTTAATTAGGCAAATTTATTTTGTGAGCTGAGATTGTGCTTCAAGATGAATTCTGGGTGGGATATTGCTTTGGCTTGTGAAATGTGTCATAAAAAACATCGTCTCATCATGCCAAAAAAAAATCATATTTAGTTGCTGCTAGAATTAGAGGAATCTGTGTTACCCAGTCATGTTATGGATGAGGTGATGAACCAAATGTTCATAATTCATTCACAAACAATCACAACAGCCATCTAGAATATTATTGGTGAAGAGCTTCTCTATCCATTGGCACATGTGTTTTTCTATCCTTATCAGGTCATATCTATATTTCTATCCAATGCCATGGATTTTTTGCAATCTCTGGATAGGCTTCAAGCCTTGGTCGGAAAGGTAATCCTGCCACATTTCCTAGTGGATAATAAATTGACTATGGCTATGCAAAAATATGATTTTTGGAATGGTATGCCTTTAGTTGGTGGCCTATTTTCATATTCTCAACTTTTGCAAAAATATGAATTTTATGTTGTTTTTGAGGCTATATAGAAATCTATAGATACTTGCAGTTTTATTTATTTGAAGCATACTCTGCCATCTGATCCGAGATTAATGGGTGTGCAATTGGTGGAAAGAGTTAAGTTAGTGGGCTTGGCCATGATTGAATTGCAAAAGGATTCTAATGTTTCAAAATCCATACAGCTGAATGCATCGTCAGAAAATTTACAACCAATTGAACAGAATTTTTGGGATTCAATTGGTGCGATTAACTCTGATTGGCTTGTAGATAGTTCAAAATTTTAATTTGGCTTGGGAATTCTTTTTGATGGACTTGGATTTTCTAGTTGTGGTCTACTATTCATTTGGGTAGGATTGAAAGGAAGTGTTTCTAAAGGTCCCTTTCAACTTATGTCATCATCAACCGGTGTTATCTTTTGTATGTTGCAACTTTATATCTAACTACTTCATGTCAAAGCTATTATATTCGAATTTTGTAGAAGTTTAGATTTGGTTATCTTCAGGGGTATACTATTGGGTGATAACCCTTTGTAATTGCTTTCTCATAATATTTAAATATATGTAAACATTAGGGATGATGCCGAGTTTTCTTCACTGATTCTTTCCCAGTTGAACTCGTTGAATCAAATTAATAAATAGTATAGTGGCTAGCCACTTTTGCTTCTTCTTTTTTAAATGTTCATGCAAACATGCATTAGATGTTTGCATGAACATATATTCACATGAACATATCACACAAAAATACCAATGTAAAGATGACATGCATATCTAAAAAATGATATTTAAAATGAAAATCACAAGATTTTTAGGGTTTGTGCAAACATAAATAGCTAATTTTTAGGGTTCACACAAACATAAATCATTTATTTTTAGGGTTCACATGAACCCTAATAATTTATATGTTTGCAAAAACCCTAAATGGTATTGGGTTCATGCAAACATATTTTTTGAGTTCGTGGAAACATGTCAATTTTTTTTTTGGAACGACCAATTTTGTTTATGCAACAAAAGAGGCACCCATTATTGTGGGGTCACCTTCCTCTTCAGATTTATTACTTACCACATTTATCTCCTTGTTCCCTTCTTGTTTATCTCTTTCATTTTTCTTTTGAGTCATACAATTTTATTGTTGTGCCCTAGTTTTCCATAGGACTAGCAATGTTTTGGTCCTTTTGATTCAGACCTCTTCCCCTTTTATTTTCCTCTTGATTTCCCACAATTTCCATAATTATTTCCTCTCTCAGTTGTTCTACCTCTTCTTTGTGCATTCAAAACACTTCCTGACATAGATCCACCTTCTACCATATTCATATTAAATAAATGCTTCTTGAGAAATACCTTGTTTGAAGTGGAGCATTTTTCATATAGCTTCGTTAGGGTTTGCATGAACTCTTCGGTCATCTTTTCTTTTGTAATATTAAACATCACTTATTGCACTAGGCATAAATGAATACTTCCAAGTGCCTTTGTGTCCAAAATCTCCCAGTCCTCATCTATCACAGTGATTTGTTTCTTAGCTTTTCCTTGTAATGGCTGCCATAAATCCTTCTGATAAAGATAGTCATGCATTTGCATCTTCCATTACTAAAAGTTCTTCCCATTAAACTTCTTAACCTTTAGCTTAATCTCATCTGCTATTTCTCCCGCTCAACTTTGAGACTCTCACTCAACCATGAGACTTTCTTGCAAAGGATAACTAAAAAAACTAGGCTCTGATACCACTTATTAGGATTTAAAGAGAGAGAGAAATAATAATTACATGCAAATATTACCAATATCATAAAATAATAAATTGCACAGAAGAGAACACAAGACACAAAGATTTGATGTGGTTCACCTAATCCCTGGGCTACATCCACCAACCATGAGCCCAAAATTTTATTATCTAGTAATTACAACATGATTACAATTTGTAATCCCTTATAGCTCAATACCACTGTAATAATATTTTATCGCATCACACATTATGAAATCCCTAACCCTAAACCATTTTATACAACTATTTTTTTTGCTTTAGGGCTAAAATTAGTTACAACATGTCAACCCAACAATGCCGATAAATTATGGAGTATGTATAGTACTTCCCTAATCGGTCACCACAAACTAACAAAAAATACTTTCAAGGCCCTGCATGGCTATTTATACTATTTTTATTGATAATTTTGGGATCGATTCTTCGGACATATTTAGGAATATAGTTTTAAAGGATCTATAGAACACGATATTTTGGGGATGTTATTTTGATGAAATTAACAAAAGATAATGATGAATCAATTGGTTCTTCATATCATGTAATCATTTGTCTAAAATCTTATGTTTCTTAGTAATCAAGATATATTTCATATGGAATGAAATCTTTGTTGTGTTAATTTATTTTCTATTAATTCATTGAATGATACTCAAGTTTTTTATGTTTAGTGAAATTGTTATCTTATTTTCATAATTATTCTATAAGTCTTACGGCTTATCTATTGATTTTACCTTTTCATCTAGCAATGCTTTTGCATGTTGATGGAAAAGTGTTTTGAATGCCTTTGGTTCTTTTTGGTTAAAAGAGCATATTTATTTTTATTCTTTTAAAATAAAGGAACTTATTGCTAAAAAAAAATTGGAGGGGGTTGTGCCTCTAAACACAAAGAGTTGGATTGGAGAGCTCATTTGTTGTGAAATAAGTTTTTCTTGCTGTTAGAACACACTTCAGAAATAGGGAAAATTTGTTCACTAATAGTTTCTGGCAACTTTGTTGGGGAAGAAAGCCACCAGTTATCCAAGACATAGGGTTACATAGTATATTGTAGGATGGTCTTGTCTCATCAAGACATATTTCATATTATCCAACCAGGTCTAGGGTTTGATAACATACATGAAGACATTATTTATGACTTGAAAACCCTAGCTTGGAATCTCAAAACTAGCCTTGTACAATACTTTCAGGTTAGTCAAGTTCTTGAAGAAGAAGAGCAATGTGCAGAGCTAATTAGGGGAGTACCTGTTGTCCAAGAAGTGGTAGTAGTAGAAAGGTTGGCCCAACAACCTGAAGTTAATCCTCCTAACCCTTCTTAACAACCCAACCTCTAAGACCTAATTAAAACAAATGGGTTGGAAGTAAATATACTTGGAGTGATAAACACAATGGTATTATTAATGAGTTGTATGAATTTGTGGAACATTAAAACTTTTCCCCTGACCTCACCCATAGGAGAAAAAAGGATAACTAAGTGTAGAAGTAGGCCACCCTCTCTTGAAAAGCCAATGTCAGTTGCTACTAGTATGCAAGCCCTAGTATTATTTGGAACACAAATCCTAGCACAGTTTAATGCCCAACCTCTCAATTTCATACTACCCAACATGGCTACTAACCCTTGGGGTGCTTAGGTCAGACCTCTTAACTTTGGACCCAATCTAAATCCTCTTCCAAAAGGGGAAAGGGATATCATTCCTAAGTTTAGTGGAGATGGGAAGAAGTCAATATATGAGCATTTGAATGCTTTCAATACTATGTGTGGAGTCCTTGATGTTCCAAATGAAAATATAACACTTAGGTTATTCATGCAAACCTTGACTAAAGATGCCACAGATTGGTTCCACCATCTCCCTAATGGAGCCATTACTATTTGGGACTATATGAGAAACACTTTTGAAGAAATATTCAAGTCAAATAATGATGAACATACTCTCTTATTATAGTTAACACAGATTAAGAAAGAAGTCTAGGAACCTATGTGTAACTTTGTAGCCAAATTCAACAAGATATTGCATAAGATACCTACCTCAAAGAGATCAAATTTTGATAATAGGAAAGGCTTCTTTGTCAATGCTATTCCAACCAACATTAGTTTTCACTTGAGGTGTGATAGAGTAGGAAATATTGATGTGGCCCAAAGACTAGCTATTCAATTAGAAGATGACCTTATTGCTATAGGGAAGTGGAGAAGGGACATACATGTATCCAATTCGTAGGTGTCCATTTTTGGTTCAATTGATCCTTTAATTAAAAGGTTGGTGAACAACATGATAATGGTTAAGAGGTAATTACCTAAGGCTAATATACCTTATCAGGATATTTTAAGGAAATATCTGAACTAGGGAACAATGGGGAGACAACCTAATATGTTACCTAGTAATCAAAAGTTGTTAAATGAAGGACCTTTTTCTATTAAGTCAAGTATTTGTATCTTTTATTCAAAATATGATCAAAATGATGCCTCATCTCTAGAAATGATAGGTTCCAAAGAATTGAATGAAAACATGGAGATAGTAGAAGAGCTACTTGCTAATGAGGAAGACTCGAGAGGTCTTGGAGACTTTATAAGTTATTAACTTGAATATGAGTTTGATTCTGAATGTGGTGGTGATATTCTTATCACCCTTAAAGATATTTCCTACTTAATTCTTACAAGGAACCAATGTAGAGTTAAGTCTCCAGTTCATCCTTCAACCTATACATCAACAAGAAAGTGGAAAGATCCTATTAATCAGCTAAAGAGTGATCCCAAGGTCTAGAAGGTCCATGTGTTAGAGGTAAAGTTCTTAAGGAGGCTTGAACCTTAACATACTTTTGATATCATGAAATTTTGTAATTCTTTAAGGATTCAAATCTCTCATGTTGATTATTTATGATTTAATCCAAATGAATTAGATAAGTTGGTTGAACTTATAAGTTCTCCTTCTCCCAGCGTAGTTCAATAAGTTAACACAATATCATCCTATGAACCTCCCTCTGAACCTAAGGAAATACCTCTAGCAGAAAACACATCTATATGTGCAGAGACTTCACAAATTCTCCTCGTCATTGAAAAACTCAGTCCCTTCTATGTATCCTTGTTTATCCATGGTCATAAGCTAAGAAATTATATTATAGATTCTGGAGCCTCTAATAGTATCATGTCATATTCCATTGCCAAGGTCCTTGACTTTCCTATGACTTGAACCTTTGGTAAATGTTATATAATGGACTCTAAGAAAATTCCATTAGTGGGTCAAATCAAGGATGTGCAAGTCTCTCTGGCTGAATTTCCTAAAAAGAGAGTCAAATTGACCATCTTAGTTGCAGATATCCCAGCTAGTTATGGGATGTTGCTAATTCATACCTTTTACAAATATTTAGGAGGAGAAATCAAACTATATTGGTCTCAAGAAACTATACCTATTGGTAGTAAAAAGGTCACTTTGAAACCTGAGACCAAGGAAAAATACATATGCTTTCCCTCAGAAGATCCCAAGTCTCACATCCTATATCATGAAATAGATTTTTCTAACTATTTTATTGTGCTTGAGGAATATGTGGCAAGATTAAAAGAACTGGTAGACAAAGGGTAGTGGATCCTAGAATTTAATGGCAATTTCACATTGATTGGCTCTAGAGTAGGGGTTGTGCTTATCTCACCCTCTAGTATAAATTTTCCATATACTTTTAAACTTGAATTTTAAAATACCAATAACACTACCAAGTATAAGGCTCTACTCTTAAGGATTGAGGAAGACAAGAGGAACAGAATCAATCTTTCAAAGGATAAGGAGGATACCAAAATAGATTTTTCTAACTATGTTATTGTGCTTGAGGAATATGTGGCAAGATTAAAAGAACTGGTAGACAAAGGGTAGTGGATCCTAGAATTTAATGGCAATTTCACATTGATTGGCTCTAGAGTAGGGGTTGTGCTTATCTCACCCTCTAGTATAAATTTTTCCTATACTTTTAAAATTGAATTTGAAAATACCAATAACACTATCGAGTATAAGGCTATACTCTTAAGGATTGAGGAACATAAGAGGAACAGAATCAATCTTTCAAAGGATAAGGGGGATACCAAACTAGTAGTCAAATAGGTCAGAGATGTCTTTTTTGTGAAGAATACAAGGTTGAGACATTATAGAAATAGAGTACAGGGTGAGCTTGAAGGATTTGGAGTTTTTTCAATAGAAGCAATACCCAAGGAGCTAAACACTAGAGTAGATGCATTAGTTGGATCAACATCTCTAGTGTTAGCACATCTTGATTTTGTAGAAGATCTCTATACCATTGAGTTGATCCATCGATTTTTTGTACCCAAAAATTCAAATTCCTTGCAGGTGTTTAGAAATGATGCTCATATTAATGCATTTTTTCAAGGAGTCAAGAATTTCAATTCTCTTTTCTTTAAAGGTTCCATTTCAGAGTGCCACAAGTCTTGTCCAAATGATAAAGACAAGGGTGATGATGGAGTTATTCAATTAAAGTGTAATAATATCACTAAAGTGTTGGTAGCTTTTGAAACATTGTTTGATAGAAGGGATTACCACCTTAAAAATAATACTGAAGTAAAAGAGGAACAATCCAAAGAATATTAAAAGATCAACATCGACACTTAAGATAACCCAAAACTAATTAACCTGGGAAAATGTTGCACCAAATTTGAAAAGGAAAGGTTCTCTATTTTATTGAAAGAGTTTGGAAATTTATTCGCATGGTCCTATGAAGAGTTGAAGGTTTTTAAATAAGGGAAATTCAAACACCAGATCCCATAGAAACCTGGAGCAACACCCTTTTGGTAGAAGCTAAGAAACTACAATCTAAGGGTAGTGGATGCAATCTTCAAGGAGGTTGACAAAATGCTCAAGGCTGACATAATATATCCCATTCACCACTCTAACTAGGTGGCTAATATGGTACACATATGCAAAAAAAGTGGGGAGATTAGGATCTGTGTAGATTTCAAGAATTTGAATCAAGCAAGCATGATAGATAAGATGTAAGTAAGATGTTGAAAACCTTACTTAACTGATATACAATCAGAGTTTTAGGTATACAAGAATTGAGAACTATTGATAAGAGTAAGATCACCATTGATTCACTTATTGGTAGACTAATAATGTTTCAGCTAAGAAACTTTGATAATAGACAACCGAACAACAAAATTATACTTCAAGCTTCAACAAGTGAAGACACACAACAAGGAACAATATTTATTGATGACAAAGAATGTAAATGCTTGGTAGCAAAAGAAAAATAGATAGAAGAACTAGAAGCTCTAATAGAAAAAATATTTCCCAAAGAAAAAAGGTATATACAAAGAAAAGAGTTCCATTTAATGTTGGAATTGCAAACAAATTGGTCATTTTGCACATAGATGCCCTAACAAACCAAAGAAGGAGAAAATAAAAGAAAAGATGAATTGGTACAAGAAGAATAAGTACTTTGGATAGAAAGGAAAGAAAGCATGTTACATAGTCAAAAATGAAGACAATGAAGATGATGCAGATGGAGATGATGATTGTTGTAAAAGGAAGAATCATCTATCAACAAAGGGGTTATCACAAAACATAATGCACTAATCACACAAAGGGACAAAAACAATGACCGGATCATTGACAACATATGTGCAAATCATATGACTGGAGACAAAGATAAGTTTATAACCATGGAACTATGCGATGGAGGATCAATAAAATTTGGAAATGGATCACCCTGCATGATCAAAGGAAAAAATGTATAATTAATCTAACTGATAATATAATATTTGTGTTGGAAATATAAGAGGAGTAATTGAGAGAGGAGGGGTGAATTAGTTACCACTAAAACAATTCCAAATTCCTTAGATATCAATGCAAACTTCCTTTTAACTCACAGCTCAGTTAGAAGTAGATATTCATTGTAATTTGGTTAACAAAGCAATCTTAAGATAATGATTTTTATTAACCTTTAGTAACTTAGTTGTAGAAAGATAAAGAAATAAGAAAATAACATGAATACATGAGACACCAAGATTTAATGTGGAAGTCCAATTTGGGAAAACCACCAAAGCAACTAGTTACAACTTTTCATTCTTCTGAAGTATGTCATATTAGGAGCTAGCCTTTGTAAAGGTTACAAAACACATTGTTAGGTATGAAATAGTTAAAGGATTTGTATCAGCCTATTAGGAGTGACCTTATTATAGGTCTTAAGACACTTCAATCTAGAAATGTCACCTAGTTAGAGGATTTACAAAATGACTATTAATTCAACACTGTTAAGAGATTTCTTCACTGTTACAATTGTTAGAGAGTAACAATGATTGGCCTGATTGACAAAGCACCTGAATTGCATATTCAGATCACTACTCTGACTTATCCTCTAGATCCTCCTTGATTAGAATATTCTCTCCATCTCCTTGCATACTCTACTCTAAATCAAGTATCCTTCTCTATTCTCATCTTATCTTCTTCTCCACTTTCTCATTTTTCAATCCACACCTTGACCTTTCATATATATGAAACCTAATGTCAATTTGACTTGAATATTCTTTCAAATAAACAAATAACATCCACTAAGTTAGCTTGCATAAACCAACTAATAGATAAAACTAATCTATTGTAGATCAACTAAAACTAAAAATTGGATCACTCCGTTACTACTGAGCTCCTTGGTAACTGACTTGACTCGATTTATACAGAACTCCTTTGGTAACTGACCTGACTCAATTTACATAGGAATCCCTAAACTTTGTTTCTTCTAAACTTATGTTTAGCTAATATTGGATTCTTCTAAACATAGTTCCAATTGGCAGTGTTCAGTTAGAGTATAATATTTGTGTAACGTCAATGATAATATACAATTGAAAAATTATTATCAACAATCTCCCTCTTTGGCATTGATGGCAACACAACATGTCATAAAGAAAAGAAAACTTAGAGTAATCAAATTAATTTATAATATTTTATAATATCCTTAGTTTTATTCTGATTCTCCATCCATCCATGAAAAATCCCTCTAATATTCTCCCTCTGCCATCTTATATTCAGACTCCATCAAATCAAGTTTTCCCGCTTGCAAATTACTGCCTTTAATTCTTTTCTGATGACATTAATCTCTCCCTTAATGAATATATGACATGAGTCGCTCCCTCTTTGAAATCAAATGCCAAAGACTTGACATAGTGATTTTACAATATACCTAATTTATTGATTCATATGTAATGAGCTCTGACTTCTTTGCATCAACTTGGTAGATCTTCCAAGTAGTTTGATTGATGCATCAATAATTTGTACTCTAGTGAGCATCAAATAGGGGAATTACCCATAGTTTTCCTCTGAGATATAAAAATGCATCCTTAGGTAATGGTTTGATAAATATGTCAGCAACCTACTCCTTTGTGTTAACACATTCTAATCTGATCTTTTTATCTTGAACTAATTCTCTCATAAAATTATATTTGATTGAAATGTGTTTTGTCTTGGTGTGCATCATTGGATTTTTAGATATATTGATTTCACTTGTGTTATCACAATAGATAACCACTAGATCCTTGATTTCTTCGTTCATTCTTGATAACAGTTGCTTAATCCATATTATATTAGAGAAATTAACTGCTATAGCAACATATTCTGCTTCTACTATAGACTAAGATATGTAACTATGTTTTTTTCTTGTCTAAGATACTAACCTCTTTCCAAGAAAGAATGCTCCTCTATTGGTGCTCTTCCTGTCACCAATGCTTCCAGCCCAATCAACACTAGTAAAGGGTTTCAACTCAAATTTTCCTCCTTTCTTGTACCATAGACCATAGTCTTGAGTGCCTTTTATATATCTCATAATTATTTTTATTTCCATCATATGATTTTCTCTAGGATTTACAGAGAATCTTACAACTATACCAAGTGCTAATGCAATATCAGGTTTGTATGAACAACATACTAAAGTTTCCCAATCATAGATCTATAGGTAGTCTGATTTACCTCTTTTGAATCATTATTCTTGGATATCTTATTTCCATTAGACATAAGTGTTCCAATTGGTTTGGAATCTTCCATTCCAAAGGTCTTTAATGTCTCCTTAACATATTTTGATTGAATGTAATGCCATCCTTCATTTGATGAACTTGTAAACCAACAAAGAATTTTATTTCTCCAAAAATTGACATTTCAAATTATTTCCTCATTTCTTTAGAGAATGACTTGCATAAGTCATCATGACCTATAAATAGGATATCATCCACAAATATTTATGCTAACAAAATCTTGTTCTATGGTCCCTCTTTAATATACAGACTGATGTTATCATTGGTTTTTTGAAAACCAATCTTTACCATATATCCATGAAGTCTCACATATCATGCTCTAAGAGATTTTTGTGGACCATATAAAACTTTGTGTAACTTATAGACCATGTCTCTTTTATTTGGATCAATGAAACCTTCAGGCTGATCAATGTAGACTTCCTCTTCTAGAATTCCATTCAAGAAAGCTGATTTTACATCCATATGATACACTTTGAATCCTTTAAATGCAACATGTGAAAGTCATGTTATGTCTTCTTCACATCTATTAATAGGAGAAAAAAATTCTCCATAGTCTATGCCTTCTTCTTGAGCATATCCTTTGCACACTAGCCTTGCCTTATTCCTTGACACTTCACCATTTTCATTCAATTTGTTTCTGAACACCCACTTTGTACCAATTACATTTTTTTCCTTGGGTCTAGGAACAAGAGTCCAAGTATTGTTCCTTTCAATTTCTTCAATTTCTTCAATCATTGCCTCAATCCAACTTTCATTATTTAATGCATCTTTAACAATTCTAGGTTCAAATTTAGTAAGAAAACATGTACCTTTTAGTTTGTTCCTTGTCATTGTGCCTCCTATCTTATCTCCAATTATTTTCTTAGGTGCATGATTCCTTCTGACATATCTAGCAAGTACATGTATCTTACTTCTAGATTCTATATTGGATTCACTTGGTTCATCATACTCAAAGGTTCTATGAATTTCCAAATTCTACTATGTTTCTATTGTCTAAGACTCGGTTCCCATAGACTATGACTCAGGTTCCTCTATCTAGGACTCAGTTTGAACTATATCTAGCTCTAGTTGTACTAGCTACAACTCAGTTAACACTGGATGTAACTCGGTTGACACTCTAGACTTGGGTGACTTGGGTGGAGTAATTTGTTGAACACTGGTTAAAATATTAGGCTCAAAGCAAACAAAGTTTGTGTAATCTTCAAGCTCCTTGTTGTTTTTTTCTTCATTATTTTCTACAAACTCATCAATTTTTACATGTACACTTTCTATAACCTTGTTAATAGCAAGATTCAAACATTTATATGTTTTGCTCTTGTTGTTGTATCCAAGGAAAATGCCTTCATCACTTTTCACATCAAACTTTCCTTTCCTTATCTCTTTTAGCATATAGCATTTTCTTCCAAATACTTTGAAATAACATACATTAACTTTATAGCCATATTATAATTCATAAGGTGCTTGATCTGTACCTTTCTTTAGTTGAACTTTTTTCAAGGTATGAACTATTGTACTGATTGCTTCCTTCTAGTATTTGGTTGCAACATTTTTCTCTATCATCAATGTTCTTGCACAATCCATGATGGATCTATTTCTTCTTTCTGCTATGCCATTCTGTTGAGGTGTACTAGGTGCAAATACCTATCTTTTCATTCCTCTTTCATTGGAGAATTTATTGAATTCATTAGAGATGAATTCTCCTCCTCTGTCTGATCTTAGGCATTTTAACTTCTTATCTATTTCTTTCTCAACTCTTTCTCAACTCTAGCTAGATACCACTAGTTCCAAGACTTCTTTAGTATTGAAATTCTTACTTTTGAAGCTAGTTTTACCCATCTTTCTAATTTGACATTGTTTGTATATGGCCATTTTAGGTTTCTTTAGATTTGGAATACCTCTTACTCTTCTATTACTACTTATAGTAACCAGATTATCAAAGTTTACATGACATCCTTTTATGCCATAGCCAAACTTCCTCTACTTGTGCCAAAAAGCATGAATGTTCAATGAGATCTAGATAGAATAGGTTATCTCTTTTTTTATTACTAGTTCCAACTAGGTTTCCTTTACCATCTAGAAGCCTAACCTTCCCATTCATGAATTCTACCTTGAATCCAATGTTGTTCAATTGTACCACACTTAGAAGATTATGTCTCAGTCCTTCAAGCTAGTGGACATTATCATATTTGATTCCATCAATCAATGAAATGTTGTTGAAGTTGATGAAATATCAACCCCACAACTTCCAAGAATCGCCTACATAAAAACAATTGTCATAGAAAGAGAGAAGAAAAAGCTATGGAGGTTGGAATTGCCAAATACATAGATGAGACATTGTTGATGAGCAAAATAAGTGACAAATATAACCTATCTCCAAGACTGAAAGCCGAGATAGAGTCTTAATTGTTGAAATCTTTTTGGGTGACATAATATTTGGAGGAGATGATGCATTAAGCAGGTCATTTGTGGAGGAAATGAGGAATGATTTCAAAATTTCTATGATTGGAGAGATAATTTTTTTCATTGGGCTTCAGGTAACACAAATGAAGAAATGTATCTACATTATGCAATCAAAGTACATAAAAAAAATATTAAAGATATTTGGAATGGAAGAATCAAAACTTGTCAATACACCAATGGTTACCGGTCATAATTTATCTAAAGAAGATGAATCCCAAAAAGTAATAAAACCTTATATAGGTCAATCATTGAGAAGCTCCATTATATTGTTCATAGTAGACTAGACATTTCTTAAGTTATAGGAATTGTTGTAATATTTTCATCACAACCCATGAAGATGCACTTAACAACACTCAAACAAATATTTTGATATCTTAAGGGTACTCAAGATTTTAGCTTATGGTATGAAAAGAAAGGAGATTTTGATTTGAAAGTATATACAAATACAAATTGGGGAAATATTGATGACATGAAGAGCACAAGTGTAGGAGTATTATTTCTCAGAGAGAGTCTAGTTGCATGGATCGACAAGAAGCAAAATTGTATATCACAATCAACAATAGAGGCATAGTATGTGGTGACTGCAATAAATTTTCAACAATTTGTATGGATGAAATTAGTTTTGGAAGGTATACAAGAACCAGTGGAAGAACCTATTTTTATACACTATGATAACACCAATTTCATTAACATTTTCAAAAATCTAGTAATGCATTAAAAAACCAAGCATATAGCGATAAAGTATCATTCTCTCAGAGAGTAAGTATAGAATAGAGAAACTAGATTGAAGTACATTCCAACCAAGGAACAAGTTGTTTATATATTTTCCTAGCCATTACGAAGAGAGATTTTTAAACATTTGAGGAGTAAGTTAGGGGTGTTGCCCCTATTAAAAGTCAACTAGGACTATGCAACATGCATAAGTTCATAAATGACTCAACATAATAATTTTTGTATGGAGTAATGGAGATAATGACCACTCTAGAGTAGAGTAGCAAGGGAAACAACAAAACAAGAAATTGCTAGAACATCAGATTATGAGAAAGATTAGCAAAGATATGACTCTGTCAAAGGAGATAAATACGGTGATCATATGGAAAGGAGAAGAAGGAGAGATAGAATTGGTAGAGTCAAAGATGATAAGATGGATAGATCACATTGAATGGGGGGGAGATTAGTTATTTGGCACATGATCACATTGCTAATTGGTTTTCCATCAATGCTAAAGGGGGAGATTGTTGGCATAATTAATTTACAAGTTGTTGGCATTATATTATTAATTAGTTATACTATTTTTCATTGATGTCAAACAATTGACTCATCATTTCATGTTGTTACCACATCTTTAGAAATTTTATTGGTTGAGGATACCAATAAACAATCAAGAAGCATCTTATTGGATAATAGCTGGAATGGTACATGAGAATAGTTAAGTGATGGGTTATCTTATTGGAAACAAGGAGATTATCAAAAATAAGAATCTTATTGGTTAAGTTGTAAAGCAAAGAGAAGTTTCTAGGTTAAGTGTTATGAGATTTTTTGAGAAGTTTCTACATGGATAAAGAGATGTCTTTGAGATTGCAAGATTTAGGTTTAGGGTTTACAAGGATAAAAAGAGAGAATGGAATATGAGAGAGGGGGGGAAATAATGGTAGGTAAAAGAGAAACAGAGTTATCATAGTAGAGGAAGAGGAAGAACAAATAAGAACATTGAATGGTATGTTGTTATGTTAATGAGCTTTATTGGATCTGATATAGCAGGATAGTGCAAATCATAGATCATTATTATTTATGTTACTTTCTTCCTATTTTAGAACTCTAATTCCCTTGGAAGAGTGACCTTAATCAATATATTATAAAGCCTTTAATACGGTTGCTCCTAGTAGAGTAAAGATCCTAATAGATCTAGAGGGAAATCTTGTAACAAGGTACACTTAACAATGTTTTCTAACCCTTAATTTGGCAAGCTCCTAACATAGTGTATTCTAGAAGAATACTTTATTTTGTGAACATTTTTCTTACACCATGGTTTCCACCCTAATCAATTTTCCATGACATAAATTCTAGTGTTACAATTATTTGATGTTTATACTATATGTTTTAGATTTACTATTTGTTTAACCGATAACAATACTATAGGCACAACTAGATCTTATGGGTAAATTGTAAGGAATAAGCTAAAGATAAAAAGTTAAATTTGGTGATTATTGATTCACCCCTAACCCCCCTTTTAATCAATCCTACACCTACAAACCATTCATCATCAAAATAAGCAAGTAATTTTTGCTAATGGACCCAAAAAGAAATTGCTAAATCTATTTGTCTTCTATAAAAGTTGAGTTGAAATATCTATCAACATATTTAGATGCAGCAAAAATAATAAGTGATATACTTCATGAAAATCAAGTGGTATTGGATATCATTGCCCTATCATTTGGAATTGTACATATATTTCTTAATAGGCATTGTTATTAGAGTAAAATAAATAATTGGTAGTTATCAATAAACTCTTATAGATGAGAACATGTATTCAAAAGTAGTGATTAGTGCACTTTTTAGAAAATAAATATGTGCAAAACCTATTCATTATTACCTTATATTTTCTGAAGAGAAATCATTTGAGATGAATCCAAGATCTTAGTTCTATATAGTGTGTGAATTAAAAATGATAAGAAATTGTGATAATATTGAACTAAAAGTATATTGTTCCCTAGCTAAGTAGACTGAGTTGGTGATGCAATGGAGCCTAGTGGGACTAATCACAAGGTGATCAACAGGTCCAAAAACCCTCTTCACTAAAATCCTTCAACCAAATATCGTGGTAAAGATGATCAAATGTGCAAGAACCAACCATAAGTACTACAAGGATGATACTAGGTTATCACAACCCTACACCCAAACAAGGAAAACCCTAATCACTAGGGAACCCTATGAATAAGATAACTTATCACAAGTTTCTCACAATGCACAAATTGACCTATTTTAGGAAAATAACCTTAAACTTCTTCGAATGACCAAGGAATACCCCAACACATTGTAATAGTCTATTTAGGTCACCAATGAAATGAAACAATGGTTAAAACCAAACTCTGTAAGTTTTTGCACATAGCCAAAAGGACTAGTAGCCCTTTTTGATGAAAATCAAATTTTAAAGGAAACATCTCCACACAACCCAAAAAAAAAAAAAAAAAAAATTGGACACCTTTTTGGGACTTACAAAACATACTAAGGCACCAAGGTTTGATGACATGAACAAATGGTCTTTTGTTCACTTTCTCGCTTAGGCAACTAGGGCAATTAGGCCTCCATTTACAAAGGAAGTACATGTTCTAGGAATCTTCCCTTAAAAAATGATGGGAACATGTGGGGACAACCCTAGACAAATTACATACTTGATTTCAAGCCTTGATACCAAGTCTGGTTGGAGTTGTGGGAGGTGTTGCATCCTTTTCCTAGCATGCACATGGGAAATGCATGCCTAGGGCATCAAATTTTTGAATGAACCTTGCAAGTACAAACTTAAATCCACTTGCATCTTAAAATAAAATCCAATACTAGGATTTCATCAAAGGCCATTAAATTTCCATGGTGAAATCCTCCTCTATGCTTGAAAATGATTCAAAACCCTAGGTTAGCAAGAAATTTGGACCTACTTATACAAAAAATTGATTATCTTGAGTTAGGGAGAAGATGGAGACTTCAAACCAGAAGAATTGGAAAGTTACTTCATCTACCTATCCAAAAATGTAGGTCTTTGACTTCAAAACAATCCATATGACACAAGGTATCTCATTGATTGAAAATTGAAAGTACATAGTCTCTACATATCACCTTCCTAAAAGGGCTTATCATAGGCCTTCCAACGGTCACACCAACATTTCAAACTTGTTATGGCCATTGTGGAAGTATTTTCTTTGATTTACAAAAAGTTGCTTGACAACTTTTCAAGCAATTTTTCACTTTTTGCACTTTATAAGGAAAAGTTATGAAAACTTAAACTTAATTACCCAAATAGGTCCTAAACATGATAAAACATGAAAGGATCCAAAATCCTAAGCTTCTATGTCCTTTGAATATCTTTGACCATAGTTGACCAAGGGCTTAGAACAGTGCCAATCTTAGAACTAGCTCATACAATTTTGGTCTAGATGCCTATTAAATAATCTTTCTAAGGTTTTATATTGAGATCCAAGGTTTTATATCTAAATATATCTTAATCTAAGGTTTGATATTGATTTATTGTGGGTTCTCCTACATCATACTCCCCTTGTGTTTGAAAACTCAAGTTCCTACTTGAGGGCAATTGCTCCAAAAAAGTGTCATGTTGTTTGATCTGGTCTTTTTTCATCCAAGTTGCATCAATATTGGGGAGCCCTTTCCACTTGAATAAGTACTAATGTACTTCTTGGTTTTGGTTTGTTTTAGCAACTTGTTGTCCAAAATAACTACACTAGTTTTCTTTGAGGGAGATCAGTTATGTAGTCTTCACTATGGTTGTCTTCTTGCTCACCTTGTTCACTTGTTGAATCTTATATGCCTTTGTATGGGGTGAGGTTTGCAACATTAAAGACTAGATAAATTTTCAAGGTAGGGGGAAGAGAGATCTCATATACATTTTTAGCCATCTTGTTGAGTATATTGCATGGTCCAACTTTCTTCATCTAAAGTTTGGAATATCTACCTTTAGGTAATCTCTCTTTTCTCAAATATGCCCAAACCTTGTCTCCAACTTTGAAGTGGATTTCTCTTCTTCTCTTATCAGCATGTTCCTTGTATTTCAATGTTGATCTCTACAATGCTTCATTAACCTCATGTTGCACCTTTGTAATGAGCTCTGCTAACTTTTCTCCTTAAGTACTGATTTTGAAATCAAATGGTAGTTCTACCAGGTCCAATGGTCCCTTGGGATGAATTCCATACACTATTTGTAAAGGAGTCTTGTTCATTGATCTATTCATGGAGTCATTAAATGCAAACTCTACTATTGGGGCAAAAGTAGATCCCAGCTCTAAGCATACTTCTTTGTGAGGCATCTTAGGAGATTTCCTAAAGATCTATTTACCAACTCAATCTACTCATAAATTTGTGGATGGTAGGTAGAAATATAGGTTAGGTTAGTACCAAGTTTCTTAAAAAGTGTTCTCCAAAAATGGCCTTGAAATTTTACATCCGTGTTAGATACAATAGTTTATGGTAAACCATGGATCTTAACTACTTCCTTAAAGAAAATATGTGCAATATGAGAAGCATCATTTGTGCCTTTACATGGTATAAAGTGGACCATTTTATTGAATCTATCCACTACCAAAAAAAAACTATTAAAACCTTACTTAGTTCTAGGTAGCCTTGTGAAAAAATTCATTGAGATTGATTCCCAAGGTCTTGTGGAGATTGGTAATAGTTGATATAACCCCTAATTTTTTGAAACACCTTTGGCTTGCTAATAGATGGTACAAGTCTTAATAAACATCTTTACCTCATTGTTCATCTTTCGCCAATAATAGCTTCTTTTCACCATGTTTGTTGTCTTGTCAATGTCAAAATGTCCTCCTATACCACCATAGTGTTTCTCCCTGATGATATTTGTACTCATTGAGCATTTGGGAATGCATAAATGAGCTCCTTTGAATAGGAATCCATTTTGAATCAAATATTCAGATAAATCTGTATGGTATCTTCCAACCATCTCTCTGCAAACTTGAATTTTTTTTGCAAAATTAGGATCATCAACATATAAGTGCTTGAGGGAATCAATTCCCACATTTTTTTTTGTGGGGATTGGTAACAATTGATATAAACCCTAATTTTTTGAAACACCTTTGGCTTGCTAACAGATGGTATAAATCTCAACAAACTTCTTTACATCATTCTTCATCATTGGCCAATAATAGCTTCTTTTCACCATATATGTTGTCTTTCCAATGCCAAAATGTCCTCCTAGATCACCACAATATTTTTCTCTGATGATATTTGTCCTCATTGAGAATTTGGGAATGTATAACTAATCTCTGTTGAACAGGAGTTCATTCTAAATCAAATATTTAGAAAAATTTGTATGGTATCTTCCAACCATCTCTATGCAAACTTGAATTTTTTTTGCAAAATCAAGATCATTAGCATATAAGTGCTTGAGGGAATCAATTTTCACACTTTGTAGTTGTACTTATTCAACTAGACCAACCTTTTTTCTAAGGGCATAAACAACTTTGTTTGCAACACCTTTCTTATGTTTGATGTTGAAACTATAAGCCTGCAACTACCCCATCCATTTCAAATGTTTGATAGATAGCTTTTCCATAGAATTGAAGAAACTCAATGCATAGTTATTAGTGTATACTACTATTAGTGAACAGATTGTCCTTTGAGAAAATGTGTGCAAATCTAACCCTGAATGCCCAAGTGAAAGGACAAATCAACACCAACAATTGGATAGGTTATCATGGAATTGATAACCTTCCTCTAAATTTTATTAGGTAAAACTCCCCATATGATATATTCAATGAATCAAATTTGAATTCTTTTAACCAGAAAGCACAAAAGGATATCAAGCATCTATCTGTAAATACAGTGTAGATGCATAAACTTAATAACTAGAAAAAAAGAAAATAGAATACAGCAGATTACACAAAGCTCATTTGTTGTTTACTACATTACAAAAGACAAAGGTAAAAGGAATAATTTCCATTCTCCTAAGAAAAGAAAAATCAAAGCTTCAAGAAGATCTTGACATCAAAATGTGTTTAGAAAATAGTACATTTGATGCACTTAAAGAAAACTGAAAGTTACAAGAACATAACCATCAGTGGAAAGAAAACTACATAGACTCAAAGTTCTAATTTGCAAATATCTTTCAAACCTCCCTTCTTTAAGATGTAAAAGACTACACAGATCCTATTACACACTACATCAAAAAATGAAAACCATCTCCCCTACATTACATTTCAAAATCAAATTCCCCTTTCATCACTAGCAAAAATCTAGCAAACAAAGCTCCATTCTGCTACAACTACAAAGTTTGCTTTCTTCTCTTAGAAAAATAGAAAATCTCCCCCTTGGAAAATCAAAATCCTCTCCCTAAAGCAGTGTAAAATCTCCTCCTAGAAAAGGAAGAATATCCCCCCCTTTCTCTATTTTTGCATTGTCATATATTTATGACACCGTGGCTTTTCAATTTTCCTAACTGAATCTTGAAAAACTTTTTTTTTCCCCTTTCTTTAGGTGTTTATATAATTATAAAACTAGTCTTATATCTTTTCAAATTTGTGTCCCCTATGGTATACTCATGTTGACAGGTAGCATTTGCTGGTGATGGGGTTTTGTCATGATTTTGTAACTGTCGTTGATAATTTTGACAGCAATATACTCAGTCAGTTGTAACTCATGAACCAAGAATAATTTTTAAGATTTCTCTAGTCAGATCATGCATAACTTGCCTCTTAAAAACATATCCAAAATTGAGCCAAATCCAATAGTGCAATTGGAAGTTATGCCTCTCGCATTGAGACCCAATTTTATGATCTACATTCTATAATTTCTATTGCTAAGCTATTAGAGGTGCAAACAGTGATGCTTATCTCATGATTTCAGATACAATTTGGAAATCGCTCTAGTAAAAAGCTAGAAAACTAGGATTGCAAACACATATCCAAAATTGAGCCCGATCCAACAATTGAATTGTGAGATATGACCCCCGAAATATGACTATTTTTCTGCCATCAGAGAATCCAGGATTTCTTCTATTTGTATATGTTTATTCCACTTTAGGATGGATGAATTCTAATGTAAACTCATTGTATGTCACTTGAGATTGGTTTGGCATTCTAAATACTTTGGTTTCTCAATTCCCAATTCCCATAATCCATTATAATTCTATGCTTTCCCTCGAAAAGATCTTCCTCAGTCTCTAGCTTGAATCTCCTAAATAAGCTATCCTATGAACCTTGGATTTGAAACTTTTGATGATATGTATATGATTCATTGAAAATTTCATTCATAGCCTGAGTTTTACTAACAACTTTAGTAACCCCATGATCAAGATGTGTTATTGCAACTCTGTCAATCCACCTTTGAATGAGTTCTATTCCAAATTAAACCACTAGGCCTAATCTTCATCTTGACCTATACCTCTACACTTTCTTGAAAATGTTGAGCTGACTAAAACTAAATTATGAACAGAGAATGGATTCAGGTATTAAGCTGAACACAAATTTTGAACCATTCTAAATTAACAAATCTGCATTTTCGAACCCATTTGAACTGGTGAACCACTTTGAACTAATTTGAACCTCTTTGAACTTTAGTTCAAAGTGCTTCAAGATGCTACACTTTCCAAATCTAATTTGAACCTGCACTTGAACTTCAAACTGTTGAATCCTTGAAACTACCAAACTGATGAAAACTAATCATGAATTGTCAACCTTTCTAAGTTGACCATACTGCACTCTAAACCATGAGTCTAAAAGTTGATTCTAAATCTTCATGTCAAACCATTTTGAACCTTTGAACCACTTTGAACCACTTTAAACCTTAGTTCAAATCACTTCAAAGAGGTTCAACACCTAGAACTGAAAGTTTTAAAACTATGACCATATCGGGTACTAATAGGGGCTCTGACTGTGAGACGATTTTTGATGCAAAAATAGAGAACTCAAGTAATCTCTAGCAAAGAAAAGTGTCTTATCCATTGGGAAAATAGAGTCAAGAAGAAAAGAAGACTAGGAGATGCTTGCAGAGGGGGTAGAGGGGAGCAGGGCAAAATGAACAAGCCAAAACACCTAAAATACCAACAAGCACAAAGTAGCAACAAGCTAAAGCAAGAAAAGCCAAACTATGCATACCAAAAAGATATTTACAAAATATATACAAAGGTAGGAAAAGAACCTACCATGAGAACCAGAAAAAAGAAGAAGTTATGTGAATCCATTTACCGGTTGGGAGAAATAGGAGCCTTGCTGGATCAGCAAACCATTTCCCAATTGAATGGCTCCATACCATCGCTTGTTGATGACTCTTTAGATGCCAATCTTCAAACTGAAAAGACACATGCATATGTTGATCCAACTCTCTTTTCCAAATAGCCATAACTCATCATAGCACTCTTCAGATTGATCCTTTAAATTCACAGGGTTAGATTCCACTTGTGTTTGCTGCAATATGGTAGGAATGAAATGTTGTACCATAGTATGTAATTCCGCTTCATCAAAAATCATGGATGTTTTAACTTGTGAAGGCCTTTTATCATTAGTGCTTGTTGAGAAAATCAAAGAAGGTGGCATCCGAGAAGAGAACATCCCTTCCAAAGACTGCATGGTTTAGCCCACCACATTCTTTGAAAGATCTCCTTGCTTCATCACTACTTTAGATTGTAAGCATTCCTCTTGCTATGGTACATATGAGAAAGATTTAGAGAGAGAAGTGTCATACCCTTCTTTGTTATCCATCAATTTTTTCTCTTGTTGATACACCATATCATGCTGATTTGAATCAATAACAGAGAGGGCATTAACAACTTTAGAAGCAAAGCCTTGACATTCTAGAAAAAGAGAAACCATTGATAAATTTGACTCATATGCAAAAATTCTTTCACTTGCAACTAGTACATTCAATTTGTTCATTAGTTTGTCTGATTGAGCAACATAGTCCTCATTATTTTCAATATTTGGGCAGCAGAACCCTGTCATCTTTAAAGCATTATCTTCAGCCAACAAAGATTCTTGAAAATCTTCATCATTAAAAATAGTTAGATTCTAAAAAAGAGAAAAATTGGGAGTGGATTTGGTTTCTTCTAGAACACGTTTCTTCTTCGTAGCTTCCTCATCAATCTAGAGTTGTTGTCCACAAATATATTCTTTCATTGGTGGAGTCTTTATAGCTTGCATACCACTAACAATCAAGGCATCATCCAACTTGATTGATTCCCTTTGTGTGTCCACCATATTTTTCACTCCAAGGTGTTGTAACCAAAACTTGACTTCAACATCCATAGCAGCAATAAAGAAGCATACCTAATTACTTTCAGCAAGTTGGTGGACTAGAGGAATTTTACCAACATTATGGTTAAATCTATCAATAAACTCCCTTATAGATTCATCTTCTTTCATCTAAATTTGAATAAGATTTACCAACAATTGATAGGAATCAACTGTGGGTTGAAATCTATCAAGGAATCCCCCCTAAAGATCATCCCAAGTTGTGATACATCCATCTTGTAAATTATGAAACCATTCCACATCTTTTCCCATGAGGCTTTGAACAAATAGCCTAATGAATACATCTTCTTCCTGCACACCAAGAATCCCACATGCAACAGTAACTGCTTTGATGTGATTAGTCAGATCTTGTGTTTTGTCTCCATTAAACTTGGGAAGGTATTCCCATGATCTTTTTGGTACGGCTGAATAACAAGCCAGGGAAAATGGTCTAATCTGAGCCCCCCGTGGCTGAGTTGCAACTACTGCCATAATATAGGCTAAAACTCCAAAATCAAAGATTCAATAGGTTTGTAACATAGAGTCACCAATCTCCTACATGCAAAGATAACCATAAAATCAAGGAAACTAATGTTAGGCAATGATCTTAGTTTCCTCCCTAGCAGAGTCACCAAAAATTTGTTAGTGAATAAATTGTCCTTTGAGAAAATGTGTGCAAATCTGACCCTGAATGCCCAAGTGAAAAGACAAATCAACACCAACAATTGGATAGGTTATCATGGAATTGATAACCTTCCTCTAAATTTTATCAAGTAAAGCTCCCCATATGAGATATTCAATGAATCAAATGTGAATGCTTTTAACGAGAAAGCACACAAGGATATCAAGCATCTATCTGTAAATATAGCATAGATGCATAAACTTAATGACTAGAAAGAAAGAAAATAGAATACATCAGATTACACAAAGCTCATTTGTTGTATACTACATTACAAAAGACAAAGGTCAAAGGAATAATTTTCATTATCCTGAGAAAAGAAGAATCAAAGCTTCAAGAAGATCTTGACATCAAAATGCATTTAGAAAATAGTACATCTAATGCACTTAAAGAAAACTAAAAGTTACAAGAACATAACCATCAGTGGAAAGAAAACTACATAGACTCAAAGTTCTAATTTGTAGATATCTTTCAAACCTCCTTTCTTTAAGATGTAAAAGACTACACATATCCTATTACACACTGCATCAGAAAATGAAAACCATCTCCCCTACATTACATTTCAAAATCAAATTCTCCTTTCATCACTAGCACAAAATCTAGCAAACAAAGCTCTATTCTGCTACAGCTACAAAGTCTACTTTCTTCTCTCAGAAAATTGGAAAATCTCCCCCTTGGAAAACAAAAATCCTATCCCTAAAGCAGTGTAAAATCTCCTCCTAGAAAAGGAAGAATATCCCCCCCTTTCTCTATTGTTGCATTGTCATATATTTATCACCTCCCCTTTTCCCGTGGCTTTTTAGCTTTCCTAACTGAATTTTGAAAAAAAAATTGTTTTCCCCTTTCTTTAGGTGTTTATATCATTATAAAAATAGTCTTATATCTTTGCAAATTCGTGGCCCCTATGGTATACTCATGCTGACAGGTGGCATTTGTTGGTGATGAGGTTCTGTCATGATTTTGTAACTGTTGTTGATAGTTTTGATAGCATTCTACTTAGTTAGTTGTAACTCATGAACCAGGAATAATTTTGAATATCACTCTAGTCAAATCATGCATAACTTGCCTCTTAAAAACATATCCAAAATTTAGCCAAATCTAACAGTGCAATTGGAAGTTATGCCCCTCCCACTGAGACCCTATTTTGTGATCTACATTCTGTAATTTTTATTTTTGATTCGTTAGAGGTGCAAATAGTGATGCGTATCTCATGATTCTAGATACATTTTGGAAATTACTCTAGTCAGAAGCTAGAAAACTAGGATTGCAAACACATATCCAAAATTGAGCCTGATCCAACAATTGAAATGTGAGATATGACCCCCGAAATATGACTATTTTTCTGCCATCAGAGAATCCAGGATTTCTTCTGTTTGTATATGTTTATTCCACTTTAAGATGGATGAATTCTAATGTAAACTATTGTATGTCACTTGAGATTGGTTTGGCCTTCTAAATAATTTGATTTCTCAATTCCCAATTCCCATAATCCATTATAATTCTATGCTTTCCATTGAAAGGATCTTCCTCAGTCTCTAGCTTGAATCTCCTAAATAAGCTATCCTGTGAACCTTGGATTTGGAACTTTTGATGATATGTATACGATTCATTGAAAATTTTATTCATAGCCTGAGTTTTACTAACAACTTTAGTAACCCTATGATCAAAATGTGTTATTGTAACTCTGTCAATCCACCTTCGAATGAGTTCTATTCTAGATTAAACCATCATCACTGATCGCACCATTAATGGATTGGCATTCCTTGTAATATTGAATTTGTACATAAGACTTGAACTTTGAATTTCTAACCTCCAAACCACTGGGTTTCTAACCTCCAAACCACTAGGCCTGATCTTCATCTTGACCTATACCTCTGCACTTTCTTGAAAATGTTGAGTTGACTGAAACTAAATTATGAACAAAGAATGGATTCGGGTATTAAGCTGAACACAAATTTTGAACCATTCTAAATTAACAAATTTGCATTTTTTAACCCATTTGAACCGGCGAACCACTTTGAACTACTTTGAACCTCTTTAAACTTTAGTTCAAAATGCTTCAAGACACTACACTTTCCAAATCAGATTTGAACCTGCACTTGAACTTCAAACTATTGAACCCTTGAAACTACCAAACTGATGAAAACTGATCATGAATTGTGAACCTTTTTAAGTCGACCATACTGCACTCTAAACCATGAGTCTAAACTTTGATTCTAAATCTACAAGTCAAACCATTTTGAACCTTTGAACCACTTTGAACCTCAGTTTGAAGCACTTCAAAGAAGTTCAACACCTGGAATTGAAAGTTTTAAAATTGTGACCATATCGGGTACTAACAACTACAAAATCCTTTAGAATTAGATAGTGCCTCCATTTTTTGAGGGCTTATACCATGGCATAAAGATCCAAGTCATAAGTTGAAAACTTTTTCTTACCATAATTTTGTTTCTTAGAAAAGAAAGTTACTGTATTAGCTTCTTGACTTAGGACTGCACTTATGGACAAATTGCTTGCATCAGTTTCTACCGTGAAAACCTTATTGAAGTTAGGTAGAACCAAGATTGGGTGCTGAGAGACTATATTTTCAAGTACTGAAATGCATCATTGACTTCCTTTGTCCAAGAAAATGTAATCTTCTTTCCTCCTTTGATGGTGTCAAGCATGGGTGCACAAACATGACTGAAGTTTTTGATAAACTTCTTATTACACCGATATTTCTTGCATCAAGTTACAGACCCAAAAGATATCTTGCATAGTTCACCTACTAAATCTTGTAATCCTATCTAAACCAATGTCACCTAAAAAAACAACTCAATAGACTTCAAAGAAAACTACCTTAGCAAGCTTTAATTACAACAACAATTCTTGACACCACTTCCTCTCTCTCAAAATGGACTAAGTGTCTACATTAAGTAGGAAGATCTGAGGTATCTTTGAAGATCTCTAGTGATTTGACTTTTTGGCTAACAAACTAGCAAGTAGAATGTCGGCAATCCATGGCTACTAGATTTCACCAATGAAAACCTTTCTCGACCTCCAAACCCACCATACAACTTGGGTAAACTATGAGTGTTTCCTCCAAAGATCTCAGACCTTATGATCTCAATTCGTGCGTTGCGATCCATTCACAAAACTTAGCAAGCCATCCGATTTCCTTTGATCCAAGTTTGTTTTCTTATGGAGCTTTGAACCTCCAAAGAAACACAGATTTGTGTCAAGATTAATAGAGGAGTGTGCTTGTTGAATCATCTCTGCCCATCTGTTTTCCATCCAGGCAACCCGAATTGAAGTATTTAAACTTGGCTTCATTTTCATGCACACAATATTCTCCCCCACTTATTTGATCCAAGTGTGTTTTCTTATGGAGCTTTGTGCCTCCAAAGAAACACACATCTATGTCAAGCTCAATAGAGGAGTGTGCTTGTTGAATCATCTCTGCACAACTATTTTCCATCCAAGCAACCCGATTTGAAGTATTTAAACTTGGCTTCATTTTCATGCACACAATATTCTCCCCCACTTAAACTAGGTTACATCGTGATGCTGATACATTCTTACTCCAAAGATTGTAGGGAAGATCAAGTGTCACTTCACTCTTGTCGAGCAGAATTCCTCCTTGTGAGAAATTCCACAACTCTTTCCTCATCACGTGTAAAACATGTCGTAACTTGCTTCAATTGAACATCCTCTACCATATCCTTGGTGCTAAACAAGAATTTGTTAACATCCCAAAGGAAATTTTCAAGTGATTTATCATCTCGATTATTGTCATACTTTGCAGTTAGACTTGGTCGTTTGGTGACGCTGGTGTTGCCTTGCAATAGCAAGCTGTGCAAAGAATGGCCTTATTTCAAGAATTGAAACTCTTCCTTAAAACCCTTCATGGCTTCCTCAATTTCTTTATCCTTTTTGGTCAGCTCCAATTGGGAAGCCTTGACAGCACTGAGATGTTCCTCAAATTCACCGGCCTCCAAGGTTTCAAGACGTGAATCATGATCAAGCAACTTTACCCACACCGTTGTTTACCCACATAAATGTTACTTATAGAAGTGTCACTTAGTCAATATCACTTAGTGCTTAAAATTTTCACATTGAAAAATGTTACTTATGAATATTTTGATTATGAAAACTTCACCTATGCCAATACATGTTATCTGTGTTCTTATGGTTTTCTTTTTTTGTTTGTACATTTAACTATTTATTCTTGTATTGTTCTGAATCTCTCAAACCCTGACAAGTCATGCATCCACCCTAGAGAAAATGACATGTCAAATCCACATACTTCTTCCATCTCGTCAGGTCTAAGATGGAACATATAGGTCCCACTATGAGTTCATAACTAAATGAAGCCATGTCTAAGAATATCGCAAGCTTTCTATCCTTTGGTGTGACATCCTATCTATATGTTACTTATAGAACTGTCACTTAATCAGTATCACGATCACTTATCAAAAATGGTGCTCCAAAGTTTCGATTATGAAAATGTCACCCAGGCGAATAAATGTTACTTATCATAATGTTATTTATGACATCCTATCCATATGTTGGTTATAGAAGTGTCACTTAGTCAATATCGCTTGTAATTGTATAAGCGCGTCACTTAATTAGTATCACTATCACTTATCAAAAATGGTGCTCCAAAGTTTCGATTATGAAAATTTCACGTAGGCAAATAAATGTTACTTCTCATAATGTCACTTATGACATCCTATCCATATGTTAGTTATAGAAGTGTCACTTAGTCAATATTGCTTGTAATTGTATAAGCTACATTTTAAAATGTTACTTATAAAAATTTTGATTACGAAAATGTCACCACTTCTCTCAGCCCTCAAACTAGATCGGCTCGTCAAACACCACCAAAGCTAATCGCCAACTCCTCGAATTTTAAATCAAGATTGGCCGCAACACTCAAGTTTAAACAACTCTGGTACCAACTATCATGGGGTTAGCATTCGGTCTTGTGCGGTACTACCTTTGTATCTAGAAAACTCCCTTAGAAAAAACACAAACTACACCTACACACCAATATGTGAAAATTCCTCAACCTATATTTTCAATATAAACAAAAGAACAACATGCATTCAAGAAACAAGATCAAGACAATAACACTGTTTGGGCCAACACGGATTCACTATTCATAAAAGATATCAGATTACACACAATATGTCATCCATCATAGCAAATCAGACTACATCGATACTACTTGCATCAAGTTATAGACCCAAAAGACATCTTGCACAGTTCACTGACTAAATCTTGCAATCCTATCTAAACCAATTGGTTTTCTTCTTTTGTTTGTACATTTAACTATTTATTCTTAGATAACCCCTACCCCTACATGTAGAGGCAGCAATGCCATTTATATATCAACTCCATCAAGTCATCACTTATGACATTCTATAAATTAATTTCTTACAAATATTTTGATAATGAAAATATCACCTATGCAAATAAATGTTACTTATACACATGTTGGTTATAACATCTTGTACATATGTTACTTATACTAGTGTCACTTAATCAGTATCACTGTCATTATCAAAAATGGTGCTCCAAAGTTTTGATTATGAAAATGTCACCTAGATAAATAAATGTTACTTATCATAATATCACTTATGACCTCCTATCCATATGTTAGTTATAGAAGTGTCACTTAGTCATTATCGCTTGTAATTGTATAAGCTACATTTTAAAATGTTACTTATAAAAATTTTGATTATGAAAATTTCACCTAGGAAAATAAATGTTACTTGTCATAATGAAATGTATGAAATGGTATCCATACGTTACTTATACTAGTGTCACTTAATCAGTATCACTGTCATTATCAAAAATGGTGCTTCAAAGTTTTGATTATGAAAATGTCATCTAGGTAAATAAATGCTACTTATCATAATGTCACTTATGACATCCTATCCATATGTTAGTTATAGAAGTGTCACTTAGTCATTATTGCTTGTAATTGTATAAGCTACATTTTAAAATGTTACTTATAAAAAATTTTATTACGAAAATGTCACCTAAGCAAATAAATGTTACTTATCATAATGAAACATATGAAATGGTATCCATATGTTACTTATAGAAGTGTCACTTAGTGAATATCACTTAGTGCTTCAAAGTTTCACATTGACAAATGTTACTTATGAATATTTTGATTATGAAAACTTCATGATGGGGAGGATCTTGAACAAGGTTCTAGCCTCAACTACTAGAACTCACTTTAGGCTTTCTCCTAGCCTCTTAGGGTATTTATCCTATACCCTACTCCAAGGGAATCTTCTCTCTATTCCCTTATTACACCAATCCTCACCAATCAACTCAAAACTCTATTTCACCATGGGGTCTCCCTAGTGCTCTCATTGCACCGTTCTTGACAACTGGCTTCTAGGAGTGCATTCTTGGCTATATTGAATTCCAAGGCTTGTATTCAGTCTCATTCAATAGTTTTTAGGATCAATAAGTGAATTTGAGTATTGGGTTTCCAATCGATTTGAAGATTGCATAGTTAAGAGGGCTACCAAGACTAATAACAAAATTAGGCCTCCAAAACTGATTTTTGGCTTATATCTCCTCAAACCCTTAAGAAGTACTCAAAAAAATTTATTATTTGGATACCCTTTTGGCTCCCCTTGAATATTTTTTAGGTCTGCAACACCCAGGTCATCCGTACAAGGGATTTCCAAAAATATGTCTATTTACAAGGGTTTCTTGTTTGTATGAACAGGAATATAGAGAGTTCTTCCTTCCACCACTCAAATGGACTCTAAATGACTGAACTCCTGGAATTAACTTCCTTCACTCACCACTCTTTCCTTCCATGAATTTTTATTGCACCCAACACCCCATTCTATGCCCCTTTCAAACACTTATTTGCTGATTTCATTGCCTAGCCGGGTATGCAAACTCGCCTAGGGCCTCTTGGAAGAAACAACAAACCTCTGAAAAACAAGATAAAAATACATATTTACATTTTTTATACAGTCTAGTACTTGATTCCAAAAGGCCATCATGGTTCCACCATTGGAATTCAAGTTATAGAGATTTCTTTGCTGATTGTTGTGTACAGACCAGCGAACTGGCAACTTTAAAAAGATTTTTCAAAGTAGTAATGAAACTGATCAAAAAAACTCCTAATATTTACCAAAGCATCTACATTCCATACACTATAAAATCACATGAAAACAGCAACCCTATCAATCCATTAAAGGTGTGGATGAAGGGTGAAATCAGAAAACTGTCATCAAAATGCTCAGTTTGCTCTTCATTCCAATGCCAAAATTCATACAAAAGCATATGCCAACCCTCAAACTAACTTGGATTGGTCTTAAATACCTCTTACCCATGTGAATCAACAGATCCCATAGGTTTCCAACTGATTCTTGAAGCCCTTATAAAGTTTTAGCACTTTTTGTCAATGTTGTCAAGCAACTTTGCAAAGTTGCAAAGTTGCCAAGTGCAACTTTTGCACTATTGTGCATTTAATGGCTCCATGACCTCAAACATGGTTAAATGAACCTATTTCCATTTAATTACAACTTTTAACATATTTTCCATGTTTCCCATCCTCCTGGGGTCTTGGTCAGTGTTTGACCATTCTAGGCTCTAACAAGCAATTTAAGCAATTTTGCCAACATAGAAGCAACTTGGAAACTCAAACACAACAAAAACCTATTTACAAACACAACTCACACACTTGGGGATTTATCCCATAGCCCTTATTCATGTGGTCTAGCCAAGACCACTACAAGCCAAAAACAATTTAGGAAACTTGGCATATTTCCTAGGTGCTCCTGCACCATTCTCCCCCTATGACAAAAAAAAAAAACTTAAGGTGGGTCAGTATTCAAGAGATCTTGACTGATACCTCTCTTTTTGAATTCATGTTCAGCTACCCATGTCACTTCAGATTCAGGCTGGTTCTTCCATTTTACTAAATGCTCCATATAAATTCCATGCCTAGTCTTCTTCTTTACTCTTGAATCTAGAACTTTTTCAGCTTGAGGCTTGGTTTGGAGAGGAATACTGATTTCTGAAATATTCTTATCTACCTCTATGATGTGTTCCTCTTCCATGACATTAGGACCCTTGTATTTAACCAAATCTTGAATGTTGAAGATGGGAGAGATGGCTAGATTGTTTGGCAACTCAATCTTGTAGGCATTTGGGCCATACTTAGCTAGAACCTTACAAGGCCCTATCCTCCTCATTTGAAGCTTTCTTGGAACACCTTTTTGAAGTCTAGCCTTGTTCAAGTGTACCATCACCAAATCTCCTACTTCAAATTGTAAATCTCTCCTCCTTTCATCTACTTTAGTCTTTAACCTTTGAGTAGCCTCTATCAAGGACTTCTTGACCTGCTCATGTACCTCTCTCATGGACTAGGAAAAATCATCTGCATGTCCACTAATCTCTTCTTGATTCTTTAATTCTCGTAGCTCACAAACTCCTCTTGGGTGATAACCATAAACAACTTGAAAAGGGCTCTTACCGGTAGTTCTATTTGTGCTATCATTGTAGGCAAACTCATCTTGTGGTAGGACTTGATCCCACACTTGGCCATACTCCTTTGTTAAACACCTTAGAAGGTTTCCAAGCACCCTATTAATTACCTCAGTTTGACCATCAGTTTGGGGATGGTAAGCTGAACTATGTGCCAAGTTAGTACCTAGCCTTCTCCACAAGGTCTTCCAAAAGTGCCCCATGAATTTAACATCTCTATCTGAAACTATACTGATTGGTAAGCCATGAATCCTTACAACTTCTTTGAAAAATAAGTGAGCAATATAGCTAGCATCATGAGTAGTCTTACAAGGAATAAAGTGACTCATTTTGCTAAATCTGTCCACAACTACAAACACACTATCCAAACCTGATGTTGTTCTTGGTAAGCCCACTATGAAGTCCATGATGATGCATTCCCATGGCTTATTTGGAATGGGTAAGGGCTGGTACAATCCTGCATTTGTAGAAGTTCCCTTGGCCTTTTGACAAATCATGCATTGTTCAACATACTTCCAGATATCTCTTTGCATCCTAGGCCAATAGTAGAATCTTTCCACCAACTCCAATGTTTTGTTCAAACCGAAGTGTCCACTAAGGCTTCCATTATGCTTCTCTTGGATCAGATTTTCTCTCATTGATTCTCTAGGCACACATAATTGATTTCCCCTAAACAACAACCCATTTTGCAAAGTGTAGTCAGCAAACTTGCTATGAAAATGATTGTTAAACTGTACACATACCTTGTAGGCCTCTGAGAAGTCTTCATCATCAGCATATAGGTCTTTGAAACCTTCAACTCCAATACTCTCTAACTGTATTTCTTGGATAGTAAGCAGCCTTCTACTTAATGCATCAGCTACTTTATTTATCTGCCCTTTCTTGTGCTTGATGGTGAATGTGTAGGATTGTAGGAACTCCATCCATTTGATGTGTCTTAGGCTCAAATTCTCTTGAGTGTTGATGTAACTCAATGCTTGGTTATCAGTGTATACAACAAACTCTTTAGGTAAAAGATAGTGCCTCCACTTCCTAAGTGCTTGCACCAATGCATACAATTCTAAGTCATAGGATGAGTACCTAGATTTGGATTCATTTAGCCTTTCACTAAAGAATGCTACTGGCCTTCCTTCTTGTCTTAATACAGCCCCAACAGCAATATTACTTGCATCACATTCTACAATAAACAACTTGTCAAAACTAGGTAAAACCAAAATGGGTTTAGTAGCTACCTCTTTCTTCAACCTTTCAAACCCTTCATTGGCTTCTTTGGTCCACAAGAACTTAGTTTTTAGTCCTCCCTTGATGGTTTCTAATACTGGTGCACATATCTCACTAAAACCCCTTATAAACTTCCTGTAGAATTGCGCCAAACCATGGAAACTTCTTACTGCAGCCCCTGTTTTAGGTGTAGGCTAGTTTAGAATGGTTTCTATTTTACTTTCATCCATCTTCAAGTTACCTTGTGAAACTACAAAACCAAGGTAAACCAACTCTTGTTTCAAGAACTCACTTTTCTCAAGATTAATGGTCAATTTTTCTTCTTGTAACTTCTTTAAAACAATTGCCAAATGCTTCATGTGTTCTTCTTTAGTCTTTCTGAAAATGAGAATATCATCAAGATAAACCACTACAAAAATGCCTATGTAGTCCTTCAACACTTCATTCATTAGCCTCATGAATATACTAGGTGCATTAGAGAGGCCAAATGGCATTACTAGCCATTCATAAAGTCCTTCTGTAGTTTTGAAGGTTGTTTTCCATTCATCACCCTCCTTCATTCTGATTTGATGGTAGCCACTCTTGAGATCTATCTTGGAGAAATACTTAGCACCCCCCAAACAATCCATTAGATCTTCTATTCTAGGAATAGGAAACCTATATCTAATTGTTATCCTATTTATGGCTCTAGAATCAGTGCACATTCTCCACTTACCTCCTTTCTTTGGTGCCAAAACAACCGGTACAGCACATGGGCTAATACTCTTCCGAATGAGACCTTGGTCAAGTAGCTCTTGTACTTGTCTTGCAATTTCTTTATTCTGATCTAGAGTCATCTTGTAAGTAGCCTTGTTGGGCAATGAGGATCCAGGAACAAAGTCTATTTGATGACTAATAGATCTTTGTGGAGGGAGTGTGGCAAGTTCTCCATCACTTATGATGTCTTTGAACTGATCCAATAGTTCTTTTACCTCTCTTGGCAATGGTGTTTGTTTGACAGCATCTTTCTCCTTTGGTTTCACAACTATGGAAAACCCAACTTCATTGTTCTCCTTGAAATCATGTAAGAATTCTTTTCCACTCATGAGTAGAACACGCTGATCTGTTGCTGCATCTATGCCTTCCTCAACAAGTGATTGGATTTTGTATGTCACTCCTCCTTTCTTGAATGTATACAAGTTCTTCTTCCCATGATAGACAGCATCCCTATCATATTGCCATGGTCTACCCAAGAGTAGATGACAAGCATCGATGGGCAACACATCACAAAGAATTTTGTCTTGATATCCTCCAATTGAAAAATCCACCCAAACTTGTTCATTTACCAACACATTCTGCCCTTTATTCAGCCATGTGACTCTATATGGATGATCATGAGGAATCTTTGTTAGCTTGAGCTTTTGGACAGCCTCTTCAGAGATGATATTATCAGTTGATCCTGAGTCAACAATAACTTTGCAAATCTTACCAAGTATCTTGCATTTTATTCTAAAAAGTGCCCTTCTTTGTTTAGGCTCTTCTTTGCTAGGCTCCTTGATAAAACTCTTCTAAACATCAGATTTTCTCCCTTCTCAGAATCAAGATTCACTTCTGAAGTTATATTGTTGTTGCATTCTTCTTGAACATATGTTATCTTCTTATCCCCTTGGGAAGATGATGCCTTCTCAGGACATCTATAGGCTGGATGACCAAGTTGTCCACAATGGTAACATTTCATGTTTGCAAAATGTGAACCCCTGCTGAAATTGTTTGATCTGCCTCTAGCTCCACCACCAAATCCTCTTCCTCTAGTGAAATTACCTCTTCCACTTGTTTCCCCACTTTGCTCAATCAACTTGGAGTCTCCTGTGGCCTTGGGTTCATTGCTTCTTCCCCCATAACCACCTCTATGTCCTCTAGAGTCTCTCCCTCTTCCTCTACCCCTAGAGTTAGAGTCTTGTTTCCTTCTATTCTTATCTTCCACTTTGAGTGCCAATTGAAAACACTTATGAACAGTAGTAGGAGTCCAAAGGCTGATCTCCTCTTGAATACTCCATTTCAAACCACCTAAATATCTAGCCACCTTGATGCTCTCCTCCTCTTGGACCTTGGATCTCAAGCAAATTTTTTGAAACTCTTCAGTATAGGAGGCCACATCCAAATCTTTTTGCTTCAAGCTTTGTCTCTTCTTGTGTAGCTGGATTTCATAGTCTTCAGGCAAATAGTTATCTCTGATTTTTGCCACCATAGCTTTCCAATTAGAGATAGGTTTCTTGCCTTCTCTTTCCCTCTCTTCTTGAATGAACTTCCACCATGTTAGGGCTGGTCCCCTTAATCTTGCTTTGGCAACCTTCACCTTTTGTGCCTCTGATACGCCTTCACATTCAAAATGGTTCTCCATCCCTTCAATCCATTCCATGACCAACTCTGAATTCATCTTACCAGTAAATAGGGGTATCCCCTCAAGAGATTTGCCACCCAATGCCTTGATGGCTTTAAGGAAAGGTTCCTCTTGTAATGGAGGATCAGGTTCAGGTACATAGTCCTCTTCATTCTCTTCCTTTCCCTTTTCTTCATTAATTTCCAACTTCTCTTTCATTTTTCCAGCTGTCTCTACCACTTCATCAAGCTTATCTTTCATAGCTTCTAAGGCTTCCTCAAGGAGCCTATTTTTCTCCCTTTGTTCTGTCACTTCCTTTGCCAAATCAGCATTTGTTACCATGGTGGTTTCTCCCACTGACTCACTTCCAAAATAAGACATACACAATGTCTTGTCCCAAACCTTTCAAGGCTCTGATACCAATTTGATGGGGAGGATCTTGAACAAGGTTCTAGCCTCAACTACTAGAACTCACTTTAGGCTTTCTCCTAGCCTCTTAGGGTATTTATCCTATACCCTACTCCAAGGGAATCTTCTCTATATTCCCTTATTACACTAATCCTCACCAATCAACTCAAAACTCTATTTCACCATGGGGTCTCCCTAGTGCTCTCATTGCACCGTTCTTGACAACTGGCTTCCAGAAGTGCATTCTTGGCTATATTGAATTCCAAGGCTTGTATTCGGTCTCATTCAATAGTTTTTAGGATCAATAAGTGAATTTGAGTATTTGGTTTCCAATCGATTTGAAGATTGCATAGTTAAGAGGGCTACCAAGACTAATAACAAAATTAGGCCTCCAAAACTGATTTTTGGCTTATATCTCCTCAAACCCTTAAGAAGTACTAAAAAAAATTTATGATTTGGATACCCTTTTGGCTCCCCTTGAATATTTTTCAGGTCTGCAACACCCAGGTCATCCGTACAAGGGATTTCCAAAAATATGTCTATTTACAAGGGTTTCTTGTTTGTATGAACAGGAATATAGAGAGTTCTTCCTTCCACCACTCAAATGGACTCTAAATGACTGAACTCCTGGAATTAACTTCCTTCACTCACCACTCTTTCCTTCCATGAATTTTTATTGCACCCAACACCCCATTCTATGCCCCTTTCAAACACTTATTTGTTGATTTCATTGCCTAGCCGGGTATGCAAACTCGCCTAGGGCCTCTTGGAAAAAACAACAAACCTCTGCAAAACAAGACAAAAATACATATTTACATTTTTTATACAGTATAGTACTTGATTCCAAAAGGCCATCATGGTTCCACCATTGGAATTCAAGTTATAGAGATTTCTTTGCTGATTGTTGTGTACAGACCAGCGAACTGGCAACTTTAAAAAGATTTTTCAAAGTAGTAATGAAACTGATCAAAAAAACTCCTAATCTTTACCAAAGCATCTACATTCCATACACTATAAAATCACATGAAAACAGCAACCCTATCAATCCATTAAAGATGTGGATGAAGGGTGAAATCAGAAAACTGTCATCAAAATGCTCAGTTTGCTCTTCATTCCAATGCCAAAATTCGTACAAAAGCATATGCCAACCCTCAAACTAACTTGGATTGGTATTAAATACCTCTTACCCACATGAATCAACAGATCCCATAGGTTTACAACTGATTCTTGAAGCCCTTATAAAGTTTTAGCACTTTTTGTCAATGTTGTCAAGCAACTTTGCAAAGTTGCAAAGTTGCCAAGTGCAACTTTTGCACTATTGTGCATTTAATGGCTCCATGACCTCAAACATGGTTAAATGAACCTATTTCCATGTAATTACAACTTTTAACATATTTTCCATGTTTCCCATCCTCCTGGGGTCTTGGTCAGTGTTTGACCATTCTAGGCTCTAACAAGCAATTTAAGCAATTTTGCCAACATAGAAGCAACTTGGAAACTCAAACACAACAAAAACCTATTTACAAACACAACTCACACACTTGGGGCTTTATCCCATATCCCTTATTCATGTGGTCTATCCAAGATCACTACAAGCCAAAAACGATTTAGGAAACTTGGCATATTTCCTAGGTGCTCCTGCACCACTTCACCTAGGCAAATACATGTTATCTATGTTCTTATGGTTTTCTTCTTTTGTTTGTACATTTAACTATTTTTTCTTATATTGTTCTAGATCTGTCAAACCCTAACAAGTCACACATCCACCCTAGAGAAAATGACATGTCAAATCCACATACTTCTTCCATCTTGTCAGGTCCCAGATGGCACATATAGGTCCCACTATGAGTTCATAACTAAATGAAGCCACGTGTAAGAATATCACAAGCTCGCTAAATGAAGCCACGTGTAAGAATATCGCAAGCTCACTAACCTTGGTGTGACATCCTATCTATATGTACCTTTTCCTTAAGAACAACTACTACTCTTGCTCACTTGGGACACTTACGTGCCCAATGATCAATTCTATTGCAAATAAAGCAAGCCTTACCATTTCCATCTTTGCTCTTGGTAGCCAGAGTCTGCTTCTTCAACTGTTGCTTCAATCCTCTGCTCATTGTATTTTTATGCTTTGGCTTGGTCTCATTCTTCTTGTAAGGCAATCCATTTTGTTGATCTTTCTGTGATTTGAAGTTCTTTCTTTGACCATGATCTATTCGTGTATCGCCAAATCCCTTGGCCACATCTCCCTTGTAGTTAAGAAGTCAATCTATTGTTGTGATGGCCTCTGCTAAGGTTTCTACTCTCTATTAGCGTAACTTTTCCTCAGCCCAAGGTTGAAGGTTATAGGTAAAGCTTTTCAAAATCAATAAGCTTCCTGCATTCAAGATCAAGAACCTAGAATGCCCTTACATACTCACAAACCTTTCCCATGTACTTTAATTCATCAAACCTTGTATGAATAACCCAATCATTGTTCCCGAGTAAAAACTATTCTTGAAGTGCCACCTTTAAATCTTACTAATTTTCTATCTTTTGAGTCAGTCTTCTGCTTGCACATCACCAAGATGGGTCCTCCACCAAAGCTTGGCACTGCCAGTAAAACATGTCATAACTTGCTTCAACTAAACATCATCTACCATATTCTTGGTGCTAGACAAGAATTTTTTGAAATCCCAAATGAAATCATCAAGCGATTTATCATCTTGATTTCCATCATACTTCGCAGTTAGACTTGGTGGTTTGGTGATGTTGGTGTTGCCTTACAATAGCAAGTTATGCAAAGAATGGCCTTCTTTCAAGAATTAAAACTCTTCCTTGAAACCCTTCATGGCATCCTCAATTTCTTTAGCCTTTTTGGTCAGCTCAAATTGGATGCCTTGATAGCATTAAGATGCTCCTCAAATTCACTGGCCTCCAAGGTTTCAAGATGAAATCATGATCAAGCAACTTTACTCACACCGTTGTTTACCCAATTTTTTGTTTACCCACATAAATGAACTACTTATAGAAGTGTCACTTAGTCAATATCACTTAGTGCTTCAAATTTTACGTTAACAAATGTTACTTATGAGTATTTTGATTATGAAAACTTCACCTATGCAAATACATGTTATTTGTTTTCTTATGGTTTTCTTCTTTTGTTTGTACATTTAACTGTTTATTCTTATATTGTTTTGGATCTGTCAAACCCTGACAAGTCATGCATCCACCTAGAGAAAATGACATGTCAAATTCTTTGGTGTGACATCCTACCGCAGTTTACCCAATGTGTTGTTTACCCACATCGTTGTTTACCCAATATGATGTTTACCCAATTTGCTTTTTACCCATATTGTTGTTTACCCACTTGTTGTTTATTGAATCTACTATTTACCCACACCATCAATATCACTTGTAATTGTATTAGCTACATTTTAAAATGCTACTTATAAAAATTTTGATTGCGAAAATGTCACCTAGGCAAATAATGTTATCATAATGAAACATATGAAATGGTATCCATATGTTACTTATAGAAGTGTCACAAATGGAAGATTCTAAACTAGTGGGTACACCTATGGTTATTGGAAACAACCTATCTAAGAAGGATAATTTGGTTGATGTGAACCAAACATAATCTAGATCAATGATTAGTAAACTACAATATGTTGTTCATAATAGACTAGATATTGCATTAGTTGTTGGGATAGTTGCTAGGTTTTTAGAAAGTCCTAAGAACAATCATATGATGGTAGTAAAGAGAATACTAAGATATTTGAAAGGAACATAAGACTGTGGATTGTATTATAAGAAGAATGATAAGTTTGAACTAAAGGTATTTAATGATTCTAATTGGATAGAAAATGTTTATGATAGGAAAATCACAAGTGGTGGTTCATACTTTCTAGGAAAGAGACTAATTTCATGGACAAGAAAGATGTAGAACTACATTTCCCAATCAATAGTTGAAGCCGAGTATGTGACAACAATAGTAAATTGTTCAAATATCATTTCAATAAAAAAATTGTTGAAAGGTATGAAGGAAAATATTATTGATCCAATAGTTATCTATTGTGATAACACAAGTTCTATCAAATATCAATGAACCATGTTATGCACACAAACACAAAGCACATTACTATCAAATATCATTACTTGAGAGAGCTAGTTCAAGAAAAATAAGTGAAATTGGAATATGTGAACACAAAAGAGAGAATTTTTGACATATTCATTAAAGCTTTACCTAAGGATGCTCATGAATATATTAGAGATAAATTGGGGGTAATTCCCCTAGACAAAGCTACTTAAGCTACAAAGAAGCATTGCATCAAATGTGTTGATTAGACTATGTTACACATTGATGTAGACAATTCTACTTAAGGAGTTGCCTAAGGTAGTAGTGAATAAGAACAAAATAAAAAATTATACATATGAAGATGACATATGGATAATTTAGACCTAACATGCAATTATCTACATAATCAAGATGTATGAGCAAGAGATAATGTATTTGGCATTGTTGTCAAAGAGGGAGAGATTGCATAAAATATTAAAGATATTAAAAAGGGAGATATTATCTTCAAAGAGGGAGAGATTATCTTCAAAGGGGGAGAGATTATTCATTGAAGCTAACAAGAATATGAATTTACTAGGAGAGAATATCCCTAAGGGAGAAATTGGATGATGGTAGAGACATGCTAAGTAAGAGGGAGTTCATAAAATTCTACTTGAGGTGTTACCAGATCAAAGATGTGCATCAGAATGAACCTAAGGATATTAATAAAATATCTAATACATTGTGTGTCTTACTCAAAGTCTATAAAAAATTTAGATTGTATGGTAACCTGAAGTATTTCTACAAATATTTTTGTTGAGGTGTTGCCATCAATGTCAAAAAGGGAGATTGTTGGAAACTACAATTGGAACAATTGTTGTGTTGTCATTGATGTCAAATCTATTGGTGGGACCATTTTCTATTTGATCTAAATGTCATATCTATTTTATTGATGAAGATGATTTTAGAAGTCATTCATAACAAAAATATCTAGAGGAAAGGTTGAGTTATGAAGAGGAAATTACAAATGGACATTTGCTTTGCTAGACTTTGACAAGACAAAGTGATTGTTAAAATCATGTTGATAGAGAAGAAGACAACAGTGTTCAAGTCTTGAAAGTGTGAGCAAAGATAGATGCTTGTGTAGGCTTGACCAAGTAATAGAGTAAAAGACTAAGGAATTTTGATGAACATGTCGAGTGATTCTAGTCTCAACCAAGACATAATAAGTATCGAGCAAATTTAGTGTTGACCGAGCATCAGTATCAACCAAGTGGTAGTGTTGATCTCAAGCAAGAAGTTTTAATAGTGATCGAATAACTCAATGATGATTGAGTGTTGGAACTTGGTGTTGGTCAAGGAATAATATTTTAACTGTTTGCAAGGAATTTTAATTTCCATTTGACTAAGTTGATTTCTTGGGATATGGAAAATGTGTTGAAGATAAGGATCGATGAGTTGGATCATTTAATTTTAGGAGATGATTAGGTAAATGATCTAAGAGATGAATTCTAGGAGAAGTTTCTAGAAAAGAAGAGATAAAAAAATAGGCAATTAGATACATTGTATATGATGAATTGAATCATGAACCCTAAGATCTATGGTGCTTATTATGTGGCAAAAGACCAAAACTACCTATTTAAAGAGGTACAGAGGTGAACTTTAGAATGAAAAAAAAGTGTAGAGTGCAGAGCACTTGTGCACATGAGATTCAGGAGTTCCAAAGAGTTGGAGTTGTGACTAATGTTGTTGACTGGAGAATCTAAGTGGAAGGTTTAATTGATTTGAGAAGAATTCAAGGGTGATTGCTTGAAGGGTTGCCATGTGAATCTAAGATTGAGGTGACAATGGAGGCCAAACAGTGAATCAGTATTAGGAGCTGAAAAGAGATTTGAACATGAAAAGTGAGTTGTACTTAATAGATCAAACCTAATTTTACTTTCTAAACATTTTGAACAACATTTTAAATACTTTAAATAAGGTTGACCTAACAGTCATAAGGACTTAACAGTTTATGCCAATCCTTTAACTAGGTGACATTCTAATGGAATTTTCTAAAGTCCTCTAACAAGGCCACTTCTTATAGGGTAAGTAAATCCTTTAACAAGGTCACTTTTAACACTATGTATTGTAACCTTTAATAGGTTTGGCTCCTAACAAGGCTCACTTCAGAAGAGTGAAAATTGGTGACATGTTGCTAGTGGTTTTTTTCCAAATTTGGTTTCCATGTTAAATCCTAGTGTCAAACTTGTGTGGATGTTATTATGATGCTTTATTGATTTAATTCTACATTCTACAAGTGTGTTATTTTAAGAATAGTAGGCAACTAGCTAATGTTGCAAAGAGTTTACAATAGAGACTAAGAAATGGAATGATAGGATCTAAAATTATTTATGTGTTTTCTTGTTGAATTGGTACATCTAGACCTTGGATATCTTATTCACCCCCCCCCCCCCCCACAACACCCCCTCTTAATTATTCTAAATATTCTAACATAGTTGTGTGAAAATAAAACTTAAATCCAACCTCAATAACCAAAATAGTGATCAACAACAAGACACAAAAAAGGCATAGTGACACTATGATTTGTTGACTAGGGAAACCTTTGGTCAGAGGCAAAACCCTCATGGGGATGGTACCCACAAGATAGTGTACTAATATAAAAGTTCCTTATGAAAGGATGTGACCCTATTAGGAGCCAAATATAATACAATTAGTTAAACAATCCTTGTTAGAGGAAAAACCCCTTTAGGATACCTTTAACCCTTGTCATAAGGTTCTCACCCTATTAAAGGCTTGAAGGAAGACAATTGAACCCACTGTCCAAATCGCTTTAGCAATTGTGAAGAACAAATCTTTAGGATAAAAAATATAACAAGTTAAATGAACAATACTACAAATTCATTGCCAACATGGTTCCTTTGAAGTTCAAAACCATCAACCAATTTTTAATTCTTTGCTATGATCTGATGATTTTTCCTTTAACCTCACATCAATAGATCACATACATAACATATATAATGATGATATATTTTACCCAACAAAACATATTCCTATATACCCTATCCAAATGATAATTTGGTTGTCCTTTTGATCTTGGCCAATGTAAAATAAATTAAGTAGGACCTCATTAAGATATTTCATTTAGGTTCCCACATGTTAGAATATAATTTACAACTTCCAAAATAATTCCCAACACAAAGTCAATTCCTAGTGAACATATCACATGTTATGTACTCTAGTGACCTCCTAGAGTGATCTTCAATATAGGCTATCATGAGCATAGTATCAGAAACATGTCTTCAATCATGATCCATTCTCACTAACCTTGATTCTATCTTATTGATAAGATACAGCCAAAATACCTACATCTTGTTTCTTGCACACTGGTCTACTACCAATCTTTACCAAATGAACTAGAACTTATCCAATACTCAATATAAGCATAAGAGAACATAGATGTAGCATCTACACTCATCTATAAATATGATCCTAAGATAACATATATTGACCTATTATATTTCAACTTCACCAACCAATCCAACCTCTACAATTTATATAATCCTTATCTATCATGAACTCAAACACATATGTTGTCATCAATGACAAACTTGTCAACAATACATCATATAACCAACATATCCAAGTTCCACCCATACCTATAATCCTAATAGAGGATGAGAATAATAATTTACCCATGTCTATAAATGGCCCATAACTAAATAATTACATGGATTAGACACCTATTTACCCTCAATAAATTTATCTTCAAGAAACATCCATGTTCTATCTAGTCCTTCATCCCTTAAGGATTCATAGGAGCATTTTCCTCTATTGCCCTCAAGTTTCACTTGCAATGATGAAACCCCACAATGGCTATCTATTCCAAAATTTCAAACTAGTCACATTCTTGATACATGTCCCTTTCATGATTCCTAAATGCTAGAGCCAATTCTATTATGTTCTCTATATTGAAGAAATCTCATTGAAGAGGATCCAATTCAAAGTCTATTTCCAAACTTTGATCCCTTTTTAGAGATTCCTATACATATTGAGGTTCATACCACATGTCAAAAGGATGCTTTAAAGATTAAATAAATGATTCTTGAAATAAATCAAGATCAATATTATAAAAATAACCAATCCCATATAAGTTTTGACCAATATCCCATTTTCCTTGAGCCTTGTGGTGACGCCATTACCATCATACAAAATGATCCCCTTTCATCTCAAAATAAAATTGTCCTTCCATGTCCTATTGACCTTTTACTTCCTAAGCAAGATCAATATCACACTTTTATTTTTTCTAATGATCCAATTCCACATCAAGATCAAAGTATTCTCTCACCTTTATGTCCACCACAAGATCCCATCATGTGTTTAGATTCACTTAAAGATCCATCCATCCCTTTATTCCCTTGTACCAATCCCCTAGATTCTTAATGTTGAGATCGTATCCTATGGAATGATCATGTCACTAATTCTATTCCTTTGTAGGATCCCATTATACCTCTTGACGCCTAATGGTTAAAAAATATATATGCAAGATGTTCACGAACTCCTTACACTTCAAATGGGTTCCTCTAGTTCTATTTAGTTTACTACAATTTTATGTTCATATTAGTTATTCCATATCATATACACCTAAAATGGACTAACATATAGTAGAAAGTATCCCATTAGTGAAAGAAAACATTATCAAGTTAAAGGGTTAAGCATTCCCAAACCAAGTATATCAGAACCCTTACATGTCAAAGAAAATCCTAAAGGTCATGACCTCAATCCTAAACATCACTCTCATGAAATTGGTATCCCTTCCAAATACAAACCCAAATATGCACCTCCTCCTTCACCCCTTCCATCCATTTTAGGTCCATATATTCATCCATCAACTAGTTCACAATCATATACTCTTTCTCATATGTAGGCTAGAAAAAGCATATATCCTAGAGAACCTTCCACCCATCCAAATTTTCTCTACACACTTCTTATCCATCTATGGATTCCAGTGACTTTCCAAGTAAATTGGATGCCAAGAATAAGGTGTTTAAGTCAAGAAATCCACATGCATCCAAGGATCAACATGTCCAGTCTAATAAATATGTGAATATAAAAAAAATTATGATCCAAAAATAAAAAGAAATTCCAAAAGGCCACAAAGGTCAATGAAGTAAAACTAAAAGTATAAGAAAGAAATAAGGGTTCCTAAAACTATTTTGCAAACAATTAAATCAAAGGACCCACAAAAGAATGAAAATTCAAAATGCATGTGGATTCATAAGAAGTTTCTTGAAGTATAGAGTTTCAAAGGAGCATCACAGTTGACATCCAAAAAAATTATACTTCCATGTCCAAATCCATTTTTAGGTCCTTATATCCCAAAATCCATATCCCTTCCTCCATCATATTTAGAATCCTCTTTTCCTCCATAATGCCATCAACCCTCAAAGCATGTGTCAATTTTGTTCTTGCATCCACTTCCACCCACTCATAATTAATCCTTCTTTCACCCCCTCCATTATTCAACACCTAATTTCTAGCATTTCATCCAACCTATCCAATTCCTTTCCTAAATCCATTTCATCTCCCTTCTTCATTACCATACCAATTTCTTTGAGCATATTATCATAATAAAGGTGTATTATTACATAGCTTTGAACAGAACTAGTTAAAGATCAAGGCTATTGAGTCTCCCATCCATGTCATGTGATAAGTTTATTGTCTTCTTAAAATACTAAAAAAAAAAAAATTTAAAAGGAAAAATAATATATATAGTTGCCTTGATGAATATTAGGCAAACAAGTATCTTGGCATAGAAAAAAATAAAAAATTCAAGTGAAATAATTTTATTCAATAGCAAAAACTTGGGAAACATGTAATTCAAAAAAGTATCATGATGAAAACATAGCAAACAGGCATCATATGTAAACCATGAACATATTGCATTCCATACTTTGGGAAATGTTTCACCCATGTTATCCCATAATTATCCTTGTCATTTACTCCATTTTCACATGTCCATCATATCGCTTATCCTATCAACATCCATGTTCCCATTTTTCCCCAACTTTGTTCTTGACAAGGTCATGAATCTCCCTAGAGGTATCAAAATGTCATATCTTCTTATATCATCCTGATCCCTTTTGTCCATATTTGTTTACCCTATCATAACCTCCAATCCATATCACCTTGGCTCTTTCTTGATCTTTCTTTTCTTATATATATCCTATCATTTCATATCCCCATATTTGTTTTGATGAAAATAAGGACACAAGTACAATATTATTTTTGTCAAAAACCTCTTGACATGTCCATCCCCATGCACCACATACCATCTAGTGTTGAATGTTTCAATAAGCTATCATTAAGATATTCAATCCTTCATCTTGCATAAAACATGTCCTCCCATTCTAGGGATTGTCATTGGTGACCTAAATAACCTCAAAGATATTTTTTAAGTCTATCCTTGTCCTCCACCAATTCATAATGCCCTTACCTTACTAGAAACTTAGGCAATTCTTTCTCATGTAAATACTTTAAAGTTCTAAAATATAACTATATATATATATATAAGGACTTGAAAAAATCCCTAAAATATCATATAAAGACTTGGAAAAAAATCAAATAAGATCCTTAAAAAAATTCTAAAAATTCAAATATGTTTTAGTAAAAAGCACCTAAAAACTTGAATTTGAACTTGAAAAAATAACTTAAAATTGCATATGCCATTGAAAAAAAAATTAAAATCATATAAAGTCTTGAAAAAATTTGTAAAAAATATACAATATCTTTTAAAAACAAAAAAAATCATAAAAAGTCACGAGAAAAGCACTCAAAATCATAAAATGTCTTGAAAAAAATCAAGACAAAAAAATCAAAATACTTTTCAAAAACCCTAAAAATTAGAAATCAAATCATAAAAATCAATGAGAAACATGTACATAATCACATTTCATGTTATTATTAAACTATCCCTTACACTGAGTGATAGCACACATAATCTAAGGATTCACCAAAACATTATGTTTAATGATATCATGCATTGACAAACGAACTATCCAATAATGTCAACAATCAATCAAATCAAACCTATCCTATCAATCAACCATACAACATAAACCGATGCTTTATCAAGATGTCATGTGTCTTAAATAGGACATGTCCTTCCTAAAACTAGACATCGTCATCACTAACAACATGAATTAAACAAATTATCATCATTACTAATATCTCTTCATCAAATTTCTCCTTTTTACTAATATTTCTTCCACTAATTCTTTTGTAATCATTTTCTCATTTTGAAAAATTCTCCTCAAGTCAATTTCCACCCAATTGTTCAAGGGGCATCCTACCTCCCTTATTTCAATTTACTAGGGAACAATCTTTTATTTTTCTTTGAAATAATGTTGATAATCACATTGTATCAATGATAGGGGAAATGTAGATACCCAAAAAATGGTTCACACATGTGTATCCCCTTGTTAACATGTGTTCCATCTTGTGACATTTTTCATTTGATTTCTCACTAACCTTTATCTTATCTTGTATCCTAATCTTGATCACTTTGGCCAACTTGATCGTGCTCAAAATCATTATCAAAATGCTCAAAACTAACCTTAAGTTGTATAAAGCCTATCAAAACCATTTATAATCATTCTTACTCATTAAACATCATTTTGAACCTATTAAACTATCTTCAAACACTTTTAACTAGATCTCAAGCATTTTCGAGTCCCTCGGTGCCTAATCAAACAATTTTTAATATCATCAAAATCCATCTGAAACCTCATCAAAACCAATCCTATTTCAAATCAAAACCATTATTTTGATCAATGATCAATTAATATATCCTTTGTGGATAGATAACACATAGCTTATCCCTAAGCCCTAATTGAATAAATAAATTGACTTTATTTATTCTCCCTCTCCTTACATTATCATTATTAATTAATTAATATCAACTAATTGACTAATTTTTCATGTTGAATTTTTTTGAATTCCTATTATTGTAATTTCTATTTTGGATTAAATATATGAATTTTTAAATTCAAATTAACCTTTCACCTAATTGTGCTCCCTTTCCTTATAAATGTACTTCGTGATTTCTTATTAATTTGTCTCCACGTTTCTCCCACCTTTTCTCCACTAAATTGGATTCCCAAATGACTATTTAATTAGCTTTTTCTCTCTTCTTCCATTCCCCCCTCCCCCCCACTAATTTTGTATTGATTTAAGCATTCAAAACTGTGCTTCCAATTTGACATAATTATGACAATCGTTCCAATTTTTACATTCATTTCTCACTTCTACACTTTGGCTCTCAAATCCTATAAATTGAACTTCTTGTGCATCTTTTTGGTTAATCACATTTTCCTAGTATTCTTGTAGCCATTACTATAGTCATTTTACTTTCAGGCATAGTTGCACTTTGTCATTGAGCATACATCACATCAAATACAATGGAGAAGAAAGGAGAGCAGAGGAGCTTGACTTGGAGGTTTTTTATGTTTTGAATATTTTATTTCGAATTTCTTTTATGTTTATATTATCTAGGATTTTTATGTGTTTTTAAGATTTCCTTTTTACATGTTTAATAACCTATTTTTCCAATCCCACACTTTTTACTACCACCATGTGTGTTTCCTTTGGATTACACTAAAATATTGCAAAAAAATCCCAACTGCATGAGAAATGTTTGGTTTGATATGAATAATATAATGTATATTTCTAATTATAGACCTATAAAGTATTGCATTCACTAAACTTGAATCATCTTCCTCAAACAACTTACACCCGGTAACCATTGGGGTTCCAACTGGTTTTGGAATCTTCCATCTAAAAAAAAATTCAACACTTCTTTCACCTACTTGAATTGAAAAATTAAAATACCATTCTTGAGTTGCATCACTTGTAAGCCAATGATTTTTTTTTATCTGACCTATCATGAACATTTCAAATTCCTTCTTTATCTCTTTTGCAAATTATATGATCATATCATCAGTAAGACCAATGATAATGTCATCAAAAAATACTTCAACAATACATAACTTGTTTTCTTCCATCTTCAAGTACAGACTATTGTCTTCACTAGTTCTCTTGAAGCTAATCTTGATTAGGTATGAATGTAACCTGTTATACCATTCTCTAGGTGCTTGTTTCAGTCCATACAATTCTTTTAGCAACTTTTCAAACCATGTCCTAATCTTTTGATAATACAAATCCACCAAGTTTCTCAATGTAAAATTATTTCTCTACTATACCATTCAAAAAGGAAATTTTTACATCCATCTAAAAAACTTTGAACTTCTTATACACTACATATGCTAGTAGCATCCTCATACCTTCAAGTCTTGTCACTGGTGCATAGGTTTCTCCATAGTTCAATCCTTTCTCTTCTACATATCCTCAAACTAGTCTTGCATTATTTGTGATCATTGTGCCATCTTTATTTAGCTTTTTCTTGAATACCTATTTTGTACATGCCTCATTTTTTTCTACAAGTCTTAGAACTAAAGTCCATGTACCATTCTTTTCAACTCAGTCAAGTTCCTCTTCTATAGCCTTGATCCAATCGTCATTTTTCAATACTTCACATGAAGTCCTTATTTCAAACTCTAAAATCAAACAAATACTTTCCTAAATCTTCCTTTTAGCTTGTACTCTTGCATCATTATCTTCTATCATCTTATTTGGTGAGTGATTTAACTTCTCATACCTTAGCATTACTAGTTTAGGCCTTGGAGCTTCTTTTTCTTCTATCGGTTGTACCATTTCCTCTTCTAAATTATTTTTCTCATTATTTACTTGCTCTTGTGGTTGCACATAAACAACCTATGAATAAATTCCAGATTTATTCTTGATAAAATCATCATGCACATCAAGTTTATTTGGAAATCCATCTACCTTCACAATGGCACTCTTAATCATTTTGTTAGTTCTTTTGTTATAACATATGTATATTTTTATTTTGGTAGAATACCCTAAGAAAATTCCTTCATTACTCTAAGGATCAAAATTTTTGTTGAAATCATTCCTTTTGATATAACACTTACTTCAAAAAACTTTGAAAAAATTGACATCAGGAGTATGACTATGCCACAACTCATAAGGAGTCTTACTTGTACCTATCCTCACTTGTACCCAGTTTATAGTGTACACAAAAATACTAATTACTTATCTCTAGAATATCTTTGCAACATCACCTTTGACCAACATGGTTCTAGCATCATCCACAATTGTTCTATTCCTTCTTTCAACTATTCCATTTTGTTGTGGAGTCCTTAGAGTAGAAGTCTATCTTTTGATTCCATTCCTATCACAATAACCAACAAACTCCCAAGAAGTGTATTATCCACCTCTATCAAATCATAAATATTTTAGGTCCTGTCAGTTTCTTTCTCTAAGAAAGCCTTAAACACTTTGAACTTATAAAATGTCTCTAATTGTCTCTCAAGAAAGTTACCCACATCATTCTAGAGTAATCATCAAAAATACATAAAATATTTGTCCCTGCTATAACTTCTAGTCCTCATAGGACCATAAAAGTCAATATGCATCAAATCCAAGACATTCTCAGATGAGTAAGACTTGCTACTCAAAGTAACTTTCTAGTTAACTTATCTAAATGATATTGTTTTCACCTAACATTAACTAGTTTCACCAATGGAGGCAATCTCCTAACTCCATTTGTCTTTCTTATCTTAACCATGATATCAAAGTTCACGTGACAACACCTTTTATGTCATAGGCAAATATCTTCAAATTTTTCAACCAAAGAATTATTAATAGTAGCACTCAAATGGAATAAGTTACCTTTAGTTTGCCTACTAATAGAAATCAAAGCTCTTGAGCTTCCTAAAATCCTCCACATACCTCGCTTGAGTTCTATATGATAAACTTTATTATTAAGTTGATTGAAACTAAGTAAATTATGCTTAAATCCTTCAACAAGATACACATCGTCAACATTACTCTTACCATTCAAAGAGATATAACCTTTACCTTTTACCAAACATAGAGAATTATTACCAAATCACGCATAAGTATAACACTAATTTTATAACTAAGTATAGATCATAAATCCTAAATTAAAACCTTTGGATCATCACAGATTTAATCGACCAATCAAATCATTCACCTTCTATCATTAATTGTTCAACCTAGTTAGACTATCACACTTCAATATATCATAATTTTTTCCATATTTATGTGCAGTACATCAAATCTTACATACATAATCTTGAGAAATATTTGAGTCTCCCACACCATCTGCACACTCGATCTCAACACACAAATAAAGAACACACTAGATTCTAGTCTGTAGATACTAGAACAATAATCTTGGTAAATTGTCAACCAATAACCTTCAAGTTAACATCAATGGAAATATAATAACTAATCAATTAAACATGAAATATGCACTAAAACATATCTAAATCACAATCTACATCAATTATGCCAATAATAACAACCAAAAAAATCCATATAAGGCATTAATGGAGCTAATTTTTCCATTTTGATAACCCTACCAATATATTATAGGGTTTCCCATACAAGACAAGATTCCATTGATATGGAGGCATATTTTTTATCCTTGTCCATTTAGGGCATGAGAGGGATAAGACACTCTCTTTATTGGCTTCTCACAACCAAAAAAAAAAACCTATGTTCCAAAATTATGTTTTCACCACTTATTTTGACAGAGGGTCAGTGCTAACTTTAAGAAACCCCCCCCCCCCCTCCCCCCCAAAAAAAAAAAAAAAAAGAGCCTAAAATGCTGGTGAATCCAACATTTTGTGGGCAGGAACATTTTAATGTCAAGGGCGATTTTTATTTTCCATGAAATATTATATGTTGGCAAATTTTTTCTTGCCCTAGCAAAAATCAATTTAAATGTGGCGAATTAATGTTTTTTTTTGTTGACAGATAAATAAATGATGGCTATTTTTTTCCTTTCTAAAAATGAATTAATAATGTCAAAGGTGAATTACTTGTTTGGTAGGAAAATGAATAATAATAGTCTTGGCTAATCTTTAGTGGTAAACTAAAAAATTGTTTAATCTGAAAGTGAAATTTGCAAAATTTAATGTCGTAACGTCATTATGTCAGTCTCACTATTACCAAGTCGGCTACCGTCACTTTCATATTGTTAATAATAAATACAATAGTTTTATTGACTGTTGATTAATTAGAGATCAATGACAGAAGATGCATCTAGGGGGAAATTGCTTGAAAAGACCTAGAGTTGCACGAAATTCTCTGAAATGGAGACACGTGGAAAGGTTTGCATGGAAATCATTACTCAATGTCAGGCACTATCTAATGTTTGACATTAATGCGAGTACATTTTGACGTTTTGCACACTTAAAAATTAAATGGAATATGAAAAAATAAGATATGAAAGATTGCAAATGACAAAGAATTTAATGCAACTGCCATTAAATAGCCTCTTCAATTCCTCTTTCATTATCATTTCTCATATTCTTCAATCTGAATTTGGTTTGCAGTTGCACTTTGCAGAGTTTCTTGAATCTTAGTCATGGATACACCAATTCACCTGAAATGCACTAATATGGCTCTGCAAAAGCCCTTTTTGGGTAGGATTCCTAACGATGTCCTTGCCATGGTTTGCAAGCTAGATGCCCAAAGTCCTTTTATGGCCATGCTATATTCATGGTCCTCAGCCATGAATTCTTGAGAAATGATAAGAGGTACCGTGTGTCCACCGATATTACCTCATGCTTTCTCGCATCTCTTCTCGAACTTGGAGGCAATCAAATAGACATTATGATGCTTCTGTGTAACATTTTTAAGGAAACATTTTTAGAAGATGATGTCAAAATTCTTGTATTAGTTGAGCAGGTACCAGGGCCAGGCTTTAGCATCTCTTTTGCAGATGTAGCAAACAAGTGTTGGGAGGAAGGCATTGGGTGCATTATACATAAGCATCCTTTCTTGCTCGGCATGAACGAACAATAATTGACTTGCCATCAAAAGTGGGCACAACTTGGAAGGGATTTTCTACGGAAGTGGTTGTTGTTGGACAACATAGTGAGACCGACTTCACATGGCTAGACAAGTTCAACAACATCATCTTCTCCAACAGATTCCTCGTAGAGGGACTTGAAGACATTTCTGATTGAAGGCTTCAAACCCTAGGCCCCTCTCAACCCACTGATGCTTCCAGCCTCCCTATCCCCTGGTTTCTATTCCCTGTTTCCTAAATATCATTTCCTTAACTATTGCCCTTTGGGAAAAAAAATGTTTTTAAGATATATGTATTTTTCTTTGGATTGGGCCTTGCCCTTTTTTGTAAATTATGAAATAGTAAAACCAAGCTGATTTAATCAACTATTTTGACTATCTATGCTATGAATTAGTCTTATGTACATTGTATAGTCTAAAATATTAGCAATGAAAACAATAGTTTTTGGCTTCTCAAATTGTTTTTCTTGTTAGTCTACGACTTTGCATTTGTAAGTTTGTCTTTGGCATCTCGATTCTCAATGCACTGTTGAAATGTTACTGTTAGTCTTTAAAATAGTTAATTGTTAATAATTAACTTTGTTTTTTTAATCTGATTGGTTAAAACAAATGGAGCTTCAAGGAAAACTAAAGATTAATAGATTATAACCTTAACAAAGTTAAATATAATTTTGATAATTTACGTGTCAAATTTTTATTTCATACCTATCTTGTCACCTATTCCTAACTTTTTTTTCATTATGAAATCTTTTAAATGATGAAAATAGTTTATAAACAATTATCACAATTTTTAATATATGTTAATAATTTATAGATAATTTAACTATATTATATTTTAATTTTGAAACTAAATAATAAATATGAATAAAAATATAGCATTTGCAATTATATTTTTAAATTATAATTATTTTATTTACATTAAACTATTGTCATTATTATTTCATATCTTGCACCAATTTTATTTTATAAAATTTAATATATCTTCATTGAATTTTTCATATCATCTTTACAATAAAAAGCTTATGATAGAAAAGAAAAATATTTCTAAAATTTTATAATAGAAAAGAAAATCCTTTATTTATATATATTAAAACTATTATAATAATTATTATAAATTATATTATATATATAATATATATTTTATATAAATAATTAAATTAACATCATGATTTTGACATGCTCATAGCCTCATTGCTCAAACTTAATAGTAAACTAATAACAATTTTTTTATTTTTCTCTATATTAATTAATATGCTATGTAAATTCTTTTCAATGACCATGGCTCAATTTTGGGCCAAATTTTAAAATATTGAAGATAAAGTCTATTTCTACCTGAAATTGGGACACGTGTACTCAAAGATTCTACCTGAAATCTTGACCATTGAATAAAAAAAGATTGATGGCCCAAGATGAATTCCGGACTCATTTGAGGAATGCTTTCTCATGTGCCTAAATTCATCCAAAATCATGACACGTGTCTAGTCATTGCCAATTGGAAGACTTGGTTAATATTATTAATAATTATGTTTATAAACAATTATCACAATTATCAATATATGTTAATAATTTATAGATAATTAAACTATATTACATTTTTATTTTGAAACTAAATAATAAATATGAATAAAAATATAACATTTGTAATTATATTTTTGAATTTTATTTATTTTATTTAAATTAAACTATTGTCATCATAATTTATTAATAATTGTTAGTACTTACTCGGAAATAGCCTACAATACAACGGTAAATTGTGAGCCTCTTATTGAAGAGGTCTTGCATTCAAAACTACTCATACTTAATAAATAATAATAATTAATCACAACACATAATAATTAATCTTGGCTTTGGCCTCTTACCGATCTCTCTCTCTCTCTCTCTCTCTCTCTCTCTCTCTCTCTCTCTCTCTCTCTCTCTCTCTCTATATATATATATATATTATTAGTACTTGCTGGTAGGTACTAGGCTTAGGGCTAAGAGCTAAATATTTCATTTTCAATGTGATTCATCAACGTTAATATTTTTATTTTTTTAATGTAAGTACATTGGTTTATATTTTATATTTTAATAATGTATTTTTTTATAAATTATAATATATTTTTTGTCATTCAATTAAAAATAATATTACTTATATTATATAATCATTTAAAATTTATTATTATTATAAAAATATTATTATTTTTATTTATAATTATTTATTATATAATAGAACATATAATATAATTATTTATAATATAATATAATATAATTATAACCATATGATATATATGTAATAGAACATGTATATCAATGATTATATAATATATTTATGAATAAAATTTAAATTTAAATTAACATCATTATAGAAAAATATAATTATATTGCATTTTTATTAATTAAAATATTTTATATATTATAATAAATTTATTAAATTTTAATTAGATTTATATAAAAACTAAAGGCAAGTACTAGTGGCACTTGTTTCATATCTTACACCAATTTTATTTTATAAAATTTAATATATCTTTATTGAATTTTTCATATCATCTTTACAATAAAAAGTTTATGATAAAAAAGAAAATTATTTCTATGATAGAAAAGAAAATCTTTTATTTATATTATATTATAACTATTATAATAATTATTACAATTTTTTTTTTTAATAAAAATATTTTATATCAATAATTAAATTAACCTGAAATCAAAACACGTGTACTACAAGATTCTACCCGAAAATTGAAATCCCGACCATTGACTAAAAGAAAGATCAACAGCTCGAGATGAATTTCAGATTGATTTGGAAAATATTTTTCCATGTGCCTAGATTCATGTAAAATCATGACATGTGTCCGGTCATGGCCAATTGGAAGACTCTGTTAATATTATTAATAATTATGTTTATAAACAATTATCACAATTATCAATATATGTTAATAATTTATAAATAATTAAACTATATTACATTTTTATTCTGAAACTGTAATGCCTTGCCAAGGGATCCAAAGAATTAACTTAAAGTTTGCCAAAAAAATTTTAAAAAAAACATGAAAGTAAAACCATTCATAACATCTGCGGAAGCAATAGTAACATCCAACTAAAAGTAAACATAACATAACATATTACATTTTTTAAAGATCCCTTAACGTTGTATCACATCTAAATCAACTAATACTAATGATTCCATCTAACACCACATCCTTATGAAATAACAATGATACATCCAACATTCTTAAACCATATTCAAGTGTCCTTTTTGTAACTACATTTTAGTTTAGCTCAATCATCCACTATACATGATACAAGGTATGAAAGGCTTAAAAGAATAAACATCTGTGTAAATAAAGTACATCAACATCCAATATTAATCCATGATGCAATTAAAGTAAATGAAACCACATGTCATACATGATACATCATCATAAAAGATATGAATATCCATCATAAAATATAACCATATATCACAAACATAAATAACTAAGTGCACGGTTCCTCTCAACCGTAAATAGCATTATTAGACCATCGTGGATCCTAGCCATCCTTCCATACGTAACATTCCAAATCACTGAAGAGATCATCGGTATTAACATAGTAGGAATGTCACTCCTAACATACAACATCATATACAGAAAATAATCTAACATGCAAAGTAAAGCATAATATATCATCATCTAACATATGCAAACTATCAATGTAAGAAACATACCAGTAAATGCATCCATCATAGGGTACATCATCTATCATAATGATCCAAGAACATAATGAAGATAAATACCAACCAAAAATGCATCAGTCACGGTGTCTCAGATGGGTCTCAAATGATAAGAGTGAAAAAACACTACCACCCGACCACGTGGAACCTAAGTGGTCCACTCCCACCATGCTGAGGAAATAATCTCAAGTCCCAAACAGGCTATCCAAAATTACATAGCACAAATTTTTATAAGTCCAAGAATTTTTAAAAGTATACTAACTCAAAGGTTTCAATCACAAAATCGACATCTAATCGTTAGAGGCACAACAATAAGTACACCACCAAAGGTGCATAAAATCTATAGAGGAGACTTAGGCTACATACTAGGGAGTGTCATCACATGGCTGCTTGAGTTACCCTGAACTGGTCTCTCATTAGACCCCGAACCTTCAAGCGTTGAGTTACCCTAGACTGGTTACTCTGAACCCCGAACCCTCAACGTGGCACATGTGGAAACCAAGAAGCCCTCTCAAGAAGACGAGACACTTCTCCCATCCTTAGTCTATACAAGCACTCAAGGCATGGGTGGTTTAAATATTTCTAACTTATCTTTTTAGTGTGTTTTCCCCCCATAAATTTTAATTACTAGATTATCACTTATTACATAACTTGCATTAGGTTACCCTGGTACTGACCACTTTGGGCCCCGGACCCCTATGCAAGCGACTCCCACAGTCATGTACCTAGACAACCTCTCCTAAGCACATAAATTCACAGTTGTATCCCATACCACAACACTCATAAAGATCAAACTCAGTTCCTTAATAGGCAACTTGATAATAAGATAGTTCTCCCATACAAAATAAACTTCATAAATATAATCTCCAATATGAATCACAATATCCATTGGTTCTCAACAAGCAACCAAAGAATATCTCAAAGAAATATTGATCAAAGGCTCCAAAATGGTTGAGTCAAAACATATCACAACATGACATCATAAATCAACATCTCAGTTCCATCATGGCAACTAGAAAGTAATCCAAGGATAACTAATCAATGACTCAAAAATGGTTAAGTCAAGTGTCTCAGATACAAATAACTCAGCTTCACTCAAGAAGACTGATGAACAAGAACAATCAGTAAATACAAACATCTCATAAAGCATTTTATCACATAACCATGGTTGGGTTTATAAAGATCGAAAATAAGACATCATCACGACATCACAATCATAACCCCTGAGCCTCTGGTAGACGTCCTATAATTGGTCAACACTAGTCAACCCAAAACCCAAAACAAGAAGCATAGAGAAAACACGATGCAAACACATGTTTTGGTTTATTAAAATCACATAGCAGAATAATGTGTAGAGCTTCAGTTTTTGTTTCAAATATAAATGTGTAAGGTTCTTCATTTGACCTACACATCAACTTGTTTGTTTCCCGATAGCATTATTCTTCTATTATTCAAAATAATTTTCTAAGAATAACGCAAGGATAAATATTCACTAAACTGATCATCATTGACATTTAATTGAATTGCTTTCTTTATTTAACTAAGATCCATATTCTAATTGATTAACTCTTCTTTAATGTTACTTCAACTTTTCAACATAGTCAAAGGATCATTAATCATCTAAATTATAAGAGAGCCAATTACTAGTCTTCGAATAAGAAGATTATAATTTTATTAAAATGATCAATTTAATCAATCAGTTAACATAGGTACACCATCCATGACCTATTAACATTCTAATAGTTCTCAATTAAATATTACTAAGTCTCACTATTAAAATATCTAAGGTCATTATTCAAGTCATGAGAGTACGACTTGTCGTCTTCGATGCTTAACAACTCCACTAAAAGAGTCGTTATTATCATATCGATTAAAAATTTGTTACATAACTTAATTATTAATTAAATCTAATTAATTTAATTAATAGTTACATATCCATGGCAACGTTCCAATTAATATTAGTTGACTAATAACTAACTATAATTTTGTAAGTTAAAAGTCAACTATAATCTAGTACACAAATATTCATATTCATAGATCAATAATAATAACTTGTTAATATTTAATAACAAGCTATATTGAGAATCTTATTAATAAATCTATAATGACCACATTTGTCACTTTGCAACAATGTTCCCATTTATATTTTAATAATAACAAGTTATAATAAATCCCCAATACCAAGTATTATTATCTCAAATAAGTTTCGCCTATGTACGTTGATTCAATTAATTAATACTCTTCTAAATTATTAACCAATTCAATTTGATTAATATCTTTTACAGTACTTCAATCATTAACTAATCTCTTATAGATTAACTCTGATCGTATTAATTGATAACTACTTAAACTATTTATACTATTATTTATTAATAGTTTGTTAGACCCAATAAACATTAATAAATAATAAACTTATCAAAACTATTATTAATTGATCTAGAGAACTTTACATAAGCTTTATTAGTTAACTCTTAATACCATTAAGGTATATCAATAATTTAGTTAATAATATATAACGTATTAATAATACCATAGTAATTCAAATTATAACAATGTTATAATAGTGACTCCATGTCAATTAAATCTTAATCCATTATCATTAAAGTTTCCTCATTTAAAAATGTAATATAAAAAACCATCTCTAAATTATTTAATATATATTAAATAGTATTTAATATACATTATAAAAAGTCCACTATATAAACTATATTAAAATCTCTTTTCTTTTAATTTTCTCTCATTTAAAAATCCATTTACTTAGATTGACTAATAATTAATTACACTTCTTCTACTATTAACTAATCTTAATTAAATTTGATTTAGTTAGATTAGATAATAAACCATATAAAACTAATGCATATTAATAAGATTCTAATAAGGGAAGATTACAATAATATCTTTAATTCATTCCATGTTTTGATATATTATTTTTATGAAGTTTAAGCATAAAAAACTCTTGGTTATGGAGAAATGGAGAAATATCTGTCTTTGAATAAAACAGTCCCAGTACAAGGGTCATATCTCTCTAATGAATCATTGGATCGGGTTGAAATTGAAATATGTTGGAGAGGGTCAAGTTGCACCAATTTTGACTGGAGCGATCGAATAAATTCGATCACGATAAAAAGTTATGAATGACTGAGTTCGGGTCTATCCAAGGGGCAGCGACAGGACAATTTGTGATGAATTAAGAATTCCTCTTAAAATAATTGTTCTCTAAATTTAACCATAAAAGGGTTTGTTCATATGCATCTAAAAATATAATTGATAGAAAGATTACATCTAATCATTCGAATTTTCACCATAAAATTTTTATTTTAATTCCAAATCTTGTCTTTCTAATTTAATATAAATTCGAACCCAAACTCGATTCATATCTAATTATTTTTCTTTAATTGGATCTAAGGTTTTTTTCTATTGTTTTCTTCTCAACCAAATAGCATATCTAGATTTCAATTTCTAAATTGTAGATTCAATCACAGAGAATATTCAGACACATATAGCAGACACGATGAAGACAGGAAGAGAAAGAGTGCAAATAAATTATGTGATTATCACGAGTGCACCTGGACACTGATGCTAATTTGTCATGCCTCAGAAGTCCATAGAGAATCCCTTCCTTCTCCAACATTTGCAATTTCTCCAAGATCCAAGCCAACCGAATCCTCCAAGTGACTAGAAGTGCTAGAAGGAGCATAGAAGCATGTACAAACATATAAGCATAGAAAAACATATGAGCATGTAGAAGCATATGAGCTTCTCAAATGCATGTAAGCTTTGAAGCTTTCATTTTTGCTTGAAGCTTGTAGCTTCCATTAGCCTTGTCCAAACACACTAGGAGAGCCTCTATTTAAAGGCCTCTAAGATGCATCTAGAGTGTCTCTAGAAACAACTAGAAGATAAGCATTACAACCAAGCATGAGTCTTCTCCAACCTTCTAGATAAGTCTTAAGGTTGTAGACACCATGTGCTCAAATAAAATGCTAACTACTAAGTGTAGACAACTTATGCATTCTTAGAGTGCAAACTCCTGTGTTGTCTACATGACAACTCTCGAGAATTTGCAAACTCCTATGTGAGCAAACATTAAAATAATGCACAATCATTAATATAATATTTACTTTACTCTTTTCAATTTTAATTTATTTATTTATTAAATCTCATGCACTAACTTTAATAACTCCACTTTTCAATCTTAATATATTTATATTTTAATCACATGAGATTTAGAATCTTTTAATAATTTTAAATATATTTTTCACTTTTAAATTTTATTTTCAAAACTTAGTTGCTAAAATATTTATTAGCTTAATAATGATATTATTTAGTCATTTATTTAAAAATGAACTCCAAATATATTATTATTAAAATAAATATTGTCACATTCCAAATTTAATATTATAACTTTTATTTTCAAATTTAATTATTTTATTTAATTAATTTCTTAATTAATTAAATAAAATAAATATTAAAATATCATATTAATTTTTTATTAAATTAAACCATTAATTAAATCTTTTAATTAGGCTTAATTAATAGAAAATACATCAAAGACTCTCAAGGTAAAATACGAAAATCCATCATAGCCAAAATATATACAAAATCAAACCAAGGGTTAATATCATGAATTACGTCATCCGACGTATTCGGAGGGTACTCAACTCGGATACTTGTCCTAATTTTTAATTAGAACAAATGGCTTAAAGGGTTGGGATTTGGACTTGAGAATTTATCTCCCCTCTCTTATCATTGAAATAATGTGATAGGTACGCTCATCCTGGCAATTCAGGGAAGTCGATACCCGGTACCTGCAACTTGCATAAAAATCATGCATGTACAAGCACAATATATACTAAACTAAACAGGTAATGGCAGGAAGTGGTGCATCGTGTAGATCCCGACTAGCAGGTGACTACGACTCCCTTCCTTAACCACATCAGACACGCCATACATAAGCAAACACGCACACCATACACATGCAAGTATGGGGTAAGTATCCATAAGAAAAACACACATGATAATAAATCATCTTACTAATCATCATTAATAACTGAAATCACTGAAAATAATCATCATGCATACATGAAGTATAAAGTCTAAGTGATCTCATAACATAATAAACTGAATCCATAGCACAATATCTAATAGTCTCAAAACAATGTTGCTAACCATCAACATGAAACTAGCCCCAAAAGAGCTTGACAATAACAGCAAAAATGCGACCTAGAGGCAGGCACTACAGAAACTAAATAATAAATATGAATAAAAATATAACATTTGTATTATGTAATTATATTTTGAAATCTTATTTATTTTATTTAAATTAAACTATTATCATTATAATTTATTAATAATTATTAGTACTTGTCGGGATTCTAGGTACTAGACTTAGGCTAAGAGCTAAATATTTCATTTTCAATGTGATTCATTAACATTAATATTTTTATTTTTTTAATTTAAGTGCATTGGTTTATATTTTATATTTTAATAATGTATTTTTTTTATAAATTATAATATGTTTTTTGTCATTCAATTAAAAATAATATTACTTATATTATATAATCATTTAAGATTTATTATTATTATAAAAATATTATTATTTTTATTTATTATATAATAGAACATATAATATAACTATTTATAATATAATATAATTATAACCATATGATATAAATGTAATAGAACATATATATATATATCAATGATTATATAATATATTTATGAATAAAATTTAAATTTAAATTAACATCATTACAAAAAATATAATTATATTACATTTTTATTAATTAAAATATTTTATATATTATAATAAATTTATTAAATTTATATAAAAACTAAAGGCAAGTACTAGTGGCACTTGTTTCATATCTTTCACCAATTTTATTTTATAAAATTTAATATATCTTCATTGAATTTTTCATATCATCTTTACAATAAAAAGTTTATGATATAAAAGAAAATCATTTCTATAATAGAAAAGAAAATCTTTTATTTATATTATATTATAACTATTATAATAATTATTATAAATTATATTATATATATATATATATATATATAATATTTTATATAAATAATTAAATTAACTTGAAATCGGAACATGTGTACTACAAGATTCTATCTGAAAATTAAAATCTTGATCGTTAACTAAAAGAAAGATCGACGGCCCGAGATGAATTTTGGGCCAATTTGGAGAATGCTTTCCTATGTGCCTAGATTCATCTAGAATCATGACACGTGTCCTTGACAAGTGTCACGATTTTGGATGACTCTTGACAACAACGATATCACTCCACAAATTCACCCAAAAATCATATCGAATCATCAATAATTAAGTTCTATTTTTATTTATTTATTTATTTAAAATTAACAAATTTATTCAAATGTATATCAATGTGATAAATTTTTACTTTTTTTTTATTATTGTTACGTGCATTACTACATTATTGAGTCTTGACTCTTTATGTTGTTTAGATGTACATTGTACATAAAATCATTAATTATTTAATACTTTCATTTTAACTTTTTACTATTAAACTTCTAAGTTTTTACTTTTTAAAGTATGAAATTGAAAGTTCTCCAAGTCGAGAGTCTGATACGATAGGGTTTTCAAATTTTAAATTTTCAAAGACTAGCAGAATTCCATTTTGTGTTCTGATTCCTAAAGATTGAAAGTGTGAAACTTGGGTATCAGACGACAACACCAATTATCCAATCTTGATTCTGGGTATTTAATTTTTTTTATTAAAAAAATTATTACAATTTGCAGTAATAAAAATCTTGATTTTAATTGTCTTAGGTTTACACTTTACAATTATTTTAAATAGGATCTGAAGAAGAATGTTGTGTAATAACCAGTAGCAAGCATGGGCAAAACAAACTCAAAAACCTCTTGTACGAGTGTAAGCATAAAGGAAAAGAAAGACATTATAGAACTCAGGCAAGTGCTACAAACCCCAGGTTTCACTGATGAATGTCATGATATTTTTTATCCTGTTATCCATGGAGATTTTGGAATCATGGGAATTACACATTCATTGTTTAATAAGTGGAAAGATCCACAAAAGGGGATTTTTTTACAAATATAACGGCAATATTCGTGCACATACAAATAAACTAAATGCTCTAGTCAAACCTCATTCTACCTGAAGTATTCCCTTGCCTTGAAATTGTAATGTTATGTGCTCAAAATTATGATGAAAATAGAAAGGCAATTGTAAACCAAAACACTCAGGAGGAAATTTTATCCATAACTGAGAGTGAATTTTTCACTCTGTTAGACCTAGGGCTAGGGTTTAAAACAAAAAGCTTTAACGAGCACATTGACTTGGATAAACTAGCTCAGGCTTATGACAAGCTGGAAAGAGTTTTTTAAGATTCATATATTAAATGTTTAAAACACTTAGAGTCCTCTACTAATGTTACACTAGACATAGACCATAAGTCTCCTTATCAGTATGATATTTTTGTGCCATGGGTTCAGAATACTATTTCTTTCTTATTATTTTGTCTGGGATTGGACAATAACAAGGAAGTGGGGGCCAATGTTCTTGAAATGATTTATAATATCCATTATCGAGGTTAGTCAGTTGAGAAGGTAGATGTAAGATATTATTTTTTTTAGCACATTGTTGAATCTATGCAACAACAATTACTAATGATTAAATAAAGTATAACTATAGGCAAGATGAAGATATTTAAGTTCACAAGTTACTTGTGCATCACCCAATATTTGAAACAAAGAACAACAAGCTTGATATTAAGGTCTATAAGTTTAATGAGAAAACCCAGAAGAAATCAAAGACTCCAAGTCCAGTATATGAGTGGACACATAAGGTGAGGATGACTACTAACAATAAAAACTATAACCATTTTGTGAAAAAAAATTTGGCACCTATTTACCAAAAAATCATAGGCACTACAATGCCTAGATTGCCTATGTCTTGTAAAGATTACATTCAACTCAGAAGTTAGATTCAATTGGTTGATTGGTTCTTCATGGAAAAGTACATTGTATTAAGGTTTTACGGTTCAGGGATTGAACCTTGCAAACTTCCAATGCATGTTACAGAAAGGGTTTTTGCACTAGAATATGTACGGTAGATGGAGAGTGCAGATGAACTTTTCAGTGGACAACAAAAGAAAATGATATTTCATTCCTTGCCTTTTGCAATTGGAGGCCTCACATTTGAGAGAAATGCTTTCAAAGTGGCAAATGAATTGGTAACTTTTTTTGAGTTTGATTTTGTCAGTCACTAGAATTATGATCCATTGAAAATAATAAAAACAAGACTTATTGCCAATGGGAACTCTAAGAGCAAATATCAACACTAGGAGATGCCATTGATAGAAAAGTTAAAAAACAAAGATTCGTGGGATGAGGTTAAGAAAGAGATGGAGAAACATACAACAAAGAATAATATTTCAATGCAAGAATTGCCATCCCAAATTACAACATTGCACATATCAGAGTCACACAAATCAAAGCCTCTGACATACTTAAATTTCTACAAGAAAGCATCTGAACCTTCTAAGATGTCTATGCCAAAAGAAATTTAAGAGGCATGCGCATTTGAATCGTGGTGTCAAACCAAGATGACTGATTTTTGGAAAATGAGGCAAAATTTGGGTGAACCAAAGACATCAGCAGGTTTTGAGGAAATTGATGAGGATAAAATTTTAAGCAATTATTGGGATAAAGAGCATCCAACTGTAATATATGATTTTGGCAGTTGTAGTGACAGTGATATTCAAAGATAAAATACCTTGAGTCTAATGCTAACATTCAAGGTATTCAGAATTTTGAGTCAACCAAGGGCAGAGATATTGTTAAACTTCAAATGAGTGATTCTATTAAACAAACATATAGTAAAGGGGCAACTACGATACAAAAAATGGGTTATACAGGTATAGGGCCCATTGGTGCAAGTGGTGAAGGGATTTGGAATCCAATTTTAGTACTAGACCCACCCAAAAGAGGAAGTAAACCAATCATTGGACTCTGCGAGATTGAAGATGATTCATCTAGAAAGGGCAAAAAAAATTACACTTCTGCTTCTGTAGGTCATCACAACACATTATTTGTTAAATCTTTAAATCCAGTTGTAGTTGATCCCATTGGCACTAGCATGGATGAACCTTGTGCAAAAAAGCAAAAACTTATGACAATTACACTGCAAGCAATGTCAGCAGTTACTTCACCAATGTATGCACCAATAGCTTATGTACAATACTCTAAAAATAGTTCTAAAATGCCAAGATTTCGAATGGGCCATCTTCACTATGTTGGCAATCCTCAAAATACAATTGTAAGTGGAGTAAGTTTAACTGGAGTTGGAGGAGCATACAACAATACAATTGATAATTCACCTTTCAAACACTCAATTATGTTAGCAAACCTGGAATTTAGTTTGAATGAGTTTGCATCAATGTTTTATCAGAGAAGCGAAAGAAATAGGCAAATTATGAAGACTTTGAAAAGTGATGCAATTACTGAATATCAAGAATCTACTAACAGAATACTTCCAACATATGATCCAAACAATGAAATGATGAACTTCATGGCTGTTATGCCCCTGGGTAGAGCTAATGATCAACCAGAAAATGTAATAAATTGTGATGATGTACAAGTTACCAGACTTCAAATGGATTTGTCAAAAGTGAAAAATATTGACAAAATTAATTTATTAAAAGAAAGCAACAAAATGGTCTACAGTACACTTTTGAAAATGGAGAGGGAGAACAAAAGGCTTACAAAGCAAATAGAAAAGTTACAGGCAGACCTTGATAATGTGAAGGCCAAGGAGAAAGCAGCAGAAATAGGTTCAAAGAATTGCAAAATAGGATAAATAATTCTTCTTGTACAAAGGCAATTGCCCAGCATGAAAAGATGAATGAACAAGTGCAAAATTTCACTAAAGAATTAGATGAGTGCCAAAAAAGACTTCAGCATGAAGAAGCCTCTTATGCATAGTTGTTCAAGTTTGTAGAGAGTAGTGCACAAGTCATCAATAAATTGAAAACTGACCTGGACACTATTGTCAAGGAAATTAATAATTTGAAGATTGAATTGGAGGATGAAAAGAAAAAAGAGGAGTCTAGGACAATGTCATGCCCAAAATACAAGGGCAAAACACACCAAAAAAAATAATTAAAGATTAATAGCACCGCTAAGTTTGATATGTTTGTCTTCACAAGTTAAAGTATAGGTATAATGTAAGACAGATACGGGTTCTCCTAACAATGTCCTAACATTCCATTTAGGTTCATAATTAATGTGTAGGAATAGGTCGTTAAATTAAACTTTCATTATTAAATCGATTAATTAAATTAAACAACCAAATTCAATTAATTAAAAGATCTAACACATTATTATTTTTAATTACCTTTAAAATATTACATCCACAAAACAATAGTATGCCTAGCTTACTAGTAAACATAATTTACAATTAATTTAAATCTTATTAACATTAATCAATAGAACATCAATTAAGAAAAATATTAAGTAACAATATAATTAGTTTATTCGAATAACTATAAGTCTAGTTATTTCGAAATATAGAAATCAACGAACTAGCTATTGCTTAAATAGTGATTTACTAATCTTACTATTTTAATAATAAGTAAAAGAAGTTATAATCCTAAAATACTAATCACTAAAATTATCTTTAATAAGACAAAACAACGTAACAATTTAAAACATCTAACTCCAAGCTTTAATACAATTAAATGAAACAAATTTAATCTAAATACATTAAAAAAATTTAAAAGAACTATTTAAATCACTTACCATGTCTAACATCTAACATTTATAAATTAAATTTTACTAAAACCAAAACTCTATTTAAAAATACTAACTATTATCTCTAATACAATCTAATAAATTAATTACACTAATTTAAACATTAAATTTAAAACTTTAACTATACTAATTTATAATATTTAAAATAACACTAACTATCCAACATTAAAATATACTAATTTAATTACTTAACAAAATATCTAACTACACTTAATTAATACAAAATCTAAATAACAATTACTAACTACATCTAATTAACACTTCAAATGCATTCTAATATTAAAATATATTAATTAACTAATATTTAAAAAATGTAAATTAAATTACATAAACATAAACTAACTAAATTTTAAACTTTATTTAAAATACTAACTAAAACCCAATAACTACAACTTAAAAACACACTAAACCTTAACTCCAACTTTTCCCACCCTCCAACTAATTTCTACAAACCAAAAATTGCTTCCCCAAAGTGTTTGCATGCTGCCCAAGGCTGTACAAAAAAAATGCAGCAAAGGATTTCCAAGAGAAAGGTACGCCTGGGCAAGAAATAAGGAATGTTTTTATTTTTATTTTTCAAACTTCATTAAAACAAACCTACCCAACTATAAATTATTTGCCATGTGACAAGATAGATTGTCATGGGATAACGTGAGGGCTTTCTTCTATTTTTTAAACCAAGGCCTTGTCAACAGGAAAATGGAGGACAAGCATTAATGTTTCAAAGTTTTATAGGTAAGTGTAAAGATAGAATAAAACAATTTATGAATAAAGTTAAGTAGGTAAAATTCTTAGGATATTTAGGATATTTATATATTTGTTTTAATAATAATTTTTTATGTTTTCTTTTCTTTTTATTTTAAGAAAATAATAAGTAATAAGTCCAAAAAGGATATTTGAAAAAATTTTGAGATTCTTTGTTCCAAAAAAGGAGATTATTTAATTTTCTCCATACAAACTCGAGAGAGCATATTTGCTCTAGGGGATTTTTAAAAAAAAATTGTCAAGTTCATTTTTTTGGTCTAAGAGTTAATTTTGAAACCAAGTTATCTTTTTATGACAAGGAGGTATATATATATATATATACATATATATGTGTATATATATATATATACACATATATATGTATATATATATATATATACACATATATATGTATATATATATATATATACACATATATATGTATATATATATATATATACACATATATATGTATATATATATATGTACATATATATATACACATATATATATATGTGTATATATATATACACATATATATGTGTATATATATATGTATATATATATATACATATATATATATATATATATATATATACATATATATATATATATATATATATATATATATATATATATATATATATATATATATATATATATATATATATTGGATTTGAGCAAAACATATCTATTTAATCAAGGGCAATATTATTTATTTACTTTTCTCTAGCATTGATCATAATCATTGAGTTTAACAATTTGTTTAAACCATAATGTAAGATTATTATATCTCCTGATAATCATGAAAATAAATTGAAGTTCCAATCATAACATAAATTTTCTTTAACCTATTTTGAATCTTAATTTGCATGATTGTTTATCATCATTTTATCAAATTAATCTAAATCAATGAATATGATTATGAGACATATGAATGTCACAATAAGGTAAACATCATCACATCTGATTTTTAAGTAACATATGCAAAAATTGAAAAATTATAAGACTCATATGCAAGATTATTACTCAATTTTCTTTTTTTATTGAACCACCTGATTCAAAGGCTCCGTCGGGAAAGAACCAAGAAGAAAACTTGACATTGTTGCCATTTCCACAATAAGTTAACAATAACATTTTTACATAGAATTTCAATCCCAAGGAGAAATCTCCCAACATAACTAAATTTCAATAACAATTATGAATTTCCTTCTTGGCTCCACAATAGGAGAAACCATTATAAATTTTGCAACACATGATCATGGAGAGAACAAAAACTGACCGGGAGACAACTAAACTCAACATGAAGACAAATTCAAACATTCACTCCCATCCAAGTTTGTACTACAGGTTCAACATTGAACCAGACTAGGGAGAAGGTGGATTTTTCCAACAGGAGACATCAGACACAACACCATAACAGGTGCCCTTTCGGGGCTATAAATTCAAGAACTTTTGTTCTTCCATTTCTTAAATTTTAAAACTCAAAACATGGTTTGTGCTGACAAGTAGGAGCCCATAACACTCTACTCTCTCTTTCTCTCTTCTCATCCTAAGAAGAGACTCTACACTATTGGAGTCCAACTAAAGATCTCCTCCCATACATGGCCACTTTTGCCCTATCCGAGGGTGAGTAATGCCAATACAACCTATACAATCCCTTCAAAAATCAAAGCAAAATATAAGGAAAACCATTCAAGAAAAAAACTTATTTCAATCCCTCCCAAACATATTCAACCAACACACAAACATACATATGCAAACAAAATGACTTAAGCATGAACACAGCATGAACCAAAAGAGCTCAAAGGGTTCCTACCTTCACAATAAGGTTATGGCAATGGAACAATTTGAGATGAGCTTCCCTTCCTTCTCCTTCTCCTTCAATCCTAAATTGCTCTCTAAAACTAGAGGTTGGGTGAACACTCAAACCCTCTCAAATTTGCCTCTAAATAAGACACTAACTCAACCAACTCCAAAAATGCAATAACTTCCCCACTTTCCTAATGTTCTAGAGTCTTCTAACTCAACTAGTCATAAGGCTAACCTCAAAGTGGAGTTAAAGTTATCCAACTCATGATGAAAACATTCAATTTTTGCAAGAAAGAAAAAATGGGATTTTTGGGTGACCATAAAAGTCAACAAAAGAGGCTAGGGGGTGGAAAATGCCCCCAACCCATACCCATACCCCTTAGGTACTTAGATTTCATGATTTTTGGCCTTTAGGACTAATAAGGGACCTATTAAAAGTTAGAAAATTTTAGGACTTTCTAACAACCTCCAAAAATGCAGATTACTCACTAATCTTGATTAAGGTAATTAATCTCAATTACTAACTGATTAGCAAAAAGGTAACTAACCTAGTCCAAATTAGATCATTAGGTTACTTGGTTAACCCTAACTATAAAGCTAAAATGCATATACGAGTCATAAGTGTCAAGTGACACTATAAAATCACTATTACAAGATATTAACGCTTAATGCTTATAGAATGATACATTCATTCAATTCACGATATAAATAAAATACGCACAACGGGGTCTGCATCTTTTATTAGACTCAACCCTGATTTTCACAAATGGTACATAGGGCCCAATTCTGATTCTCCATTAGATTTCCTAGCTAATAAATCCTGCACACTCATTTCACACATTAGTAGCTTGAGAAAATCACATGCATATATTTAAATCTTATTTGCATAGTCGCATAAATTAAAACATAAATAAATTCAAATAGTCCCTTTCTAATTTAGGTAGACACATTTAGTCATTATTAATTACATAATCAATATAACATAACTTTATTCATTAATTCAAATTAAAATATTACAATAATCATCATTAGACATGCATATATCTAAATATCATAAACATCACCAATTAAGGAATACCGAATTATCTGAATGCATACAACCTGATCATCGAGGTATCATAATCAACGTCATCATCACTGGGTGAAAACACCTCATATCATTGTTAGTGAAATTTTAAAGTTTGAACAATCAAGATAATGTAGTAGATCTCGAATTACCAAGTATTAAAAATAGGGATGTATCAACTGATCTCAATTTCATTAGGACAATCACAACATAAAACATTATTTCATATCCGATTCAATCTCCTATAATAGTTTTAACAAAGGATTCATATTTGATAAGTACATACGAGGAGGGTCCTTACAGGCAAAGATGATTTATAATTTGTAGAAGGAATTGGGGAATGAGAAGAAAAAAGAGGAGTCTAGTGCAAACACAATCCACAATTTGAATAAACAATTGGAGAATATGGAAGGAGTCAACTGCAAAAACAATTCTTGATTTGAAGAAGGAATTGGAGAATGCAAAGAAAACAGAATCTAGTGCTACTGCAAGCACTAATACAATCCACCATATGAGGAAGGAATTGGAGAATGCAAAGAAAAAAGAGGAGTTAGCTGCAAAGAAAAACCTAGATTTGACAAAGGAATTGGAGAACATGAAGAAAGAGGAGTCTACTCAAAGACTCCATGATTTGAAGAAGGAATTGGACAATATGAAGAAAAAGGAGGAGTCCACTACAAAGACAATCCATGATTTGAAAAGGCAACTCAAGGATGAGAAGAAAAAAGAGGTAACTACTATAAATACAATCCAAGATTTGAAGAAGAAATTGCAGGATGAGAGGAAGAGAGTAACTAATTGGCAAGGGAAACTAGAGAAAATATAGAAAAAGAGTGAAAAAGAGATGTCTAAAATGAAGAAAAAGATGGAGAATGTAATTGCACAAAATAGAATGACCTCTTCCAAAGACCATCACTTGAAAGATACTATAATAAATACGGTTAAGCTTATCAAACAAGAAAATTGGGACAAAATAATGAAGAATAGTGATAGTTTCTTTGAATAGCTTGATTTAAATAACAATCTTAGACTTCTCTTTGAAAATGTATAAAATGATGTTCAATGTAAAAAAAATCTTCACCAATTCATTAAGAAATCTTGCTAACCAAATTTTGAATAAAGTATGGAGATCTAGTGACAGGGATTTGGCAAACCATGGAATAAACAACCACTTGGATGCCTCTTTAATGGCCATTGATGTCGATCACAATTATGAACAAGTAATGGAAATAGGTGAAGCTCTCAAATCTATTTCCAAAGACTTGATGAAGATGAATCACATCATACTAAAATTGCTAAATGTTGGATTACCAAATCTAGCTAACTCAGATAGCAGATTCATTGGAAAAGAAGATTACATAAAAAAGTTGCAGGACACCATGAATTTTGATTTAGGCAGTTTGCCTCAGGAAACCACTCCAGAAAGAATTGCAAGTTACATCAAACCACTATCAACAATTGAATGAAGTTATAGATAAATTCCTCGATTCATGTAAAACTATCTCTGTGAAGTATTCATTGTTGATGAGGTTACAACTATTTACCTACAACCTCAAAGAAATGGAGCTTCCAAATGATGTAGAATGGAGTGCCATAAAGAACTTCATTGGAGTTGGGTCATCTTCTCAAACTGTTATTGTTGTTGTCAATGGCAGTCATAGCTGATAGCACTAAGAAGTAACAAGTTAGTAAGTGATAGTACTATAATCATTTTGTTACTTGTTGCTTTTTAATTTCAAATTTTGATTTAATTTCAACTTTGTTTAATGTTAATTGTTATAGGAATCAAGAGCCAGCATATCAGGATAGTTGGGCAGTTAGGCACTGGCATACTATTACTACATAGAGCAGATGGAAAAAATTTCCCTACTACTTGAAAAAATTGTACAATTGGCAATGTGGCAAATTGGCAATGTGATTGTACACACATAATGTATTATGTAGTAATAATCTAATTGTATATACAATTACAAACTGGCCTACAGCTATTGTTGCTCCCTTGTATTTGCAAAAGAGAATTCAGGGTCATTTCAATTTGACATTGAATAATTTGCAAAAGGTTGTAATTGTTTATAATTGGCAATTGTTAAATGTATTATGTTACAGGCTGATTTATAATTATAAATTATAATACAATTTTTTTTAAATAGAGCTTATTATGTTAAATGCATTATGTTACAATTTCTTAAAGAAACTAAAATCAATGAAAGTCTCAACATGTTAAAAAAATTCAATCAATGAAAATCTCAACATGTAAGTTTATAACATCAACATGTTAAAAAAAATTTAAGCATCTATAAAGGGACATTGAATGAAGGCTATAAATTAACTTCTAAAAACATAATTAATTAGTAGGTAGAGTCTTAGATCAGAGCTACTAGCCTACTACTTGACTCATGCAGAAGTTAGAACTTGAGGTTGAGAAGCTACTATAGTTGTCATTCTACCTGGACTGGCTCAACATAACTATCATCAAAATCCTCCCCATTTATTGCATATAACATTTCATTGTTCATTGTATTTTCTTCAGATTCATTGTCAGCGTCAAACTTAGTATGCATGCCAAAGTCAACATCATCTTTATTGCTTCCAATATCAAGATATGAATCACTACCACTGCCACTTGGGTTTGAAATGTTGGCAATCCCTCTTCTTTGACATTGGTTTCTCCAAATGCTGACAACTCTATCATAAGGGAAACTTTCTACCTCATACCTAGAACTATAGAGCCTCAAACAATAATCCAAATTTTTGTCTAATTTGTTTTTAACTTTTGACTTCAGGAAGCCCAAAGTATTGAAAACTATGTCATCCTCCATTGAACCCAATATCATTGTCAAACATAAATCGATAAGCTTGAAATACCCTAGTATTGACTCTCTTAACTGATTACTCTCACCAAGGTTTTTCCAAAGCTTTGTTACCACTCCTTCTTCATTTGGGTTCTCCATAAGATCATATTGTTCCCTTATTATGTTTGCAAAAGAATATGATTGATCTCTCAGTCAAGATTCATCTAAAATTCCATTTATAGTGACTCCATTGATTACTTTAGGTTTGCAAAAATGTTGAATCAAAGTTGTCATCCTTCTTTGAAAATCAGTCAGACAATTTAGAGACCAATATTGTGGAAAAATAATTGACATTACTTCGAGTAGTTCCTCTAGAAGGAATCTAAATCTTATTTCTGACTAAAGATTCTAGCAAACTCGCTTGATAGAGTCAAGCACAGAGTCTTTGATCTTCTTGAAGTCTTCACTTGTAACACGTGAAAGTACCTTCTCTGGTTCTAATTCAACTTTGCTTCCTGCTTTGTTGGGGTTGGAGTCAGGGTTGATGTGGGCATAGTACTGCATTGGTATGCCAACTCCATATACCCTAGCATATACCTCATCGTTTGCACCAATATGAAAAAAATTCCCTAGATTGTTCAAATATGAGATTCCTAAACACTTTGTAAACTTTGATTCATCTAATGGTATTAATTGGTACGTAGTATCCAAGCTATTACATGTCATTTTACGTAGCTTATTATATTCTGCAATGTACATAGCTCTTTGTTGAACCTTTTTTATAATATTTCTCATGTCATGTAGCATGGGGAGAATAGCTACTAAAGTTAAGAGTACCTTAACATTAGTTAGACTTGAATATAGCTGAGGGAATCTATCTCGCATAGAGTGGATTAGTCCAAGAAATGATAGATATTCAGACATTACTTGATGCACTGGTCCATCTAAAGAGATCAATCTGTATCATTATCTTTAAGAAGCTTCCTCCCATCAATAAGTCCTTGAGCAAAGTGTTAAAATTCTCAGACTCATTTTGGACTTCAACAGAAGTATTGGTAAATCTCTTTGATTAGAGATTCCACTTTATTTACACAACCAAAATCGCTGACAATTCCAAAAGCTAGATTCATTCGATGGGCCATGCAATGAATGGGAATAGCGTTGGGTGCCAAATGATTCTTGATCTTTTTGCAAAGACCAGCTTTATGACCTTGCATAACCGAAGCTCCATCTGTTCCAAAACACACCAACTTTTTGGCAATCTCCATGCTATCCAAACCTCCAGATTCAATTAGAGTAGTCTTTAATAATTCATATAAATTTTTAGTTGTCACACTATGATTCAATTTGGCAACAAATAGTAGAAAGGGTTGAGGACAAAGATTTTTTGCAGTATAAACATGCATGCACACCCAAGAAGCATTATCAATTGTTGTAACTTCATCTAGAGATAGTGCAATGAAATTTGAGTCTTTTATTTTTTCCTTCATATCTTCTTTTTCAATCTGTGCAAGACATCTAGCCCATTCCCACCCATTGTTTACTGACCAGTGACGGTTCGAATAGTTTCAAGTTTTCAAAAAGTTCAATAAGGTAGTAATTGAAGGGTAGTCCATCATAGGAAATCCTCTACTCAAAATATAAAAGACCACACTTAATTGAACTACTTTTCTCATATTTTGCACTTCCATTTCTTTCCCAATGAAATCTTCAATGGAACCTTTTACTGCAGAACGCTTCTCCCATAATTGCTAGTGTAACTCATATATTTTGTCATTCTTGATATGCAAATAGTTTTCCTTTGTTTTCCAAGTTAGCATAGATTTTTTAACTCCATCTATAGTTTCCTTCTTGTAAACTTTACTGACATGCTTTTCTATGGTATCAAGTTTAAGCTGCAACCTCTTCTCCATCTTTGTTATCTCTATGCAAATCTTACATCTGCATTCTATAGGAGGCTCACCATCAATTGGATTGGGCATTGGTTCAATGAATCAGTACTTTTCCACCCATTCTAACTAAAAATTCCTTTTGGACAGATCCCAATGAGATCGATCTTTCTTCAATTCCAATTTTCTTTTCCCCTTTTGTGCATGAACATGATGTATGGAATCAATTTTGATTTTCTCACTCGACTAGTCCAAGACCGACTCCAACTCTATAATCTTAGTTTGTGACTCCCTACTTAGAGGAAGTGCATCCAAATTCTATTCAAATTTCTCCTCGACTAAGATATCAGGTTCACCAACTTGAACTTCAATATGGTCCAATGGTCCAACTTGTGATGAATCTCCTTTTTCAATAAGCATTGGAGATATAACTTGTGAATTTTGTAGGTTGCCAACATTTCCACCACCAAAAGATGTCGCTATGGTTCTATGTTTTGGTAATGGTGGCCTCTCTTGGCTTTCAAGGATCCTACTAGAACCCTTGTTACCCCTCTTGTTTGACATGGCAAACTGATAAAGGCTACAAAAAATATATCAACTGAGCTGTTGAACAAAAGACTCAACTACTTAGACTACATATAATAACAATAATATGATTCATTCTCAAAAAAAGGGTACTACTACTATAGTACTATAGTCTATGGTACTACCCAATATAATTCGCAAACCTATAGGCTATCTTAGCATGTGAGATGTCTAGTCACCAATGGAGATTGGACAATAAAACTAAAAAAATAACTAGTACCACTGTACTAGTGGTCCAATACCACTATTGATATAAAAAATAAATTATAAATACTTGTCTTTTACAAAAACTAGAGTCCACGAGTCAATGGGCAATGCACTTATCACTCTGAAAGTTTGGCAGCAATAAGAAATGCCTGTCTCTAGACTAGAAAATAGCGAATTGTGTAGAATAATAATATTTTATAGTCCAATCTAGGTTGGCAAATTAGGTAGGATTAACAAATGGGAATGTCAAATGTAGGCAAAATGCACCTTCCTATGCAAGCCCATAATAGGAAATAGTTGGCTAAACAAGGCTGGTGGTTGACACACGTCGAAAAAATGGTTGGTGACACTCAACCCAAGGGAAAATTATGTGGTTGTAGTAATGGTTCAAAAGAACATGGGCCAATAAGAAACAACATGCAAAGGATGGTGAAATATTCAAAATAAATGTATCCAAAATGTATATTGCATTGGTGATTGCATCGATATTTTTGACCAATCATGTGATAACTAATGGGTGACTACCCTAGGTGTTGGACCCAAATCTTCTAAATATCCAACAATGTGGTTGACCTATGTTGCCTGTGCTATTTTCCAAATGATGATTGACCCATCAGACAGGATCACCAAAAGGCAAAGATTCACCACTAAAGTAATCTCTATCAGCTACACACGATGATGGAGGAAAGCAAAAAGGGGAAGGAGGAAAAGGACAAAGAGGAAACTATGGCAGTTGATGAGGATGTTTCTTTTTAGGGAGAGAGCTCAAGAAAAAGAAGGAGAGTGGAAAAGAGGAAGAGGGAATAGCAGATATCCCTGGACAATAGCCATTCGAAGATTGATGAGGTTGAGGCCATGGAAGAGCTAGAGCTCAAGAAAGCAGAGTTGGCTAAAGAATTAGTGCCCTAAGAATTTATCTTGGTATTTTGTATGTTCCCTAGCTTTTGGCCATGTGTTTTTTATTTATGTTTGATGGTTGGGTTTGGCCTATTGTTCTTTTTTGTTGCTTGGTTGCTAGACCTGAACTTTTAGTAGCATTTTATTGTTAACTAGTGGGTTTTAGGAACCCCTGTAAAAAACTTGTTTTACTTAATCAAAAACAATCTCCCCCTTTAGCATTGATGGCAAGACATAACATAAGATTTTACATTACAAATCATTACATTAGATAATAAAATGTATGTATTATCAACAATACAACATTTCAGCTCTCTGACTTCAATCTAGAACTTTGCAGCTCAGTGTGTGTCTTCAACAACATCAACTTCTTCAACATCTTCAACATTTCTCCCCCTTTGAGTGTGATCTTCTTATTTCAGGTTTAGTCTTCTTTTAGTCTTCAATCTCATCTTCTTTTTTATAGCAGCTTTTGCTCTTTAGTGTGTACACTCCCCCTTTGGGTAATCTCTATTTAGTTACTCACATCCTTTTTAGCATATTCTCCCCCATATCAACCATACCATCTCATCAATATATTCTCCCCCTTGCTCATTGTTCCTCTCCCCCTTTGACAACAATGCCAAAGGTCATTATAAATTTCAATATGAAAGTTATAAAACCTTGCAGTTGTCTATGTACCTTGCATGTAGTAATTTCTTCAATTTCATCCCATTCATTTTCATAACTTCAAAAATTCTCCTAAAGTGTGAACACTTCTGCATCAACTCCATAAAGATTTTATAATTCATCCATGAATTGATGTAGCATGCCTCTTCACCTAGTGAATTTTGGATAGGGACAGGACCCTTAGTTTACCTCTTAGATACTCAAAATTATCCTTAGGTAGTGGATTAGTAAATATGTTAGTAATTTTTTCCTTAAACTTCACATAGTCTAGCCTCACTTGGTTCTCTTGTGCTTTCTCTCAAATAATGACATTTGATTAATATGTGCATTGTTTTTGCATGCATCACTGGATTTTTTGAAATATTTATGGCACTTATACTATCACAGTAAATAGTAACAGGATCAGTTACCTCTTCTTGTATTCCTTGCAATAATTTTTTAATCCATACAATATTTGAACAACTGATTGCGGCAACAACATATTCATCATCAATAGTAGATTGTAGAATACAACTTTATTTCTTGCTTTTTCATGTTATCAATCTTTCTCTTAAAAACTTGTGATTTTTATGTCATCAACATTTCCATCCCAATCAACATCAGTGCATACTTTAAGGTTAAAGTCATCCTCTTATTTATGCCATAGGCCATAATCTTAAGTTCCCTTAAGATATCTGAATTTCACAGTAGTCATATGTGTCTCATTTGGATTAGATGAAAACCTTGCAAAAATACCAATAGCTAGTGCAATGTCTAGTCCACTATGTACAACATACTATACTTTTCCTATCATAGATATGTATAGTGTTTGATCAACCTCACTAGTAGCGTCTTCTTTTGATAATTTCACTCCAGTCACCATAGGTGTACCAAATGGTTTTAATTTGTCCATCCCAAATATCTTCAAAATTTCCTTCACATACTTAGATTGAGTAACATATATACCTTTCATTGTTTGATGAACTTGTAATCCAAAGAATTTTTTATCTCACTAAACATAAACATCTCAAATTTAGTACTTATTTGTTTAGAAAATTTCTTACTCAACATGTCATTTAATCTAAATGTTATGTCATCAACAAATATTTTAGAAATCAACACCATATCATCAACATCATTTCTCAAATATAGATTTTTTTTTCACTTGTTCTATCATATCGAATCTTAATCAGATAAGAGCACAATATTTCATACCATGCTCTAGGGTCTTGCTTCAGTCCATACAACACTTTGTAAATTTGCAAACCATGTTCTTCTTTTTATGTTCAAAAAATCCCTTAGGTTGTTTAATGCAGACTTCCTCTTCATGTATACCATTCAAAAATGTATGTGCAAAAGTTTCACCATAATCTATTCCTTCTTCTTGTATATAGCCTTTGTAAACCAATCTTGCCTTATTCCTTACCAGTTCTACATTTTCATTCAGATTGTTTATGAAAATCCACTTGGTTCCAATCACATTTCTATCAGTAGGTCTTGGTGCTATTGTCTAGCTATTGTTCTTCTCAATCTGTTCAATCTCCTCATTTGTAGCACTAACCCAACATTCATCATCTAATGCAACTTTTACTATTTTTGGTTCAAAATAAGTTATTAGGCATGTAAATTCTCTTAGCTTGCTTCTTGTTTGTACTTATGCACTTCTATATCCAATTATTTGTTTTGGTGAATGATTCTTCCTCACATGTTTGGCCAATACAGGTTTAGCTCTTTGACTCTCAACATTTTCTTCACTTAATAGAGGTTCAACTTCCTACTCATATTGCACTATCTAATGCTTGGGTATTGCTTTTTGTGACTCGAATGTCCTTATTTGATTCTCGGTAGCTCTATTATATAACTTGAGTAGAGTATTAGGTGCCTCTTCATAGTCATAAATAAACTTTTTGTAGTCTTTATGTTCCTTCTTTGTTTCCACATCATTCCTCTCTGAAAACTCATCAAATCTTACATTTTCTCTTTCAATCATCTTTTCAGTAGCTTTGTTCAAACATTTATAAGCTTTACTCTTAGATGAATACCCAAGAAATATAACTTCATCTCCTTTAACATCAAGTCTACCATTCCTTGTATCTTTATGAATGCAACACCTACTTTCAAATATTTTAAAATAACTTACATTTGGTGTGTGATCATACCATAGTTCATAGGGTGTCTTGTTTGTTCTTTTCTTCAATTGAACTCGATTGAGAGTATAAATAGTAGTACTGATTGCTTCTCTATAGAATATCTAAGACATCTCCTTCTCAATCATCAAAGTCCTTTCACAATGCATGATATATCTATTTCTTCTTTCAACAACACCATTATATTGTGGTGTCATGAGTGTAGATAATTGTCTTTTAATACCATTCTCAGCACAAAAGTTAGTGAATTCAGCAAACATAAACATGCCACCTCCATCGAATCTTAAAGATTTTAAAGATTTACCAATGTCCTTTTCAACTCTAACTTTATACCACTTGAACATATCAGATGCATGTGATTTCACCTTCATGAACAATACACTCATCATCCTTGAATAATCATCCACAAACAATATAAAATATTTATCACCATGATAATTGTCAACACCAATTGGACCACATAAATTTGTATGCACCAATTCCATAATATCATTTGAAGTGCGTATCTTTCTAGAAAAACTAGACTTTGTCATCTTACCAAGCTAGCATTCTTTACACAACATTTTTTTAGGTTTTTACAAATTCGGAAGCCTCTTCTCTTTTCTTTCTACTAATTTTCACCACATTTTCAAAGTTTAAATAATGCAACCTCTTATGCCATAACTACACATCCTTGATTATAGAAAATAAGCAAGATAGATTAAGTTAACTTTTGTTTGCATTCCAATTCTAATTAGGTTTCCCTCATCATCAAAGATCTTGAGCTTCCTTTTTCTCAAATTTCAGCTCATGACCTAAGTTATTTAGTTGTGCAAAACTCAAAAGATTATATTTAAGTCCTTAAACCTTGTATGCATCATTCAGCACTAGTGATCATTTACCTATCACCAAGAATGGAACATCATTATTAAGCTTAACAGTTCCACCATCATCATTTTTTTCAAGCTTATCAAACTTACTTAGATCACTAGTCATGTGATGTGAACAACCACTATCAATAATCCATGAGTCATTCTTAGTAACATGTGAAATTAGGGAAATTTTATCTCATATCTTTCACCATTTGGATCTTCCTTAATTATAACATAAACCATTTCAACTACTTCTTTGTCATCGTCAAAACTTGACTCGGTACGCTCTTCCTTGGAAATATAACATGACTTCTTTCCTTTATCTTTGCAGTCCATGTTCTTCTTGTAATTGAAATCTTTATTTTCCTTTCTATCAGACTTACCTCTTTTAGGATATTTAGTAGCAAAGTGACCAACCTCAATACATTTGAAACAAATCAAGGGAAGTTTACCTTTGTATTTACCTTTACCTCTTGACAACCTTCTTGCAAACAATGCTTCAAGAACATCTAGATCATCTTTAGTTTCAAACTCACTTTCTTCTTTACTTTACTTTTCTTTCTTTGAATTATTGATGGTTAGTGAAGACTTAAATTCATTTTCCATTGTTACCATGTTATTGTCATAATTGCTCAACACAAATGCATTCAACTGACCAACTAAGCTATCAAATGTCAGATCATTTCCAAGCATAGCTCTTACTTCTTGAATTGCAAAAACTTTAATAGCATAAATAGGTAGAAGAGTTTTGAGAACCTTACTTACAATTTTAGAATCTGTGGTAGTTCCTCCAACAACTCCGATTGCACTTACAATATCTTTGATTTGATTCACATGTTGTGAAACATTCTCACCTTCTTTCATTCTCATATCATCATACTTACCTTTGAGACTTTCAACTTTGGCTCTTCTTACATTGTCATCTCCACCATGTACTAGCTTCAATTCATCCTACATTTTCTTGGCTTTAGCAAAGATCTTGATATCATCAAATTCTACATCATTGAGAGCAGATGTAATCTCAATCATCAAACTATTATGATTCTTTTTCTCATTCATTTGCTACATGGTCAGGGGACCAATAGGTGTAGTATATTCATTCTCCAACCAATGTATGATATTATCTTCTACCAGAAAAATGCATCTTCGTTTGGTCTTGCCATGTTGAAAAGTTTTCCTTGTTCAACCTTGGTGCCTCTCTCTTATACATCTTCAATCTTTATCTCAAATTCCTTTAAAGTTATTTCACCAAGCACTCAACTCTGATACCAAAATGTTAGATAACTAAGAGATGGGTTTGAATCAATTATGTCACGTTATCATATAGTCCCTTTAAATATTCTAGTACTAGTAAAACATCATAAATTTCAACAACAATCACTCAGTGTAAACATTAATCAACTTTGTTAAACATTTACATCCAAATTGTTAATGTTGGAATTCTAATGGGAAACTGAGATGGTGGGGGGTGGGTGGGGAGTGAATACCACTTCAAACATTAACCATACTAAACATAATTCACCATACATCTCATTAACCTTAACCTTATATATAATCAACCATGCAATATCATGTAGTAACAAATCTAACATCTACTAGCATGATCAAAATACATAATAAAGTAAACAACACTTGACACAAGATTTGGTAATGCAAAAACCCTCCAATGTGAAAGTAAAACTATAGTAGGGATAGCACCCACAAAGTCTTCACTATTACTATAATAAAGTGCCTATTAGTGCTACAATCTGATCACTTTTGATGATATACTCTTGGAGGGGTCTACTCTTCTAAGAGAATATAAGACTACTAAGTCTACCTTTATAAAAGGAGTTAAACGCCACAACTAAGTGAGTACTTTGTTTGGAGATTTACAATAGGTCTATTAGGACCACTCTGTTAAGAGATTCACCTAATACACTAGTTAGAATGTAATAGTACCATGATCCTTTGGTATGCATTGATTTTCTAATAACATATATTCTCTCTCCAATATTTGATCACATCATTATGACTATTCTACAATATCTACTCACTAAATTGTTTGGTCACCTTTAGTACTTCAACACTTGATACTCTCTAATTCTCCTATAGCTTCACATACATGCATTCCTCCATCTTACAACTTACATATTCAGCCTTGAAACCCTTCTTATATAGCCATCTTAAGAATCTTCTAGATCATAATCAATGTTTGTCATTCATCCTTTTTTCTCGCTTAAGCTTTCTTGTTTTATGATTGGTTATTTATACTGGATAGGGATTAGTGATTGGATTACATGCATAATCACCTCCTTAATCTTCATCTTGATCTTAGAAACATGTTACATGCTCATAAAATTGGTTTACATAAGATCTTGTGTCATTCTAAACTCGTATACACAAACTGCATAACTCAACACATAAAACCTTTGATGCTCGGTCGTGCTTGATTCTTCCTACTAATCCTTTTCATATACTACACTAAGCTTAAACCATTTCCTCTTTGAATTACTTGGCTCATGTGGCACTCAACTTATATCATGTGTTACCTTTTGGATAGCTTGACAACTACTAAATGCTTGATGGCTATTATGTGCTTGGCACATATTGAACTTGTGCACTATTACTCTTTGTAGCTTGGCCTTTGTTGTGGCTCGGTCATAGGGTTGACCAACCAAATCTATCATGTAAATGACTAAGTATTTTTCACTAATAGACAATACCAAGATTGTTGTTAGGGTCAAAAAATTCCCCTTTGGCATTAGCAGCAAAAAAACTAGTCATGATAAAAAATTGAACATAAAAAAATCCTCAAAACATTTAGCTCCCCCTTAGGGTGTGCTCCATACATGTAGCTCAATCTTCATGTAGTACGTTGTAACTTATATTTTCAAAATATTTTCCAAGATCTTTTTTTTTAGCAACATATCAATAAATTGTCTCCTTATTACTCTAATACAACATATGTAATTATCTATTTCCCTTTATACTTGATCCTAAACATATTCCCCTTTTTTTGTCACTTATGCCAAATAGTGACATTTAACTTTGGGCCAGGGGCTATACCAATGCATTCAAAAATGGTTGGTGTAATCTTAAGATAATAGCCATTGTATTGTCCCAATTGTTCTTGAGTGTCTCAAGAACTAGTCTCTCTATCTCTAATTTTGTTTCTAAGTCCACCATGTTGTCAACTATAGACAAATTTTTACTTTGAATGAGGTGCTTGAAAATCTATAGATGTCTTTGGATCACCTACAAATAAGGTAATAACAATGCTTGAATAGATGTGACCTATGATATTATGTTTTGTTCCTCATGCAATAATTCTGATTGATTTCCCTGCAAAAATCCAATCTTAGAAAAATATACTAAATTAGAATTTGGATCCATATTCAATTCCTTACTAATCCTCTATAGATTGGTATCAATCTTATCCATCTTCTCCCTAATTTATTTGGTGAATGTGGGGACATCACATAATTTAGTAAATAATGTGTTTACGTTATGCACCAACTTTTCCAAATCATTAATAAGAGTGGAGAGTTCAACCTGTTTGAGTTCAATCTCAATTGCTACTCTCTCCATCACTCTATTCTCAAACTTTCTCTTGAACCTCTGCATTAAATTTTCTCTTGTGTCTATGTTAGGATCATTGAGTTTATCAACAATCTTAACTAGTTTTTTTATACTGGGGGCCTTTTTGTCTAAGTTGGCTACATCAACAACCCCAAGAAATATATATTTAATATCATAGAGTACATGTCTTTATTGTTTCTCTCTCCTCAACTCCTCTTGCTTGTCCTTTATGTCTAACAAATCACTAAGTGTCCTCATTTTTCAACACTTTGATTAGATGTGTTCCAATTAGGGATCATGATCTCTTCATTAAGAATACCCAGCTTACCCTTCATAGCCAGTAGAGACTACATCTTTTTTTTCAATTTCTTTCCCTTGGAACCTAGGGCGCTACAACTCGACCTCATTTTTTGTAGTCCTTGTGTGTGGACTTCTAGATTTTGTATAAGTGTCTCCTCTTTGGTTTCCCCTGCCTTTTGAGGCTCTACATCTATCTTGTTTTCCTCAGGCTTGTTCTCCTCACTACCAAATATTGTATAGATTCATTCTCCTTTGCCTTGTCATCTTCAATTTTATGTTCACTAGTGGAACTCTGTTGACCAACTCCTTTTTCTCTCTCATTCAGATGTCCTGAGGAAATTGTTATATCACCAGTAGAAGACTGGTTTTCTTTTTCATCCCTCTCACCATATGTATTAACATTATTATTTCCCTCTTTGGAATAATCCTTTTGTTCATGCCTTTGGGTGCTATCACCTTCATTATCTTGTTCTATTGCTTGGCTTGACTAACATTTACATCAACTTGAGTATAATCAAAGATTGGGTGAAATAGTAGAAATAATAGGTGTTGAATCTACCTGATGTGTTCTCTCCTGTGTACCAAATTTTGGATAATCTTTCACTTGTTCTATAACAACATTTGGACTCAACAAGATCTCATGAGCTAACTCAGATGGTAGAGCTTCATCCATCTTCTTTGGATCAGTTAGCATATGACCTTCACTCTTACTTTTAGGTTCAACCATGACACTTTCTTCATGTGACACATCCTTGGATGTGCTTACATTTGGTTTGTCTTCAATCATAGTTATGCCAGTTTGACCTTCACTTTGTTGAACTATGTTTTGAATTGTATCTGCAAGATATTTTGTGTCATCATAGATGTCCTCTTTATTATCCAACTCTACATTTTCAAGTTCATCTTTCTTCTCATCATTTGGCATCAGTCCATAGATTTTCTTCCATATAACTTTACTTTCTTCCACTACAATTTCTACTTTACTTTTCAAAATAATAAATAATCTTATTTTAGGAACAAATTTGTCATTATAGTCTCTCAAAGCTTTACTTCCATTTTTCATTGATCTTACCATATAGTTCATTAGGTATGATGTTACCTAATTATAATGATGTATACTTAAAATTCACCATCATATCAATAACTACTTCTTCAACCTTAGCCTTATCTACTTTATTCAATTTTCCATACTTCACAAACTCAAATCCAATCATGTCTACACTCTCCTTGATATTGTCATAACTCTCATCAATTGTCTGAGGTGGCTTATGTAATGCAATTCTGAAGTAATGGTGTCATCTAACTCGGTATGTTCTTCATCATCATCATTATCTTTTGGAATTATAACATTTATTCTTTGCTTCTTTGTGACTTTTCTTGGCTCAACCTCTTCTATGATATCTTTCCTCTTTGTCGAGATCTTTCCTTGAGCAGGCTTAGTAACTTTAGCAACTTCTTTATGAGGCTCAGCCACTTCTATAGTAGATGCCCTTTTCCTTACCTTGTAACTCTTTGGATTGTTAGGGCAAGCTTTGTGACTTTCTTCTTGCCTTTGCTTCCTCATGGCTTGGTGGAAGCTATTGCTTTTCCTTTATCTTCAACCTCTTCTACTTCATTAACTTCCTCTTCGTCACTTGACATGTCTTCCCCTTTTTCCCTTAGTTATCTACAATGGTTGTTCTTGTTATGCACCTTCTCAGAGTGCTCTTTCCATACTTTCTATCATGTCTTTCCTCTTCTTTTTCATCTTGGGAACATTTATCTACATTATGATTTTTACCTCGGTAATCTCATATCTATTGAATGGCTTGGCATTTTTATCAATAGGTTCAACCAATAGTGTTGCAATGGCTTTTGTAGCCTCAAAAATGTTGATTACATAGCCTAATGGCCTTAATCATGCTATTCTTGGGATAACTTCCTATAAATATGTTTTTTCCATGTCCACTGAAAAAAAGATATCATCATAATACTTGTCAACTAAGGATTTGGGGATCCTTGTCTTGTTCTTCATTTTTTTGCTTAAACTCCTCAAAATAACCATCCATGATTTCTTCAAAATTATCACCCAATTGATTAATAAAACCATTAATCTTTTGTGTGACAGGCTTCTTCTTTTTCCAAGTCACATCTCCTATTGTAAGGAAATAATTTTGAACATAAAAGAAAATTCAAACAGGAAGAGAACTAAACTTACACATACTATTCTTTGCTTTTCTAATGCTCTCCAAATTTTCAGCCAAATGCTTCAATTATAGGTCAAAAAGATCATAACTATGATCCTTCTTCACTATCTTCCATGCAACATCCATATCCATGCAAGGAACATTGTCCAGTTAGCTAGACTGGTAGAGCTTATGTGCAATAATCCTAACAATAAAATCAATCTCTGCACCTGTAATGGTTGAAATTGTCATTCCGCATTTGTTCCATTTTTTCAATGTATTATCCCCAATAACCTCCTTTCTCTGGCATCAAATGGTTTTCACCTTATTCATAATAGGATAGCCAATGACATAGTGAATGATCTACCTGGTAATCTCAAATAATTCTCTTTCAAACCACAACTGCATTTCATGGACTCAGCTCAACACAATCTTGAAGAACCCAGGGAAGTTTAGGGCATGTGTGAGCCCTTTCTCGACAATGTGCGTGTATTTATCCTTTATTCTTCCATCTACACACAACTTCTCATATGCACATCTCAGTTCAAAATTGCCAACCTCACCAATATTTTACATGTAGCATGACCTCACATTATGAATCAATATAACTTTTAGTGGAATTGAAGATAGGGCACCAAAATAATCTCCCTTTTCCACAATCTTAGGGTATGCCTTAAATTTAGGTGGATTACATACTTCATTCCTAACCAACTCAACATTACTAACCTTTATTTCCTTTGATTCCATCATCTTCTCTGCAACTAATGAGCTAGATGTTATAATCTCGATTAGGGTTTGATCACACAAAACTTTGCTTTACTCGGCTACAACATAACTACACACAAATCTACTACCAATACTACCGACATACACTAAAATCTTCTCAGAATCACTTAACCATGCACAGAAATTGCTCAGGCTCAATTTTCTCTCCAAAATATGAATGCAAAGTGATCGTAATGAATGATAAAATACATATATAGGTCAAAAATATGATTTTAGAGCCTCATTAATGTTTCATATATATAGTGGGTGCATCACAGGTTGTCTCGGTCATTACAACAAAACTTGGTAGTAACACTTCTCAAAATTCCTTCAACTGGAATCCAACCAAAGCCATGACTTGGTCATTGTTAAACAATTTTCTCATGTTTAACAATTTTCAATCTTTAATACTGACACTTAGTCATTACTGACTTTATAGCTTGGTATCCAAACACATTCACTTGGTTGATATTATTAGTTCTTCTTCATACTACAAATTTATCCTTATGCTCATTTTGACTTTTATGCTTTCAATTTGACATTTGATGTATAATTTGACAATTCAAAATACAATTCCATACTTCTTTATTTAGTTTCTGGTGGTGGAATCACCTGAACCATTGGATTGTGTGATCTCAATTGCTTTATTTTAACTGTTGCTTCATTTAGATTTCTTCTCCCAGGTTTGATTCATCTAGATTTTTACTTCTTTAGTACTAAATTTTCTCTTTCCTTTGTTCTCTTCATCACTGGGTGTTGATGCTTAGTTCCTATAGTCTCTACTTAGGTGACCGGCCTTCTGACAGTGAAATCATACCATACCAAAGTTCTTCCAATTTCCAATTCTTCCTCTGAAATGTGTTCTTACACATTTTCTTGCAATATGTCCACTCCTACCACATAATTGACAATTAACCCAAGTATTGTAATCCTATTTTATTGCATTGCTTTGTCTTTTAGGTGTCCAATTGTGTTTTGCATTAGATCTATAATCTTGTGCCTTGTGACCATACTTCTAACATGTATAGCAATAAACTTCAAATCTAGATATAATTGGTATCTTATGGATCTTTGATCTACACTCATATTCTTGGTATCCATACTCATTGAAATTAAAGCAATAACTATCACATTTGGGTTTAGGATTAAACTTACTAGTTTTGCTCCTACAAACTTTTGTTGTATGACCTGGTTTTCCACAGTGATAACATGTGGGCTTCTTTCTCTTTGGTTTTGCATTCCTTTGTTCCCCATGCTTTGGCAACTCACCTTTCTTGGTTGATGATAGGAACTTAATATAACTTAATCTAGTAATATCATTAGCTATTCTTTGTACTTTTAACTATGCATCAAGTATTCACATGCTTTCTTCATATCTCTTCATTCTTTCATGATTTCTTTTTGAGATCTCAATTTATTTTTCAATTGATTGTTTCATGATCTCATGTTTGCAATCTCTTCCACCTTGCTAGCAATTTCATGATTGGCACTTAATAACTGATTGACCATGTTAAATTGATTATGTGTCAGCCTTTGTATTTCAGTGACCCTTTGATCAAGTCTTGTAGCTATTTTCCTCTTATCTTCATCACCCATTGCCTTATCATCTTCATCTTTTCACTTATGTTCCATGACTTCACATAGTCTTACTGAGTGTGTTTCATGTTCCCTCTTTAATGCTCTTACTTCTTTATTCAATCTGTCATGCCCCAAACTTATAGGGCAAAACACAACTACAATTTTTATTTTTATTTTTTTAATTTTTTAACTAATTTGTTCGTTTTATACATATTTATACATATTTACTTAAATTTATCTATTTCCAATTATTTATTTAAATCTATTATTATTATTATTCTATTTTATTTTTTATATTTTAATTTCTTTAAGCAATATTTAATATAATGTGTGGTAATCCTCCTAGAGGACTAAACTAAGTCTACCTATGTCTCATGATTTTATTTGCCATTTTCATGTACAATTTAACCCAAGTTTTATTAGCCATGGTAGGTTCATATACTATCAACATATCTTATTTATTTAAAATATTATTATATCTATACATTTATTTATTATTTATTTATAAGATAAATATCAACTGACAAATATATATTTCTTATGCTTAGCATAACTCCTTAAATGAAACATATATGTATGTGTACTATGGTAACTACTAATATTTACTTTTCCCTAATCCAACATCTATTACATCCAAACACACACTAACATTCTACATTTGCTTATCCATTATACTAATCCTAATCCACACAAGATATTACCAAACCCCTAGACACCTACTCTCCTCTTTCTAGAACCTCACACCCCTTTCAAGGCAATGACATCAAGTTGGGCAACATTCTTTATTTCCAAGTTGGGCGCCAAGGGTGGAAGAAATTGACCCCATGTTAGATTATAGGACAAGGAAGGAAACAATAGTTTGTTGAAGCACGTACCTAGGCTTACCTTCTCTTGCAAGAAATGTGGTGCCCAATTCTAATTTTTGGGAGGCGCTTCATGATTTAATTATGCTGACTTGGTCAGCATTCCTCCCCTTACACATGCACCAAGATATGGGAAGCTACATGAGGTATGGTGCCATAAGTGTTGTGGGGTCCATTTCCCCTTACAAAATAAAATTTATTGCTGCCCTCCTCACTTTTGATATGATGGGTACCCATTTGTTGCCAAAGTCATATTTAAGGATATTACTATTTTATTGGGAGCTGATTTTTATATTAATCTGTATTTGAGTTCAATTTTTTTTTTGGATACTACCATACATTTTGCAGAATGCTAAACATGCACCTATAGGGTAAATTTTTTTTGTTGAGTTCAAACATTATCTACTCCCTTTCTATGTTATCTTACCATTATCAAGTCTGTTTGTGTGTTTATGTGACTATGTATATGTTTAGAATAGGCAACAATTAGTATTTGATTTACAGAATATAAGATTTAAGATCAACTTTTAAGTTGTTTTCATCCAAAATATCACAGTGTTGTTGTTGAGAACTCATAAGAATTAATTGTATAACACATATGAACGTCTAGCATTTAAATTCTAATTCATTTTTGTATCCCATTAAATGTTTGCTATTCAATCTAAAACAATGGAAATAATTCTAAAATCACCTCTTATACTTGATTGAATTGAACATAACTATACATCTATTATGCAAGGAAATTGAAATAATAACAAAGTTCATTGAGGGTAATCTTCCTTCATTTGCAAATACTACTATGATATAAATTTTATTTGGCAAATCTATAGAAATATGAAAGATAACTAGAACTTTTAAACATGACATCTTGTCCTCCAACACCACCACATACTTTCTACAATAAGTCACAGGATACACAAAAGGTGGTGACTCACCATAGCAAGGTTACATAAATGTGAAGACCCTTTTCTCTACACAAATGGTTCTCAATTTCTCTATTGTCAAATAAATATGAACATTACCAAGCTCATATGACCACAATAGAAAACACACATCAAGGTGGAGTTTGTATTCCCATTATCAATCCAATGACAAGGAATTTCCTCCTCTCATGCAAGGAAATCCACATACTTCCAAGTATCCAAATGCATCATAGACCTACAAAAATCAAGTAATATAGAACCATGGAGGTTCACCTCCCAACCTAGGCCTCAAGGAGGCCACCCCCGTGCTAGGGGAAACAAGGCTCAATCGGGATACAACCAAATAATATCACAATAACAAGAACCAACATGAATACCATAGTTAAACAATGCATTACAATTCCCAACCAAGGCTTGCACAATGATTCACAGATGGAATCATAAACATTAGGTGAAGGTGGGCTCTTCAAGGAGGAGAATGCCATATCCTTATGAAACAATAAAACTTGCAATTGCAATATCCCAATAAAGCTTCCAAGAAGCATGCCATAACAAGGCTTTCAATATCACATGCCTCAACAAGACTATCAACACATAGTCCTCCTCGCACTTCCTCACTTATACCTCCCATAGTACAATAGAAAGGCATATGGCTTCAATGGAGCCCATACTCCATGCAAACTATCCCCTCTCCAAGAGAAGGATTTCTCAACTTCAATGAAAAGCCCAACTAACCCCTTCACCCCAGGGCTTCTCTTCCCTCCCAAGTGTGAGTGAAGCCTTCACACCCATCACAACATTCAATCCACAATCACAATCCAAGAAAATGAAACCAAATGCAAAGAGATTCAACATGCTCACTCACACTCACCATATTTACAAACATGCACCAAATGGAAACACATAGATCCTAATGGAAACACACTTACAACTTCCATTTTCAACTTTCATGAAATGCAAGGAAACATGGCATGAAGCACTAACCTCCTTTCAAGCTATGGCTTTGAAATGAGGATGAAGATATTTTCCTGCTTGGCTTCCAAGCTTCTCCTTCCCAACCTTGTTTGTCTCTACAGTTAGAGAGTGGGTGAACAACCACTAAGGTTGACAAAAACTCCCTAAAAAGACCTCCACTTTCATCCTCACCTACCCCTCTTACCCTCTTGTACCTTTCTACCAATAAGAACTTAACCAAGTGGTGTAATGAGGGAAGAAGTCATGTGACAATCTGATTTTCGAATTGGCTTGGAAATGACTATTTTTTAGGGTCTCCTAGGTCCCCTAGACCAACTTATGATTATATTTAAACCCCCAACACATACTATTACCATGTGGATAACTTTTTTTCACAAAATTAACACTTGGGAATCACTTTAGGCTCTCTAAAGTTCCTATCAAATTATAACTTGAATTCCATCAAGAAGGTGACTCTTCCTAAAACTCTCCAAGGTGTGTTAATTGATTTCATAATGAGGATTAGGCTTAGGTTAAGTGACTTCATGCCAAAGAATCCTATTTGACATGTCATTTACACATAGACAATACAAGTGTCAAATGACACACACACACATTAAAACACTTTACACATCACGATGACATGTCTCTAATTAATCATGCTCTCTAACTATAACACTCATGCACAATCACATTACGAAATAAACACAATACAATGAGGTTTTGAATCTTCCAAAGATTCACCTTGGCTTTACTGTGATCACATAAGATTGAACCTTGTTTCCCCAATTATCTCCATGGTTCAACTTTCCTACACACTCAACTTAAACATTAGTAGCCCAATAAAATAATATACAAATACATACAGATAAGTGCAGAATAAATCCAATGTCTCATAATTCATGTTAACATATACATTTAACTTCATCTAATCATTTCCGTTCTAAATACTATAAAAAGAAGCATTGTAATGTCATATTCATTTAACTTTCATCTAAGTACATATATAATTAACTTTCATTTGATTCATATTCAAAACATTGCAATATCAACATATGGGTATCAACATTTATCTTTCTTATCATAATGAAATTACCGTTCTAAGTACTATCACCATTCTTATAATCATTAAACGATCAAAACATATGAAATGGATTTCAGTATATATGTCTTAATTGAAAATCACTAATATGCAGACTTGTTAACTAGTATCCTTTCAATCAAGTTAAACATATTGACATTCCTAGCAATATCCCTTTATCACATTATGAGGGGTTTGTGAGTAAGTTTCTAGGGTTAATTCCTCAAACTGTTAGAATGTTTCCATAATTGTGTCATCGTAGTTTAAACCCAATTTTTGAATGTAATCATATGTCTTGTTGTCATTTTAACCTACATTCATTGTTATCTCTTAGAAGAGAAAATGCTAATTCATCTTCCCTAATTTGGCTAGCGAATAGTTCTGTAAATCCTTTGATTGAGTCCCTAGATTGAACATATAGAGTTTCATTTTCAGGTGATCTTAGTTATTCCATCTAAAGTTATTTAATGGTTATTAAACTTATAATAACCAAAGTCTACTTAGTCTCTAATAGGATCTCATAAATAATTATTAGTAACAAAAATGTCCATCATAATCTAATTAACTCCTAATCACATTCATTTTATTAAATCTATAATAGGGTACTAGTGCGGGTCTTACACAGTCTGATGTTCTTTTCCAATAGATTTTTTTTTACCGTAGACACCTAAATTTGATTATACCGCTTTGGTAATCTAATTTAGCCATCTCTAAAGGTATCATTAATTAAATTCCTATTTAATTAATCCTTTGCCATCCCCTAGCCGATTAATTTAATTAACCATCTATAGTCCTAATTGATAAATCAAATAACCTATTATTTATCAATTAAATCCTATTCTTCTATCTAATTCCAAAAATCCCCATTTATTAAATAAATCCATTTGATAAATAAAATCCTCAAATCCAAAAACCCCTAACTTATCCCTAATCCTCCATTTAGCCTAATCCACCCCATCCACCCATACTAACCAAGCTTAGCCACTAACTCACCCACCCTCATTAATGCCATCCACTTGCACATCTCTAACATTCTTAATCTAATCCTAAACCCAAGCCTAATCCACCCCTTAATGATGTCACATTCCCTAAACAATTTTAAGACTTTCCTAAACCAAACCAAAGTCTCCCCTCAAAAATCCCAACCACCAAGTCATGAGTGCTCTTACAAACCATAAAAGACTCTTACAATCCCACTCGTGACTCTTACATCCATCTTCCACACTCTTCCCTCTTTCACACTCATTCCTCTTACATACTCAACCCCACTCATTATGCCTTTAACCAACCCCTTACCCTACCCTCTCACACTCATCCTCCTTGTGACAAGTGTCACCTTCCCATTGGTGCTAAACAAGCACAATCCATGTGCTCCCCTTTGAGTGCATCTTAGCCCTCCTTAACCATCTCCCCATCCTTGAATCTAAGCCCTCCATCCCTCTACCCCTTGGCCTATAAATTGAATCCCATCTCAAGCCATTTCATCAACAATCTTTGAGCTAAAGTTACCATGCTATTTTGAGAACCAAAGCCATCAATCTTACCCTTATAATGCCAAATTGAGAGCTCACAAAGCTACCAATTTTCCATTACCCACATCCATTGAAGCAGCTTTTGAGCATCTTGAGCATACATCCACATCAAAAGGACACATCTACAGAATTAAGAAAGCATGGAGTGTTTTCTCTTGTGAGGTTTGCACTTTTTGTTTTCTTTTCTTTGTCTAAACATATATGTGAATTTATTTTTTAGTTTGTGAATGTTTCTCTTATTCTAAATGTTCTTTGCACACTAAAAATCTTGTTCTACATTTTGGCACACCCGGTGGGACCCCACTATGGGTCATTTAATCATCAATTTCGATCTATATGTTATTTTTCTAAAAATCTAATGTTTCTTGTTGTTTGAGTGAGTTGTAGGGTGTTTTTCTTGTTTTTGCAGGTTAAAGAACGCACTTAGGAAGAAGACATACCCTCAAAAAATCAAAAATAACAAAAAAAAAAAAATTGGAAAAAATTGGAAAAAATCCGCATTTTTCAGCTCTCTTTTTTCGCGCAATGTCATCTCCGCAGTTTGGCGTCTGCGCCTGCAAACTGTCGTCTCTGCAACCAAATTGTCATCTGCGTAGTTTGGCATCTCTGACTGTCGTCTTCGCAACCTGAACTGTCGTCTCTGCTGCCGCCATCGTCTCGGCAAATTAGCGTCTCCGTAGATCAACGTCTCTGCAGTTGGAGCACACATGGAACCACTAACCATGTTTCTTGCAAGTTCTCATGTTGCTAAAAAATGAACTTGAATGTTTAACCATTTTTCTTTGAATGCATGTTGCTAAAAAATGAACTTGAATGGTTAAACACATTTTCCATTGAATGAATGTTGCTCAAAAGACACTCTTGAATGCCATGGATTAAAATCATTTTTTTTTGGAATGCATGCTTAAAACAAACAAATCCAATCTTGAATGCCAAGGATCAATTAACCATTGCAATATCAAACACTTCATTTGGAGCTTCTAAAATTGAACAAAACAAATCTCTCTTTCACATGCAATTTAGGTAAACTTTGATTTTTGGACAATTAAGAAACTTTGTTAAGTTAAATACAAATTTGCAAGAATCAATTTGAGTAGTTCCTTGGACTCACCTCTTTTCTAATCACCCATCAATTCAACCATTGGTTGCAATCTCAGCGCCATTTATGGGGATGGGTCTATTTGAAAAAGGTGTTAAATGTTCCACAATCTAACTAACTCACTTGGTCTTTGAATGTTTGCTTTAACTTTATCAAAATTCTTAAATGACCAAAACTCTAGATTAAATCGATCACACTTCAAGTTTGGGCACTAAAATTGAACAACAACTGACGTGGAGAGCCTTCGGGCGCACGCTTGAAATCGAATCTCACACACTTTTGTTTTGGGCTTAAAACAAACTCACACTCAATCTTGAATGCCTTAAAGAAAATTAATCGATACTTGACGTGGAGGGCCTCCGGGCGCACAAGTTTGCTTTTGTTGACCCTAACTTTTCTTATTGTTTGCATTCTTTGATCGATTTACTTTTGTTGGCGCTTCAAGTTGGAATTGAACATTGTCTCTTAAACATGAGTGCTTGCAAAGTCTAGATTAGCACACATAAGAGTTAGTTGGTAAAAGAACAAGCGTGTTTTTTTGCCCAAGGTCATCCAAGTCTTCTCTCCCCTTGTCGTCTTTCGAGGCCATCTTGGGTGCATAAGATTAGGATCCAAAACCTTGTTTCTTTTTAGGAGGCCAGCTTGGGGATTTCATCACCCCTTGGATGACCTCAACTCCAGCGTCTCGCCGGAGTATAAGAATCGAGAGGTGAATCGAAAGACACCTCTCTTGGGATCAAGATTTTTTCATTCGGGCTAAGCCTCAAGGAACTTTATACCCTTGAGAAGTGAAAGAGGAGAAGTGGGTTACCGCTCCTCTCGGCTGTCTGACATCTTTTTGGTCTCATCTACGGATTTGGGCCTCACGTACCTTGTGTATATCAAGGACTCCCTAGCTAAACCAACTGTTAGCCTTGCAGAAAACCATTTAGGGTGTTAATGTGTTTGGAGTGATTGATTGAAACATTTGTAGAACGTACACACTCCTCGGCACAAGTATCACATTCTGAGAACCACAAACTTCTATCTGGGTGTTTCTATCTATTGCTTGATTTTATTTTACTTGTTGAATGAATGTTTGCCAAACTTGGTCAATCCTAGCTTAGGACACACTTAGCGTAGTCACTGCCTATTTTAGAAGTTGAACAAGTTGAAGCAAAACAATTGAGATCTCTCAAAGCCAAGAAAACTCAGGAATTTATGTCGGAACAACCCAAACCCAAACAGAAGTTTCACAAGGTCAAACTCAAGCCATCTCTAGCATACCAAGAACTTTCAGCCAAGAGAAAGGAAATAACACCAAGCCCACGAATTTCCAAACTCCACAAAGCAGAGGACAAAGCTACTGACGAAGCACTTCAAGAGGCCTGGTTAGAGCGCACCATCAAATTTAGCCAACATCCAGGAGTTAATCCTGCTTATGCCTTACCAACTAGGCATGATTTCTATGATTAAACACCCTTGTTTCTCCACATCTTCTTGGATAAGCTTCACTTTAGAGTCATCTTTGTAGAAAAGCCAGCCATCTTAGGCTATCCCCTTAAACATTATTAGCTCATCTATCTCATTTAGAATCAAACCATCTAGCTAGCAATCCAAAAACATTTGCATCCAAGCCTTCAAAATTGTTGTCACCTTGCCAAAAGTTTGCCATTCCTAAAATCTTTCAAATCCACCAATCTCACCAATGTTATCCCTTTGACAGAGCTTTGTCTAGGGTAATCTAGCTTTTGTCACTTGTTATCCCTCATCACCTTGAGCTAAAGGTTGGGATCCACAAGTGGTCAATCTCGTGTTCTTCCTAAAGGATCATCAGTCTATCCTTAAGTTGACACAATCACCACCAAGCTTGCACATAGGAAAGCAGACCTTTTGTGCTTTGGCAACATATCTTTGAAGTTAGAATCCCCAACCCAATCCTCCTTAGGTTTTGTCATATAGCTTTGCCTCAACCTAGGAAATCATTTGCATAGAGAAGCCTTCCCCCTTTTGCATCCACCAGCATTTGTTGCATCTCATCCCTAGGAGCATTTTCATGCCACCCGTCACTCGCTTAGCCAAGAAGAAAGAAACAATGGAGCCCTATCATTTGGATTGAACGGCCTCACCCCCCTTGAGCATTTAGCCATCCTTCAGCCCAGAGAAAGCTATGCCATCACCTACTGACATTGAAGCTTTCATGAACCAACCAGGAAATGCAGTATTGGTAAACGCCATTATAGACAAGAACAAAGAGACAATCATGGCTAATTTTCGAAGGGACAATGTAGGAACCTTTGACTTTGGAAGACCCCCTCCATTATCAGATCCATCTCACCCATTGTTTGGGCAGCTGCCACCACCCATAGGCTCTTATGATCCAAATTATCCTCAATATATGCCAAAAGAAGAGCCTCCAGCCAATCCATATGATCCAACAGACCCAAACATACCATCATCCACCCAAGTTGAAATCTCCATGCCACAAGCCAACCCAGCCACCACCACTCCATCCTTGGTTCATACCTCTCCACTCCAAACCCCCTTTACCCAAAACACCTCACCGTTCACTCCCTTCACTATTGTTGTTGTTGCTCCCCAACACAACCTTCCCAATCCACCCATCTCCCAAATTAGTGCTAGCATCTTTGGCCAAACTCAACAATATACAACAGGGATGCCACCCATGGGGCCAAGTAATCAACCTTTCATCACCCCTAGCTTGTTCACCACAGCCCAAAGCACAATCCCATCATTTCCATTAGGTCTTGGGAGCTCAATACCATTAGCCACAAATCCACAAGCTACTACCCTCACTCCACAAAGCTATCAAATCCCACAAGCTACTGCCAATTTTTTGCCAAGCTCGCAAGTGACCCCAGCTCTCGCCACCACTCTACCAAGCTTCCAGATCCAGCCACAAAGCTATCAAACCCCATCAGTTCCATTCCCAAGCTTTCAATTCCCACCACCTCCACCACCAACTAATCCATTACCCCCTATTACCAACTACTTTTCAATGCCACTCCTGGGAGGTAATCCACCACCCCAGCCAACCACCAATTATTTGTAGATACCATCCCAAATGGGGGCACAACCCACATATATTGGTCAAACCCCAAAAGCCCCCCGATCCTTTCCCCAAGCTTCACAACCATCTTATACCTTACCTCCACAAAGCCATTCATTTATCCCACAGCCAGCTTATGTTCCTCAATCCCAACCTCAAATCCCATATCAACAGCAAGCCTCGCAGCAAATGTAGCAATATGCGCCACCTCCCCCTCAACAACCCGTCATCCACCATGCAGCTGCCCAAACAATGTACAATCCCTATCAACAAATCCCTCACAGCCATCCATATTTAGTGGCCCCATCTAGTGCATACCTACCTCAAGGCACTCCTACATTGGGGGCACCCCAACCATCACCTATCAATTCAGAATGGGAGCAAATGAATACAGATCTGAAAGCCATCCAAGAAGGGAATGATCCGAAGACATTCAAGTTTGAGAATGTGTGTCCTTACCCATTTGACAGAGCCATTACCATGACACCATTTCCCAAACACTTTGAGGTACCCAAATTTGACAAATTCAAAGGAAAAGGAGACCTTGTCACACATATCAAAGAATTTTACATGCATTGCCAGGACGTGGCATACAATGGTGTCTTTCTCTTGTGCCTTTTTCCCAAAAGCTTGGCTGGACTAGCTCTAGAATGGTTTTACAGAATCCCCTATGGCACAATTAAAAACTTTGCTGAATTATCTGAGGCATTCGTAACCCAATATGCCCATCTTGTTGAAACAGAGCTATCAATAGTTGATCTTGTCCACACCAAGCAAAAAGGTGGAGAAAGCCTTGCCGAATACCTACAAAGATGGAAAACCCTTACCACCCGCATATCCTGCACCTTGCCAGAATGCCATGTGGTGAAAATGTTTATTGATAATGCCCATCCCAGTTTGGCTCACCACATGACCATGAACTGTCTGCAGACCTATAAGGATATCAAAGAGAAAGGAATGATCCTTGAGCAAGGACTCATTAAAGATGGTGTGGTCAAGATTTACAAAGAGGCCAACCAAAATCAATCATATTCCAATGACAAGTCTAGGTATTGGAACAAAAACAAGCATGTTGCAACATATGGGGTTACTGACACAAGACATGTGAATATTGTTGGTCCTTCTCAAAACCAGTCTAACCCACCATATCAACCAAACAACCAACAAGCTATCAATTACCAACAACAGAATAACCAAAGCTATCAAAACCACAACACAAGACCCAACTTTCAATGGTCTAACAATCAAGTTAATGTCATCAATGTAGCTGCAGGGCAAAAACCCAGACTCCAACCTACACCTAGAAACTATACGCCCCTTGGTGAGCCATTGGATGTCATTTTTGAGAAATTGGCTAAGGAAAACCTCATTAAATTTCCTCCTACCCAGCAAATCAATCCAAGCCAATCCAAAGCTGCATGGTACAAGGACAATGAGTATTGCAAGTTCCATAGGGTAAATGGTCACACCACCCTCAGATGCATGAAACTGAAAGATTATGTGCAGGACCTCATCGATCGGAAAGAAATCACTGTTGGTGCCCAAACCTCTCCCAATGCAGGCTTATAGATTTATCAAAATGTTTTTCCTCCACACAACAACCAAAATCCTGGAAAAGCACCTATCCAAAACAACACCAACAACCACCAGCCAAACCAACAGCATGGGAAGAACAATGACCACACTTCATCCTATATAGACTATGGTAGCCTTATAGGTTGTATATCTGAGAAAGAGCCTTCTATCAATGTTATCAATATTTGAGGACCAGACAATAAGTGTGCAGTTACCACTCGAAGAGCGTGATTTAACATCGCAGGCCCACCAGTTTCATCAGCACCATTAGCTCCATCAAAAAGCTGGTACAATATCTTGGAACACCTTGGGAACATGCCAGCCCAAATCTCCATTTTAGACCTTCTCCGCACTAGTCCTGTATACAAAGAAATCCTTGATAGTGCTCTCATAGAATCCCGTGTCCCTTCTGATATCAATGCTACTGATTTTCGTAATCTTGTTGGACACCTATCCTCCTCATGTGCCCTATCATTCAAACCCACTGACATACCCACAGTCGAGCCAGATCACACCCTTCCGCTTCGCATAGCCATCATGGTATCCAATTTTGCTGTGAAAAGAGTAATGATAGATAATGGATCAGCCTTGAATATTTGCACCCTAAAATTCATAAAACAAGCTGGGTATATAGAGGCACATATGATCAGTGAAGTTATCACCATCAAAGCTTATGACAACTTGGAAAGAACCACAGAAGGAACTATTTTGCTACCAATCAAGGTTGGGCCGGTCATCCAAGAGACAATTTGCCATGTTGTTGATCTAAACCTACCATTTAACATCCTCCTCGATCGCCCATGGATTCATGCTATGAAGGCCATTCCATCCACCTACCATCAGTGCATCAAATTTTCGCATCAGGGCACTGAGGTGACCATCCATGTCGATCCAAAACCCTTTGCTTACTGCAATGCGGTTGAAGCTTCATATACAAACCATTGCCCTGGAATAGACATCAGCACAGCCATCGCCAGCTCATCCCACACTTGTAATGATGCAGAAACTATCCTCGCCTCCACCCTATCTACCGTAAAGATCAACAACAAAGGTTGTGGAGAATATAGTCTATTAGATGCATTTGCTGTCAAAGCAATCCCACTTGATCCACATACCCATGGACGGTCGACATATCACAAAGCTAGGGAGATTCCACCTCCTCGATACAAATAGTTTGGCCCAACCACCTTTGTGTCCTCAAAAACCCCTCTTCATGAAGAGCTCACTCTAGATATCAACAATTGGTTACATAAGGATGCACCTCCAAGAAATCAAGCTCGCCTTGATCACTTCAACCAGAAGTATCCCCAAGAACATAAGCTCATCACTGAAAAATGGAACTATCAAGGTGGTGAACTAGGACCAAAAGAAAGGGGCATGCAATGTCCCATCAAAGCACATAAGTGGGAAACGAAGTCAGGTCTTGGCTTTGGCATACCCACAACTGGGGGCACCAACGAGAACGGTCACGCTTTTTCAAACATCCACCGCGACCTTGTCGAAATTGAAGGCATTCTTGAGGAAGTTGAAAAGAGAGCCTACGACGATATCCCAGACCAAATCTTCCTAGGAGACTCTGTTCTCCGAGAACTATCCATCCATCTCATTGACCTACCACTCACCCATTCACAACTCATAGATTGGGACCAGCCAAGTGTCATACACATTGATGAGTTCGCATCAGAGGAAGCACTTCTAAGATTCATGGGAGCTGAAACACCTCACAAGCAGACAAAGCCAGATTCTGCGTATATCTATAAGCTAGATCCCAAGGGGTATTTTAGAGAAAATCCCCAACCTAGTTCTGATACACCAAAAACTGGAACTAAGGTAAATCCAAGACTAGCTAAGGCAGCGAAGAGAACCCCTCAGCAAGAAAATCCAGAGCCATAAGAAGAACATGAGGATTTAGTATTGTCTCCTCAAGATAATCGACTAGAGGTGTCATCTATTCTAATAGAGGATACTAGAGAAGTCAACACCGGTTCTTTAGAGATCCCTATACTTGTTCACATTGTTGCATCCCTATCACAAGACCAAGCCGACCTCCTCTTTGAGGTCTTAAGAGAGAATATTGGCCGATTTGCATGGTCATATCGGGACATGCCAGGATTGGATCCAAAGCTTGTAGTTCACCATCTTGCAGTCGACCCAAAGATCAAGCCTGTCAGACAAAAGCTTAGAAAAATGCACCCCAAGGTGGCATTACTGGTCAAAGCTAAATTAGAAAGAATGTTAGCTGCTAAGGTTATCCGACCTATCGACTACTCAAAGTGGATCTCCAACATGGTCCCTGTCACTAAGCCTTCTGGTGACATCAGAATCTGCACTGATTTCAGAGATCTTAACAAAGCTTGTCCAAAGGATGATTTTCCCTTGCCCAACATAGATATGATTGTAGATCTTACAGCTGGACATAAAATTCTATCCCTTATGGATGGATTTTTTGGGTATAATCAGATCAAGATTACAGAAGAGGATCAGCATAAGACAGCATTCACTACCCCTTGGGGAACCTTTTGCTACACCATGATGCCTTTTGGCCTAAAAAATGCTGGGGCTACCTATCAAAGAGCAATGACAGCCATTTTCCATGATCTTATCCATAGCATTTTGGAAGATTATGTGGATGATATCCTAGTCAAATCTCACACCTTCATGGATCATCTCGCTGACCTAGAGAAAGTCTTTGATAGGTTAGCCCAATATCATCTCATGTTGAATCCCAAGAAGTGTGTCTTTGGGATCACATCTAGCAAGCTTCTAGGCTTCATAGTCTCTAAATGAGGTATAGAGATCGACCCCAAGAAGGTCAAGGCTATCTTAGACATGCCTCCTCCCCAGACACTGCGACAACTTCGCTCTCTTCAAGGAAAGCTCCAATCCGTTTGGCGCTTCATCTCCCAGCTTGCAGATAAGTGTACACCATTTTCACATTTACTAAAGAAGGATGAAAACTTCAAGTGGGATCCTTTATGTCAGTGTAGCTTCGATCAGCTCAAGTAGTATTTCACCAATCCCCCTATCTTGGTTCCACCAGTTCCTAGTCGTCCCTTGATCTTATACATATCAACAACATCTACTGCTCTAGAGGCACTTCTAGCACAGCTTGATGACTACAGCAGAGAAAGAGCCATCTACTATATCAGTAGAACCCTAGTTGGTTATGAACTCAATTATACTCCTATGGAAAAAGCTTGTTTGGCAGTTGTTTTCTCAACTCAAAAGCTTCGCCACTACATGCTAAGTCATACCATCCAACTAGTCTCCAAAATTGATCCTATCAAGTATATGTTCTCTAGAATAGCACTCACAGGACGACTAGCAAAATGGGTTATGCTACTAAGTGAGTTTGACATCCAGTATGTGGACAGAAAGGCAATCAAAGGGCAAGCTATAGCAGATCACCTAGCTGATGCACCTCTAATAGATGCATGTCCTTTGATCACAGAATTTCCAAATGAGCATATCTGTCTAATTGAAGAACAGCCCCCATGAAAACTTTATTTTGATGGCTCGTACACCTCTCATGGATCAGGGGCAGGAATATTGTTGGTTACACCTCAAGGAGATTACATTCCAAAAGCCTTCAAGCTACAATTCCCTAGCACCAACAATATAGCAGAATATGAGGCTCTCATAGCAGGATTAAAGATAGCAGTCGAATGGAACATCACTGAGTTACAAATCTTTGGCAATTCTTAGCTCATCATCAAGCAAGTCCTAAATGAATATCAAACCAAAGATGAAAAACTATTACCCTACAAAGAGCTAGTTGATCAACTAACCCAGCATTTTACAAAGCTTCAGTTTACACAAGTGCCATGAATGCAGAATAAGGCAGCAGATGCCATGGCCACTATCGGCTCACTCTTGGAAATTCCCCAACAAGCTACGCAGTATGAGTTTTTAGTTGAGCAGCTCCTCACACCTGCCTATGCAAATGAGGATTCAAACCGTGTTTGTATCTTGGTTGGTCCCCAATCCCCTTGGTACCATGAAATTCACGCTTACCTTAACGATGGTATCATATCCCCTCAGCTCACACGTACCCAACACCAGAACCTCATCCAAAAATCATCCTGATATGTTATCATAGCAAATAGCCTTTATCGTCGAGGTTATCACGATACTCTCTCTCAATGTTTAGATAAAAATGAGGCCGCAATGACATTAAAAGAAGTACACTCTGAACTTTGCGGTGCCCACATGAGTGGTATTGTCCTAGCATGACAAATCCTTAGAGTAGGCTACTATTGGCCTACCATTGAAGAAGACTCCTGTGACTTTGTCAGAAAGTGTCTCCCATGTCAGCAGCATGCAAATCTTGTGCATGCTCCAGCACAAGATCTACAGCCTATTGCACCACCTTGGCCTTTCGCTTGTTGGGGCCTTGATCTAGTTGGAACTATCACACCCCTCTCATCTGATGGACATAAATGGATAATAATAGCTACAGACTATTTCACTAAGTGGGTGGAAGTAGTCCCCCTAGTCTCAGCTACAGGAGTTTAGGTCTCCAAGTTCATCTTGTACCACATTGTTTGCCGCTTCGGCATCCCATCCACCATCTTCACTGACCACGGAGGTAACTTTGAAAATCTCAACATGGAAGAATTATGCACTTCCCTCCACATCCATCACCGCTTTTCTAGCCCATATTTCCCACAAGGTAACGGCCAGGCAGAGGCAACTAACAAAACCCTCCTCAAAATCCTAAAGAAAGTTGTCAATGATTTCGGCCGCGATTGGCACCTACAAATAAATTTGGCTCTATGGGCCTATCGAACTTCCTTCCATACATCCATAGGCACAACTCCATACTCCCTAGTCTATGGTGTCGAAGCGGTATTACCTATAGAAGTTGAACTTCCCTCACTACGCATATCTTTGCGAGGGCAAATATCAGATGAAGAATATAGAGTAGCTCGACTCACCTAGCTAGATCTCTTAGATGAGAAGAGACAACAAGCCTATGACCATCTCACAGTCTACCAAACTCGTCTCAAAAGAAATTGCAACAAAAAGGTGCTCCCACGACACTTTCAGCCAGGTGACATGGTCCTCAAAGAAAACATGAAAGTCCAAGCAGATCGAGAAAAGAAAGGCAAGTTTGAACCCACATGGCTCGGTCCTTATGTTGTCACTGCATCCTTTGGCTCCGAAGCCTATCAGTTATCTACACCAAAAGGGGAACTCTTGAATGATCCTACTAACATCATTCATCTCAAGAAGTTCTATGCTTGAAGATCCTTGGTATACCCAGCTTTTGAAAAATACAAAAAAATAGTAAAGAGAAATAAGCGTCCAATGGTGAAAACTTGGCAATTCAGGCGCCTTGGATAGGTACCTTGGTGAAAACTTGGTAATTCAGGCGCCTTGTGTACTAAAGACTAATCCATTATCTATCACTATCCTATCCCTCATCCATCCACCCACCATCCCATAAAATACCTGCTTGTTCCCTTGGTGTTCCAACCAAATATCCAAAATCTGATGGAGCTTGTAAATACCTCCCGTACAGCTTGTAAAATCTTGTACCTCAGCTTGTAAAAACTTGTACCAAAGCTTGTATTATACCTTGTAAATCTTGTACCATACCTTGTATATCTGAATCTTGTCCAAAGCTTGTACCATATTCCAGCTTGTAAATAATCTTGTATCCTATCACGTGCACACACAAAACCCCATTTTCACTTAAGCTTTTCACAAACCATCTACCTATCCACCTATCAACTATTGCAGACATCCCACCCTTCATCAACATTTCCATCTCACAAAACCAAAACATGAACAAAAACTTGTACATTTGTAACATATCTTGGTCCATCAGCTTGTACATCCTCTTTAGCTTAGTACCATTGTATCTATCCAGCTTTCGTGTCAATTCATCCTTGATCAGCATCTTGCACACATTGCACATCTTGGTTAGCTATTCCAATGCATCCTTTAGCTAGATTTCCTATCACCAAAGTGTTATCCTTCTTAGTTCAGCTTGCCAGACGCATCCCTCATCCAAATCCACCAGCTTAGGTGCTCTCCGATAGGTCCTTGCAGGATATAGCTTTCCTCATGTCTGAGCTTGGTCTGTTAGTACCTCGTCCTACCCATCTCGTTGGCAAACGGTTCTCTTTTGGATTTTCGCTTTCTTTTGATTTGGGATCTTCCCTTTTGGGTCTTGAAATACCTTTTCCAAGCAATCTCCTTGTTCCCTCCTGAAGGTTGCCACGATCTTCCATATCATGGTATGCTATGAATGGGGCAATCAGAGTGTGAGGTCTTGATCATGTCTTTCGCTTGTTTTCTTTTTCTGCTTGTGGGTTACCTTGTGCCGTTTCCACACTGCTTCCTCTGGGATTCATGTGTGATACTGGGGCAATCCTTGTGTGTTTGTTTCGAGTCAGTTTGTCAGTCCTCTGGACGGTTGGTGAAAAGGCCTTGATGTTCTTGGTAACCTTGGCAATTAACCAACAGTCCTATAGCAAATCTAGTGCTCAACTACATGGTGGTACTTCTCTTTGAAGTATCCCCCCGCTCAAAAAGCTTCAATGGATTCCCTTCATCTCCATTATCCCCCATCCATATCCAGCACCTATCCCAGCTTATGCATCAGTATCTCTTTGAATCACTCCTCATGCTTAGCTTTAGGGATCCACAATCCTAGTCTTAGGGATCCACCAATCAAATCAATCCACCAAGCCTCATTTTTCGAGATCCACAATCCTAGTCCTAGGGATCTCCGAAACCCATCTTCCACCAATTTGACTCTTTGAAATCCTATTGCATCAGCTTTATCATTCCATCATCCATCTCCCTACCATGGATTCCTTTTATGGCACTCCGCTCCTCCATCCTCCCCCCAATCCTAGAAAGTCTTAAGCTTTCTTTACTATTGTGCATTTGATCATTCTCCCGTAGTGAGAGTTTGAGCTAATTCAGCCCCTCCTCTTTTCCAATCTGTGTCTCTGCTCGTCTCAATTTTTTTGTACTTTTCAAGAAGTCATCGAGCCTCATTTCTCTCCCCATCGCCTTCTTGAGGGGGCATCATCTAAGTCTAGTCTCTCCTCTTCTTATCTGAGACTGGGGCAACCTTGTTGCTAAAACATCTTCCTCATGTCGTCTTCATTCAAACTTCTTTGAAATAGTGTTGTCTCAACACTATGTCAAAGAGGGGAAAAATGTAGACACCTAAATTTGATTATACCACTTTGGTAATCTAATTTAGCCATCTCTAAAGGCATCATTACTTAAATTCCTATTTAATTAATCCTTTGCCATCCCCTAGCTGATTAATTTAATTAATCATCTATAGTCCTAATTGATAAATCAAATAACCTATTATTTATCAATTAAATCCTATTCTTCTATCTAATTCCAAAAATCCCCATTTATTAAATAAATCCATTTGATAAATAAAATCCTCAAATCCAAAAACCCCTAACTTATCCCTAATCCTCCATTTAGCCTAATCCACCCCATCCACCCATACTAACCAAGCTTAGCCACTAACTCACCCACCCTCATTAATGCCATCCACTTGCACATCTCTAACATTCCTAATCTAATCCTAAACCCAAGCCTAATCCACCCCTTAATGATGTCACATTCCCTAAACAAGTTTAAGACTTTCCTAAACCAAACCAAAGTCTCCCCTCAAAAATCCCAACCACCAAGTCATGAGTGCTCTTACAAACCATAAAAGACTCTTACAAGCCCACTCATGACTCTTACATCCATCTTCCACACTCTTCCCTCTTCCACACTCATTCCTCTTACATACTCAACCCCACTCATCATGCCTTTAACCAAACCCTTACCCTACCCTCTCACACTCATCCTCCTTGTGACAAGTGTCACCTTCCCATTGGTGCTAAACAAGCACAATCCATGTGCTCCCCTTTGAGTGCATCTTAGCCCTCCTTAACCATCTCCCCATCCTTGAATCTAAGCCCTCCATCCCTCTACCCCTTGGCCTATAAATTGAATCCCATCTCAAGCCATTTCATCAACAATCTTTGAGCTAAAGTTACCATGCTATTTTGAGAACCAAAGCCATCAATCTAACCCTTATAATGCCAAATTGACAACTCACAAAGCTACCAATTTTCCATTACCCACATCCATTGAAGCAGCTTTTGAGCATCTTGAGCATACATCCACATCAAAAGGACACATCTACAGAATCAAGAAAGCATGGAGTGTTTTCTCTTGTGAGGTTTGCACTTTTTGTTTGTTTTTCTTTGTCTAAACATATATGTGAATTTAGTTTTTAGTTTGTGAATGTTTTTGTTATTCTAAATGTTCTTTGCACACTAAAAATCTTGTTCTACAATTACTACATCCAATTAATTATATATGCCTTCATCACATATGTCTTCAATGCTTTCTTCTTGGTATTGTGTGTCATTTTTCTAGATTTCCATCTCCTTCCTCCTTTTCAAGGATTTCCTCAGTTCCTCATTTGTAGCCTTAACCTATTCCAATGCAATCTAAAAATCAAGCTTCTAATTTTTAATCACCTTCCCCAGTTTGTAGGCTTCCATCCCCAAGACCTTTGACTCTCAAGTGGTTTGAATTATTGCTTAAAGAACTAAGCTTTAATACCAATTGTTAGAATTCTAATGGGGAAGTGAGATGTTGAGAAGGCAGGGGGTGAATTAGGATATCCAAAAACTTTTGCCACTTCAAACATTAACGATACTAAACATAATTCACCATACACCTCAATAACATTAACCTTGTATGTAATCAACCATACAATATCATGTAATAACATATCTAACATTTACTAACATGATCAAAATACATAAGTAAGTAAACAACACTTAAAACAAGATTTGGTAACACGAAAACCCTCCCATGTGAAGGTAAAACTGCAGTGGGGATAGAACCCATAAAGTTTTCACTACTATAGTAATAAAGTGCTTGTTAGGGCTACAATTTGATCACTTATGATGATCTACCTTGTAACGAGTCTTCTCTTCTAAAAGAGTATAAGATTGTTAAGTCTACCTTTATAAATGGATTTAAGCTTCACAAGTAAGTGAGTACTCTAGGATATTTACAATAGGTCTGTTAGGACCACTTTATTTAGAGATTCACTTGTTAGAATGTAACAATACCATGATCCTTTAGTTTGCATTGATTTTCTAATAACATATCTTCTCTCTCCAATATTTGATCACCTCAATGTGATTGTTCTACAATATCTACTCAGTACACTGCTCGATCGTCTTTAGTTCTTCAACACTTGATACTCACTAATTCTCTTTCAGCTTTGCATACATGCATTCCTCCAACTTACAACTTATATATTCAACCTTGAAACCCTACTTATATATCCATCTTAAGAATCTTCTAGATCATAATCAAAAATTGTCATTCATCCTTTTCCCGCTTAAGCTTTCCTATTTTCCAAAAAAAAAATTATACTACATAGAGATTAGTGATATTAGATTATAGATGCAATAAGATCCTTGATCTTAGAAACATGTCACATACTCAAAAAAATTGTTTACATAAGATTTTCTACCATTCCAAACTCATATATACAAACTGCATAACTCAACACATATAATGCTTGATTCTTCATGTTGATCCTCAACATATATTATACTTAACTTAAATTGTTTCCTCGTTGAATGACTCAGCTCATGTGGCACTTAACTTATATCATGTGTTACCTTCCAGATAGCTCAGAAACTATTAAATGCTTGACAACTATTATGTGCTCAACACATATTGAACTTGTGCACTTTTACTCTTTGTAGCTCAGCCTTTGTTGTGGCTCGGTCATAGTGTTGGCTAACCAACTCTACCATGTAAATGACTAAGTGTTTTAAATTAATAGACAATACCAAGATTTCCTTTAGGGTCAACAATTAACTCATTTTTCCTTACATTATCGAGTATCAGTAAACTTACTTAGTTCTTGTTGATCTTAAATTTAGTTATTATCGAGTTACACTAAACTTTAAAACATGTATAAAATAATTTGCAACACAATTAAAATTCACATAATTGACACCATGATTTTAACATGGAAACCTTGTGAAGGGAAATACCACTTGGGACCGACAACCCTAAATTTTCACTCTTCTTCAATGAACTCTGCTAGGAGACAACCTTGTAAAAGGGTACATACACATTGCTAATGTGACATTGTTAGAGGATTTCAGCAAAAAATCATCTAAACCTTATCATTCCTTGTTCTCGACTAAAAAGAGTAGCCTAATTTAAAGGACTTACAAACACCACTAATCGATGTTACCATATAGGATTTTATAGACTTGTTAGATCCACTCAATACTTCCAAGATTTTCTACTATAATGGTTGAATAGTAATAGTATAAATTATCTGTTAAGAATAGAAACTACCTTTTCTTGTTCAGATATATGTCATTTTCTCTTTCTTCTTCTCTTTACTCACCAACTTATTCATACCTTCACCAATTCTACATCTTTCCTCTACTCTGCTTGGTTCACTTGGCTCAACATTTTACTCTTCTTCAACTTTGAACTTGCAGTAACTTGACTCTCCAACATAATCACCTTCTAACCAACAACATGAAGTCAATAGCCTAAAAAATTATTGTTCTCCTTCTTAAATAGTTTTCTCAATGCTTCCAAATCTTTCCATCTTTTGTTTCTTAATTGTTGATCTTAGGTTCATGTTAAATTTCCAGATTCAAAAACTTCATACAATGAATCTAGACATTCAAAAAATATAACTTGTGTAGAAATATATGCATATCCTTATCCTTCTTCAATCTCCACCATCAGATCATTCTTGAATTTTCTCAATCGTTGATCTTGTACCAAACTTTGACTTGTGCCTTAGACCATCTCGAACTTTCCAAATTTCTATCAAAAGTAGGCTTCAGATTCCAAATTTTTAAACTTGTTCATCTAGTTGTCACTCAAACATTTACTCAGGCAACATAACACTCTTTTAATACTGACTTGCTCGAGAAATATTATGATTCTCCTTTTCTTTTCCAATTGCTCAGGCAATACTATAGTCACTCGGTGAATATAGTTTCCCCTCATTAATCTTGTCACTCGGTTAAGCTCGTGTTCTTCAACCATTGCAACAATGCACGATTATAAAATAATCAAATCAATAATACATTATCACTATCTTGCTCATTCAATTACCCATTGAATACCTTACATAGCACTTTTGTCTTCATCATACTTTCATCAAATCCTCTTCATCAATCTAATGATATAGTACTCTACTAAGTTAGCATAATGTCTAACCAACTAAGACTTTGACATCAATGACGACATAATAACTTATATGATTCTCTTATATACATTCATAGCATTATCAACTAATAGTCTCCCAATATCAATTACATTATCAGTTGGGCCTAACACATGACATATTAAAACATTGGTAGGATATATGAAAATATGAAAATTAATTTTATGAAGACAATAGTTCTCGGGGAGAGCTTGAGTCATGCCTAGTGGGGAAGTGTTAGCTGGTAGATGAGATAGGTGGTAGTTTTAATGTAGCATATATTCTAAGTATTAAGAATTCAAAGATATTAACAATTAAATTGGAATAACTTTGACATTGATGGAAAATCAAAGGATTATTTGTGGGTATAATAAGCTCCAATCATGTACATATTTTTTACACTTTCTATTATAGAAAATGTTAAATCAATTTTAAAAATTACAATGAATTATATTTATCATTGTAAAATATACTTCAAAAGAGGTGTGAAATGTCCATTTAGGACATGTTTGATTTAGGGTTTTTGTTGAAGATTTTTTTTAAAATAATAAAAATTACAATATAGCAAAAACTATTACAATGCTAAGTAAGTTGTCAAATCTTGATATCAATTCTAAAGTGATTAATAAGGATATTGGATAATATGTAGATGGGAAAACAAAGAGTACACAGTTGAATATATATATAAAATTTTGTAGAGGTTAAAGATGATTTATTTGTTTTTTGAATCTATATGTAGGGTAAAAGTATGAAATTTAACATAAGTCATTTCGTTTAAAATGTCATTAATCTAAACTGAACACATGGAATAAAATCATTAGTTTTTTGTCATTTTATATCTAAAATTGTATGAAAAAGATTAATTACTTTTTGAATAACTAATTTTTATTCAACTGTACAAAACTATACAAATGTAAAATTCTAATATATCATTCAAGTAAAAGGGAAAAATAATTTATAATTGATCTATAAATAACCTTGAAAGGAAATATTATTAAATTTAAGCAATAAACAAATGTGTAAAAAATAAGAATTTTTGCAATTTTATAATAATTGACATTCTAAATTATTTTATAAATTGGTGAAATAAAAATCTTACATTTAAATCTCAAAATTTTGATAAATAAATTAAAAACAATCAAAATGAATACAATAACTTTGTTTGTTATTGAAAAATTAACTATTTACACCACAAAAATAAAGCTTTGAACTTTGACTCTTTCACATATGCAAATATTTAAAAATACATTGAAAGAGAATTTCATATATGTCTTAAATCATAGACCAAAATAGTAAATAGCATAGTAAACTTGAATGATTCTTCATTCACCCACAAAACAAAACAAAAATCAAGATATTCTTTTCTTTTTTTATGGAAATATTATATAATTTATCATTAAGTCGATATGCTTTTTTATTATGGAACACAACGACTGGGAAATTGTTAAACACTGAAAAATATGTTTGATATTATATAGTTGGAAAACCATCACATACTAGAAATTTGTTTAATTTGTCTTTTATTTAATTATGATGAAAAATGCAAATTATGGAGTAATGGAATGGTAATTGGATAAGGGTTGGCAAAGTGGTTTTAAAGAGGGGGACTAAACTGAATCTTGGACTTGCGACATGGAGAGATTTTGAATTTTTTTTTTTTAGTTGAAACCGGTGTCGGGTGTGATTCTTGGCAATTGGAGGGGAAGGAAGCTTCATCAACAGTTGCAATTAGGAAGAACATAACATCTTAGAAATAGTTTGTTGCTTATTTTATTGATAAATACTATCTTAAATTCTGATATGCTTTCCTATAATTGATGGATTCTTGTAAATGATTTTGCATTTCTTTACTAATTAATAAACTTGAACTATTGGATTCATAATGTCCTCTCAAATGTTATAATATGATCTTGAAAGATTATATAGTTTAATCATTATAGTTCTCTATTTGTGTTGGGTTTTTTGGTTTTGCATAGTCATGTGAGTAGACACACCTTCCCTAAACATATCAACAAATGTATGTCTGGATGGAGTCAACACTTTAGGGATACTTTTCCAACTAAGAAAATATGTTACCCAAATAATGGATAAGCCAGAAGTTGTAATTGTTTCTCTTTAGTCATCTCTTTCAGTTGTAGTTTTCATACAAGTATTGGTGTTACATGTTTGACATGCTTGTTTGTGTTGCAATATGTGATGGTGCAGCTAAAGGATCGATTGTAGTTTTGTTTGGGGGAACTGAAGACCCAACAACATATGGGGAACTAGTGTCCATTAGTGGGGCTCAGTGCTAACATAAACAAGAAACTCAACACAACTATTTCTAGAATTCTTGAATCCACACTCTCTATGCCAAAGTCCCAATATTATCTCAAATTCTATGATGTCAAGGTTGGTGTATCCTTCTCTTGTTTCTGTTTTGACTTGTTTTAGCATTTGGTGTTCTAAATTCCATTGCCTTTGTTGGGATTGGGACATGGTCAGTCATGCACATAAAATATTCAATGCTTGCATGGTATACATCAATAGTATTAAGAGATTGTTTTAGTTTTAGACCCTACCTGTCTTTCTCTATCACATGCAATAAATCATTGGTTGTTTGATAAGCACCCACGACACACTTTTTTGTTTCACTTGATTTTTTTTTCTCCTTTTTGGTTGGCATTTATTTCGGCTTGTCATCTAGGTTTGTTTATATTTTGGGTCTCAAAGGTTTTTCATCTTATTCATTTCATTAGTTCAAATCAAAGGGTCCCTATTTTTCAGAAGAAACTAAAGATGTTTCTGGTTATTGGCATATAATGGAATCGCTTCTTGATGTTGAAATTCTTTTAATGCAAGTTACATCTCTGTGGAATTGAAACTATAGAAAACAATGTATGATATCTTCTGATCTATTTTCAAGTTAAGAGACCTTTGTTTTGTTTTGGTATCCTTGTTTACTTATTATTTTCTTTTCCTAATGCTCACATGCATGTCAACTCCATTTCTTTTGTAGGAGGGAGGATGTTTTTCCCCTATAGTAGACATGATATTAAATAGACACAACTTGGTGCTATAGTTTTTGTGTATTTTCATTTGCAAATGTCATTTTACTTTAACTTTATAAATAATTAAGAGATGATTATCTTGATTGGACATTATATTAGAAGATACATATGTGGCATGAGTTGCTTGAAAATCATTCTCTTAGGAAACTCTTTATTCTATTTTTCTTCATTCAACCAATAAGTTAATAACCTAGACCTACCTATGGTTGCCAATTGTTATTTTGAGGAGCCTCATTGAAAAGTACTACAAAATCTTTTATAAATGGAAAATATTCAAAATAATATAATTATATGTTGGGTAACACTTGGTCACAAGATCAGTTGAAGTTCTCTTTAGGAAAAGTAGTTAAAACTAAATTGCAAAAGGGACGAATCTTTTATTATTGAGCTAGTGGTGCATTTCCATATTACTGATTCTTTATGATACTACCTTTTTATTACATTTTAACTTTTTTAGATGTCCCAACCACTTGATATGAACCTTGGATCTTTCATGGTAGGTGGCTTTCGTAGTGCTAGGCCAAGGTACTTGAATCTGCTGCTTCAAAAAACCAACAAGAATGGGATTCCTTTAGAATCCATGGGAAAAATATATGAATGTGTTTTTTCATGTTTAGAGCTTAAAAAAAACTTGACAGGTTGCACCATACAGTACATAGCTTTATTGGATACAAATGCTAGGTTTGAGTGGTATCTTATTGCCAAATGACCCTATGTGCCCCCGGCCTCATCCTTTTGTGTTAGCATGCCTATTAAGGGGAAGGAAAGTATTTGAAATGGAACCCAAATATGGATTTGAACATCAACCCATAGCCCTTGAGCTATTTTTCTATTTCAAATATCCTTTGCAATATTGTTGGGTTAATTCTAGATGCCCTTTTTCTTCTTTCCCCTTGTGATAGCACACATGGGTTCATTGTGCCACATCAACACCCATTCTATCTAGTGTTGGGAGACTAGGAGTATGGTTTCTATTCTTGTTAGGAGGGAAATTCATTATTGGTTACATTTGGCACGTTTCCCCTTTATCACATTACTAGAGTGTTTTTTTTGAATTCCTTCCTTTTTGGACTTAATGCCTTTTTGGGTTTGATATTTTTCATTATTTAGACTATGTATTACAATAAGAATTCCAAATCTAATACTTTCCGTGTGGAAATTCCTTGGATGTGATATATATTTGACTTTATATAAAGGTTGCAATTATAGCGAAAAGATTCTTTGGATTTTATTTAATTTAGTCAGTTACAAGAAAAAGTTCAAAATTTCAATGAGGGAATTGTTTGGATTTGATGCATACTTCTATCTCTAGATAAATTCTAAGATAAACTCTAGAATTTATTTCTTCTTTATACAAGGGAAGTCTCCTAATACTATTTTTTTAGAATTTTACAATTGAAATATAAATGATTAAAAATAGAACCTACTAAATTTTTTGGTTGTTAAATGTGTGTGGATGTGTCAATTTTATGTGGGGAATTCACCTCCGAGTTCACTTGTGTTTGTCATCAATTTTGATTTATGTTTGTTTTCCTACTTTGCTTTTGAAAAGACGACTATAATCATCTTTATTATCATTGTAATGGATGTGTCGTAAACCAAATGGGGACATGAAATCATCTTTATTATTATTGTAATGGATGTGTCGTGAACCAAATGTGGACATGATTCAGGAGTTGCTGAATAAAATGATATTGAATATATCTCACTCATATTTTATTCAATTTATCTTTCATATTAATACCTTTTTTTTCTATATAAAGTATAAATGACCCTCTGACAATGTCAAAAATTATACATTTTAGACAATAGCATACAACATATGCTCCTATTAGCGTAAACATTGCACCTTATGGTGTAAATCTACTTAAATGCTAATACATTTTAAGAAGAAAAGAGACTCAAATCTTTGAAGTTTTGTTTTAGATTTTTGACAAAAGAATCAATTAGTGATTTTTGAGTTAGAAAAAAAAACTAGGAAACCGACTATGACGAGCATGTTTTAATTGGCCAAGAATTTATGGTGTCATATTCCCCAAGGTTTGCATTCTTTCATGATGCTTTTCTCTACAACTTCTGAATTTGAAGGGTTGAAAACCTTTATAGGGACACTCTTGTCACCTAACAAGATGCCTATCAACAAATCCATAGCTGTCAGAGCCGAGTAAATTATCCCAGATGTAGTTCCCAATTGCTCTCTTCAGTTCTTCCATGGAGACCTTCAAATTTCCTGTTATTTTCAAAATAGTGTGTTGAGATAGGGGTGAAGTGCTCTTTTCAAAATATAGTTCCAAATTATCAGATAACAAGCCCTATGAAAATTAATGCTCCAACTATGCCTAGTAATACAAAGATCAATATTTCATTTCTTCTTTTCTGGTGTTTCTTTGATGAACATGCCTTCAATCCCGAACAATTCACCACATAGCCCTAGATTTCCAAGAAAGGATGTCTTGTTCATCTTTTTGATGGAATCGAAACAAGGGACTTGGCCTGTGAAATTATTATATGATGTCTTGTTCAAGATTTCAAGGAGTTGCCAGACAAAGAACAATTATAATATAGACAAGAAGTTTGAGAACAAAGCAAAGATTAAGAAAGTGTTCAAGAGCTTAGTTTTTTTAGCAATGCACAAAGCCTCTACAATAAAACTTGTGGTTCAACAATAGTAAAATACCTATTTGGATTTAATCGCAACTATCCTTACAAACTGGATAATGGTTGTTATAAGGGGAAGATTATGAAAAAGGGTTGTATTTTAGCTTTATTTTTTGAGTTAAAATATAATTAAACCCTTAGAAAAAATAGCTCTAGCTAATGAAAAAATAGAAATTAATGTATACAACTTCATTGTAAAAATATAGTGTCTTAAAATTTAGAGTACAAGTTCATTTTAAACTAAAAACTAATTAAATAAGAACTAATGAAAATATTAGTTCCCTTTATTTAAGAAGGGACTTTTGTGGCAAATAATTACAACATATTTTAGTTTGTTGTTTTCTTTATTCTCGACAATATAGATTTTAGTTATGTGTTGATTCTTTAGTTAAAAGTTATTACGAAGATACTAAGAGTGTCATGTCCCCAATTTTTGGTGGCAGTTTGATTTAATTAATTTAATTAATGGTTGTCCAAGGACGACTAATTAATTATTTTAATTAAATAAATAATATTAAAAGATAACCTTGTATTTAATAAAGTGATTTGGAAAATATTTAATAAAGTCACTTGAGGGATAAGATCAAAAATGTTCTAGAAGTCTCTGGAGAGGATGGAGAGAAAAGAATAAATAGGCACCCCGGGGCTCCATTCGAATGAGGCAGTTGTGTTATCTCTCTTGTTTTCAGATTGTGATTCAATCACGGGTGCATTGTGGAACCTAGGGTTTCTACAATTGTCACAGTTGGCCATTGAGAACGATAACTCTCAATTGGTTCGCAATTTTGAGGGTGTGAAATATCATCTGAATTATTGCAGATTGGAGGTGACGCTGCAGTCATTTCATCAGGGCAATTATTGGTGGCTTAAGGCCAACTTTAGGGTTTATGCATCACTGTTCATTTAGGAAGCAGCAAGGATAGAGTTCATCATCATTCCACAAGTTGTTACAGAGATTGGAGTGAATTCGGAGGAATTAACTTCAAATTAGGAATTTGATCCAGAACAACAGGACAAGAAGGTGCAATTTGTAGAAGATATTATAGGCGACAATTTATTTCACTTGCAAGCAAATCCAAGTGGCTGGATCAGGTTTGGCATGCGAGTTTCAGGTCAGGTTCGGATGACCTATCATTACACGGGTTGCTTGGACGAGTCGATGGACTTCAAGACCCTACCCGTCACAGAATGAGATTTCATCAACAACGAACATTCAAGGGTTGAGACTGGCTGAAACCAGAGATATCTCATTCGGCATTGCTCATCTTCGCGAGATTCGACCGTCAATTCCTGTTTGGGAGTTAAAGAAAACGCAAGAATATACCGCCCAGGGTCACTGAGGGGCCGGTGAAACAATTGCAAGTGCGGGTATCATCATCCAGCAGAGGAACGAAGAAAGGCACGCAGCAGAGATCCAACGATAACGTTAATTAGGATAGTTGGAGCGGTGATCGAGGTGTTGGCAAAGATTACCATCAGAACGAATGTCTTCATGAAAAAGCACAGAGATCGGGATTTCTCTGGAGATAATTTGAACAATGTTAAATTGATCCGGATCCATTGTTAGCATCCACGATATCAGTAGCTTGGCTCTTCAATCCGGAATTGATAAGGCAACAAATAAAGCACGGGAAATCATTCTAATTCACGCTTGGCAGCTGGATAAAGTGCAGATCTAGTTTGTGGAAGTATTGACCCAAACTGTCAAACTATAATCAGGGGAAACATTTCTGGTTTGGCTGGACGTCCCTGCGATCTCCATAACGATTAATGCATGGAAGAGTTGCATTGAAAACTCTCTAATGTGGTACTGGACAAAGTCGCTTGAAGCTATGTTAGAAGCCAGAACCTTAGCATGTTATTATCCAGTTTTCAAATCTTACAATAAGCAATAAGTCAGGGCTATGGTTTGGAAATTGGATTATGGTCAAGCATAGTAACATTTGATTGAAATAAGACTTCCTCCCTGAACAATGAAGGTACAATCACATTTTGCATTTGATATGTCTTGGTGAATCATGTATTCATGACAAATCTCATAGGGTATTGTACAATTCTGATTATGAGAATAGAATTTGACATCAGTTTGTTAAATAACCTTTGTTGGCTAACTGTTTGACAAAATGTCAAACCCATGAAGTTTAGTATTTTGGTCGGGGTTATTTCAGTACTTGCAAATTATTTGACGAATTGCCACAGTACAATATTGGGATTTAGTGACCTCTAAAGCTAGGGTCATCTCAGTGGTATCAGAGCTCGATTGCTAATTGTTTGAAGAAATGTCAAACCTTTGAAGTGTTAAGTTTGGGTGTAAAAAGTAAGCAATACCCTGTCAGGGTTATTTCAAAGAGACAATATTTCTACTCATCATATTATTTTTCAACTGTGTAAAAGGAGTAATGTCTCTCTTCGTAACTACTTGGAACTTAGTGATAAATGATTTGGGAGCTTTGCAATGTACAATTTTTAAAAATTTAAATTTTATTTTATTTTATGGAGGGGTCAAACCTACAAGGTAGCCCGACGAAGGCACGAGGCTTGCGAGCTACCAACTAGTGAAGGTCACCACTTGAACAATTTGGGAACCTGATAAGAGCCCACTTGTACCTAAAATCTCTTTGACTTAGAGCCAAGGACTAAGGGGCATCCACACTGTCAAAATCACTTAAGGCATGATCTTGACCTTGTCTCTTATGATGCCAGAGTCTTGCACCTAACAAGACTTGATCCCCATTGGGCTCTTTGTCGGTCATTCAACTTCACTAGTAGACCAAGGACCCATTGACTATAATGTACAATTTGATATATAGAAGAACATAAAATTGTACTTTGAATTCCTTAAATACTCTACATCGATGTCAAGAACAGTTAGATATTGATTAACATTAGTTGTACCATTTGACCAATAGAGTTCCATGGTGAATTCCAAAATGCATTATAGTACTTTAGTGGATTTTTAACTGTCAAAATTTGTAAATGTCTTGAAAATTATAGTTTCCACAAATGTGCAAATCTAGATCTGCATAAAAATTTGTGATTAAGTAAAAGATTGGTAATATATTTAGCTCTATAGATTTTAAATGTTTTGCATTCCCTTGCTTTCTATCTTTTTGGAAACTTAATGGAATAAATCTAAAACTAAAACTAAAACTAAAATACAAAAATTTAAAACTAAAATATAGGGAAGGGACTATTCATCAAAAAAAAAACCTTAAAGAAAGGCACATAAAGTATGGGACAGGGTAATCTTGAGACAAAATGCACTAAAGACAAAACAGAGTCAAAAAAAAATTCTCCTAGTGTCTTTTTTCCAATTTTTTTGTTGTTTTCCACTTCAAACTATGCAGAACATGAAGATCAAATGATGAAGTTTTCACATTTTTTATTTTTTGAAATTGGTAGAGGAAGGATAGCTGCGTCCCTTCGCAATAGGCAAAAAAAAATTCTGATTCTTCAAAGATATCATCAACAACGAAACCCTAACCCTTCTAGTAAACAAATGAGGCTACTTGTAAAAACCCGCAATTGAATAGATCTGTTCAGGCTGCGGCCATTGCTACATCCCTGCTTTCTTCTACGGACCGTCCCCTGCTTAAACTGTCCAGGGAATCTCCACTTTATATATATGGATGTCGGCTCTTAAAGCTGAAGGAAATCCAAACTACGTTCAGATCGCCGGCAATATCTCGAAACCCCTCAGTCGATCGTTTCAATCGCCAGCGACAAATATTACACGAAACATCTGCAGGCGGAGAAGGATTTAACAACATTTCAGAATAATTTCAAAATGCTGTAGTTTCTCTACTGTGTAATTCTGCGATCCTCTGTTCAATCCTACCACTTCCAAAGCCCGCGTCATCTTCTGCTCGATTAATCCTAGACCGGATCTTCAGAGCGTTAAAGATGTAGCACAGTTTAGTCCCACATGCGCGCAGCTGTGGTGAAGAGGTGGGCGAGAGACTACATATCGGGACGGTAGATGAAGTAACGAAATTTAACCCGTCCTATCGAGGGTGTTAGGCAACATGTCAATGATCGTATAGAGACGGCATGTTGTGCCAACACAACCATCGACGAACACGCCATTATAAAGGCGAGTGGGTTAGCTCTACTTAGGCTGCCCGCCCGCCAATTTTTGGAGCTCCATTGGAGCACACTACACAACTCAAATCAAATTCAAAACTTAAAAGAAAACGAAATCTCATTTAAAACCTAAAGAAAACGAAATCTCTATTTGGTTCTTGGAATTTAAAAAACTAGGATTTCTACAAACTTTTATTTAGCTAAATTAAGGTTTTGGAAATTTTCGTTCTTTGGTCCCTCAAATTAGGATTTTTACAAACCTTGATCTTTTTGTCCCTTTCTACAAACCAATCTTCATTCTGAATTTTAGGAGTTTACTTAAATCGTTAGTTTCACTTAGAAGATGGGTGTGAAGACACATTTTTATGAGTAAGCTTGGAGTTGAAGGCAAATTTCAAATAGTATTCCAATTTATTGTGTTTACACTCCCTAAAAAACATAATCAGGTTTTGGTTTTCAATTCCCACTTGCTTGTAGGAAGTTGGAAAACCTAATTTTGAGGCAAAATTGGAAGTCTGGTATGTTAATTCCATTTTGTGAATTTTGAAACAAACGCAAAAATTTTTAAATTCGGATTTTGAAAAAGCCAATTCTTGTCATCTTCCAAGAACCAAACGGACCTTTACTTCTTATGCTACTACTCATCATGAATAGATTAATTTATATTACTCAGCCAAGAAAATAATAACATTGCTTACTTTTAATAGATTATGTATCTTTGATTACCTCTAAGCTAAATTTATTAGTATGATGCTCTCTAGGGAAAACAAAGAGAGCTAAGCTATTAGGAACAATGAGTGCTTAATTCATTTCAATAATGTATATATTTCAAATTAAATTAATTTATTTAAAGCTATATATCTTTGAGCTAATGCATTATGACGCTTTCACTATGAACAATTTTTACTAGGAACAATTTCAGCCAATGCATTATGATGTTTTCACTACGAACAATCCATTATGATGTTTTCACTACGAACAAATATTTGCATTGATTGATTTAAACCTATATTTATGATGCTTTTTATTTGTTCCATCATTAGGAACAAATAGAGAGCATTGATTGATTTGAAGTTATATATATGATGTTTTCTATTTGTTCCACCATTAGAAACAAATAGAAATCATTAATTGATTTCAAGCTATATATGTGATGATGCTTTCACTAGGAACAAATATAAAGCATTGATGGATTTGAAGCAATATATGTTTAGCAAGCCTGGAATTTGATGGCCATATTGGTTATTTTTCCATTTTTTAACGTACATGTTGCAGGCTAAATTTTTATAAAACCATAAGTTTTACATTTAAAATTTATAATAAACCATCAAAATCTATTATAGGCAATCTAATATTTTATTTAATAATATATATGACATATGCATGATAAATAAAATATATTTATAACAATATATTTATTTTAATAATATATACTAATATTAATTTAGAATTTTCTTAAAATCTTCTATGATTTCAATTTTAGTGTATGTTTTGATTAAGAAACATGCATAATTAATTTGATCTCATATATATATATATATATTCTAATAAGATTTTTTTAAAATCAAATCTATAAGTTTAGAAACATTTTTCTATAATTTAAATAAAATTGTTCATGTTACCAATTTTTACTTATTTTTACTATATTGGTTACTATATGTAAACAACTATTGGAGAGGTGTGAGGGGTAAAAAATTGAAGATGTATGTATGGTCTTTTGTACCAATGATCCATCTTCTACCATTTTTCCTTTCACTACCACTACTCATTCTTGTAGTAGCATGACCAATAATATCATACTATTTTGTACTTAACCTTTTATTATGTGTGCTTACCTTTTAACCAAGCTTTTGAATATAAGCCTCTTGTGATGTCCATTATCCATTAAATATATTGCACTTGCACACCTTTTTCATCTAGTACTAGTGGACCTATTATTAACCCACTTACTAGCATACTTGTATACACTAGAAATCTATACCCTAAATACCCTTAAATGTCTCTTTTTAAATATTTGATCATAAATCATTGCTTTCATTGACTTGTCTTGCTTTGTACTCTTTCTTTCTATACATAAACTCAACCCCTCCTAATGGTTTCCACTTAATCGTCATCTCATCCTCTATGTTGCATGCATTATGTTTGTTGGAGATAGGGATATTGTGCTCTAGTAAACGGTGATGATAGTTGAGGTCAAAATATAAATCATGATTACATCATTTCCCTTTCTAGTTTGCTCATAGCCAAACTATTGATAATGTAAATTAAAAAAAATTCAACCATATGCTTAACCCTAGTGGTTGTCATTGTCTTTCATTATTAGTCTCCTACCCCAATTAAGAAGATACAACAATAATTCTTCATATCCTAACAATGTCTCTAGAACCATTTCCATGGTTAGTAGCAATGTTTATTGAGTCACACAATTGTCACAAAGAAGACACACTCACTATCATTGAACACAATGTCACACAATGTCATGGTAGTGGAAATGCAAAGTAAGAATGCAATACCTACCTCTTGAGATTAGTGTATTGGTCATATTAATTTGATCTATAATCTAAATCATATTTCTTGTGACATTGTGATTCATTCATTTTGCACTCCTTATTAAAGGCAATGTCACCTAGTATCATAATAGTATAAATGCAAACAAAATAAAGTAATAGTTCCACCTATTGAGATGGTTATACATTATGATCATATTCATCTAATTTATCTAAGTTGGTAGTCTTTGTGAGATGCTAAGCAATTCCTTTTTATGGACTTCCCTTTCAATTACACTCCAAATATCGGGGGGAGTGAATCAACATTAACCAAAATCACACTTGGGTAAACTAACTTCAATAATCAACTCATTAAAAATATTGCAAATTCAAAACAAAATCTACAACACATCTACCAAGGTTTTAATAATGAAAAACCCCCGAATTTGATTTTCAAAGATGAAACCTTCTTGATAAAATATTGAATAATATGTGTTGTTGAATGCATAACTTTGTGACATAACCACTGATAACCAAACATAACAATAGACTTTGGACCTAAGAAAATAACTCTAGAACATTGAGAAACATTATTCTCGCAATCTCCATAATTCATCCATGTATTTCACTATTTTGAATGCATACTTGTGTTCCACTAAATGCATGCATGTCTTCCATTGCTCTGTAGGTTCACTAACATGCACAACACACAATGTTACTTATCCAAGTGTAGCAAACATCCAAACCACGAAGTTTGAGAAAACACAAACACCTTTAGAGCACAATGCATGACATCTACGATAATAGAAAACCATATATATATATATTCAATATTCCCATTCTATCATTAAAACAAATTCACCTAGAATCTGTATTTATCCCATTCTCAATACGACCCACATCAATTATTTTCTAATAGGCTCTATTTGTATTGGAAAATTATCATTATGAAAAACTATAGCAAAGAAAACTTCAACAATTATACATGTATTTATGTATATATGTATGTATGTGTATGTGTATTTGTATAAATAAATACAAATACATACACATACACATATGCACATGTGTATGTGTACGTATAAATATTCGTGTATAGCAAAAAAAGGAATGAGATATTGACTAGTGCAAATTAAAGTTTGATCTACTATGCTTCTAGCAATATTATTCACACACGTTCATTTTAATTAAATTAGTTGTTTCAAGAACTTAACTAAATAGAACAACCAAGAGAAGCATATGAAAACCTCATGCATCATACTACTTATGGTTCTTGCACCTATTGATGGTTTTTGTCTATGATTCAAATCCTCTCATCCTACAACATCTATGAATTGAATAACAAATTGTAGAGAAACTCATGCCATTAATAATATTTAACTAAAGTGGGAATTTCGGTTGTGGTACTAACAACCTAAGTGAGAATTCCATATCGATAGAGTCTTTATGATTTTATGAAGTATTATAGTGGTTTATTTATTAATATTTTGTATTTTGATATAATATTATAATTATTGGTTGAATTGTGCTACACCTTACATTACATCTTCTTGCATTTCATATGGATGTGTTTCTATACTTGAACTAGTCTATAAATTGATTTATATGTATCGAGCTATAGATAGATACATAAAAGTAAGTAACTTAAATTACCATGTCCTAGTTTTTTATATAAAATAAACTAAGAATCAAGTAAATTTATTAATTATCTATGTAAATATTGATTAGGATTTTACATCTATTAAAAACATATCATTAATATTATGTATTGGACATTAAAATATCCATAAGTAAGCCAATTACATAATGTGAGTTAGTATCACATTTTTTCATTTTAATCAGCACATAAGTATTCGTACTTATTCAATAATAAATCCTTGCATCTAAATACTATTATTGCTTTTAAAAATATCATTGTATTACTAATAAATATTGACCCAAGTAAAAAATCCCACTCTGTTTAAACTATTGTTCTTTTATCAAGTATTAAAGAACATGTGTCTTTGTGTGTGAAGTTCATAATTATTTCTTGCTTTCTTCTAACTTTCATCATCATCTTTCAAATAAATAACTAGATAGTATGAATCAATTATAGGCACTCAAATCAAACCAATAAAACCCTCAATAAGTGGATTTTATTCAAAAGGTAATTTAGTTAGTATCACATCTTATTGGGTTTTCAATTAATGATAATATGCATAAATAATAATGTGACCCAAAACTAGTTGAATAGTTATAAACCATTATTTTGGGTATAATTGACTTATCACAAAGTCACTTTACTAGTTTTTACTAGAAACTATAATGACTTATATCGACAAATTTGAGAAAAAATCAAACTGGAAAATCAATTTTAAAAAAAAACATTTCAACTACAAATTTTCTTAGAATCTTTATTGTTGCTAACTTAAGCGTTTGTAAAGTTTCAACAAAAAATAAAGCAAATAATAACTCAACCTCGAGTCTCTCGAGATAAAAAGACACAATTCTAATCAACCTACCCATTCATTACTTTAATAATAAAATCAAATATTTTATATACCCAAGTACTGCATCACCAAATATAATAAAAGAACTAGCATGCTCGCTAGGAGGATTTGGTAGGGTTTAACAACATAATCATAGTGATGATAAAGGGATGCATTACATCATCCCTCCTTAAAATAGGCTTATACCTAGAAGTCGACTACTATGACTAAGGTAAGCTAAGAGTCAAAATGTTTTATCTATGATGTCATACATGTAAAACTAATACAAACAAGTTGACTAAGTATACATATCCAATCACTAGAAACAAAATGATTATGGTTTAAGCATAAACCATGTTGTCATGCATTTTATCACCACAAAATGGAGGTAACAGTAGAAAACTTTTTCAATTAAGTTTCACATTACTCTAAGAAAGTCCATTATTTTATTGGTCAGAATTGATCAAACAATTACTGTCAATTCATCTAATGAAGTGTTTTAGTGAAGACTTTCGTCAAGTCTTTTTTATGTTTTTAGTTTCTTAGACTATACTTGATTTTTGAAGCCTTCAAAGTCCTTATTAACATTTTAGTGTTTGTTTAGTTTGCTTTAAACTTTTTATTTTGTTCAATCTCTTTCTTTTGGTTTTCCCTTTGATTTGGTTTATCTTAGGGCTTAATCAGACTTGTTATTTCAAAAGATATGATCATTTGAGTGCCCATAAAGTGGACTCTCCTAGCTCAACTGCATATTTTTTTTAAATGGATATTATATTCTAATGTTGAGCTGCACTTTTTGAAAAATATAAATTAATTTCACTTTATGTTATATTTTTAAGTTAGTTTATTATGAATTAAATTTATTACTTAAGTCATTATAGTGCACGTTATGTAATTTTTTGATGTTAAGTTGCTTTTTAATATTTCACTTAAGCTAGGCAAGGGCCTACAACACAATGGTAAATTGTGAGCCTCTTAATTGGGAGGTCTTGGGTTCAAAAATCCACAAGCTTAACTAATAATTGAAACAATTATCATGACAAATAATAATAATAAACCCTAGCTTCAGCCTCTTACCGATATAAAAAAAAATTAGGTAAGAGCCTACAACACAATGGTAAATTGTGAGCCTCCTGTGTGGGAGGTCTTGGGTTCAAATCTACTCAAGATTAATACTTAATAATAATAATTAATCACAACACATTATAATAATAATGAATCTTGGCTTCGGCTTCTTACCGATCAAAAATAATAATAATAAAATCACTTTAAAAGTCACTTTATTACTTTATAGTCTATTTTGATGTTGAGATTTACTATAATGTTTTATTTTAAAAAATTTAAGTGACATGTTACTTTTCGAGCTTATTTGGACTTTATATGTAAAATATATAGTGTAAATATGTAATTTGCCCCATTAAGTAATATTTTATCAATAATCAATTTTACATGTGCTATATAGATCAATTAAGTGATGCAACTCAACAATGTGTCTTTTCTTATAACTTGTTACATGTAAATGCATCTAGAGAGTGAGATTTACCTTGGACACCCAAGTCCATATTATTTCAAAAGACATATTTTAAGACATGCAATCACCCTCTAAGAGTGTGATTTGCATGTAAAGGAAAAAATAAAACATGCAATCACCCTTGGAGAGTGCAATTTACTCTTGGGGTGGAAATGTTTGACTTGTACAAACCAAAAGCACATTTTAAAAATATGTAATGACATCTCTAGAGTGTGATTTGTACTTGAAGGGAAAATCAAATATAAAACATGTCATTGCACTTGGAGAGTGTGATCTTGCTCTTGAAGAGATATGTTTGACTTAGGCAAATGAAAAAGCATAAAAAAAATATGTGTTTACATGTCAAGAGTCTAATTTGTATATAAAATGTGTTTTTCAACCAAAATCTCATATTTAAAGGCCCTCCAAGAGTGTGATTGGCACTATGAACTTACTTTGCATATGCATTTGCTTCACGTGTTTCACTTTGGAGAGTTTGATTTTTCTCATAATAAGAAAAAATTGTAGTTGGAAGGAAAAATAAACCATGCATTTGCATTTGAAGAATCAGATTTGCATGAAAAATATATTTTTCAAATAAAATGTTGCATGTAAAGGCCCTCCAAGAGTGTGATTTTCACTATAAAGTGACATTGCATATGCATTTGCTTCATGTGTTTCACCTTGGAGAGTCTGATTTTGCTCATAAGAATAAAATGTTGGAGTTGGAAGGAAAAATAAAATATCTTATTGGATCCCAAGACTTTGATTTTCTATTAAGAGCATGCATTTCTCTAAAATGTTCCATGTAATGACATCTCTAGAGTGTGATTTACACTAAAAGTAACAAATGCAAGCATTTTTAACACATGTTTTTGGATCTCAAGGAGGCACCTTGGATTTTGGATGCATGCAAATGCATCTAGAGTCCACGTTTTTCACTAATACATGCAAAAATACCTCATGCAAATGCATTTATAAGTTACATTTTTCTCCAAAAATGCCAAAAATACATGCATTTTCCAAAAATGTTTCGCATGTAAATGATTTTGGAGACCACATTTTGGCATCTACAAGCAAAACCACCCATGTCATTGGACCTTCTAAGCCTAATTTGTACCAAAAATATTTGAAAGAAGAAAATTACAACAACATCTTGGTCTTTCATGCATATGGGTCTGACCTTGGAGACCACAATTTGCATTGAAACTTTGAATTTTTCAAAGGCTCTTGGTTGTTGCATGTGTTTGCACTTGGAGAACCCAATCTTGCAGAAGACTTGTTCATCCAAACTTCTCTTTCCTCTATTTTTGGCTCATTAAGCTCCAAGTGAGTAGAAAGATACAACTTTATTTGTATTTCTTACTTGTTTTGCTAAAATATTGCAATCTTTGGCTCATTTTTGTCCATTTGTTCAAATGAAACCCTAATTTTTTGCATTTAATCTTTAAATAAGTTTGAAATCTTCTTATTGTTACAAATGCAAAAGTCTTCCAAACTCCAAAAATGAAATTGCATATAAAGAAAGGTTTCCAAGTTTGTCAATTTTGAGTCAAAAGCAAGAGGTAAAATGTTTTATTTTTAGTTTTTCTTTCTTGTTTGTTGCTTGTTTTTAATTTTTTTTTGGAGATAAGTTGAAGATTCACACATAAGAATGCAAGTGCATTTCCATGTGTCCTCCTCCCATACTTCATCCATTTTCCAAACTCATTCATTTTCCACTTTCCCCTACATGTAATCGTACTCTCTGAACCTGATTACATATTTTGCATCATGTAAAATGAAGAGTTTTTACCACATACAATAAGATCTAGAGAACCTAGTTTGGGTAAAGACTCACATTTTAAAGCACCCAAACCCTCATCTTACATATAGCCATATGATTCCAACTTGTATTCTTAACCTTTACAAACAGAAATCTCTTTTTGCGCACATGCAATCCATCATTCTAAACCTAATTTTGGCTATTTTTTCCTAAAATACAAGTTGTTTCGTTCATTCCTAGCCTTCAAAAGTGTTCAATAAGTATCCAATTCATGCTTCAAATACCTATCTCTCATGGATCCTCATTGTAGCTCAAATCCTAAAGTTTTCAAGGATTTGATCTCATTGGAAGATGTTTACATCTTCATGTTACGATACTCTCTTCAAGATATGTCAAAATTTCCTCAAAGAATAGAGACATCCGGTCAAGAAGACATGCTTTGAATCCAAGGAATCAATAATTCATTTGGTCTCCACTTTCCTATTGGCTAGCCTAGAACTCGAGTTCATGTGGGAATGTGCCCAAGAACTTTGATTTGTAAAAAGAAGAAGAAGAAGAAGAAGAAGATTGATTTGAATATGTTGATGGGAAAGTTGTTTTAGGTTCACATCCAGACATCGTTGATAAGGTTTTTCATAGTGTTAGAAACTCTATAATGTAAGAATCTAACAAAGAAGAATTAAAAACTATGGAATGAGGAAAAAAATCATTACATAGAGTTTTCAAATAATAAATGGCAATTTATTAGAGAGAGTGTAGTAGCATAGAATACAAGGACTTCCAATGTGGTGATCATCCATGCATTTTTCACCAAGTACAAAGGCTTTTGCTTATAATCTACATGATTGATTCAACAGTTCCAACTTTTTTGTCATATTGTTGTAGTTATAGAAGATGAATTGCATGTGATGCAATTGCATGTAATTTGATTGCATGTCCTCAAGACATGTAATCCAATAATTCTTATCGCCTAGTTTTACCAAGTCAAAGTGGTTGAGTTGCTCCCACTTTTTCCTCCTTCTTTCTTCCATTTCTTTTTCTATATATGAAGTGAACCCTCATTGTAAAATTCATCTTTTATTGATGTATTCAAGAAATCTTTGATAAAATTTTGCAAGAATAACTTTGATTGTGTAGTACTGATTTTAAAGAAAGGTGAATACAAGTAAACAATTGGAGCTGAAGCTTTGATTGAGAGCAATTGTGATAGTGAAAATTAGAAGATTTGAATATAATTTTTACCCATTATCTTTGATTCATGTTTTTAATTTCCATTTAATAATAGATCATATCGAGTTAAGAAGCAATCAGAGCTAAAGCTTTGACTGGGAGTGATTATGATGATACATAGACTAGAAGCTTTGATTGAAGCTTGTACTGTTGTCTCAATTCACAAAAAATAGATAGAATTCCCTACTTCTAAAAGTGTTTGTGCTCCAATGGTAGAGGTTATTCTTGTAGAATAAATTAAAATAGGACTTAGAGCCAAATTGGTACAATTTCAATTAGCCTTTGAGTTGGTGTTGGTTTATCGGTATCACCATTTCTAACTATTAGATAGAAGTGTAGTTAGAGATTTAATCTTACCCAATATTACTCACTCCACGGGTAAGTGAACTCTTTTTTGAAAGATAAGAGGAAAGTATATCAATAATACCCCTTACAAATTCTATTAACTTCTTCCTTGCCTTGAGTTGATCCAAGGAGTGGTGAGAAGGGGGAGCCTTCCCTTCAAGGTAGGAGAGACTTTGTCTCGTACAGTATGACTAGTCTACCTTTTTTTTTATTGTATTTGAATAAATATCAGTTGAAAAATATCCATCAAATATTTTTTGCCGACTCTATTAGGGAAACAACGCACATTTGAGAGTCACATGCTTTCATTTGAAGCATACCCATGCCCATTTTTATTGTAAATTTTAATTGTAATTTTATTTCTTGAAGTTGTTTCAATAACTTACTAAGGACATGTAAATGGCCCAACATCCTTGGGGAAATGTATTTGGACCGTTGAATCTAGCTCTACCTCTACATGATCTTCCTAATGGATTATGAAAGAACTTTCCCAAGATTTTTGGTGATGGACAACAACATCCTGATGAACATATTATTACTTTCTATATTGCACGTAGTGTTCAAGTTGTTGGATATGAGGACATGTCTGTAAGGTTGTTCGTAGAAACTCTCCAAGGTGTGGTTTCTGATTGGTTTTATAATTTGCCACCACATATTATCACAAACTGGGCTACTCTCACAACCAAGTTTGATGAAAGGTTCGAGCCTCCTAAAGATGCTCATGCATCATTGGCCTAACTTGCTTAGCTAAAGAAATCATCTCACATGCCTATGCTTGAATTTTTTGCTCGATTCAACAAATTAACATGAATAATTCCAATTGCTTCTCAATATACAACTACAAATTTGAAGTGTTTTATTTTTTAATGCTCAAATTCCTAAAGTCAATTTTCTATTAAGAAGAGAAACCCAAGACACTCTTCAAGCTACATGGACATTGGAAATTAAAATTAAAGATGATCCTATTCTTACTAGGAAAATAATGATCGAAGTAAGTGATTTTGAAGAAAGTTTTCATTCCTCCAATTCATTTTCTTCCAGTGAAAGGATGGATCATGTAGTGCATCGGTTAGCAAATGCATTACTCTCCCTCAAAAAGAAAATTGATCAAGGCATGATCTTTTTTTCGCACAAAGATGTACAAAGGAGGCCAATTGTTCCTTGTAGTTATATTGTTCAAAATTGACACAAAATGTTTTCACCATGAAATAAAATTGTGATCAAGGAACCATTAGTAAAGACAACAATAAAGCATCATGTATCTAAAGCCAGTGATCTTGTTATTCTCTTCTAGGAAAAGGAAGAAGACATAGCTGTTGACTCTCATATTTGGTGCATACAGTCTCAAAAGGCCAGTGATGAAAAGATGAAGAACATAATTTTTTCTTCCAAGGTTCAAGATAATCATAATATAAAAGGGGACATGCAAGAAAATTTTGATCAAGCTTAAAATGATGTCTTTGTATCTCAAGGTCATGAACTTGGGTATACTTTGCATAAATGTTCTATCTGGAAGCTTGAGAAAGAACTTCTCATAAATAATTGAGATTTTTTGAAGTTAGCAATTTGTAAGCAGTATGTTAAGTTATGCAATGTAGGCATGTCCTTATTGATCAAATGAGCAAGGCTTTCTTGATCTTCTTGAGGTGCTAGTGATTGATAAACTAGTAAATCAAGTTGCAATTGGCAAGAAGAATCCATAATTTTTACAATCAAGAGTATTTCCAATTCGACATCTTGCTTGGTTGGAGGCTAATAGAAAGCTATACATTCCACATGCACCAAAACTTGAAAATATTATTGAAAAAGAAGCAAAAGAAGTATGTTCAATTATGAAGGAGTAGTTTCAATTCATGGACCTATCTTGTAGCAGAAATACACATTATTCATCTCAAAAAGGTGAATTCTTCCATCTCTTCCAAGAGGTGTTACATCAAGCATTCACATCATTGTTCCAATTATTTGTATTCCATCTATTTGAAGTTTCAAGTGAACATGTAAGGTACTACAAGATGTTGAAAAAAGGTAGCTATTTTGTTGAGCCATCAAATGGTTTCATCTAAAAGTTCCATTATCAACTAGTTTTAATTAGGTAGGTTGTTCTTTCTTCTTAATAAGCATGCTTGCACATGTTTGTTTTTATTTTAACTAGGTTTTCTTTGCAATAGTCACATTAGTTTCTTTTTTTTTGGTCGCCTAACTCTATAACTCGATGGAGTGGATGAAGGCACTTAGAGAACTAGATTGTATGCCACTCTTTTTTTTCAAGAACAAATGAGTGACATTCCCCAAACAAAGCCAAATGTTGTCTTGCATTTTGTCACCACAAAATAGAGGTAATAGTACAAAACATTTTCAAATAAGTTTCACATTTCTCTAAGAAAGTTTATTATTTTAAGGGTAAAAATGATCAAACAATTACTCTTGATCCATATAATGAAGTATTTTAGTCAAGACTTTCATCAAGTCTTTTTTGTTTGTATTTTTGTTTCTTAGCCTATACTTGATTTTGAAGCCATCAAAGTCCTTATTTACGTTTTTTAGTGTTTGTTTAGTTTGCTTTAAACTTTTTGTTTTGTTCAATATCTTACTTCCGATTTTTCCTTTGATTTAGTATATCCTAGGGCTTAATCAAACTTGTTATCCAAAATATATGATCATTTAATTACCCTAAAAGTGGACTCTCCAAGCTCAGCTATATATATATTTTTTAAATGCTATATTCTAATGTTGTGTTGCACTTTTTGAAAAATATAACTTAAATTCACTTTATATTGTCTTTTAAAGTTACTTTATGACCTAAATTTATCATGTAAGTCATTATAGTGCACTTTATGTTATATTTTGATGTTGAGTTGCTTTTTAGTATTTCAGTTAAGTCACTTTATTACTTTATAGTCTATTTTGATGTTGAGATTTACTATAATGTTTTATTTGAAAACATTAAGTGAAATGTTACTTTTTGAGCTTATTTCTACTTTATATGTAAAATATATAGTGTAAATATGTTGTTTGTCCCCTTTAAGTGATATTTTTCCAATAATAAATTTGACATGTGCTAAATAGATCAATTAAATGATGCATCTCAACAACATGTCTTTTCTTACAACATGTTATATGCAAATGTCTCTAGGGAGTGAGATTTACCTTGGACACCCAAGTGCTTGCTATTTCAAAAAGCATATTTTAAAACATGCAATTGCCCTCCAAGAGTGTGATTTGAATGTAAAGGCAAAAATAAAACATGCAATCACCCTTGGAGAGTGTGATTTACTCTTAGGGTGGAAATGTTTGACTTGTACAAACCAAAAGCACATTTAAAAAATATGCAATGGCATTTCTAGATTGTGAATTGCACTTGAAGGGCAAAAATAAAATATGTCATTGCACTTGCAGAGTGTGATTTTTCTTTGGAAGCAATATGTTTGACTTGGGAAAATGATAAAAGCATAAAAAAAAATTTGCATTTACATGTCAAGAGTTTGATATGAATGTAAAACGCATTTTTCAACTAAAATGTCACATGTAAAGGCCCTCCAAGAGTGCGATTAGCACTATGAACTCACTTTGCATATGCATTTTCTTCATGTATTTCACCTTGGAGAGTCTAATTTTTCTCATAATAAGAAAACATTAGAGTTGAAAGGAACAATAAACCATGCATTTTCATTCCAAGAGTCTGATTTGTATGAAAAAATATCTTTTTCAACTAAAATGTTGCATGTAAAGGCCATCCAAGAGTGTGATTTGTACTATAAAATCACTTTGTATATGCATTTACTTCATGCATTTCACCTTAGAGAGTCCAATTTTGTTCATAAGAAGAAAACATTGGAGTTGGAAGGAAAAATAAAATATTTTATTGCATCCCAAGAGTTCTATTTTCCATTAAGAGCATGCATTTCTCTAAAATGTTACATGCAATGCCATCTGTAAAGTGTGATTTACACTAAAAGTCACAAATGCACACATTTTTAACACATGCTTTTACATCTTAAGTAGGATTTTTGGCTTTTGGATGCATGCAAATTTATCTAGAGTCTATGTTTTTCACCAATACAAGAAAAAAAACCTCATGTAAATGCATTTATAGTGTATGTTTTCACCAAAAATGCCCAAATACATGCATTTTCCAAAACTCTTTTGCATGTAAATGACTTTGGAGACCACATTTTAGCATCTACAAGCAAAAAAACCCATGCTATTTGGCCTTCTAAGTTCGGTTTACACCAAAAATGTTTTAAGGAAGAAGATTGCAATAACATCATGGTCTTTCATGAATTTGAGTGTGACCTTGGAGACCACGATTTGCATCGAAAATTTTATTTTTTCAAAGGCTCTTGGTTGTTGCATGTGTTTGCACTTGGAGAACCCAATTTTGGAGAAGACTTGTTCATCCAAATGACTCTTTCTTCCATTTTTGGCTCATTGAGCTCCAAGTAAGTATAAATATTCAACTTTATTTGTATTTCTTACTTGTTTTGCTAAAAATATTGCATTCTTTGGCTCATTATTTGTGAGGCCTCGCCTCGACCCATCCTAGCACTGAGGATACATTATTATTTTGATACTCATGCTTTGTTATGTCAGAACATTATTGGATACACTAAACATTGTTATGCTATTTTACGATGTGTGATGCTTACTTCAGTTATTTGATTTTGTCATTTAATGCTTATAAATATGTATAATGATGAAGAAAATGTATGCAACAGTAACACATTTGGTTATGCAAGTCGAAAGGTTAGAAATATGAGTAGAATTAGATAAACAACTATTTATTAAGAAATGGATGCTTTAATTTATATAATTCCTCTAATATGTAATTCACATTATACATGTGGTTTTTGGACCTACTGATGTGTGTAATGAGTGTGCAAGAAAATTAGCCGAGACAACTCAATGGAAAAACGGAGCTAAATTACTTGTTAATTTTATGCTAACCTTGTATTGTAATTCTTTAAAAGGTTGTAATTTGATCTTACTACTCCCCTAACTTTTAATTGTTCCTAATAAGTCCTTAAAGGCTTAGAAACATTAAATTTAAGTACCCCTATGGGTAAGGGTATGGGTGGGGGTACTTTCCAACCCTTTAGCCTCCTAGGTTGACTCTTAGGGTCACTCAAAAACCCTATTTTAGGTTGACTTCAAAAATGAGTTGTTCTTTACTTGGGTTGGTGAAACCAAACCTCCATCTTGAGTTACTTGAAGCCTAGTGGATTTAAGGACCATACTTAGAGGCATTTTGGGGGGAGTTTTGGTTTTGTCACCCAATCCTCTAGTTTTGGAGGAAGTCTTGAAGATTGAAGGAAGAAAGGGAAGCTCTTCTCAAACCACCATTGCCATAACTCTTCTATGAAGGTATGAGTTCTTCACTCCTTGAATGTTTCTTTATGTGTGTTCATGTTTTGAATCTTGCTTGAATCATGTTGGAGACATTGTGTAGTTATGCATTTCTTGCTTGTGTGTTGGGAGTGGTTTTGGGAGGGATTTTATCTTGTTTCCTTTTGATGTTATTCATATGCCTTCTTGATGTTTTTTTTTTTTTTTGAGAGGTTTTCATGGGGATGTTCTTGGCAACACTCACCCTTGGATAAGGAAGAAGTGGCCATGTTTGGGGAAAGGGCCTTAGTTGGACCTCAATAGTGTAGAGTCTCCTCTCATGGTGAGAGGAGGGAGAAAGGGTAGGGTGTATGGGCCCCTACTTGTCATCTCATACATTGTTGTTATTGAGAATTCTTGAATGTGGAAAAGAATGAAAATCCTTGTGGATATAGCCTCGAAAGGGCCTTGTGAAAGAATGGAAGTTCTTGAAGTTTTAGCCTCGAAAGGGCTATGTGATGGTATGGTGATTGACTTCTCCTATTGAGAAAATCCACCTTTCCCCTATATTGGTTCATTGTTGGACCTATTGTGCAACCGGGTGGGAATGCATGTTTAATTTGCTTATCTCCTTGTGTTGTTTAACTCCATGTTGGTTCTTGTCTCTTTCATGTTTTTCCCTTGATGCAATGGGACATTTGATAAAAGATTTCTTGTGAAAGCCTTGAAGAAAACTCAATGAATTATAATATTATGTAAGTTGTAATTGAATTTGATGTAGTGGCAAAGACATCAGGTTTTCTTACTGGTTCTTTCTCGATGGAGCCTTGAACCAGGATGAATAATAGAGGAAAGAAAAGATTATGAAATTCTCCTTGCAATGCTCTCATGTGGTTCCAAACTTTGGCATATGTATGTGAGAAATTAGAATGATAGTTAATGTCTTGAATTGGGAAATTTTGAGTTTCAATTATGAGAATGAAAGGCAATGGATGTGTTGAAGTTTCAATTCAATTTTTTGAACATTAACATGTAATAATAATCCTACATTGTGATCACCAAGCTAGCACTTTCATTGTTAAGTTACATTAGTGATGCAATTAAATTTGATAAGAATTATTCATCACCTTTTTGAATTATGAATATAGGTTCATAATTCCTTGATAAGATTCATTGAGAACAAGAGCAATTTGATTAAGAGGTTTTGAATTTCTTTGAATTTAAATAAAGAAGAAAGAACACATACCTTGTTATGATGATTATATAGAAAACATACAACCTTGCCTTTAGATGATTGAATTAGCATGAACTATAGTAGGAAGAGAATTTTAATCCCTTGCATCCTTTTGCATTAGTGTGCTTGTTCATAGGAACTCCATTAACTCTAGAAATATCTAAACTCATCTTGCATGACAATGAACTTAGCAAGAAAATATGCTAGAACTGAGCAAAAAAAAAAAGAAATTGGTTTTCAATTGTGCATCTCTAGGCCTAAAAACCCTCTTTGGAAAATGTATGGAGAAGCCTTAAAATTCCTCCTGTCACAGAGAATATTCCATAAAATATTCTCCTTTGCTTTGCAAATTAAAAATCATTGTCAATTCATTAAATAATATAACTTTAATAAGATTGAATATAAAGCATCTAAATATATATATATATATATATATGTTAATGCTTTTAAATTCCATCTCTCAACTATAAAACTTTTGTGCATTAAATTCCATAGCTCTAGAGATTTTAGTCATGATTCAAGTCGAATCATATAAAAGATTTTAATAATTAAAAAAAAAACCCCCAACCACTTGTCAGCAAGTACAGGGGTCGAATCACTTGGGAGGGGGCATGAGAATTTCTTTTTAATACTTAAATTGTGTCAGACCTTTTTATACTTTCCCCACTCATCATTCTAACCCTGTGATGACGTGGGGCATGATGGCTTGTGGAGGTGGTGAAGGGGTTAACATAAAAGTTATACCCCCTGCGCTTTTCACCCACCCCCATCCCAACATCCCACTCTACCTCACGCACGATCCTATTCGCAACAGAGGGAGGAGACAGGTCTGCGTGCGCATGGACCATATTTTGATACCATTGAATGTGATATTATGCCTTTAAAAGATTGTCACTTGATTTTGGGAAGAACGTGGCAATATGACAGGTCAACCATATATGATTGTATAGAGAACACATATACCATCAACAAGAATGGGAAGAAGATGGTTTTGCTTCCATTGAAGGATGATACAACATGGAAGGAATCAAGAAGTATAGGTCTTATTGATAGGATAGCATTTCCAATGCATGATGAAGTGAAAGAGGAAGTGAAAGAAGTTTTGGTAGAGGCAAATGAAACTACAGAGAAGGCAGCCATAAAGAGTGTAGATGTATGTGAAGTTGGTACAAAAATCTCAACAATGATAGATGTAAGTTGTCCTTTGGAAGGGAAAGAACCTGAAGAGCAGAAAGAAGATAAATTGCAGCAAGTAAATGTTAATGAGAAGAATAAAGAGGAAAGTCCTATGGGATTTGAGTGTGAACAATTTGTGGTTGGAACAATAATGTGTCCTTTGAAAATAGAGAAGAGTACAATGTTGGAAGGTACTCCTACGGAAAAGATTTTGGAGGCAACTGATGAAGCCTTAAATATGCATAATGAAGAAAAATGTCAAGAGGAATGGCATGAAGATGAAGCTAAGGAATGTATAACAGCAAGTTCTAAAGAAGAATTTGATTTATGGGAAAAATTTGCAACCATCGTGGGAGAATGGAAAAGGCATGGCGGTAGTATGGAAACTCAGCTTGAAGAAGAAAGGAAAGAGTGCAATACTGTTATTGTTCTTGAGCAAAGTTGTAATAAGAAAGAGATATTTGAAAGTGAGATTACTACAGAAGATCAAGATGATGATAAATGTTTAATAAAAGAAGAAGAGATAAATACGATTCTTAAGATTCAAGATGTGAAACTGGTTGATAGTCAAGAAGCAGATAAGTTTATGGGTACTATTGATGAAGATAGATATGATGCACATTACATGGTGTATAAGGAAGCTCATATTCAAAAAGAGAACTCAAATAATCTTAATGCTGATGATATGTTTTCTTCTAATAATGTTTATGCAGGGATGCAGATTTCATGTATAGTAAATCATGCTGGAGAATTTTCTGTGACATTTACAACATTAAAGAATCAAAGCTACAAGGTGGAGAAGTTGGATATTATTTTTGTTTTTCTTGTAGACATGCTCATCCTAGTTCAAAGAAATTGGAAAGTTCGAAAGAAGAATGAGATTCATTTCTACAACACATCATCTCAAGAGGACTTGAGATCCATTCTACAGGGGAGTATGCTGCAGTGGCAGAGAAGAGAAACGCTACAGGAGGCAACATTGTTGAAAATGTAATAGGAAATTTAATGTTATGTTTTAAATGCTTTTAGTTTTTAAAGTTTGTAATAACGTCCTACATGTGGTGGCATACCTAGAGTAGCAGTTTGATAAGCTCTCCAAATATAGCCACCTAGGACCAGGTGTGTGGATCTTAAATTAGAATAGTTTTTTAAAGTTCGTAGGTGGAGTGTTTAATGATTTTTAGAATCCAATAATAGGTAGTAGGCAGTTTTTGGAATATTCCTGATTTAGAAAATGATTGTCTAATATTGGTAGAAAAAACGTTTCAGATTCTTATCCTTTTTTTGGATAGAAGACGTTTTTCTTTTCTAAATAGAAAGGAAATGTTTCACAGCCTTTAATTAGAAAAAAGAGAGTCAATTTTAAATAAAGAGCCAGTCGGCTATGTAAGACACGAATCGAATTTGGAGAGATATGGAATGTTTTTTATTTTGTCTTTGTGCAAGTTTTCGATGGTCTAAGTTTTGAACGGATTTTTCTTATCTTCTCACTGGAAACAAGTTGATAGTTTGCAAGAAGATTAAAAAGTTTTAGTTTTGGGTCAAATTCGATATGTTTGCAAAAAATTAGTCTCAGTGCATGGGTAATATCTTCCAAATGCACCGTTGGATTTTCATGAGCTTTGGATATGTTATTATAGGCCTAATTACGCCCATCTTCACCATAGGGATCGAAGAGTTTTGATCTGGTTCAAAAGTTATACATGTCTGTTCACAGGTCTATCTAGAGACAACAAGAAGCAATGTTTTGTAGAAAAATGTACTCTGATGCGTGGTCAATATCTCGGGTTTGAACCATTGGATTTCTCTAAAAAAATTATATGATGTTTGAAACCTAGTTACGCCCAATCTCAATGGTTGGATTGAGTAAATCTTTTTTGGTTCGAAAGTTATTCATATCTGAGTGCAGGTCTATCCGGAGGCAGCAAGAAGAAATTTTGGGGGATTTATTTTAAAAGTTTTGTTTTGAATCTGATTTTAGTGTGTGATCCTAGAAGTTGTAAATGCCCCTTGAAGAAACTTAGTTGAGTGAGTTTTTTCCTCCTGAGTTTTCCAAGGTGTGGCTCTGCATCAACGCAGACCATTGGGCAGCGCACTAGGACTTAGGGAAGCACGCAAGGGTGAGGGGGCCACTTGTGTGGTCAGGCCTTTGGCTTGCGTGGAGGGTAAAAGGGGTAGGTATTAGGATAGAGGGTGGGTAGTTTAGTATTATAATTAGTATTGTTTTGTTTTAAATTTGTTTTTGTTGTGGTGTAGTTGATAGTTGGTAGTTAGGGTAGATTAGGTTAGTATAGGATTTGGTTGTTTTAATAGATAATTTTATTAATAGTTTTTAAATGAGTTTAGCATTAGATTGTTAATTAGACTAGAAGTTAATTGTTATGTGTATTATTAGAAAGGAGTTAGTATAAAATAGGATAACACTAAATTAGGTAGCTTAAATTTAGTTAGTATCTTTTGTTATGGTTGTAATTTATCTTATATTAATAAGTAGTTTTATACATTTGTGAGATTTTTAGAAGGTGGTATAATGCTTTAAGGTACTTGATTAGAGTAGTAATATTGTTTTAAAACCTAAACACTTAAGTTTGGCTAGTTAAACTTTAAATCTAATGTTGTAAATGATGTTAGTTTAGAATGGTAACTAGTTGTTAGATGATTTTAATAGTTCAAATTTAAAAGTCAGATTTGAAATTTGCATTATCTATAAATTAGTTTAACTCAGTAGCAAATCTAATTAGAGTATTCAAGATTCAAGTGTATTTGTGTTAGCATCATTGTGTTTTAATAAAGATCAGTTAGGTGAACTTTAGTATTGGCATTATTAACGTGGACTTAAATTTATTATAAGTTCAAATAAAATTTAGTCTTACTTATGGATTTAGTTGAAATAATTCTAGCCTCCAATTTCAATCGTGAACAATAGATTAATATAAATTAGATCGATATGAGAATGAAGGAAATAAATTTGAAAATTAAAACGTAGAAAGTATAATCGATAATATTGTTTATCTCTATGGTATGTACATTAAAGGTTAGTTGGATTTTGGATTAAAAATTTTAAACGTAATTAGAATGAAGTTGAAAGAAGTTAATTAATGACATTAAGCCTAGAGCAATTGATTAAAGTTGTAATGACATTCAAGTTATTAATTTAGTAGTAAGGGCCTAGTTAATTAGATCATCCTTAAGGTTGTAGCAATTGATCATGAGTAGTTCCATTATAGTTCAACCTTTAAAACTTTTACGACCATGTTATCTTATTTAATCTTAGTTAATCCTATGAACATTTGTCGACCCTATCATCCTAATTAGTTCAAAAAAAAATTTGTTGTGTGTGATTTTGCCCTTACTTTTTGGGCATGACATTATTCTCCATTTTTTCAAATGCGACCCTAGTTTTTTTTTTGCATTTAGTCTTTAAGCATGTTTTAAATCTTCTTGTTATTACAAATGCAAAAGTCTTCCAAACGCCAAAAACAAAATTGCATGTAAAGAAAGGTTTTCAAGTTTGTCAAGTTTGAGTCAAAAGCAAGATTTAAGTTGTTTTATTTTTAGGTTTTCTTTCTTGTTTGTTGCTTGTTTTTTATTTGTATTTGGAGTAAAGCTATAGATTTAATTTTCACCCAAGAATGAAACCGCATTTCCATGTTTCCTCCTCCCATACTTCATACATTTTCCACTTTCCCATACATGTAATCACACTCTTCAAACCTAGTTGCATATTTTAAATCACGTAAAATGAGGAAATTTTACCACATGTAATGACATACAAAAACTTGATTTGGGTGAAAAATCAAAATAAGCACCCAAACTCTCATCTTGCACACACCCAAATGCTTCCAACTTGCATTCTTGACCTTTCCCAATGCAAACCTCTTTTTCCCCACATACTATCCATCATCCCAAACCTTATTTTGACCCTTTTTACCCAAAATACAAGCAATTTCATTAATTTTGAACCTTAAAAAGTGTTCAATAAGTATCTAATCCATACTTCAAACACCCATATCTCATGGATCCTCATTGTAACTCAAATCCTAAAGTTTTAAAGGATCCAATATCATTGGAAAATGTTTTATTCTTCATGTTGTGATGCACTCTTAAAGATATGTCAGAATTTCCTCAAAGAATAGAGACATCTCGTCAAGAAGACATGTTTTGAATCCAAGGAAGCAATAATTCATTTGGTCTCCACTTTCCCAGTAGCTACCCTAGAAACTAAGTTCATCTAGGAATGTGCCAAATCACTTTGGATTGTAAAAAGAAAAAAAAAACAAGAGAAAACTCATTTGAAGATGTTGATGGGAAAGTTGTTTCGAGTTTACATCTTGACATCATTGAGAAGAGTTTTTCAAAGTTTCAAAAACTCTAGAATGTACGAATCCGACAAAGAATAATTCACAACTATGGAATGAGTTAAATATTGATTATACTGAGTTTTCAAATAATAAATGACAATTTATCAAAGAGAGTGTAATAGCACAAAATACAGGGACTTCCAATCCGATAATCATGCACATTTTTGTCACCAAGTGAAAAGACTTTTGTTGACAATCTACAAGATTGATTCAATATTTCCAACATTTTTTACATATTATTGTAGTTGTAGAAGATGAATTGCATGTCCTTGTGACATGTAATCCAATAATTCTTCTCACTTGGTTTTATCATGTCAAAGTGGTTGAGTTGCTCTCACTTTTTCCTCTTTTCTCTCACTTATTTTTCCATATAAGAAGTGCCCCCTCATTGTAAAAATCATCTCTTATCATATGCAAGAAAGCTCTGATAAAATTGTGAAAGCATAACTTTGAATATGTACTACTGATTTTGAAGAAAAGTGAATACAAAGAAATAATTGGAGTTGAAACTTTGATTGAGAGAAATTGTGATGGGGAAAATTAGAAGCTTTGACTATGATTTGTGTTTATTTTCTTTGATTCATGTTGTTATCATGTGTTAAATAATAGAGTATAGTGAGTTATGAAGCAATCAGAGCCAAAGTTTTAACTGGGAGCCACTATGGTGATACATAGACTAGAAGCTTTGACTGTAGCTTGTATTGTCATTTCACTTCATAGAAAATAGTTAGAAATCCATATTTTTGGAAGTTTTTGTGCCCCAATGGTAGAGGTTATTTTTATAGAATAAATTAAAATAGGACTTAGAGCCAAACCAATATGTTTTCAATTAGCCTTTGAGTTGGTATTGGTTTATCGGTATTATTGTTTCTAGCTATAAGATAGAAGTGCATTTAGATATATAATCTTGCCCATTACTCACTCCATTGGTAAGTGGATTCCTTTTTGAAAGATATGAGGAAAGAATATTGGTGATGCCCCTTACAAAATCTCTCAACTTCTTGCTTACCTTGAGTTGATCAAAGGAACGGTGAGAAGGGAGAGCCTTCACTTCAAGGTAGGAGAGACATTGTCTCATACTTTGTGGATGGTCTACATATTTTGTGATTGAATTATAACAAATTATCAGTTGAAAAACATCCATCCACCAAATTGAAAACTATATTGATCAAACATTCATCTCTTTGATAATTCCTTAAATAGATATGGATTCTTATTCCATAAACATAATATAAAAAAATCCAAAATTAAATTGTATAATTAATACATTCACTCATACATTAACTAATAAGTAGGAAATATTATGCAATCCTAGTTGACATAACATCCACACAGCCATTTAATTAGTTTGACACTCATACAAACCTATGTGATGCAAATGCATTTCCTTTCTATGTACAATCGCAATACAATCTTTGCAATGTCCTCCCTTTCATATACTATCAAAGGTTCATAATGAACATTATAAAAATAATAATTATCATTCAATAGGGTCAACAATACCAAAACATTTATATATTCGTCGCATAATTCAAAAGAAAACCTAAGTGGTGAATATCATGTTCAAAGTTAGACCATAACACATCACGAGGATTTCAAACAACAAATAAAGTGTGATGAGTGTCATGAAATAGATAGAAAAAAGAGAGAATGAAAACTCTTTGGTTTTACATTCTATAGGTTTGATCTCTTTTATGCTAATATCTAATTTAACAATAACCACATTATTACTCGAGTAGAAATCTTCCTCTAGAAAACCTACATACTCCCCTATACTATCGCCTATTTTTTCGAATAATCTCTTTATTGAAAAGTTATATTGGTAAATTTGGTAACAACATAACCCTATCTAGTTTGAAATCTTTTAAATTCAATAGGTTAAATTTTGACTACCAATTTAATAAGGTAAAGGGCAATTCTTTAAAACAATGAGCATTGGCAAATAAAAAATCTCTTTTCATTTTTTTGCTATTACAATCTACATAGAGAAAATTATTAGAAAGAATAGAAATACCTATCTTTTTCTTGAAGGTCCTCTTGAATTATCCATCTATTTTCTCAAGGGGTTCCTATGCCACTCCATCAAGCAAAATTCCAAAGGTTTTACATAAGTATTGTGTTCTTTCAATCAAACCATCTTGAATGCATAATATATTCCTTCTTTCAGGGGCTTTTCCTTGAACCTATAGACTCACACTATTATTTTTCCCTTGCCCCTCTGTCTCTTTTTTAGAAACCTCATATTTATGCTAAAAGTCTTTTTTATTCTTAGATATGACTGAATTTCTATTCTGAGAATGATTGAGAGGATCTTGGGCTAGATCTGGCTGGTGAATTGGTTCTACGTAACCGCCCTTGACATTTTGCAACATTTCAGATTTATTCTCTCTTTACAATGATTGGGTCCTGGTGTACCTAGGTTTTCTTAAACCCCATTTTTTATTAAGTTTTGTCCTCTTATTTTTTAGAGTAAATAATTAATTAATTTTTAATTATTTATTCTATTTACTTAAGCTTACTTAGGTTAATGTATGTAGTTGAGGTTAGTTGTTAATAACACGGGAGTTTGTTCCCTTTAGCATACTTATCTTTTCCACCTCTTGTGGATGTGTGCTTAGCTATCAACCTTATCTCCTACCTCATTCCATCTTGTTCTACAAGTGTCCATGAGGCCTTTTTATTTGGTCTCTCATTCATTGTAAATTCATTCCATTCACATAGCAATTCTAATTTCCTATTGTGAAATATTCTTTTGTGCGATATTTGCTTCAAGCTCTTTGCTCCCTAGGTTTCTCTTCAGCAAGTTATTTGCATTGCAGGTGATCTTGGCACATTTACGGAGTCAAATTTTTGACTCCTACATGGTATCAGAGCCTCCCTACTGCTTCTTGTTTGAAGGATTTTGAAGCCATAATTTGGAGTCACAAACCCTAGTTTGTTTATGCATTTTTCTTCAAATCAAGGGTAGAGCAATTTTTTGGAGCACTTTCAGCCCAAACGAATGCTACCATTGGATCCAAAAGGTCATTTACAGTTAGGATTCATATAAAACTTTTCATTTTTGGACACAGGGCTTTTTTGAAAAAAAATTTGGGCACCCAGGTCGCTGCCGTACAGACTATACGGACAAGAAAGCAATTTTTTTAAAAAAATAACACGCCACCGTAGTAGTACCAAAGTGCCACCTGGCAGCCACCCAGTGGCCTCTTGCCTCCAGTCTATCGCTCGGCCAATGGCTCCCCTACCAGGCTCCATCGCAACCGCGCCCCATCGAAGCTCCGCCAGGGAGCCACCAACCACCAACGACGCCGCCAGGTTCTCCTCCTAGGTGCCATCGCCATCGGCGATTCTCTCTGTTCCATTGCCTTGCAATCGCTCTACCCTATTGATGTCACTTTCTGACTATGTGACCTCATTTTCAGGCACAATGATGTCATTTCTTGATGCTGACATCATCTTCTCGGTAGCTGACGTCATTCCAGCCAGTGACCTCGCTAACGTCATCTTTCAATCCACTAACATCATCTTCTTGACTGCTGATATCATCTTTTTGACTATTGATGTCATCTTACTGGCGATGGCCTTTTGACGGCCATACAGGCGTCAAATTTAACATATTATCTGTAATTTTCTAGTAAGGTGCATTTTTGGAGCAGTAGTCAGTTTTTTGGCCATAACTTGAGCATACAGAGGTCTTTTTCTGATCCAAAAGAAGCCTAAGAAAGCTGACTTAGAGACAGAGACATTGGTGCTAGTTTCATAATATTTTGGGTTCATTTGAGCTCCCATTTTTGGTGTCAAAGTAGAGGCTTGTGTTTCTTCCTATTCTGCATCAACAAATCCAGGTTCTTTTCCAATTTTTTGCTTTTCATAGTTGTTTTTGTGGTATTTGAGAGATATTATTGTACGTTTGCGGGGGGTGTCTTTCTTTTCTATAATTTACTTCAATTAAGACCCTTCTACTTTCATTTTTTTCTTTCTCTCAATGGCAGATCCATTTGTGACCCGTCTTACTCAGCACAACTATCACACCTAGAAGGCACAAATGACTAGGCTTCTCATGTCAAGAGGTCTATGGTCTTTTCTGGATGAGAATCAACTTGCTCTTATGTGGCCTTTTAAGGTTCTACAACATAGGAACAAAATGGATGAAGCCCTAGGACTAATTGCACTTAACATTTCAGGTAGTCTGTTATTTCATCTGGATGGTTGGACTACTCCATGGGCTTATTGGCAAAAATTTTAGACTTTGTTTGGCTAGGTGAATGAGTTCTAAGCACTTCAGTTGAATGCATAATTGACTTCTTTGTCACCAAGCAACTTTCCCACCGTCGAGGACTTTCTGATGAAGTTCAAATCCCTACGTGTAGTTTTACAAGGATGTGGGAAGAACAAAACAGATGATGAGTGCATATTCTTGATACTCTCAAAGCTGAAGGGGAAGTATCAAGTTTTTTCTTCTACTTTCTACTCCACCATGGATGCCCTTGGAGACTGACATAGGATGCCTACATTTGAGACATTTTGTGACAGGTTGACTAGGGAATAGGCAAAGATCCAACAAGTGGATGCCTTTGGCTCTTCCAGCCAAGCATTGGTTGCTCAAAATTCTAAGGGGAAATCAAAGAAGAAAGGAAAATCGAAGAAAGACACATCAAAAACTGATCCTAAGCCTCCAACAAACCCTCCCAAGGGTAAATATTCTTCAAAGTCACGTGAGTCTACCTCCAAGACCAAGAAGAAATTGAGTGAGAACTGCAATTTTTGTGGGAAAGATGGACATTCAATTTCTAGATGTTGAAAACGATTGGAGGCTTTAGAGGAAGCCATGAAGGAGCATCACATTTCAGCTCCTTAGTCTTCATCTCCACCTACGGGGAAAGGTCATGCTCTTTCTGCACGAGCTACGACTTTAGCACCTTTATGGATTCTTGATTTTGGGGCTTCTCACCACATTAAAAACACTCCTAATTCACTTACCTCACTTGTTCCTTGTGCCACCACATAGATTGTAGTTGGGAACTCTTCACAACTTTTAGTTTTGGGTTTTGGCACTGTTACTTTGGTCGGGGGCTCTCTACAGGATTTACTTTGTGTTCCTGATATTTCAATGAACCTTCTGTCTATCTATCAAATTTGCCACTCTGGCTCTAGGAAGATAGTCAAGTTCTCACCACATGATGTGGTTATTTGAGACTTGCATGATCCAGAGATGATTGTGGCCACTGGGAGTGTTGACTCTACATCTCACCTCTACAAATTTGATGGATTTGAGTCTTCTGATGATACAAGTTCATGTTTAGTTGCACATGCAGATTCAGTAAGCAAACTTTGGCATGAATGTTTTGGGAATTTCAATTATAGATATCTTTAGCAAATGAGCACATAGGCACTTGTTCTTGGGCTTCCCTAGATTTCTTGTCCAGATGGTGTTTGCCAGGGATGTGCACTTGGCAAGCAACATAGGGATTCTTTTCCACATGGACGAGCCACTCGTGCTTTAGCACCTTTGGAGTCGATTCATAGTGACCTCATGTCATTTCCTACTCCTTTTTTAGGTGCTAGATATGTTCTTACATTAATTGATGACTTCTCCAGATGCACATGGGTGTACTTTCTTAAGTACAAGTCTGATGCCTTCCACTCATTTCGAGTTTTCAAGGCATTTGTAGAGAAGCAGTCTGGGCTTTCTATTCAGCGCATATGCACGGATAATGGGGGGGAGTATGTGAACCAGGATTTCAAAGATTTCTATTTTGAGCATGGTCTTCAGCATCAACTTTCAGTGCCCTACACTCCTCAGCAGAATGGTGTGGCTGAGAGAAAGAACAGAACCCTTCGGGAGATGGAAAATTGCATGATTTAGTCTAGGTCCATGGATTCATGTTTTTGGGCAAAGGCAGTCAATTGTGCCAACCACATTTAGAATCGGATGCCCCACAAGGCACTTCGACATATGACTCCTGAGGAGGCTTAGTCCCATGTCAAGCCCGATGTATTGTCATTTAGAGTTTTTGGGAGTACAACATATGCATTTGTACCTGATGCTCACAGGAAAGCAATGGAACCAAAGATCTGACCACTGATTTTTGTTGGCTACTACAAGGATGTAAAGCCTTATAGGTTATTTGATCTTGATTCCAGAGAGGTCCTATTTTGACAGGATGTCCAGTTCGATGAGAGCCCTCCTGTGGTACATTCCTCACCTCCACCGACTCCTTTAGCTCCCGCTACTACCTCTTCATCTCCACTTTGTTTCATGGATGATGAGGATAATGATCATGGTGATCTTGATATACCTCCACCACAGGATCCTCCCCAAACCCCTAAATGGGCTTGAGCTACTGTTGAGGCTGTAGGATCTCTAGCTGGTGATCCATCCACATCTCGCTGCACTCGTTCTCACACTGCGGGTTCCAGTCTCCTTAGTTATGCTGTTAGTATTGATCCTCAAACATTTGCGGAGGTGACAGGACATTCAGAATGGGACAATGCAATGGAGGAGGAACATTCTTATTTGATGAAGAACCACACATGGGATCTTTGTTCTCTTCCCAAGGGAGAAAACTAGTGTGTTGTAAGTGGATTTTCCGCACTAAGTATGCTTTTGATGGTTCCATTGATAAGCATAAGGCTCGTCTCGTTGCAAAGGGTTTTTTGCAAGTCAAGGATGTTGATTATTTCGAGACATTTTCTCCTGTCGCCAAGATGAATTCTATACGCCTTGTCTTATCCCTCACAGCTTCACAGGGATGGTCAATTTATCAGATGGATGTGAAAAGTGCCTTCCTGCATGGTGATATCACTGAGGAGATTTATATGTAGCAGCCTCTAGGTTTTGTGCAGGATCCCATCTTGGTTTGTAGGCTTCGACGTTCATTGCATGGTCTCAAGCAAGCCCCTAGGGCTTGGTATGAGAAGATGGACTCATTTCTATTATCTATAAGCTTCACTCATTGCCATTTCGATGCTACAGTGTACATTCAACATCTTGGTGATGAGATTCTGATTCTTGTTTTGTATGTTGATGATCTTATCCTTACAGGTAGTTCATCATGCATGCTCTAGGATGTTAAGCGTGCACTGATGGACTAGTTCGAGATGACTGATCTTGGTTTGCTACACTACTTTCTTGGTCTTTAGATTCATCAGTCTCCTACTGGCATTTTTGTGTATCAGTAGAAGTATGCTCTTGACATGCTTCATCGCTTTCACATGCTTGATTGCAAGGCTGCTCCTACACCATTTCAGTCAGGTGTTACTTTGTCTACCTCTTGCTCCTCATCTACAGTGGATGCTACTTTGTATCGGTAGTTGGTTGGCAGCCTGTTGTACCAGACACACACTCGCCTTGATCTTTCTTTTGTGGTTGGCCTAGTCTCTTGATTTTCTCAAGACCCTCATGAGAGTCATTGGCAAGCTACCAAGCATATTTTGCACTACGTTCAGGGCACACTCATATATGGCATTCACTACACTTCGGGAACTCCACACATTGTTGGCTACACTGACTCAGATTGGGCTAGTGATATTGATGATCAGAAGTCTACTTCTAGCTTTGTGTTTTGCCTTGGCTCCAGTCCCATCACATGGTCGTGCAAGAAGCAGCATGCTCGAGCACTTTCATCTATAGAGGTTGAGTACAGGGCAACAATTATTGCTAGTCAGGAGGCTTTATGGCTTCATCAGTTGATGACTGATTTTGGCATTCCTCTCGATCGTCCCACTATTTTGTGGTGCGATAATCAGAGTGCCATCCACATTCCTTGCAACCTGGTGGAACATTAGCATACGAAGCACATTGAGTTGCATATGCATTTCATCTATCAATTGATCCAGGATGGTGTTATTGCATTGGAGTACACTCCTACCGCTGGTCAAGTTGCAGACATCTTCACTAAGCCTTTTGCATCACCCCACTTTCTTCAACTACGGTCAATGCTTGGGGTTACGGAAGTTGTCCTTGGGGGGACTGGTTGAGGCCTTCCTTCCTTCACTTCATGTTTTTTTTAGCATATTGCTTTACCTCTTTTTGGGGGAGATTTTTTCCCATGTGGTTTTCTCTCTTTCCCCATTTTTATAGAGGTCGCATTTAGTTGCATTGTACTTGGGTACCTAAAATGGCCTCATTGTCGGGACCCATTTTTGCTTTTTTTCCTTTGTTTTGTGAGCTTAAGGCATTCCCCTAAGTTGCATTTAAGGGGGGGTGTTAGAGTAAATAATTAATTAATTGTTAATTATTTATTCTATTTACTTAAGCTTACTTAGGTTAATGCATGTAGTTGAGGTTAGTTGTTGACAACATGGGAGTTTGTTCCCTTTAGCATACTTATCTTTTCCACCCCTTGTGGATGTGTGCTTAGTTGTCAACCTTATCTCCTACCTCATTCCAGCTTGTTCTACAAGCTTCCATGAGGCCTTTTTATTTGGTCTCTCATTCATTGTAAATTCATTCCATTCACATAGCAATTCTAATTTCCTATTGTGAAATATTCTCTTGTGCGATATTTGCTTCAAACTCTTTGCTCCCTAGGTTTCTCTTTAGCAAGCTATTTGCATTGCAGGTGATCTTGGCACATTTTCGGAGTTGGATTCTCAACTCCTACATTATTTTCTACCAATATTTCTTTTCTTGTCATTACCACAGTCCAATCAACATCATCTTTTAGGTGTGGTGGGAGAACCCTATTCCTTTAGTTGATTCTAGAGAGCCCAATCACATATGTTTGCCTGAAAAAATTAATACTTATGATTCCATTGATGTCTATCAAATACCAATATGAGATTGTGCATAACCATTTTTACATTAACATTGAGGGGTTTTCCATTTGAGATTTGATAAGAATGAACCTTTTTATCTACTATTTTATATGTCTTGGTTTGACAACTACAATATCAATAAATAATTGAAATTGCATTCCTTTGATGTCTTGAAATTTCTTTTTACTGTAGCTTTGAACCTCTTGTTTCTACCTCAGATTCAATCTACCACCTTCCAAATAGTCCATTGCTAGCTGGAGATGAATTTTTTTGCCTATGGAGGGAAAAGTGTATTGGTAATCAAGGATCAATTACTGCCAATCTGGAGAGAAAATTTCATAGCTAGAAAATATATATTTTTCTACCACCTAAAGTAATTCGTAGGTGAGCTTCACTTGACAGACTTCTTGCCCCTTTTTACACAAATTCGAGCAAATTTTGATGTTATTTTTGAAAACATGCAAATTGTTTCAAAACTTTTGACTTTGAGATAACTTATCTAATATCTAGATTAAGAGACAATATGCCAAAATCAGTATGCAAATCTAATTATTGTTTCTTATTTTAATAGTTGACTAGATTATGATCACAAGCTAAGATGTATATCTTTCATCTCTAAATGACAATCTCAACTTTGCAACCCTTCTGATGTTTTTTACTTACTAGGGTAGACTTTCACACTTCTTCTTGTGGAACCAATTAACTAGGTGGAATTGACATTTTATGTTAGATTTTTCCTCTTGGTATGAATCAAAAATAATTATTTATCCTTAATGGTATATATATATACATATATCTTGCTATCAAATAATATATGTTGTGATCTTGTAGCTATATAAAGTGATCCTTCTTTAGTGTAAGTATGTGACAATATATATTCTAATATATATATTGTGATCTTATATGATTTGTAACTATATATATCTTCAACTTTATTGTTTGTATATCTTCTTTGATATTTTCCTTTAGACTGTGATTGATCTTATATTTTTCTCCATTGAAAAACACTAACAAATTAACTTTCTACTCAATCGCTATTATTGCCCTTATTCATGCCTTTAGTTTTTGCTCAATTACACATGGGAATTCACTCATCCTTCAATAATTATAAGGGTTACACAATCTAGAAATCCTCTTTGTCTTTATGTTTACATATTGGATAATATTTGTGAGGCTTGATGGAGATAGAATCAAGATTGTAGGATTTGAGCAATACAAACCCACAAATTCCATAAAATACCTGAATGCAAGAACTTGTCACAAAGAAGCAAAGACAAGAGAAGGCAAGGGTTTGACTCTGAAAATATGTAAGAATATATTTATCATACTAAAAAAGAATGAGTAAAAAATACAAGAGATTAATTCTTATAGATGGAGATCTAAAACCTAAAAGGGAAACCCTAAGAGGTAAATGTCATTTAATCTTTAATTATTAAATGGAAATTCATGTGTATAAAGTGAATCTTAAGAAGGTATTATAATTATATTTATTCTTTACTCTAACATAGATGACAAATATTTTATTTAATAACACATTCAAATTTTCATATTTCTCACAAATCTAACTTTTTTGAGAATAAATTCACCATGATTTTTTAACTTGAAATATTTTTCTCAATCCAGTTGATGGATTGCTACCTCTGCTATCAATCCTCCTTTGTAAATCACTTTGTTTCTGCATCAAATAATTTTTTTAATTTTTTTTACAAGTGATTAATTTTATTTTCTTTTGAAAGGATTACATTGCATATCATTCAGGCTTGAAAGCCTCCTCTTTTAAATTCCCCCTACTAATGTACCTATGAATAGGCCTTCATGCCTATATTTTCAAATCCCACCCTTGAAAAAAAAAAACAAAAAAATCATGAAACCCCAACAGACATGGGTATTAACACCCAATCAAAAACCTAGCACCAACAAAGACACACCCAAGGGCCAAAGAAAAAGAGACCAAAGGATTTACATAGAACACAACACCAAATAAACCACCAGGAAATATGCCCTACTATGGAAAATGGGTAGTCGAGTGTGAATGAAGAGTTGGTTCACTCTTAACTCCTCTAGTGCACCATCATGCCCTCCTTTGAATCATTGACCATCACACCTCCCATTGTTGGCATATTTTCCATCTTTCAGCTAAGCACAGGTGGCGACACCTCTATTTCCATTTTCTTAGTATCCCTTTCCCTAATCTTGCTTGGCATGAAATTTCATTTGCATCTCCTTTCCTTAGCTATGCACCTTTGGTCATCCTCCCACTTAGCCAAATACTGGAGAAAATTCATCTAGGCTATGCAAGCCTCACCCATCCTCTTCTAGATTGGAACCAAAGTATTGAATATGAGGAAATGTTGCACACCTACCTCTAGTCCTTCCAACATCACTAAACACCTTCAACTGTACAAAAACTAAGACCCACTTCTATTATGTCAAGCCACCTTAGATACCCCTTATCCCAATCAAGGTCTACACACATTTCTATTATCCTTGTAGCATCCTCCTTATTATGGGCCAAGAGGAAAGCCCTTGCACAAAACATGGACGAGATATCCAAAAAAAATCATGTGCAATTTTTTTTCCCCATGAATTCCTTGTTAAATAGTTGCTCAATGATGCTAAACAATTCATCTTCATAAATGAAAAACACCTCATCTAGGTGGCATGGTGATATCTTCCTGCTAAATCCCACTGGTTTTTTTTTTTAGGGGGTGACGAGTAGAAATTTTCCTACATTTGCTCTTTAAACCTTAAGTTCTACTCACTGTGGAAAGATAGTGACATCTGGAAAAGCATTCAATTTAATTTTTTCCTATGTTTGGAAAGTTTGCGAGATACCTATGTCACCAAAATTGTGCCTACTCCATGTGACTTCTACACACATTCTTTGTAACCTCTACACATGCCAAAGGTGATGTCTTTGGCCACCAACATAACACCACTCATTTCTATTATTACTATTATCATATCATTCATTTGATCAATTAAGGGGTTTCATTTTCAGATAAATAAATGTTTGTAAAGTCCTCTATCATCTCTCAATGTTTGCCTAAACTAACACCAATGTTAGCCATTTTGTCAGACAACTCATTCCCTCCCCTTCTAGTGTGAGAAACAAAAAAGCCTTCAAACCCATCTAACAACCTTCAAATTCTTTTGATGTACCTGTCAAGAGTCCAAGCCTCCATTTTACCTTTGATTATTTCATTGATTATAATTTGTGAGTCACCAACTAGATGGATCTTCTTACCTCCATGTTTCTTTACGACAATGAGAGAAAATATTGTTGCTTGACATTTGACCACATTATTTGTCCCATCCATTAAAGACTTCACTCCTAAAACCATGACATTATTGTCTACATCTAAGATTGCACATCCAACCCCACAATGTCCTGGGTTACCTTTAGAGGCCCCATCAAAATGCAATCTAATCCATTCTTCCCCCATCTTCAATTTATTCTCCCTAGGACCCACCTTTGAAAATAAAGGATTAGCCCTTGGAAGCCCATTAACGAGCAAAGAAAATTCACACACACACACACACACACAAGTTTGATTGGTAATTTACGAAAAACATGAGTCCTTTTTTTCAATAAAATTTTGTGCAATGAAATTTATTAAACATCTAAGAAATAGTTCTTATTTTTATTTGGAAAAATTACGATAAATTCTTGGTGTAAATGGTACAAATTTATGATCAAACACTTGTTGGTTTTGTTTTCCACTTGCTAAATTTTCTTTTGTAGAATTTTCTCCAACAACCTAGGTTTTTAACCAATTCCATTGTTACTTTGTTTTACTAGTTTTCAAGCAAGGGTTCACTACATCTGGTGAATTCACAGAGTTTTCTATTCAATCATTCATCAAGTTTCCTTTTTCCCAACTCCTCAGGTACAATAAAAATAAAATCTAAATCTAATTCATTCAAGGTTTTCAAGAATCGATTCAACTACATTTTAACAATCAAGTTTCAACCAATCACGCATACACAAGGCAAACAATCTTTTAGAAGGTAAATTTGCAATGATTCTTGAATCCTATCTCTATCTTTTCACCCAAGTTCTAAAATACTCCTAAGCTTAATTGAATAATTTGTTTAACTTCAAGTCACTTGAATGCCCTCCCAAAACATGAGAGTGCTAAAATGACCAGAAAAGCTCTTATAAAGAAAACCTATTTCTTTGTGGGTTTCTAATTTTCCAATTATAAAATAAGACAACTCAAATTAAAATAATATAATAGATACTTTAATTCACTAGTTTCCCTCATGCACACTAATTTCCCTTTTTATTAATTTATTTTTTATTTTCACTTTATCTTTCCATGCACTTTTAACTTGCACAATTATTATATTATTCCATAATCAATATTTATATCACACTTATTGTATGCAACTCATAGCTATTTTTTATGAAATCAACTATAAATTAAATTTTGATTTATCTCTATTATTTAATTAAATTCTCCAACTTTCTCAATTAGACTTTTAAATTAAGGCTTCAAAATAAATAAGATGTATTTAATTAATTCTCAATTAATTAAATAACCTCATATTTTAATATTTATATACTCTAATAAATATAATAATTTGATCAATTAATTAATCTTTTTAATTTTTCTAACTTTATTTAATACTACATCCCACACTAAAACATATGACACACAACCAACAAGAAAAACTAACAAAATCCCAAAATACCAAAACATACTCAAGGGGTGAGCTCAGAAATTTATGTTAGCTAAATGAGGTTGGATGGGTAGTCAATTAGATCCTTGCCCTCCTCCTCAGGGAAATAATAGGCTTTAGTTGGGATTTAGACCTGAATACTATCTCTCCTCTCTTACAATTGAGATATTCCAACAAGGCATGCTCATCCTAGTAATTCAGGGAAGTTAATGTCTGTACCTGCCAACGCGCATAAAAGACGAGCATGTACAAATAAAAAATAATGGTGGGGAGTTGTGCATCATCTAGCTGCCAACTCGTAGGTGACTATGGTTCCCTCCCTCAACCACATCAGGTACATCAAACATAAATATAAAATAAACATACACACCATACACATGCAAGTTTAGGGTAATGTGAGGCCTCACCCCAACCCATTGTAGCATAGTTGATACTTTATTATTTTGATACTTATGACTCAATATGTCGAGACACTATCAGATACATTGAACATATTATGTTATGTTATTTCATGTTGTGTGATGTATTACTTTCAGATATTTGGTTTAGTTATTTAACGCTTTATGAACATGTGTACTAAAGTAAGTAAATGCAAAATTAACACTTTGATTATGAAATTGTAATGATTGAGAATATGAGTAGAACATGATAAAACAATTGAATTACCTAAAAGATGAATGTTTTAATTTATGAGTTTTTCCCTGATATGCTATATACATATATGCATGTGATTTTCTGGAGCTACTGATGTGTGTAATGAGTGTGCAGGGTATTTTAGCCGAGAAATCTAATGGAGAAACAAAACCGATAACTATGTACCATTGTAGAAAACTTGTTGTTCATATTTTATTTGTATCTTGAGATGTATGAATGTATCGTTCCATATTCAGTAAATGTTAATGTTTTGTAACAATATTTTTATAGTGTCGCTTGACACTCATGAATTGTATGTGCATTCCAACATGCTAGTTAGGGTTAGCTAAGTAACCTATGGACCTTAGTCAGACTAAATTAGTGCCCTTTTCACTAATCTATTTTTAATTAAGTTTAGTTACCCCTAATCCCTAATCTGGATTAGTGCTTAATCTGCATTTTGGAGTTGTTAGATAGTCCTATTTTTTCCTAGCATTTGTTTGGTCCCAAATCAATTTCCTAAGGCCTTAAATCATGAAATCTTTATACCAAAGGGGTATGGGTATGGGTTGGGGGCATTTTCCACCCCCCTAACCCCTTTTGTTGACTTTTGAGGTCACTCAAAAAGTCCATTTTTGCTTTAGTGCGAAAATAGAATGATTTCACCATGGGTTGAATGACCCTAACCCCACCTTGAGGTTAGCCTTAGGTTTAGTTGAGTTAGAAACTTCTAAATTTTTAGGCAAGTGGGGGAATTTATTGCCCTTTTTAGGTGGTTGAGTTTGGATCTTATTTAGAGGCATTTTTTAGTAGTTTTGGTTGTTACCCAATCTCTAGTTTTAGAGTGAAGTTTTGGAAGATTGAAGGCAAGGAAGGAAAAGCTCTTCTCAACTTGTTCATTTTACCATAACCTTTTGTGAAGGTAGGAGTTCTTCATCTCCTTTGTTCATGTTGCTCATGTTGTTTCATACTTGGCTCATGCTTATGTTATTGTGTTGTTCATTGGTATGCTTGTATGTATATTGAGTATGCTTGGGAAGGATTGAAACATGTTTTCTGGAATGCTTTTTCTTCATGTTTTGTTTGAATTTCAAAGTTTTCTTGTATGGGTGTTTTGGCATTACTCACCCTTGGATAGGGCAGAAGTGGCCAATTTCAGGAAAGGTCTTTAATTGGACTCCAACAGTGTAGAGTCTCTTCTCAAGATGAGAAGAGGGAGAGAGGGTAGGGTGTTATGGGCCCCTACCTATCAGCACAAACCATGTATGAGTTTTGGCATGTAAGAATGGAAGAACGAAAGTTCTTGAGTTATAGCCCCGATTAGGCACCTATTTTGGTGTTGTGTCTGACATCTCCTGTTGGAAAAATCCACCTTCTCCCTAGTTTTATATCTGTTGTGAAAACCCAGTATGGAAATGAATGTTAGTTTTTGTCTCTTTGTTATGTTTGTTTGTCACCTGGTCAGATTTCGTTCCCTCCATGATCTCAACGATGTATTGTAGAAAATGATATGGATTCCTTGACAAGGGTCATAAAGGAAATTTAAATTTCTTGTTGAAAATTCAATTATGTTCGGGATTAAAATCTCGTGTAGAAATGTATTTTAAACTTTTGTTGTAATGGCAACGACGCCGGGTTTTCTTCTTGGTTCTTTTCCGGCAGAGCCTTTGAATCAGGTTGTCAATAAAATAGTGTTTGAGTGATATCGTTCTTATGAGGTTTTTGTAAATTCCGTTCAGTTATAGGAATGAATATCAAGATAAGATAGAGTGATGATGTTCAATTTTGCCATTTTCAAGTGCAAATATGTTAAGGCAAATTAACAAATAAGTAAATAAATGATAGTATGTTATTTGGATAAAATGGTGGTATATAAATAAGAAATTTAAATTCAAATCTTGTCAAGTAATTTCCAAGGTTCGTGCATAAAAATTTAGTCTTGTTTCTTTCATATTTATTTTGAATAGAAATTAATCCTATATTATTGTACCCATAATGCGTTGTAATTCCATGTTTTAAATCCAATGGGAAAGTAAAATTGATTAGTGATAACGTTCCCCTTGGTCTAATAGAGATGATGGTATTAATTCTATACTAAAAAAGATAAAATAGGTCTCAAATATTTCCCTTGGCAATTCTATTTTTAGTAAAATTTTAACACTTAGACAAAAAAAGAAAAAGAAAGTTAACCCCTCCTAGAGCAAAATGCTCTCTGGATTTTACATGGAGGAAAGAAATTAAAACATTTGTGGAAACAGAGAATATTCTCTATTGATTTTTTATTCCAAATCTAAACTCAAATAAAATAAAATAATAATCAATAAAATAAATAATAATAACTAAAGAAACATAATTCAAATATTCTAAATATCCTATGGAGCTACCTAACTATCTTTTTAGCATTACTTTTTCCCTAAAGTGGGTGTATGAATTTGATGTCCTTAGTAAAGCTAAGGTCAATGCTATTTAAGGGGGGGTTTGCCAGGATAGTGTACCAACGAATGGGGTTGGAAGGGCAGATTTGATTGTGACTCACATCAAGTACCAATGATGTCTTAACCTTGCAGTACCATGCTAGGCGCAGTCCAAACTCACCCACGTGATGGTCAAGTCGATGCAAGTTGGAGATGGCTTTAAAGCCAATGTAAATAGTATGGTTACCATAGAATCTTTTCCACCCACTTCATCCTTCCTAGCGCATAGCCTCAAAGGTCTTTTCCATTCACGTGCCCATTTGTCATAATCGACCATCAATTAATATGGCAATTGTATGAGTATAGGCTAGTCTTCATCCCATTCATTTGGTTAAAGTTTTTTTTTATTCTCCCTTGAGTTCTGTGAATTTTCCTTGGGAGACGTGGACAGTATGTGGAAAAAGTTGTGACGTGAGGTATAAGAGATTTGGTGAGAATGGGTGGGGGGAAGTAAGTTAGTAGAAATTATAGTTAGTTTTATAAATTGGTTTAAGTTAATGTTAAGTTTTTAGATAGTTGATTTTATTGTATAGTTTTCGTAATTGTTTAAGTATGTTTTTTTTTAGTTAGCATTTTCTTGTGTAAAGATTAACTAATAGGAATTAGTTAAATTAAATTAGTTTTAATGTTGAGTTATTAGTTAGTATGTTTTCTTTTAAAATGAATATTAGTTAGTTTAATGTCTATTTATTAAGTTTTATTTAATTTAGGCTTTAGGTAATTGTAATTTTATTGTTATTACAATTATAACTTTTATTTTTTATAGATCATAAATTCTATCAAAATCAGTATTAGAATAAAGATTAACTAAAGTTTACTCAATTATATAAGAGACATTGTTTTAGTTAAGTGAGTCCTTTTAAGTTAAATGTTTTGAATAATTTAGTCTATATTATTCAATGGGACTTTCAAATCAATCAGTTATATTGTCAATTGACGTTCGTCTAAGAGGTTAATAATTGATCAAAGTTAAATAAAGTATATTTATGTGTACGATTAGATGTGATATTTCTCTTAATTAGTTCTTGATTAGATATTTCAAATTAATTAAACCTGAACTCATTTAAATTGTTATTCAAATAAATTTAATATATTGTTGTAAAATTAATGTAATAACGTAACTAATGTTGATATCAATTTAATAATGAGAGTATAAATTTAGCGATTTATTCCTTTTCATGATTATAAACTTAAGTTGAATGTAGTGAACCTATACTATAACTGTGAATCAAACCTATCCAACTTAGTGAATTTTATTATTACACTTATAAAAAAAACTTGTGTTTTTGCCCTTGTATTTTTGGGCATGACAGGTAAGTAAAACTAGTAAACTACAAATGTAAATAATATCATTTCCTATCATATGAATTCCATCTCATGAATATAATCTTAATCATCAACTAAAATTACATCATACATCACTATTGTAAGTATGAAATCATTATTGCCCATTATTATGATAAAATTAATGATGTAAGAGAATCCAGAGGTATAAGGGCAATTCTGTGTCACCCAAAAAAATGTACTTAGACTTAGTTTCTATTTCATGTGTTTTCATTTCTGGATACCCATTTGGGTCAAATAAAGGTTCCAACTCTCACAGTTCCACTATCAGTGTTCTAGGATAGAGTATTTGAACACCTTGGGATTCGTGTAAATGTACAAAAAATAAGAGTATGTAATTGATCCATCATTTTGGTGAACTAGGAGGTGGAAATTGGCCAGATGAATGTAATTGTAATTTAGAGCATTCCAGAAAAAGAATCAGGTCAAAAGGCCCCACAGTTTGAAAGTTATCATAGTTTTTCGAGTTTTGGAGACCTCCTAAGAATGCTTCAAAGTCAGGTTAGCGGCATTAAATGACCTCAAAAAGGGTCAAAAAAATGTAGGAAAAGCAAAGCTGGTCCATAAGGCTATAGAGCGCTTCGAGAGCTTTCTGAAAATGTAAACAGTTCGTCAATCGAAGCTACGGTTCAAAAGTTATGCCTCCCGAAAGTTCGGTTACCATTTCTGGATTCTTCTAGATTTGCATCAACTTCTAACGTGGCTTCTGGAGCCTTCTATTTGGTCGGTGGATGCCTACTAGCACTTTCTAGAATGTATTCCTAGTCCTTAACCCTCTGGGGTCTATTTAAGGACATTTTTGGCATTATAAAAGGTAGTTCGGAGTGGAGTTTGAGAGGAGGTACTGAAAGGAGAAATTGTCTCCAGATTTAAGTTATTGTAAGCCCATAGGGCATGTTATGAAGTCTATTTTCTCTGTACTAAATGTACTAGCTTATTTTTATAGTTAATACAATTTCCCTTTTCCTGTTGTGTCCATTCTGTGTTTGGGTTGTGTCCCCATCAAGTGGTATCAAAGCTGGTTTTCCTAAGTGTGTAGACAGAGCACCGACTGTGAGGCAATTTACACCAGGACTGTGTGGTTGTGGGTTTGAGTTAAGAAAATGCTTCCACGAAGAGAGCGTGGTGGAAGGGCCAGAGCTATTAATCCTGAGGAGGTTAGAGCCCTCCAAAGATAGGTACAAGCATTGCAGGAGGGGCTCCGTAGAGGAACAAATGTTGCCGCAAGTAACGACAGTGAGGATGACAATGAAGAAGAAGAAATTGGACCAGAAGGGGAATTTGATGGGGAAGTTCTAAATCAGGTAGAGGAAAGGCTTTTTAGGGCCATTACTAAATTTGGGAAAAGACCTACAATTGATGTGGGTGTATTTTCAGAAAATTTGAAACCAGATGAGTTGATTGACTGGATTAATGAACTGGAAGAATACTTTGAGTATGAGGATATTAGGGACCCAGATAGGGTTAAGTTTGCAAAGGCCAAACTAAAAGGCCATGCTAAAATCTGGTGGCAAGAGGTTCAATTGGAAAGAAACAGAAGAGGAAAGGAGAAGATCACAAGGTGGGATCGCATGGTGGACAAATTGAAGAAGCAATTCATTCCTGTGGACTACGAGCTTGATTTGTTTAAGAAGATGCATGGGCTAAAGCAAGCAAGAAGATCAGTCCAAGAATATACAGAGGATTTTTATCGACTTTTGATTAGAGCAGGGCATGCATAAGCAAATAAGAAGAAGGTTGCTCATTATATCAGTGGGTTACGACCTAACATCCAAGAGGAATTAAGTCTGGTAAGAATGACTAGTGTTGAAGAGGCATACTAGTTTGCCCTACGAGTTGAAGAAAAGTTGAATAAGAGGTTTGAAGGGAGACAAAGAGGGCGTGGTCAAGGAGGAAGGGGAAGCGGTAGGTCATCTGGAGGTCAAAATAAAACCCAAAAGAAAAATGAAGATGTGGGTACTAGCAGGAACCAGAGGAATGAGGGTTTCAACTGCTCTCGTGATCAAGACTTTGGAAATTAGAGAGGAAGAGGTATAGGACATGGAAAAGGAAGAGGAGGCTTTCATGGTACCTATTTCCATTGCAATGAAGAATGTCATCGTGCCTTTGAATGCCCTCAATGACAAGGAAGGACAGATAGGAGAGCTGAGGGTCAAGCTAGGGTTGCTCATGTGGATGAAGATGCATAGTCATCACATTCAGAGGATGCAGAAAGAGGAGAGACCTTGGTGAATGAAAGGGTCCTACTAATTGGTGAGATTGAACCAGGACAAAGGAGGAGTTTGTTCCATACCAGATGCAAGTGTGAGGATAAATGTTGTGACATGATCATTGATGGTGGTAGCACTAATAACTTGGTATCAGAAGAGATGGCTTTTAAGCTGAAGCTCAAGAGGTAGAGACATCCTCAGCCCTATCGGATTGCTTGGGTAAAAGATGATCATAAGGTCCTGGTAAGTGAACAATGTCTCATGAAATTCAAAATTGGGAGTTACCATGATGGAGTTCTCTGTGATGTTATTCCAATGGATGTTTGCCATCTATTGTTGGGTAGACCATGGCAATTTGATAGACATGCAGTACATGATGGTCATGCAAACACATACTCGCTAACAAAGGATGGAGTTCGCCACAAACTGAAGCCCATGAAAAAGGAAGGTGAAAAGGTATGTAGCAGTGCTAGGATTTGTCTTGTTGATGGAAGAAAGTTTTTAGATGGAATGAAACATTAGCGTATGTGCTATGCTTTGATTCCCAGGAAAGAAAAAGAAGGTAGTAGTGAAATACCACTTGAAGTCTCAAATTTAATAGGTGAGTTTGGAGATATTATCTCTGATAATGTTCTAGAAGGATCGCCACCAGTAAGGCAAATCAGTCATCAGATAGATCTAATTCCAGGAGCTAGTTTGCCTAACAAGGATGCTCACAGGATGACTCCTATTGAAACAGAGGAGCTAAATAGACAGGTTCAGGAGCTATTGAGGAAGGGCTTGATTCGAGAGAGCCTAAGTCCATGTGCAGTACCTGCAGTACTCACACCAAAGAAGGATGGAGAGTGGAGGATGTGTACAGATTCTCGAGCTATAAATAGGATAACCATCAAGTACCGGTTTCCTTTGCCAAGGATGGATGATCTTATGGACTGCTTGAGTGGAGCTCAGTACTTCACAAAGATAGATCTCAAGAGTGGCTATCATTAGATACAGATACAAGAAGGAGATGAGTGGAAAATAGCCTTCAAGACCAAGGAGGGTCTTTATGAGTGGTTAGTCATGCCCTTTGGATTGACAAATGCCCCAAGCACCTTCATGTGGCTTATGAATGAGGTACTTAAGAAGTTCTTGGGAAAATTTGTTATTGTCTATTTGGATGATATTTTAATTTTCAGCAAGACCTTGGAAGAACATTTATTGCATATTCATAGTGTCCTTGAAAGGTTAAGGGAAGAGAAACTGTTAATTAATTTGAAGAAGTGTATCTTTGCAAAAAGGGAGTTAGTCTATTTGGGGTTTGTTATATCACCTGAAGGTCTCAAAATGGATCCAGAGAAGGTAAAAGCCATCTTGGAATGGCCTACTCCAAGGTCTGCTACTAAGGTAAGATCATTTCATGGTCTGATTAGTTTTTACAGGAAGTTTATTAAGAATTTTAGTGGCATATGTGCACCCCTAACTGACATAAAAAGAGGGGATAGAAAAGAGTTCAAATGGACTACAACAGCTGCGAGAAGTTTTGAATTGCTGAAGAAGAAGGTGACAGAACAACCTGTGTTGGCACTTCCAGATTTTAGAAAGGTGTTCTAGGTGGATTGTGATGCTAGTGGCAGTGCTATTGGGGCTGTATTAAGCCAAGAAAGTAAGCCTATTGCATATTTTAGTGAAAAATTGAATGATGCAAAGAAGAAGTATTCTGTTTATGATCAAGAGTTCTATGCAATAGTTCAGGCCTTAAAGAAATGGAGGCATTATTTATTGCCAAAGGAATTTGTTTTGTATACTAATCATCAGGCATTACAGTACCTAAATAGCCAAGGTAAATTGAATCAGAGGCATATGAAGTGGGTGGAGTTCTTGCAGAGTTATACATTTGTGTTGAAGCATAGAAGTGGAAAATCTAACAGGGTTGCAGATGCACTAAGTAGAAGACAGTTGTTGCTTACAGTAATGCAGGTTGAAGTATTTGGGTCTGATGAAATCAAAAATTTGTACCCTGAGGATCCTAATTTTGCTGAAGCATGGAAAGCTTGTAAAGAGCCTGTTGTTGTAGATAGAACCAAGTGGTTAGACTATTTGATTCAGGATGGCATGTTGTTCAAGGGTAGTCAATTGTGCATTACAAGGAGTTCCATGAGGGAAAATCTGATTAAGGAGAAACACAACAGAGGGATGGCAGGACATTTTGGTCAAGATAAGACCATTGCCATTCTTAGAGAACATTATTTTTGGCCTCAAATTTCACAAGATGTGAAGAAGTTTGTACAGAGTTGTCAAGTTTGTCAAGTTGCCAAGGGATTTAGTCACAATACTGGGCTATATCAGCCATTGCCTATTCCATCAAGGCCATGGGAGGACATAAGTATCGATTTTGTTCTTGGATTGCCAAGGACACAAAGGGGTAATGACTCAGTATTTGTGGTGGTTGATAGGTTCTCCAAAATGGCACATTTCATTCTATGCCACAAGACTCATGATGCTGTCCATATTTCAGATTTTTTTTTCAGAGAGGTGGTAAGACTACATGGTCTTCCAAAGAGTATAGTTTCTGACAGAGATACTAAATTTGTGGGGTATTTCTGGAGGACATTGTGGAAGAAGTTGAGAATAGACTTGAAATTCAGTTCCACACATCACCCACATATTGACGGCCAAACAGAAGTGGTAAACAGAAGTCTGGGCAATTTGCTGAGATGTTTAGTTGGGGATAAGCCCAAGGGATGGGATTTGATTCTACCACAAGAAGAGTTTTCTTACAAAAACTCTATAAATAGGAGTACTAGAAAATCACTATTCCAAATTGTATATGGAAGTAGCCCAAGGACTGCACCAGAATTGAGGAAGATAGAGCAAGGGGAGAGGACAAGTGCTGAAGCTGAAGAATTTGCTGAACATATCAAGCATCTACATGAGGAGGTTCAAGAACACCTTACCAAGATGAATCAAGAGTATAAAGCTAGGGCTGATCAAAGGAGAAGACATAAGGAATTCCAAGTAGGGGATCTAGTCATGGTGCACTTACGAAAAGAAATATTTCCAGCTGGTACTTACAACAAGCTGAAAATGAAGAAATTTGGCCCCTGCAAAATTCTGAAGAAACATGACTTAGGAAATGCATATGAGGTGGAGCTGCCAGATGGTGTTCACATTTCTCCTATTTTCAACATTGCAGACTTAACAGAGTATCATGATGATGGTGCAGATGAGGAGCTGGTGTTAGATCAATGTCCAATTCCTGCTTCTAAGAAGGAGGAGATAGAAGACATTCTAGATCATCGTGTGGGTAGAAGTACCAGAAACATGCAGTATGAAGAGTACTTGGTCAAGTGGAAAGGACGGTCGATCGAGGACTCAACTTGGATTTCAGCAGCTGAGGTTTCCCATTTGGGATTTCCTACCATTCATAAAGTGATAGGGTCACTTTTCAATCTATCTTGGGTGTCTGATGCAAGAGCATCTAGAGGTATAAGGGCAATCCTATGTCACCCAAAAAAATGTACTTAGACTTAGTTTCTATTTCATGTGTTTTCATTTCTGGATACCCATTTGGGTCAAATAAAGGTTCCAACTCTCACAGTTCCACTATCAGTGTTCTAGGATAGAGTATTTGAACACCTTGGGATATGTGTAAATGTTGAAAAAATAGGAGTATGTAATTGATCCATCATTTTGGTGAACTAGGAGGTGTAAATTGGTCAAATGAATGTAATTGTAATTTAGAGCATTTCAGAAAAAGAATCAGGTCAAAAGGCCCCACGATTTGAAAGTTATTGCAATTTTTAGGGTTTTGGAGACCTCTTAAGAATGCTTCAAAGTCAGGTTAGGGGCATTAAATTACCTTGAAAAGGGTCAAAAAAAATAGGGAACAAGCGAAGCTGGTTCATAGGGCTATAGAGTTCTTCGAGAGCTTTCCAAAAATGTAAACGGTTCGTCAATCGGAGCTACGGTTCAAAAGTTATGCCTCCCGGAAGTTCGGTTACCATTTCTGGATTCTTCTAGATTTGCATCAACTTCTAACGTGGCTTCTGGAGCCTTCTATTTGGTCAGTGGATGCCTACTAGCACTTTCTAGAATGTATTCCTAGTCCTTAACCCTTCGGGGTCTATTTAAGGAGATTTCTGGCATTGTAAAAGGTAGTTCGGAGTGGAGTTTGAGAGGAGGTACTGAAAGAAGAAATTGTCTCCAGATTTAAGTTATTGTAAGCCCATAGGGCATGTTATGAAGTCTATTTTCTCTATACCGAATGTACTAGCTTATTTTCATAGTTAATACAATTTCCCTTTTCCTGTTGTGTCCATTCTGTGTTTGGGTTGTGTCCCCATCAATTAAATAGTATAAATATCCAAGTGATGCATCACCAAATATAATTGAAGAACTACAATGCTCATTGGAAGGGTCTAGAAGTGTTTACAACATAATTTGTAGTTATGGAAAATGTAAAAGTATTACAAATAGTTAGTTTAGTTTTAATGGACAATATGTACACACTTGACAATTAATGATAAGATTAGTGAACCCAATTGTAGGCTAGGTCTATGATTGTATTGTGAGTAGTGTGCTCTAGGCAATGACCCTTGCAAACTGGACAATAAGCCCATAGGTGCATGTGTATCCTTTTGCTCTCTATTTTGCTCTTGACTAGGTAATACTTCTAGTAGAGCATTCATGTTGTGGGTTAGAGTGGCACCAAAATTTTCCATGGGAAAAAATATTATGTCATTGTCTTATGTGTTTTGGATCTTTCATTATTATTTATCTTTTAGATCTTCAATTTGGTTAAGAGTTTTGAAGTTATAATTTGACATACAACTAATTCACCTCCCTCTTAGTTGTGCTTGCCTCTATTTGGGCCTAACAAAAAGAGATCTAAACACAAAATCAATAGTGAAAATGTTGTGCATTAGGTTCATCAAAATGTACAATATGAAAAAGCTGCAGGGAAGATGAAATGAAGTAGACAGGGGTACACCCACTTTTTCCTAATGTAGAATTAGAAGGAAGATGATTTAATAGACTCAAGTAGGATTTAACTGTTAAATGAGTGTAATGATCATTCATGTTAATGATTAGGATGAGTTGGATTTATGAGGATATGGTATGATGTTATAAGATAAAAGGCTAAATAGGAAAACAATTATAAGTTTCAACATACAAACTGACAAAGATTAGACAGGAACCTAGAATGAATTGAAACAATAATCAGACAATAGTATGAACTTGTAGTTTGAATTTGAAGCTGATTTTTTGGCTATCATTTGCCTCTAGGGTTTTGTTCCCAACTGTAGATTATTTGAGTTGTTGTGTGCCTTGTAATTTTATAAGAAACTTTTAAAGACAATCCACTAGATCTTGTACTTTCTAGATTTGTAATAGTATGTTTTCCACCTATTTTTGCACAAATAAAAATGGGGAAAAGTTTGGTGGAAAAGTGTTTTCCTTGGTCAAACTTTGATAGAGGAGTCAACCTTGAAATAAAATATAGTTAATGAAAGCATGTTGTGATATAACATAGGCTAGATCTAAAAAATGAAGTATAACATACCTTGATAATGCAAATGATTCTTCAAATGTGATAAAAAATGTTGATGTAATGGATTTGAATTAACACAAAAATTTAAAAGAACATTATAAAAGACAAAACCTAGTGTAATATATGTTGTAGTTTTCAATAATGCTTGATTAAGAAGAAGAAAGACTTGAATGAATGTGAATGGATGCTTGCACTGTGATATTCTTCCTAGATGACTTGTGTAATGCCTTGCCAAGGGATCCAAAGAATTAATCTAAAATATCACTAAGTTTGCCCAACAATTTTTTTTTTAAACATGAAATATAAACCATTCACAACTTATACATAGTAACGGAAGCAACAGCCACAAATCAAATGAAAGTAAACATAACATACATAACAAGTTACATTCTTTAAGATCCCTTAACGTTGTATCACATCTAAATTAACTATTCATCTAACATCACATCTTTATGAGATAACAATGATACAACCAACATACATAAATTACATTTTCGATTGCTCAATTATCCACTGTACATGTTACAAGGTATGAAAGGCTTAAAAAAATATAATTCTGTGTAAATAAACTACATCATCATAATAACTCTAATCCATGATGCAATAACATAAATGAAACCATAATTCATACATGATACATCATCATCATAAAGATATAAACATCCATCACAAAATACAACCATATATCACAAACATAATTAACTAAGTGCACGGTTCCTCCCAACCGTAAATAGCATCATTAAACCATCGTGGATCCTAGCTATCCCTCCGTGCGTAACATTCCAAAGCACCGAAGAGATCATCGGTATTAACATAGTAGGAATGTCACTCCTAAAACATCCTACTAACATGCAAAGTAAAGCATAGGATACCATCGTCTAACATATGCAAATCATCAATATAAGAAACATACCAGCAAATACATCCATCATCAGGTATATCATCAATCATAATGATCCAAGAACATAATGAAGATAAATACCAACCAAGAATACTCCAGCCACGGTGTCTCAGATAGATCTCAAATGATAAGAGTGGAAAAACACTACCACCCGACCGCGTGGAACCTAAGTGGTCCACTCCCACCGTGCTAAGGAGATAATCTCAAGTCCCAAATAGGCTATCAATCCACAAAGCATAAATCCCTATAAGTCCAGGAATCTTAAAAGTATACTAACTCAAAGGTTCCATCACACAAAATCGATATCTAATTCCCAAAGGCACACAAAGACATGTAGGAAACCTACTCTGCAAGCGAAAAAATGTCATCGCATTTATCACGTACAAGTTACCTTGGCAATTAGCTAAACTCCACGGGTCCATACTGATCTCATGCGGCCACTAGTATCCTCTCATACTGACGAGGCATACTACGGAATGCAAAGTCACAACCATGCATTCTCACTACTCCCATCCTAGCCTGTACAAGCACTCAAGGCATGGACGAGAACCAAAATAATTATCTTTTTAGGTTCATTTAATTTCCCATTTAGTGTGTAAATGTTATCCCTTATTAACGAAACTTACAATGAGTTACCCTGGCAGCCACTTAGGGCCCCGACCCCAATTACAAGCCACTTCCTGACACTACAAGTAGATTACCTACGTTAAGCTCATGGAATCATAAAATCACCCCAATCCTATACAAGCGACTGGAAAGAAAATTCAAAAGATAATCCATAAAAAGAATCATCAAATATCCATAATATAAGCATCAAATATCGATAATAAGAATCATCAAATCTCCAAGATAAGAATCATCAAATCTCCATGAGCATCCAAAAAGCATCCATAGAAAATCATGACCACAACAGTTCTCTATTGGCAACTGAAAGCATCACTGATAATCATAAGTATCAATTGGTTCTCAATAACCAAAATATATCTCAAAACAAATCACAATATCCATTGGTTCTCAACAAGCAACAAGGAATATTCTCAAAAATCATACTGATCAAAGACTCCAAAATGGTTGACATCATCAAAAAATAAATCAACATTTCAGTCCCATCATAGCGACTAAAAAATAAACCAAGGATAATTGATCGATGACTCAAAAATCATTAGCTCAATTGTCTCATACACATACGTCTCAGCTTCACACATGAAGACTGATGAACAATAATAATCAACAATTACAAGCATTTCATAGAGCATACAATCACATTACCATGGTTGGGCTTATAAAAATCGAGACCAAATAAGATCAACATGCCAACACATCTCATAACTCCCGAGCCTCTGGTTACAACCTAAGACTCGTCAACACTAGTCAATCCAAAAACCCAAAATAAGAAACATATAGAATACACGATGCAAACACATGTTTTGGTTTACTAAATTCACATAGTTGAATAATGTGTAGGGGTTTCTAGTTTTTATTTGCATGTATACTTCAAGTGTGTAGGTTTACCATTTGACTTACACGTCAACTCATTTGTTCTCTGATAGCATTATCCTTCCATCATTAAAATAATATTCTAAGAATAGCTGAAAGATAAATATTAAATTATTTGACACTTAATAAAATCATTCACTTTATTTTGCTAAGATCAATGTTATAAATTGAATGACTCTTCTTAATGTTACTTCAACTTTTAACATAAATCAAAGATCGTTATTCGTCTAAATTATAAGAGAACCAATTATCATTCTTCAAATAAGAGATTATAACTTTATTAGAATGATCAATTAACATCGGTTCACAATCCTTGACCTTTTATCATTCTAATAATTCTCAATTATATATTACTAAGTCTCACCATTAAAATATCTAAGGTCATTATTCAAGTCATGAGAGTACGACATGTCAACTTCGATATACATACTTGACAACTTTGCTGGAGGAATCGATATTAGCATATCAATTAAAACTTTATTACATAACTTAATTATTAATTAAATCTAATTAAATCTAATTAATTTAATTAATAATTACATATCCATGGCAACGTTCCAATTAATATCAATTGACTAATAACTAACTATAATTTTGTAAGTTAAAAGTCAACTATAATTCAAATCTCTAATATTCATATTAATAGTTCAATAACGGCTTGTTATTATTTAATAGCAAGCTATATTGGGAATCTTATTAATAATAGCCAAATTCATCATTCTTCAACAAAATACCCATTAATACAAGTTATAATAGAACCCCAAAATAGTTTTTCCCGATGTACGTTGGTTTATAATTCAATTAATTAATAACTACTTAAAACATTTATACCATTATTTATTAATAGTCTGTTAGACCCAACAAACATTAATAAATAATAAACTCTTCAAACTATAAATACTTGATCTATAGAATCTTTCCATAAACTCATTGGTTAATATTTAACTAACTCTTAACACCATTAAGGAATATCAATAATTTATTTAATAATACATAACGTATTCAAATCGTAGCAATGTTCTTGTAATGCAACAATGACTTCTTGTCTATTAGATCTTAGATCCCATATCATTACATTCTCTAAATTTAAATAATCATCATTGAACATCTTTACATAATATATATTACCGTCTCTTAATTATTTAATATATATTAAATAATATTTAATATACATTAAATAATTAATATTAAAAGTCAACCATTAGACTCAATTTTCTAATTGTTCTAATAATATTTTGTTTGTATAAACAGTGTTTGAAAAAGACCCCTATCAATTCCAATAATCAAATAGCAAATTCTAATGAACCCAATATTATCAAAACAATGATTGCACGATTCAAAACTTTGATTTATAATTTCAAAAGCCCCAAAAATAATTGACAACTTAAATATTTAACTCATTCTAATAAAATTCTAACTATATCACTTATTTAAAATTTAATTGCCTAATAATTAATACACTTCTTCTACTAATCTTAATTAAATTAAATTTAATTGGATTAGTTAATAAATCATATAAAACTAATGCATAGTAATAAGATTCTATTAAAGGAAGATTGAAATAATGTCTTTAATCCATTCCATGCTTTGATATTTAATTTTTGTAAAGTTAAAGCATAAAGAACTCTTGGTTATGAAAAATGGAGAAATATTTGTTTTTGACAGTTTCAGTACGAGAGTCATATCTCCCTAATGAACCGTTGGATCGGGTTGAAATTGAAATATGTTGGAGAGGGACAAGTTGCGCCAAGTCTGATCGGAGTGATCGAGTAAATTCCATCACGATAAAAAGTTATGAATGACTGAATTCGGGTCTATCCAAGGGGCAGCGACAGGGCAATTTGTGATGAATTAAGAATTTTTCCTAAAAGGTAATTGTTCTCTAAATTTACCCATTCATCCATCTAATAGGTTTGTCCGTACACATCCAAAAATATAATTTGATAGAAAGATTATATCTAACCATTCAAATTTTCAACTTAGAATTTCTATTTTAATTTCAAATCTTATCTATCTAATTTCACAATATAAATTCGAACCCAAACCCGATTCAGATTTAATTTCTTTCTTAAATTGAAGCTAGGGTTTTCTAATGAGTTCTTTATTGATTTCTTTTGCAATCAAATAAATACATATCTAGATTCCAATTTCAAATTACAGATTCGATCATAGAGAAGATTCAGACACATATAATAGTCACGAAAAAGACAGGAAGAGAAAGAGTGCAAAGGCAATATGTGAATATCACGAGTGCACCTGGACACTGATGCTAATTTTTCATACGTCAAAAGTCCATAGAAAGTCCCTTCCTTCTTCTCATATGCAATTCCTCCAAGATCCAAGCCAACTGAAATTTCCATGTGACTAGAAGTGCTAGAAGAAGCATAGAAGCATGTAGAAACATATGAGCATGTAGAAGCATATGAGCTTCTCAAAATGCATGTAAGTTTTGAAGCTTGTAGCTTGAAGCTTGTCCAAACACATTAGGAGAGCCTCTATTTAAAGGCCTCTAAGATGCATCTAGAGTGTTTCTAGAAACAACTAGAAGATAAGCATGACAAACAAGAATGAATCTTCTCCAACCTTCTAGATAAATCATAAGGTTGTAGACACCATGTGCTCAAATAAAATGCTAACTTCTAAGTGTAGACAACTTATGCATTCTTAGAGTGCAAACTCTTGTGTTGTCTACACGACAACTCTCGAGAATTTGCCAACTCCTATGTGAGCAAATATTAATATAATATTTAATTTACTCTTTTCAATTTAATTAATTTATTTATTAAATCTCATGCACTTACTTTAATAATTCCACTTTTCAATCTTAATATATTTATATTTTAGTCACATGAAATCTAGAATCTTTTAATAATTTTAAATATATTTTCCACTTTTAAATTTTATTTTCCAAAACTTAAATTGTTAAAATATTTATTAGCTTTAATAATAATATTATTTAGTCATTTATTTAAAAATGAACTCTAATATATATTATTATTAAAATAAATATTGTCACATTCCAAATTTAAGCTTTTAACTTTTATTTTCAAATTTAATTATTTTATTTTATTAATTTTTTAATTAATTAAATAAAATAAATATTAAAATATCATATTAATTTTCCATTTAATTAAACCATTAATTAAATCTTTTTAATTAGGCTTAATTAGTAGAAAATACATCAAAGACTCTCAAGGTAAAAATATGAAAACCCATCATAGCCAAAATACATACAAAATCAAACCAAGGGTTAATATCACGAATTACGTCATCTAACGCATTTGGAGGGTACTCAACTCGAATACTTGTCATAATTTTTCAATTAGGACAAATGGCTTAAAGGGTTGGAATTTGGACTTGAAAATTTATCTCCCCTCTCTTATCATTGAGATAATATGATAGGGTACGCTCATCTTGGCAAATTCAGGGAAGTCGATACCCGGTACCTGCAACCTGCATAAAAATCATGCATGTACAAACACAATATATACTAAACTAAACAGACAATGGCAGAAAGTGGTGCATTGTGTAGATCCCGACTAGTAGGTGACTACGACTCTCTTCCTTAACCACATCAGACACGTTATACATAAGAACAAACACGCACACCATACACATGCAAGTATGGGGTAAGTATCAATAAGAAAGCACATGTGATAATAAATCATCTTACTAATCCTCATTAATAATTGCAAACATTGAAAATAATCATCATGCATACATAAAATGTAAAGTACCAAGTAATTGTTAGAGTAAATAATTAATATCTAATTATTTATTCTATTGCTTAAGCTTACTTAGGTCATGCATTTATTTAATACTTTTGTATTTAATGCATGTAGTGGTTAGTTGTTGACAACTCGAGAGTTTGCTCCTTTTTTAGCATATTCCACTTTTTGTGGATATGTGCTGAGTTGTCAATCTTATCTTCTACCTCCTTCCAGCTTGTTCTACAAGCTTCCATGAGCTCTTTATATTCGGGCTCCCTCTTTGTATTTTATCACAACATCATCACATCATTTCTTATTGTAAATACATTTCTTCTTGTGTTTGCATTCATGGTGTCTCTCATGTCCGTTTAGGGTTTTGCCCGTGCTCCATGCTCCTCCCCTTCTATGGCTTCTCTTTGACAAGTTCGCATGCAGGTGATCTTGGCATCTTCAGAGTTGGCTTTCCTCAACTCCAACATGGTATTAGAGCCTTCTTGCTGCAGCTTCGTTGAAGAAATTTAGAAGCCGTGATTTGGAGTCACAAACCCTAGTTTGTTTGTGCAATCTTTCTTCAAATCAGGGGATCAACATATTTTTGGAGCACTTTCAGCCAAAACGGACATCACCATTGGATCCGGAAGGCCATTTGCAGTCAGGATTCATATAAAATTTGTCAAATTTGGAGACAGGGCTCCAGGGGGCAAAAAATTTTAAATCGGGGGGCCGTATGGACGAAAAATTGGCATTTATTGCGATTTTGTTTTTAAATTTCGCAGCGCCACCGCCGTGCCACCGCAGGGCCACCGCCGCGCCACCTGCGTGCAACCCGCAGTGGCCGCAGCAGGCAGCGCCGCCCCGGCTCAACCGCGGCCCGGCCTCCTCCCGGCCACCGCCCGTCCTCCGCCCTCCACCGGCGGTTCCTCCTTGTCAGTCGCCCTGCGGCCACCTCCGCCGGTAGCTCCACCAGCCCGGCCGCCTCTGCTCAGCCCGACAGCTCTGCAGCCGCGTCAGCGTCATTGCAGCCACTGCAGGGGTGACACGTGGCCTAGGCGCCACGTGGCACCTTGCCAAGTGGACCCACCACGTCACCCCTGCCACGTCGCCTTGCCACGTGGATCTGCCACGTGGTGTTCTTTTTTGCAGCAACAGATGACGGGCCGTCAAATTTTTTCCCGTCAAATGCTGACATCAGCATGCATCATCCATCCTTGCATGCACCTCTCCTGATTCACTTTTGGACCTACTTGTGGTTTTTTGGCCATAACTTTTGCATACGGAGGTATTTTTTCGATCCGAAAGAAGTGCCGGAAAGCTGGTTCTGAGACAAAAATTTTGGTGTAGGTATTTTTAAGTTTTGATGCATTTTTATTGCCTATTTTTTCTATTGAAGTCTAAAGTCCTATTTTTGACTTCGACATGCATATCTTTTGCGTCCCATGTCTATTTTTTGAAAACTTTATATTTTTGGAAAGCTGGTGCTGTGTTCTTTTCAGAAATGTAGTCATTTTGTTTTGTTTTTGGCCTCTTCTCTTTCTATCATAGTTTTGGCATTTTTGCTCTATGGTGGATATTTTGAGTGTTTTAGGCCCGAGGATCGTTTTCCTGGCATGGTTTGCTTTCTTTTCGGCTATACTTTCTTTTGGTTCAGCTCTTTTTTAGTTATGATCATTGTAGCTATCTTTTTGAAGCACTTTTTTGTTTCGCACTGAGATAAAGTGTCACTTTTGCATTCTGGGAGTCATGAACGTTGTTTTGAGTCAGTTGTACTTGCACTATTTCATAAAGCACCATGGGGGGGATTATTTGTTTGTTGTTTTAGGCATTCTCCCTTTGTCAAGTGAGTGTCCCTTCCATGACATTAGCCCCATGCAGAGTCAGTTAGACCGTGTCTTTATCGGTGTCTGTACCTCTTTTCCTCTCTCCTCGTTCTTGGTTCGTTTGCAGGAGATTTGGCTCACCTTCTCAGTTGCCTGTCATCACACCCCGTCTGCATTAAGGGGAGGTTATGTTGTGTTCTAATGCATCCTTGGTTTGATGGTTCGATAGTGTGAACTATGTATTCAGTGGTTGATCCTATGTACAAGGCGATTGCAGTGGCTGGCTACCTATGCATTTCGATGAGATGGATCATCTACCATATAGACAGGCTCAGTTCGTGCCTTCTTCTTCCATGGAGGTTTCTTCAGATCAGCAGTTTGGCAGATTTGCGACTTCTTCATGCTTCAGTGATGCTGCTTCTTCATGATCACTCTTTGTTCCTATTTTAGGGGACAATTTCTCTAGTTGGAGACTTCTTCAGCTCTTCACTAGGTTCTTACCTCTTTTGGGGGGAGGGTTTTTCCCATGTGGTTTTCTCTCTTTCCCTGCTTACAGAGGTTGCATTTTCTTGCATTGTACTTGGGTACCTAACATGGCCTCGTTGCCGGGACCCATTATGCATTTCATCTTTGTTTTGTGAGCTTAAAGCATTTCCCTAAGTTGCACTTAAGGGGGGGTGTTAGAGTAAATAATTAATATCTAATTATTTATTCTATTGCTTAAGCTTACTTAGGTCATGCATTTATTTAATACTTTTGTATTTAATGCATGTAGTGGTTAGTTGTTGACAACTCGGGAGTTTGCTCCTTTTTTAGCATATTCCACTTTTTGTGGATATGTGCTGAGTTGTCAATCTTATCTTCTACCTCCTTCCAGCTTGTTCTACAAGCTTCCATGAGCTCTTTATATTCAAGCTCCCTCTTTGTATTTTATCACAACATCATCACATCATTTCTTATTGTAAATACATTTCTTCTTGTGTTTGCATTCATGGTGTCTCTCATGTCTGTTTAGGGTTTTGCCTGTGCTCCATGCTCCTCCCCTTCTATGGCTTCTCTTTGAAAAGTTCGCATGTAGGTGATCTTGGCGTCTTCGGAGTTGGCTTTCCTCAACTCCAACAGTAATCTCATCATGTATTAACAATATCTGATAATCTCAAAAGAATGCTGCTAATCAACAACATAAAAATAGCTCTAAAAGAGTTCAGCAACGATAACAAAATGTGAACTAGGGGCAAGCACTACATCCACCCCCCCTGGGATTAGGCTTACTCCTGGAAGCCTACAAGAATGAGAAACTTAGATACTCACTATGCGGATCCATTGAACCCTTTCCCTCCCTATAGGGGGATATGATTCCACTAGAGATATTACAACACACTTAGAGCAATATGATTCTGGTTTAATGGTAAACTGAAAATCATATCGATCCAACATTCATTCTTTTAACAACTACTAAAATAGATCCCTTAATACATTATAAACAAGAGCAATCTAATGCTCACAAAGATAATCAAAGGCATACTACCTTACAACATAGATAAAAGATACATGTTTTTGCAACTAGAATGAGTTTCGATTTTCAGTTTTGCCCTCATTTAGGTTTAAGTAAAATTTTTAATTTCGGAAGCTAGGTGTTGAAGTATGAAAAATATGCAAGTAACAATTTTAAGTTCTATTTCAATTCACCTAGTTTCAAGTTTTCAGTTTGAAAAAAATACACATGATAGTTCAAAGTTTTCGTTTTGTTCAACTAGTTGACAACTAATGACATTCCATTATACCCAGAGCTCCCAATGTTGAAACTCGGGCTCTGATACCAAATGTAATGCCTTGCCAAGGGATCCAAAGAATTAATCTAAACTATCACTAAGTTTTCCCAACAAATTTTTTTTTTAAACATGAAATATAAACCATTCACAACTTATACATAGTAACAGAAGCAATAGCCACAAATCAAATGAAAGTAAACATAACATACATAACAAGTTACATTCTTTAAGATCCTTTAACGTTGTATCATATCTAAATTAACTATTCATCTAACATCACATCCTTATGAGATAACAATGATACAACCAACATACATAAATTATATTTTCGATTGCTCAATTATCCACTGTACATGTTACAAGGTATGAAAGGCTTAAAAGAATATACATTTGTGTAAATAAACTACATCATCATAATAACTCTAATCCATGATGCAGTAACATAAATGAAACCATAATTCATACATGATACATCATTATCATAAAGATATAAACATCCATCACAAAATATAACCATATATCACAAACATAATTAACTAAGTGCACGGTTTCTCCCAACCGTAAATAGCATCATTAAACCATCGTGGATCTTAGCTATCCCTCTATGCGTAAAATTTCAAAGCACCGAAGAGATCATCGGTATTAACATAGTAAGAATGTCACTCCTAAAACATCCTACTAACATGTAAAGTAAAGCATAGGATACCATCGTCTAACATATGCAAATCATCAATATAAGAAACATACCAGTAAATACATCTATCATAAGGTATATCATCAATTATAATGATCGAAGAACATAATGAAGATAAATACCAACCAAGAATACTCTAGCCACGGTGTCTCAGACAGATCTCAAATGATAAAAGTGAAAAAACACTACCATCCGACTGCGTGGAACCTAAGTGGTCCACTCCCACCGTGCTAAGGAGATAATGTCAAGTCTCAAATAGGTTATCAATCCAAAAAACATAAATCTCTATAAGTCCAAGAATCTTAAAAGTATACTAACTCAAAAGTTCCATCACACAAAACCGACATCTAATTCTCAGAGGCACACAAAGACATGTAGGAAACCTACTCTGCAAGCGAGAAAGTGTCATCACATTTATCATGTACAAGTTACCTTGGTAGTTAGCTAAACTCCACGGGTCCATATTGATCTCATGCGGCCACTAGTATCCTCTCATACTGACGAGGCATACTATGGAATGCAAGGTCACAACCATGCGTTCTCACTACTCCCATTCTAGCCTGTACAAGCACTCAAGGCATGGGCGAGAACCAAAATAATTATCTTTTTAGGTTCATTTAATTCTCCATTTAGTGTGTAAATGTTATCACTTATTAACCAAACTTACAATGAGTTACCCTGGCAACCACTTAGGGCCCCAACCCCCATTACAAGCCACTTCCCAACACTACAAGTAGATTACCTACCCTAAGCTCATGGAATCATAAAATCACCCCAGTCCTATACAAGCAACTGGAAAGAAAATTCAAAAGATAATCCATAAAAAGAATCATCAAATATCCACAATATAAGCATCAAATATTCATAATAAGAACCATCAAATCTCCAAGATAAGAATCATCAAATCTCCATGACCATCTAAAAAGCATCCATAGAAAATCATGACCACAACAGTTCTCTATTGGCAACTGAAGGCATCACTGATAATCATAAGTATCAATTGGTTCTCAATAACCAAAATATATCTCAAAACAAATCACAATATCCATTAGTTCTCAACAAGCAACCAAGAATATTCTAAAAAATCATACTGATTGAAGACTCCAAAATGGTTAACATCATCAAGAAATAAATCAACATTTTAGTCCCATCATGACGACTAAAAAATAAATCAAGGATAATTGATCGATGACTCAAAAATGATTAGCTCAATTGTCTCATACACATACATCTCAGCTTCACACATGAAGACTGATGAACAATAACAATCAGCAATTACAAGCATTTCATAGATCATACAATCACATTACCATGGTTGGGCTTATAAAGATCGAGACCAAATAAGATCAACATGCCAACACATCTCATAACCCCCGAGCCTCTGGTTACAACTTAAGACTGGTCAAAACTAGTCAACTCAAAAATCCAAAATAAGAAGCATATAGAATACACGATGCAAACACATGTTTTGGTTTACTAAATTCACATAGTTGAATAATGTGTAGGGGTTTTCAGTTTTTATTTGCAAGTATACTTCAAGTGTATATATTTACCATTTGACTTACACGTCAACCCATTTGTTCTTCGATAGCATTATCCTTCCATCATTAAAATAATATTCTAAGAATAGTTGAAAGATAAATATTAAATTATTTGACACTTAATAAAATCATTCACTTTATTTTGCTAAGATCAATGTTACAAATTGAATGACTCTTCTTAATGTTACTTCAACTTTTAACATAAATCAAGGATCATTATTCGTCTAAATTATAAGAGAACCAATTATCATTCTTCGAATAAGAGATTATAACTTTATTAGAATGATCAATTAATATCGGTTCACAATCTTTGACCTTTTATCATTCTAATAATTCTCAATTATATATTACTAAGTCTCACCATTAAAATATCTAAGGTCATTATTCAAGTCATGAGAGTATGACATGTCAACTTCGATATACATACTTGACAACTTTGCTGGAGGAATCGATATTAGCATATCAATTAAAACTTTATTGCATAACTTAATTATTAATTAAATCTAATTAATTTAATTAATAATTACATATCTATGACAACGTTCCAATTAATATTAGTTGACTAATAACTAACTATAATTTTGTAAGTTAAAAGTCAACTATAATTCAAATCTCTAATATTCATATTAATAGTTCAATAACGGCTTGTTATTATTTAATAGCAAGCTATATTGGGAATCTTATTAATAATAGCCAAATTCATCATTCTTCAACAAAATACCCATTAATACAAGTTATAATAGAACTCCAAAATAGTTTTTCCCGATGTACATTGATTTATAATCCAATTAATTAATAACTACTTAAAACATTTATACCATTATTTATTAATAGTCTGTTAGACCCAACAAACATTAATAAATAATAAACTCATCAAACTATAAATACTTAATTTATAAAATCTTTCTATAAACTCATTGGTTAATATTTAACTAACTCTTAACACCATTAAAGAATATCATTAATTTATTTAATAATACATAACGTATTCAAATCGTAGCAATGTTCTTGTAATGCAACAATGACTCCTTGTCAATTAGATCTTAGATCCCATATCATTACATTCTCTAAATTTAAATAATCATCATTGAACATCTTTACATAATATATATTACCGTCTCTTAATTATTTAATATATATTAAATAATATTTAATATACATTAAATAATTAATATTAAAAGTCAACCATTAGACTCAATTTTCTAATTGTTCTAATAATATTTTGTTTGTATAAACGGTGTTTGAAAAAGACCCCTATCAATTCCAATAATCAAATAGCAAATTCTAATGAACTCAATATTATCAAAACAATGATTGCATAATTCAAAACTTTGATTTATAATTTCAAAAGCCCTAAAAATAATTGACGACTTAAATATTTAACTCGTTCTAATAAAATTCTAACTATATCGCTTATTTAAAATTTAATTGCCTAATAATTAATTACACTTCTTCTACTATTAACTAATCTTAATTAAATTAAATTTAATTGGATTAGTTAATAAATCATATAAAACTAATGCATAGTAATAAGATTCTACTAAAGGAAGATTGAAATAATGTCTTTAATCCATTCCATGCTTTGATATATTATTTTTGTGAAGTTTAAGCATAAAGAACTCTTGGTTATGGGAAATGGAGAAATATTTGTCGTTGAATAAAACAGTCCCAGTATGAGGGCCATATCTCTCTAATGAACCGTTGGATCGGACTGAAATTGAAATATGTTAGAGAGGGACAAGTTGCGCCACTTTTGACCGGAGCGATCGAATAAATTCGATCACGATAAAAAGTTATGAATGACTGAATTCGGGTCTATCCAAGAGGCAGCGACAGGGCAGTTTGTGATGAATTAAGAATTTTTCCTAAAAGGTAATTGTTCTCTAAATTTACCCATTCATCCATCTAATAGGTTTGTCCGTACACATCTAAAAATATAATTTGATAGAAAGATTACATCTAACCATTCAAATTTTCAACTTAGAATTTCTATTTTAATTTCAAATCTTATCTATCTAATTTCACAATATAAATTCGAACCCAAACCTGATTCAGATCTAATTTCTTTCTTAAATTGAAGCTAGGGTTTTCTAATGAGTTCTCTATTGATTTCTTTTGCAATCAAATAAATACATATCTAGATTCCAATTTCAAATTACAGATTCGATCATAGAGAAAATTCAGACACATATAACAGTCATGAAAAAGACATGAAGAGAAAGAGTGCAAAGGGAATATGTGAATATCACGAGTGCACCTAGACACTGATGCTAATTTGTCATGCCTCAGAAGTCCATAGAAAGTCCCTTCCTTCTTCTCATACGCAATTCCTCCAAGATCCAAGCCAACTGAAATTCTCATATGACTAGAAGTGCTAGAAGAAGCATAGAAGCATGTAAAAACATATGAGCATGTAGAAGCATATGAGCTTCTCAAAATGCGTGTAAACTTTGAAGTTTGTAGCTTGAAGCTTGTCAAAACACACTGGGAGAGCCTCTATTTAAAGGCCTCTAAGATGCATCTAGAGTGTCTCTAGAAACAATTAAAAGATAAGCATGACAACCAAGCATGAATCTTCTCCAACCTTCTAGATAAATCATAAGGTTGTAGACACCATGTGCTCAAATAAAATGCTAACTTCTAAATGTAAACAACTTATGCATTCTTAGAGTGCAAACTCCTGTGTTGTCTACATGACAACTCTCGAGAATTTGCCAACTCCTATGTGAGCAAATATTAATATAATATGTAATTTACTCTTTCCAATTTAATTAATTTATTTATTAAATCTCATGCACTTACTTTAATAATTTCACTTTTCAATCTTAATATATTTATATTTTAGTCACATGAAATCTAGAATCTTTTAATAATTTTAAATATACTTTCCACTTTTAAATTTCATTTTTCAAAACTTAAATTGCTAAAATATTTATTAGCTTTAATAATAATATTATTTAGTCATTTATTTAAAAATGAACTCTAATATATATTATTATTAAAATAAATATTGTCACATTCCAAATTTAAAATTTTAACTTTTATTTTCAAATTTAATTATTTTATTTAATTAATTTCATAATTAATTAAATAAAATAAATGTTAAAATATCATATTAACTTTTCATTTAATTAAACTATTAATTAAATCTTTTTAATTAGGCTTAATTAATATAAAATACATCAAAGACTCTCAAGGTAAAAATATGAAAACCCATCATATTACCAAAATACATACAAAATCAAACCAAGGGTTAATATCACGAATTACATCATCTAACGCATTTGAAGGGTACTCAACTCAGATATTTGTCCTAATTTTCCAATTAGGATAAATGGCTTAAAGGGTTGAGATTTGGACTTGAAAATTTATCTTCCCTCTCTTATCATTGAGATAATATGATAGGGTACGCTCATCTTGGCAAATTCAGAGAAGTCGATACTCGATACCTGCAACCTGCATAAAAACTACGCATGTACAAGCACAATATATACTAAACTAAATAGGCAATGACAGGAAGTGGTGCATCGTGTAGATCTCGACTAGCAGGTGACTACGACTCCCTTCCTTAACCACATCAGACACGCCATACATAAGAACAAACACGCACACCATACACATGCAAGTATGGGGTAAGTATCAATAAGAAAACACATGTGCTAATAAATCATCTTACTAATCCTCATTAGTAACTGCAAACATTGAAAATAATCATCATGCATACATGAAATGTAAAGTACCAAGTAATCTCATAATGTATTAACAATATTTGATAATCTCAAAAGAATGTTGCTAACCAACAACGTAAAACTAGCTCTAAAAAAGTTTAACAACGATAACAAAATGCGAACCAAGGGCAGGCACTACAACTTGAATGCCTTTGATTTCCCTTCAATGAAGTGAAGCTCGAGCCATGGATAAGATTGCCTTGAGAATACCTTGTATGCTTGAAATCTCGCTTGAGGCTCTTAGGATGCAAAATCTTGATTGTGTAAGCTTGAGTATATATATATATATATGAAGAGAGATATGGTGCCTATATACCTCTCACAACATTTTAGGACTAAAAAATTATAGGAGCCCAAACCAGGCTTTAATATCTCACCAAGATATTGTAATAGGCCCCTGATTTGAATTTGGGCACAAACTTTGAGGTAAACATCACTCAGGGCATTATGCTCCCACATATGAGGACTCAAATCAAAATCATGGTTCCCAAATCATAAGGAGACACTTGTTTACAAATCAAAATTGATTTCAAGGTTGAGAAGAAGGCATTAGTAGTGGGCCAGTGACGTAGTGCAAGACAGGAGAGTCTCCAAAGGAGTTGTCCTAGCCCCCAACAAACAAACACACAGAGGGATATAAACAATAGCACAGAGATTTAGATCCACATAATTCCAATTCTCATAATAAGATTTTCATCCAATATGCCTCGCTGTATGGCCTTCTGGGTTACAACCAAATACATCAACAATTACAATAAAAGTTCAGCAAGATCTTGCAAGATCAAACCCACTAGCTAGCCCATATCCACAACCTAGTAGAGAACTCCAAGAAGAACCTAAACTCATGCTCACAAGACACCAAGCAACCTCCTTATTTTCCAAGTGACACTTAGCTACTAGCTCTGCTCAAACTTCACTCTTTGCCACTACTCATCTTCTCCATGCCAGATGAATGATAATGACTCTAGACTCCACAAGACCCTCTACTTATACTAAACCAAGCCACAAGTCAGCCTAGCCAATTACATTAATTAAATGCACCTACATTAATTATACTGATCAAGCTACAAGTCAACTTGTAACAAACATCAAATACATAACATGAATTAAATACCTAGGAAATGCCCCAAAAACTCATGAATGAAATCTCCAAATTTTGCCAGTAAATTAGGAACATGTGATCAACAGTCACCAAAATGGCTCTAACTCCAAGACGATAACTTTAAACTCTATGTGCACTTAGGACAAGATTGCCCAATATATCTTGAACACAACCCCAACTGTGCAAACCATAACTCCACAAATATGAACTTGAAACCCTTGCATACAAGATTGTTGACTTCCCTAGTATGCTCTTGCATCAGACACCCCAAGTGAGAAGAAAATATGTTCTTAATACTTAGAAGAACATCTTTAAGGGTTCAACACATAAACCCCAAACTGGTTCTTCACATACATGTCCTCCACCACATCAACTTGTACACTCCTGCCTTTGTTCTTTTAAAACTTCTTTTTTGCAACTGTCATCTTCACATTTGTCTTCGGTGCAAAATAGGTTTTCTTTCCATGCTGATCTCTAACCCTTTCAAAATCTCTCAAATCAACTTGACTACCGATACTTAGGTTCTTATTGAGCTCTCTATTATGCAAAGGAATTAGGGAATGCTTCCTGTCACCCTTCTCAACAATAAACATGTTATTGACACAATCATACACAACCCTATAATCATACTGCCACTACCTACCAAGTAATATGTGACAACTACTCATGTCCACAATATCACACAACACTTGATCAACATATTGTACAATATGGAAATCAACAAGACATTGGTCCCTCACTTCCAAAGCATGTTCAACTTGCAACCAACCAATCCTCTAACAACAAGGATGTCTTACCCTCTTCAAACCAAGTTTCTGCACCATTTCCTTGGCAACAAGGCTATTAGTACTACCACCATCCATAATCACATTACAAATTTTACCTCTAGATCTGCAATGAGTCCTGAACAAGTTCCTCCTTTGACAAGGTTCCAATGTCCTCTTACCAAGAAACACTCTTCAAATCAACAAGTTATCCCCATTGAGCTTATGCTCATTCACCAAGTCTTCAACCTTTTGCACCACAACACTTCTTCTATCACCAGCCTTAGGACATTCAAAATATTTGTGACCTTCTTCACCACATCTATAACAAGTACTCTTAAGTGCACCTTTATTTCATCTCTTCCTTTGTTCAACAAGGTTTAATTCATCTTCAACAATTTGTTTGTTCTTCACCAAGTGATCACGCTTCTCCTACCCTCAAGGATTACCTTGATGTCTCCTTTTCAACTTCTCTTTTGATCTCAAAGAATATTGATAAGCATCCTCCACTGAAGCAATATTCAACATACCAACCTCATCCTGAATATTAAATCTCAAACTATTAATATATCTAGCCACCTTTTCTTTAGACGATTCTCTATGTCCAAACCTAGTAGTCAACTTGTAAAACTCCTCTATATAAACTTTCACAATCCTATCTTTCTTCTTCAAATTCTACAATTTCTTAAACAACTCAAGTTCATAATCAACAGGATTGAACTTAGCCTTCAACTTAGTCAACATCAATCTCCACCTAGTGATCTTCATTTCACCTTCCTCTTCTCTATCTCATTGTAATTCCTTCCACCATAATGTAGCACGTCCTTTTAACTTAGTTTGTGCCAACATCACTCTAAGTGAATCTTCAATAACCTCTAACTCAAAGTAGTCTTCCAATTCACCAGTCCAATCAATCAAATCTTCAGGATTCAAAGTACCTACAAAATTAGAAACCTCCACCTTATGCTTCAACTTCAACTGAGATCTAGATCTATCAAACTTACTAGCCCTATTTCCCATAGGTCTCTCAACTTGATTAGTTATACCTTCACCACTCGATCCAACAACCTCAAAATATTCAACAACTTCCTCATAACCATCTTTGATACCCATATATGAGGTACACCACCTATAGCACTTATGATCTCAACTATCATATCACTCTTCATCAATGCCATATTAGATCTGAATTCAAATTTAATCTTCTTTGAGACCTTTACTTCCACAACATCACAAAGATCTTCAATCACCATAGGGTCCAATTGTCTTGAAGACATCTTCCAAGATCTTTGCAAATCCTCTACAACAAATCAACCAGATCCAACCTTCTCTTTCATACCACCTAACGCAGTGCAAGACAGGAGAATCTCCAAAGGAGTTGTCCTAGCCCCCAACAAACAACCACACAACTAAATATAAATAATAACACCGAGATTTAGATCCACACAATTCCAATTCTCATTATAAGATTTTCATCCAACATGCTTGGCTATAAGGCCTTCCGAGTTATGGCCAAATACATCAACAATTACAATAAAAGTTCAACAAGATCTCTCAGGATCCAACCCACTAGCTAGTCCAAATCCACAACCTGGTAGAGAACTCCAAGAAGAATCTAAACTTGTGCTCACAAGCCACCAAGCATCCTCCTTGTTTCCCAAGCCATACTTAGCTACTAGCTCTACTCAAACTTTGCTCCTCTCTACTACTTATCTTCTCCATGCCAGATGAATGACAATGACTCTAAACTCCATAAGACCCTATACTTATACTAAACCAAGCCACATGTCAACCTAGCCAATTACATTAATTAAATGTACCCACATTAATTATACCTATCACACCACAAGTCGGCTTGCAATAGACATTAAATACATAACATGAATTAAATACTTAGGACATGCCCTAAGTTTACAATGCATAACTAACTCGTAAGACCACATAAGAATACATACACTTAGAAATAGGTCTACATGCCATCCAACGATCCAAATCCAAGAGCGCACATGCCAAATCCCAATGATTGAAATTCATGAATGCAATCTCCAAAGTCTGCTAGTAAACCAGGAACATGCGACCAACAATCACCAAAATGACTCTAAATCCAAGATGATAACTCCAAACTCTATGCACACTTAGGATAAGATTGCCTAATATATCTCGAACACAACCCCAATCGCATAAACCATAACTCCACAACTCTGAGCTCGGAGCCCCTGCATACAAGATTGTTGACTTCACTAGGATGCTCCTACATCGACTAGTGTCCCTCGTAGGATTCACGACATGGTTTAACTGCCTCCTGTGGTTCTATAAGACTATTGGTTGTATTGGGCATTGAAATGTCAATCTTTTGGTGCAATGACAACCCCAAGACCTTTTTAATGATTGGTATCAAAGCCTAGCCAGAAGTTCAAATCTTGTAGGCCACAATGAGTGCTGTTAGGAGGGAGATTGTTAGTAGTAGACCAGTGTCCCTCACAGGATTTGCGACATGGCTTAACCACCTCCTATGGTTTTATAAGACTATTGATTGTATCAAACGTTGACATGTCGATCTTTTGGTGCAATGACAACCCTAACCTCTCTAACAGAAGCATGCCACAAAATAGAAATATTGGGCCCATGTGGACTAATAAATGATTGATGAAGAAAACATAATAAAGTAGCATGCTTAGAAATAAGCGTTCATGTCAATTGCAATGTCCCAATTTCTAAGATTGATTTTAATAATAATGGAGTTAATATACGATTAAATAAATGACTAGATAGATATTTAGATATAATTATTTATTTTATGTTTAATAAAAGAAAACTTAATAATAATAAATAATTATTTAGTAAATTAAAATATCAACTAAATAAAATAATAAATTATAATATAGTTTATTAATTATATAATGAAGAAAATCAATAAAAAAAAATTATATAATGAAGAAGTATATTTCATCAATATATAAAAATATTAATAGAAAGATAAAAACATTGTATTTTACATATTATTATTAAAATAGAATATATAATATTAAATATAAAGACAAAAAGATTGTATTTTACATATTATTATTAAAATATAATAAATAATATTAAATATAAAGACGAAAAGATTGTATTTTACATATTATTATTAAAATAGAATAGATAATATTTGTATATGAAATATTAAAACAATGTTAATTATTTCATCACATAATATTATACTATCATTAAATATATGATTAGTAAATGTTGAATATTAAATAATTATAATAATGTGACTATAGAGAATGGTCACAACCGTTGAGAAATCATTATCCATTTGGATATTTATATGGTAGATAAAGTAGGAGAATAGGAGGAGATTAGAACGGGTAGCAGAATTGTGGAGGAAAAACAAGAGTCCATTCCCATCAATCAAAAGGCAGAGATAATAGTGAAGGAACCACTATCGCCTCAAACAGCTTAATCATCACACACTATGACTTGATTCCTAGAGTAAAAGTGTTAAATAGTAGAAGTTTAACTTACTTTTCCAAGCATAATTTCTTCCTTAATGCGTGATGTATAAGACTTATCCCTACCCAATGACCCATGCAAGGACAAACAATTAACTACCATATAAAGCCAATCCAATTTATCGAGCTAAGCTAAATGGAAGAGGAGGGAGGAAGGATGACTTTTATTGAATAAGAATGACAGATTAGAAGTATAGAAATCACTACCAATGAAAATATAGAACTGAGAGTTATCATTTTCTTGGAGATGACAAATCGAGTATTAGAGATTATATTACAATAGAATAGAGCAATTAAAATATTCTTAAAATATTATCATGACTCACATAAGAATGTCAGACATGCATGTAACCAACGATTGTTACCCAAAAATCATACATCACTTGATATGTGATGATATTAATAGAGGACGCCCAGATGGGATACATCATATTAGAATCTCGGATGGGAAGTGGTATTTAGAAGTTAGAACCGGTAATTAAATCATTCCCAATTAGAACACAGGGATTTCTTGTCATACATTCACAACAGAACAAAATTATGTCTTTACTATGACCACCGCAAATGGAGGGTATCGCAAAAGTTGAGATATAATCCTAGGCTAAGGGAACCATAGCCCATCAACAAACTATATCACTTAGGGAGGTGAATAAGTACATCTAGGAACGTATTTGGATAGGCAGAGGAATCGTAATCAACCATAATATCTTACTTCATGACCCTATTTAAGCATCCATATCAGATCTGCTCTATAAAAGTGCCAGTATCATATAGGTGCAAGCATATACCACATGTTATAAATGAAATGCAAGAATAACACAGTTTAAGGAATATATATATCAGATAGAATATCCATCATTAATGCAAGCATTCCATTGATAATCTTAAACAATAACTGAACTCAAGCTTAATCTCCATTACTTAGATCAAGGACAAGTTTTGAATACAATTCATGTGAGAAATTGAGACATTTGTCTCAATATTGTTGGGTTACCAACCAAGGGACATCACATCAATTTTGACAAAATCAAAATAACATAAAATCCATATTTGAACTTAGGTGTTTGTTAAGGAATATATAAAGTCTTATTATGCATGTTGAAATTAATACACACTAAGGTAAGTGCTAAACAATCATGGTATTGCACACAATTAGAAGGTGTTTACAATTTACAATGATACACGAAGAAATGCATTAAATATATGATAATAATAAAGTGCTTATGTGTACCATGATAAGAATTTAAATTACCATTCATGTTCTAACACATGATGACACTAGAATGAGAATAAATCCCAGTTCATGCAAGTCGCAAGGGTAAACATATTTGATCATGAATAATGATAGATGTTTGGGCAACAAAAATGCAAAGAGCATAAAACTTGAATTTTCACAAGAGTATAAATGCAACAAGTATGGTTGATGAAAATTTAGTTTCTCTAGGAATAAGTAAGCTAATTTTGAGTAGTCAGCTAGTTAGCTAGATAAATTGCTCTAGATAGAATTTTCTAATGCTTAGAGTTAGTCTAATTAGGGTAATAAAGGTAGATACATAAGAAGAAATAGATGTGAAGATTTGTTGACTAGGTAGTGTACATAAAAGTTATAACACTCCAAATTTAAGGCTCCATCTTTTTGTAGATTAACAACTACATGACTAAATTATTGAAATATTTGTTTCTAGTTTCAAATATGTTTGTTTAGAGCTTGCTATGTGTATAAATATCCCACTATATAATGAAGTATCTCTTTATGTGTAGAGCTTGTAAGTCAAGGGTTCTATTTAGTTTAAACACTAAACTAATTCAAAGTGCTATGTTGACTATATTTTCAGTTTTATGCTCTATCTTAATAGAAAAAAATCATAATCTCAACATTCCATCTTTTAATATCAAAACAAAAGATTTTACTTTTCAAAATAGTACAAAATATTAACCTTCCATAATAAACATTTTGAAATTGCTTATATATGAAAAACTTAATTTTATTATAAAGAAAATTAAATGATAGCAAAAATTAAATTTAAAGTCAAAGAAAAAAAAAAAACCATTGCAAATACATAAACTTCTTCATAATGACAAATAATTTTAGTAACAATATTGATTTTTTTATCATCAATAATAACTAGCAGTTGCATGTTTATGTAGATGCAACAATTAGCTGATAGGAGTGATTTGTCTTGTTGAAAGCAAGTAGAAAAAGAGGTTTTCTACTCCTTTGGAGAGGAAGGTAATCTTAAAATGATGACTGGAGCAATATGCATTTGATATATGATATCTAATTGACATATTAAGAAAGATTACAAGTGCACTTATACACTTCACTAAGCCCCCAAAAAAATTCTTCTTCAATATTCTAACCGTAAATAAACTCTATAAAATTATTAGACCTAAACATCATCACAATTTTATCACATTATCAAGAATTTAGAAGCAAGCTTTAATAAACAAATTGATCGAAAATTTCAGCTACAAACTTTTAAAAATAATAGATATAAAACATGATTTCCTTTTCTAATGACATCAAATTAAAAGATATTTTTCATCTTTCACAATTACATTCTTTGATTTTTTTTTCTAAAAATAAAATCAACTTCAATTTTTCAACCCTACTTATTTTTTAATTTTTAATTTGTTAACGACATAAACTGGAAAACTCTCAATTATTGAAGAGTTCAAACATCATCCATTAAAATAAACAAATTGTCATGCCAAAAGATGTAAATTTGTATCAATTTATTTAAGACTCCAATTGTTATCTATCATTGAAATTCTACAAATCTAAGAAAAAGACAAAATCAATGATTTATTTAAACACCTTGAAAATTAATAAACCTAGAGTAAAAATGTGTATGCTGTTAGATCATCATTTTATAATGTTTTACTATTTTAATGTCTCCAACTAAAATTTTCAATTCTATCTATTTCATTAATCAAAATAAAGAAATATCACTTACAACTAACTTCAAAAATGGCTTGAGCAATACACATTAAAAATGTTCAAGGAAACTCAAGTGTCAAAGCTCTTGCCTTTAGTGTGATGTTTTGTTATGGTTTTGCATATGTTAATCATTTATTTTTATGTTGAGGCAAAATATCAAGAATAATTTATCTTCTCATTTAATTCAAACTTATACATCTAACCTCCAAATTCACAAAGCTTCAACCACAATACTATTATAATTTATGTTCCATTTATCATTTATTGCATACACATTTAACCCTCCTAATTACTACCTTTAAATAAACACAAAAATACAACTAAAATTTTATTAATAAATTTTAAATATACTAATGATAGTCAACTTATACTTCATAATAATTTAAATTTGTAATTTTACTCATAAACAATTGCAAACTTTACTTAAAAATTTATTAACTTTATTAATACCGATAACTAATAGCCATTACAAATCTATTCTCTATTTTTCATTACTATCACACATAAAATAGTTTTAATATTTTTATAACAACCTAATGGCCCTTTCATCATGGAACAATTTTTAATGGCTAATCCATAGAGGTAAAACAAAAACAAAAAATAAAAGTTTGTATGATTCTATGGAACTACCTTGTAGATTAAATGAGCTCCACTAACACATGGTGGTGTTTTAACTATTTTTTAAGACATTAATTAATTATAAATAAGGAAGTGAAACTCATAGTTATCTTATTTGTTTTTTCTCAACACTATTTTAACTTAAAAATATGTATTAAAATCTAGTATTCTAATTACTTACATAGATATCTTGTTAAAATTTCTATAAGTTAAAAAAAAATCATTATTTGCATTATTTCCTATAAATTATTTCAATTAACTTCTTAAATGAAACAAAAATTATAGTATTTGCCAAAATGAACTATGTAGTTTTTAAAGTCAAATATTTTGATCCATAATATATATATTGTTAGTGAGTTTTGATAAAACATTAAAAGAGATATCATCAAATTAAATATTCAAACTAAAAAGATATACAAATTATATATTGTAATACTTATTTATAAGTAAAATTTATCATACAAAAATTTAAAATATTTTAAATTAGTAACAAATAGATTTTACAATCCAAACGATGTTGTTTCGCAATTTGATATTGTAAACATTATAAATTTCATCATTTAATATACTAAAATATTTTTCTTATCATAAAATTAAATATTTAATCTTAACAGGATGTTCAATATTTGCTAGCTTTTATACAAATACATTGCAATATTAATTAACAAATAAGATTTATCATAAAATATTTTAAAATGTCTTATATTATAAAGTTTATATGTTTTCTTTTGATGGTAAGATTGGTACAAATAAATGAAAAAACATAATTTAAGAATGTCTATATATTATAGAATGAAAGAATAGATAACCATCCTTAACTTTAATGTTAAAACATGACTTTACATTTATATATTTATTAAACAAGTGTCACATAATGGTTAGTACTTGCCATTGTATAAATATTTATTACAATAATATATACTTATATATATAAGATGTATGACTTGAAAAGTAATTTAAACCAATCTTAATTAGTTTTCTAAAAAATCATTTAATAATGATCCTAATGAATAATTATTTATGATTTGAACTGTATAATTAAATATATAAACATTTATTAGTTATAGCATTTAAATTTTATTTTAATTTATTAATGTAAGTTTTAATTGTAAACATAATTATAACATAATTATACTTTATATTTTTTTTGCAAAAAGAGGGGTAAAAAATTATTAAGACAGAAAGGAATACAACAAGGAGAGCTCAACAAGGAGCTCGATCCTGAGCAACAAGATCATCAAATTCTTGCACCATCTCAAAGGACAGTTGCCTCCTATCCCTAATATTCCAACCCGGATCATGACTAGATGCCCATTTGGCTAAACAATCAGCAGTTCTATTCCATTCATGAGGAATATACATGAACCTAATGAACTGAAAAGAGGAAGAGAAGAAAAGAATCTACTTAACAACAGTGGCCAGCTGCCAACTAACATCCTCAAGCTCTTGCGAAGAAAGCATGTTCACCACCACCTGGGAATCAGACTCACAAATAATCTTACTCCATCCCTGCAAGCAACACTGTTCCACAGCATATAAAATAGCTTGAGCTTCCATGAGATTGTTAGTATAATCACCCTTATGAACTGAGAAGAAAAATTTAACATCCCCAGAACTACAACGAGCCACTCCGCCAATACCAGCCGGACCAGGATTCCCACGGGAAGAACCATCAGTGTTAATTTTCAGAACTCCAAAGGGAGGAGGAGTCCAGTGCCCATCCCCATTAACCCGACCCTTCCTCTGATGGTGAAGCTGCCTGGACATAGAAGGAAACCTATGAGCTGCAGCCCCATCCTGCAGATGAAAATTGAGGCGATTACAGATAGCAAGATCAACCGGATCCATACCCCCATCAAACTCACACTTCACAAGAATAGTTTCCTAAAGAGAATGTGATATTTTCCACCAATGATGCAAAACACCAAGCCGAACATCTTGGAATATGCGACGATTCCTCTCCAACCAAATATGCCAAAGCATGAAATATGGGCCAGCAATCCAAGCAACATGGAGAAAAGAAGACTTGGAGGGAGCAATACCCAAGCGGGCCCAGAACTCAGGCAAAGAGGAAGCATGCCGACAAGAGCAACCCCAAGCACTCCACCAAAGGTGCCATATCTGAGTAGAATAGGAGCAATGGAAGAATAAATGGGAGACAGACTCCTCTCCATTACCACACAAAACACAATAAGAGGGGCCCTGAAATCCACGTTTACAAAGATTATCCCAGGTAAGACAACGGTTGTGAGCCACTAGCCACATGAAAAAATTGCACTTGGACCAAGAAACTTTATTCCAAACTTGCTTCCACCAAGGGACCTCAACATCCCCAAATAATTGTCTAGTTATCTCCTGATACCCAACAGAGACATGATATTTACCAGACAAGGTATCGCCCCAAGCCAAAACATCTGGACCAAGCAAAGAAGAACACTCTCTAGAGGCCAGAATTTGAGAAAGCTCCTAACGATCCATGTCTGTACCGCCAGGAGGCCAATCAGAAGAATGCTTCCATCTGTAACCAACAACAGGTCCCAATTGATAAGGAGTCTTGTAATGAGCCACTTTATCCCATCCAGCAGCAAGAAAAGAGTCACAAAGAGGCTGAAGATGAGGGTATATGGATAAAATGGAAGGGAATCCATCCCAAGCATCAGACCAAAACAAAGCCTGAGAACCTCCTTTACATATCCAAAACAGACCCCTCTTTACCAACATCGCACCTGTGTTCAAAGTATGCCAAACCATTGAGCTGCGACCTTTAAGAGGAAGTGCAAAAAGAGAGCAAGGATCAACACCATGAAAATATTTATGAGTGATAATACGAGCCCAAAGTTGATGTTGTCGAGAGCACCATCACCAATAAAGTTTAGCAGCCAAAGCTTGACTACTCAATAGAGCAAATCGAAGACCAAGACCACCCTCCTTTTTAGGCCTACAAACAGTTGCCCAATTAACCAAGCTCCATTTAGTACTATGCAAATTACCACTCCAAAGGAATTGTCGAGAAAGAGCATCAAACTCCTTGAGAAAGTAAATAGGTGCAGCGTGAACCATGCTTCGATAAGTAGGAAGAGCTTGGATAACAGCTTGAAGAAAAGTAACCCGAGCAGCAGTAGAAAGCCATCTATGAGTCCAATGATTTACCTTATCCTGAAGCTTGGTAATCAAATTTTGCCAGAAGAGACGTGGCTGCCTGGAAACAACAATAGGGATGCCAAGATAAGTCAAAGGAAGTGATCCTATCTGAAACCGTAGGATACCAACAATCCTGTGCTGAATAGAATCAGGAGTGTTAAAAAAGTAAATGGAAGATTTGTGCTCATTAACTTTCTGGCCTGAAGCTGCCAAATAAACATCCAAAGCATGTCGAAAGGCTTTAGCTTCCTTGATCCTAGCAAGACCAGCAAGAGCAGAATCATCAACAAATTGAAGATGGGAAAGAGAAGGTAAGCCATTACCCCACCGCCAGCCTTGAATAGAATTTTGGGACACCTGATGCTTAATGAATCTGCCCAAGCCTTCAGCCATGATAATGGATAGATATGGGGAGAGAGGGTCACCCTGGCGGAGGCCTTTAGAAGCACCAAATAGTTGAGAAGGTTTACCACTAATAAGAACAGAAAAAGAGGCAGAAGTAACACAACTCATAATCCAACTCACCCAATCAGAGCTAAATCCAAAAGAAAGAAGAATACTCCTTAGGAAGCTCCATTTAACTCTATCATAGGCCTTAGCCATATCCAGCTTAACAAACATGGCTCTCTCCCTTGAAGTAGCCATAGAGTGAATAGCCTCAGTAGCAATAACCACCCCATCCAAAAAATTTCTGCCAGCAACAAAACCACCTTGTTCTTCTGAGATAATAATGGGAAGCCACCTTTTCAATCTCTCAGCAATCAACTTAGTAATAACTTTGTAAACCACATTACATAAGGCAATTGGTCTAAAAAACTCCAATTGATTAGCACCCTCTCTCTTAGGAATAAGAGTCAAGAATGTAGAGTTCAAAGCTCGAAGCATCTGCTTGCTAGCATAGGATTCTTTAACCACCTCCAACAAATCATGATTAATGATGTCCCAAAATTCCTGAAAGAATTCAACTGGAAAGCCATCAGGACTAGGAGCCTTCCCCTTAGGCATGCCAAAGACCACCTCCTCCAGCTCTTCCAAAGAAATAGGACGCATGAGATAATCATTCATTTCCTGAGTGATAAGGGAAGGAATACAGGACAAAATAAGATTTTCTTCATTATCAACAGGAGGAGAGTCCTCAAAGAAGAGGGTAGAGAAGTACCAAATAGCCTCCTGGAACAAAGCTGGCAAGGAATTCAGTTGGATACCTTGAGAATTAACCAAAGAAGAGATAGTGCTTTGATTCCGGCGAGATTGCACTGTTTTATGGAAAAAGGTAGTGTTACGATCACCTTCCTGGAGCCAATCAACTCTAGCCTTTTGCTTCCAAAAAATTTCCTCTCGAAGTTCCCATTCTTCTAGAGCTCTAGAAGCAAGGGATTCAGCCTTGCCAAGATCCTCTGAGAAACCTCGATCTCTAATCTCCCTTGTGATGACATCAAGATCTTCTTGAGCAAGCCTCTTCATAAAGTGAAGGTTCCCAAAGCGTTCCCTATTCCATATCTTGAGCTGCCTTTTAACATATTGAAGCCTTTTACAAAATGAGAACATTGCAGTACCATATGCAGGAGCACCATCTTTCCACCAACAGAAAACACAATCATGAAGAGAGGAGTCCCGAAGCCACATCAACTGGAACTTAAAAGGAGGATGCTTCGGAACATAAGCCCCTATAGCGAAAAATTTGATTGGCCAATGATCTGAACCCCTCCAATCAAGGATTTTTGAAGAGATAGTAAGGGTGCCACTAACCCAGAAGCAAGAAACAAGAAATCTATCCAGACGTTCTGAGATAGCAGCAACACCAGTCCTGTGATTATTCCAGGTATAGAGACCATTAGAAGGCTTAACATCAGAGAGATGCAAAAGAGATATATGTGGCCGAAGAAGAGCAGAAGAAGGCCCCAATCTAGCCAAACCACCATGCTTCTCCTCCAAACTTAAAACTGAATTGAAGTCCCCTGCTAACACCCAAGGATGATAAGGATGACAATTTCTAACATATTGAATATGTTCCCAAAGTTCCTCCTTTCCCACAAGATCAACAGGTGCATACACATTAGTAACCATGATTACCTCGCCTGAGTCTAGAGCAGAAGCTACCATAGAGAGAGCTGAGCGAGAAGACATCCAGCCAAGAGGAGAAATTTTTTGAGGATCCCAAAATATAGCTAAACCACCCGCACTGCCTGTTGCCCCAACACACTGGCATTGGCCACGAGACCAAATACTAGAGGCATGTTGGACCATAGACTCCACAGAGAGCTTAGTCTCTTGGATACAAAAAACATCAGGGCTATGATCAACCACCAAGTTATGAATAGCCTTTTGTCTAGGGATGCTATTCAACCCCCTTACATTCCATGAGAGAATAATCATCATTGGGTAGAATTGGGAAAATGAGAATCCAAAAGTTTGACTGAACTAGACTCAATCAATATATCTCCTGTGAGTTTAATCTTCTCTTGGTCTGTTTTGCACCCACTCCTTAGAGGGGGAGTAGAAGAAGCTCGCTTAAAGGGTCGAGACATCAACCCCAAGGGGAGAGGAGAACCCTTGCCCTTACCTGATGGTAGCACATCCTTAACCAAGTCAGCTAAAACAACATCATTATCCTCCAACACTGCAGGAGTCACCAGAGCCTCTGTCATAGGAGCTACAGGGACCTCACAGTTCTGATATACGACAACTTGGGATGCCCCACAAGCATCATTAGAAATAGATCTCTCATTTGGGCAAACTGGATCAAAAGAGATAGGAGGAGGAATACCCTCCTCTAGAACCATACTATCCAACACCCCAAAGCGGTTAAAACCTGAATCAGATAATCTTTCTTTCAAAGGCCTCTTTTGACCACGTCCCTTAGCTCGAGGGTGAACAGGGGTAAATGCATCCTTATCCTGCATTTGAGCCTTACCCTTACCTGTAGCATCTTGCGGATTCATCCCCTTGGTAGTAAGAGCCATTTGAGATTGTCCTTTCCCTGTAGTATCTGCCAAACCACCAGTATTGCCAGCTGTAGAACCATCCACTCCTTTGAAACTTGAGTTACGGGGGCATTGACGCAGTAAATGACCATACTCATGACAAATTCGGCAGCGGAAAGGGAGAGATTCATAATCTAACTGCTGCACCCAAGAAAAATCTCCCATACAAATTTCCAAAGAATCTGGTAATGGGTTATTCAAATTAATTTCAACACAAATTCTAGCATAAGAAATAACCTTTTTATCGAGGGATTGATGTGCGATCGCAGCCAGCTTCCCCAACAAAGCAGCAATTTGTTAAAGGATGTCTTCACGCCAAAATTCCAAGGGAAGACGAGGCAAGCGAACCCAAACTGGCACTGTTGAAGGGAGATCCTCAGCAGAATTAAAACCTGAATGCCAAGGTTTGACAAATAACCCCACATGGTTGTAGAAATAAGGGCCTCCTTCAAAAACACGATCCCGATCAGACATGCAAGAGAATACAACAAAAAAATAACTATTCCCCGCCAACATTATCTCCATATCGCCTTCCACCTGCCATGAGCGGCGGATCCATGCCTCAAGAGCGGATAGGGAAATCCGAATTCCAAGAAATTTGCATATCAAAGCATGCTTGGTCCAATAATCAATGTCCTCCATTACAGCCGTTGGAGGAATAACCAGAACAAGGCGATCATGGCTACGCGGAAAACAACCATTAACTTTTTTCAGCTTGGAGCTCTCCCTTGAATAAAACGATTTAGATCGCATTGCATGCATAGTTGGAGAAGAACCATCTGTTCTCACCAACGGAGAAGAAATCCCAGGCCTTGCCATGAAAACAATAAAACCCCAATCCAAAATTGACTGTAGAAGATTTCCAAAAACACCGACGCAAATTATGTCCAGTAGCTAGCAATCCAAATAGAACAGAAAAATAGTAAAGATCAAACAGCAAGAACAGGCTAGGGGAAAAACCCTAGCCCAGCCGGCAGCCAACGCTTCTCCACATTCTCCCAACCGTTCTCGACTAGTCAAAGCCCGTTAAAGAAAATGGTTCTTTTCTAATTATACTTTATATTAAATATAATCTTAAACATAATTATAATAATGATTATTATTAAAACGTAGAATAGTAATTATCAATAATATATGATTATATATAAGATATACAAGTTTAGATGTAATTTAAACCAATCATAGTTAAAAATTAAAATTAAAAAATTGAACAATGATCTAAATGAATAAGTATCTCAAATAAAATGATTTGAATTTTATATTAACTATATAAATATTTTTTAGTTATAGGATTTAAATTTTATTTGAATTTATTAACAAATTAAAGTTTTGACTATAAACATAATTATAACATTATTGTACTTTATATTAGCTATAATCTTAAACATAAATATAATAATGACTATTATTAAAAAAATAGAATAGTAATTATCAATAATATATAATTATATATAAGATGTATGAGTTCAAAAATAATTTAAACAAATCTTAGCTAAATATTAAAAAAAATATTGAATAATGATCTAAATTAATAATTATCTCAAATAAAATGATTTGAACTATATAATTGGCTATATATAGAAAAATCATAACTATAGCAACATAATTTTAACTAATTAATTGATTGTGGTATAATTTTGTAAAAAATAAAAAATAGAGATTTGTAGGTGAAAAAAGTTGATGGAGAATTTTTTTAAAAAAAATGTAGTACAAATAAAGCCCAACTAAAATCTTAATAAAAATGTAAGCAATCAATCTATGTATAGGTAAAAAAATTGATTCAATTTATTTTTTCAATTGTTAGTTTTCTTATAATTTTAGAATATGAAATAAGATGTATGAAAAAACTAAAATAAATAGAAATGTTACTTTTATATATTTAAAAATAAATTAGAGAGATTTCATGTATCTAAAAAGTAAAAAATATTCTAGATCTACATGTGTAAGAAAATAAATAGAAATGTTTATTAAATATGTAGATTAATTTCTATATTTTAATTTTACAATTATTCTATTCATTTAAAAGTCTAATTGATTTAAATTGAAATAGGAAAACAAAATAACATATTCTCTTTATATAGAAAATATTTTTTCAATTTTAAACCTAAACTAATACTTTATCCATTTAAAGTCATTGAGTTTTTACTAATATAAATAATCACACATTTAATATAAATAAATATATTAAAATGTAAAATATACATAAATCTTATTTAGTATTTTTATTTAATTAGCTAAAGATTCTACACTTGACGTGGAGATGTCTTCCTCTATAATTGAAATAAAAGAGAAAACCTGCAAAAGACATTACAAAATGTAAATAACCAAATAAAAATATTATAGAATCATAAATGTTTTATCTAAATACTCACAATTAAAAAATAAAGAACTCTCATATGTGTTTAGCACTACATAAAAAACTATGCAAGAACTCTCATATGTGTTTAGCACTACACCTGCATCAGATACAAACTGTGCAAATATTTTGCATCCTCACAGTTGGCTTGTATAGAAAAACTATATAGATAGATAAAAGTTTTTACTAAAGATATTGTTATGGAAAAATCAAAAGTTTCTATATATAATCATTGTTATCAATGTGAAAAAGTAGAAGTTACTATTAAAAATACAATCTTAGAGAAGTGATTTTGTGTATTCCTTAAAAAGCAGCCATATAAGACATATTGATTTCAACTAATGATATAATAGATAAATAAATATTTCAAAATAGAAGGAAAAATAATTATATATTTTAACTTTTATAGACTTATATTTTTTTTAAAGTTTCATAATAAATTATTTTAATTGGTTAAAATTAATTGTCTAATAGAACTCAACTCAATACAATAATATTTCCCAAAGTAATAATAAAATGTCATATAGAAATGAAATTTACATTTACACCTATAAAAGTAATTAGCAGCTTTCTAATTTCGTATGATAATGTTATGAACATGTTTATGTTTATGTTAGAAGATTCAGTTTTTTTTGCAACTTTCTAAAATTTTCGGTAGAAATTTGTAAAATCCGGGAGCACATATAAGCCTATCGCGGCTTAATAATTGTTTGTAAAACATTGAAATGAGAGAGATGAAATTGATGGTATTCCACAATTAATAATGACGCAGCAACTCTTATCTAAAATCCCCGCCCTTTCTGATGGACGGAACGCCTTCGACTACAACTAAATTCGATGGGATTCCTGAGAGTAGCACGCACAGTATGCTGACTTCGATTTTCTGTCGTTTTCAGAAAATACACATTCCTTCTAATCTTGTGTCTCAAAATTTTCCACATTGCAAGATCCATAATGAAGCCGAAGGAAGCAGAATCAACGGAGACACGTCATGGCCTCCCCAATCCAAGCTGTCATGGCGTAGGCTCGGTTCTTCCTGTACCTTTTAGCCAAGTCACCCAACATATTCGAGCGCTGTTCTTCTCTCTGTAATTTCACCATGAATACGAACATGGCTCAAACCAGTCTGTATAGGTTGAATGCTCCTCCTTTATGCAATGCAAGACAACTAGACTCAAAACCTCCTGGTCACCATTTCCAAGCTACAGTCAGAAACGAGAAGCCCACATCAATTCATTCTCACAGAAGCAAACAGCTCACGAAAACAAGGTCAATACAATTACGCTTTCCCTCTGTTTTTAAAAACAGCCATGACCATGAAACCTCTCAGGATGATTCTGCTGCACAAGAAATGGATACCCAATATATGGATTGTTCAAACATTGATAACGGTCTAAGTAGCAGCAGCAGAAGAGAAGCAATTCTGAAGCCTCTGTTGGCATTGGGTATCTGTTCAATACATTCCATTGCAAAAGCAGAAGTTGCTCAACTGGATTCTGTGAAAAATCCAGAAAAAATGGGGCTCGATAAAAAGGTTGATCCTGTTAAAAATCTAGAGCAGTTGGAACCCAATGTGAAGAAGTTAGCAAGCACGGAGAGCAATAAGAGTAATTCCAGAATATATGATGCCACTGTTATAGGGGAACCCGTTGCTGTTGGAAAAGATAGACAGCGGGTTTGGAATAAGCTCTTAGGAGCACGGATTGTTTATCTTGGAGAAGCAGAACGTGTCCCTGATCCTGATGATAAGGTAATTTCTCTGATGTACTCTTTTGTTAATTTGAACTGAATTTTGCAGTGTTTATTGGAGCTGGGATTGTTTGTCTATGGAAGGATACAGATTTTTATGTCTTTGTAGTGTTTGTGGGACTGGATTTTCCTATTTACCGAGTTGGTCACAATGTCTTTTTAGCAAATCCATCTCAGACATATGCTTGCTTTCTGTGCTAGCCCTGTTAAACCACAACTTTCCAACATAAAAGTAACCACACCCAGCCTCAGAACGATAGTTATAAGCACGCAGCCTTGTTATTCTTGTGTTTTAAGGTGAATTTGTAAAAACAAATAGGATCTGAAAGCCGATAGTGAGCCTCTAGACTTGACAAAAAAATTATAGGGTCCGATTGCTTAGGGCAAACGATCTAACTGGGGATGCAGAGGTGGAAATATTGGGATTTTACTGTGAAAAACGGGATGGATCCCTCCTGTTGTTGATATTGTCTAGCCTCAGGCGATCATGCACACCTTGTGTCAGAAGATTTATTCGTAACTGAGCTTTAAATGAGTTCATTCTACCACCATAGATCACCGTTTGAGCCCTCATCCTTGCCGACTTATTTAAAAAATCGCAAGAGTAGTGTATTTTGATAAATGTCAGTTTCCGTCGATTAATTACCACTCAATCTATACAAATAAATACGCAGCATTTTGTTAAGGCTGAACCCCATTATGTTTGTAGATACTTTTTGTGACGTTTCTTGCATCTCCAACCTTTTTTTTTTGGCCCTTCCAATCTGTTAGTATTTTGTTTTTATTAGGAGGGGAAACTTCTTGGAAATTAAACTAATCCTACAGACTTGATGACGATTTGCTAATTGATTGTTTGCTTGATTTGATAATTGATGATTGCTTTGAAGGATTTTGAGTGATGATTTAATGAGTGCTGCAGTATTGGTGAATGGTGATTAATAAGTGATCCTTGAATGCTTGGAATGATTTCTTCTTTATTGGTGAAAAAGTCATCACCCTCCATAAGAATTGAGTCACCACCCTTCATAAGATTTGAGTTAGCACCCTTCATTGCTGCCTTAGTGAATAATTAATTAATTTTTAAATTGATATCCTTTGGATGGTCTTCTTAAATGAAATCTTCTCCCTATTGTATCTTCGAACGTGAGGGAGAAGTCACACCCCTTCATCATGTCTGCCCTTTGCAAGAGTCACAACCTTTCACAATTTTCACCCTTTGGAAGAGTACAACCCTTCACAATTTATGCCTTTTGAAAGAGTCACAATTGTTCATCCTTAATCATTGGTTTTGAGCCATTATAATTTTTAACTAAATGTCTTAACGAATTGCTGCCCATGAAACACTAGATTTAATTTTAGTTGTATGCTATTTGGGAATATCTGCCAAATGGTATTTTGCAGCTTATCTTAATTGACCTTCTTATAGGATCGCCGCCTTTTTATTTCATTTGCCTAGGTTAAAGCTGCAATCTGGATTTCCATAAAGCTGTGATCTTTTCTATCCTGGACAGAGACATTGCAACCTCTCAACCAATGCATCACCCAAGGGCAATGCTCCACCTTACTGAGAGAGAGCAAGCAAGCCCACAAGTGGAACCAGACAAGGCTGAATTACAAAAATACTCATCACAAACACAAGAATGGTTCATGACTCAAACACATCAGAGAATCCAGGTGATTCCAAATCAATGGAATTTTACTTTAAAGACAAATAGTATGGTAGAGCTGGTGCTAGTTGAGCATATTCCTCCTTGAGGATTAACTTGATTTTACTTAATAGCCATTTCATCTCCAAAAAGGTCTACCTATCACAATATTTATATATACCCTCTTTATATCTTCATAAATATAATGATCTTCCATGGCATCCATACCACAAGGTCACTACAATAGCCTTTAATGGCATTCTTGGAGTATAGTGCACATTTAGACTTGGTGACTTTTGATTACAGTCCTCTAAAGAAATTCATTAAGTTGTATGGCCCATGACAATTACATTCTCTCTATGATGCCCTGTGTTTTAGATATGCAATTTTTCCGCCTTCCTTCGTAGGTGTATCTATTTGAATTTGGTTTGGGATTTGATTACCCTCCATATTTTACATTTAACCAAGTCTGGCTTATCAGAATACATTTGTTAAATGATAATTTTAACATCACATGATAGGAATGAATAGAAATCTTGGCATGGGCAAAGTGAACACATTATTGAAACTGTTTCAGTGTAAAGCTGCTACTTATATCATCTTCTCAAATTCTGGTTGCATTTCTATTGTTGCCAGGCTATTGAACTGGAGATTGTACAAAATCTGCGGGATAACTGTTTTGAGCAGGAACGTCCCATTTCATTAGCATTTCAGGCCTTTCCCAGCAATTTACAACCACAGCTTAATGAATATATGAATGGAAGGTATGATCAACATATTCTCTCAACACTAAATGGGAAATATAAGTGGAGATTATTGCCACTTCAAAAACAGAGTATTCTGATTCAGATGGTTCTGCAGATGGCCATGCAGTTCTATATAATTTTTTTATATTGTAAACAATATATATACCAAATATAAGGTTAGAAAAGCAATGGTCCTGGACAAAACCTACAATAGAGTTCAATCACTAATAAAAATAAATTTTAGATATTTCGAATTATTGGACTTCATTACTAATAACCAATTAGATTGTCTGCTGGTGCAGTAGGCCCCTCTCACCCCTGCTCATGGCAGATGGTGTGAGAGACTTGTATGTTCTTTCAAGTTCAGATTCGCACAATACACATGTTTGGTTTATTACCGAAGCTTACTGTTCCTAGTCGCAAATCATGAAGTAGTTTGCTGACTTTCAACAGATAAAACGCCACAACTTTAGCTCATGAAGTTGTAAAATAAATGTGGTATTGTTTTATTAGTGCATGCAAAACTTTGTATGGAAGACAAACGTCAAATACACCAAGGTGCTTATAATCTTTCAGCATGTCGATATGTATGCATGTGGGTGGAAATGCCTACAAAGAAAGCGATGCAATAGGCAGTGGGGGTGGCTACAAATTGAATCTTGATTTGTTGAACCATTTTTGGTAACATCCGTAAACATCAGTAAGATATTATAATTAATGAAATGGTGGTTTACACTAAGAATTAATTATTTGGATACAGCACTAAAACCTAAAAAAGCAATATTAGAGATTGCTGTCTATTTCCATAGTTGCATGTTTGGTTGAGTTACTTATGCTACTTTGATTTTAATAATTGTATTTTGGTATGTTTTCTGGTTATTATCCATCTTTTGAAAAAATGTCCCGTTTGGTCATTCTAGGAATGTGGCCATTTTGTCCTTTTAAATTTTTTGTTATCTTTAAGTCTGTTACATTTGTCATTATGCATCTAATGATGCTAGAATACAGTTGACTTTAAGCTGTGATCTAGACTCGTCTAATGATGCCATCCCCGCATTTTGTTGTGTTGGCTCAGAAATGTCAACATTTAAATGAGGCATGCAGTATATAATATTAGTTGAGTTGATTATTTTTATTTATGCCAGAGCTACCGCGATACATATTTCACTGCACTTAAACCGATTTGTAACTTTTGAATGTTGGGAGAATGGATGAGCTAAATATGTCATGACTAATCACATTTGAATTTCAATTAAACATAAAAACTTCTGTATTAGGAAAATTATGTTCAGCAGTTTTAAAAGTTTATATTACTACACTTTTTATAAGGTTAATATTTCTAGTAAATATGATACAAAAACGCACATTTTGTATCATGTCTGATGGCTTCATAATCAGTTTTCCAAGTCATTAAAAAAATTATTTGGGATTTCCTTGGAACTTGTGTATTAATCTATCTAAACCTTAATTGTGAAAAGGGAAATATTTTTTTCACTTTTTTATCGTCTACACTGATGTCTGTTTTGCTTTTTATGTGGACTTCTCATCTGAGAGATTATATTAGTTTCTTCTTCATATTCTTCCTGGGGGTTAGGCAAAGGATGAGAATGAGAAAGAGAGATTCAATGGCTACAGATGATTATGGAGGAACAGTTTTTTTTCTTTATTCATTTTCTTGACAAATTCTAATTTGTTATAAACAGGATAAACGAGAATGATCTGAAGTCTTTCATATCACATTGGTCAGTACAACAATGGGAAGAGTATAAGCCTCTTCTGCAATATTGCTGCACAAATGGAGTTCGATTGATTGCTTGTGGTGCACCTCTTGAGGTTTCAAAGCGCATTCTCATCTTTTCCTATTTTATGTAGCTTAGGTAAAAGGCATAATTCTTTAATAATCAATAAATGATAGACAAGGAAATAAGAAAATGCAAGTATAAACCATGAATATGTAATTTAACATTGTTGCATTATGATCAGACTTGCATGTTAATAATTTACAATGACAGTGTGCGGTTTTTGGGTTGCATTGTAATACTCCTTTTTTGTCTTTTCTCGTAATGTCTTCTATTTTCAAGGTGAGGGTTACTTAAAACTTTAGAAGTATGTTTACAGTGTGGACTCCTGCCATATCATTAACATGTGTAACATTTACTGCTAAAAAGACAGAAGTATCTAGCAGTCTGTTAAAATATAATGTTTTCATACTATGGGATTATTTCTTTCAATTAGTTGGGTAAACCTTTTAATGCTTCTTAATTTTGTTTATGAGAAAACATTGTCCTCATACTATGAAAGCAGGACAATAATCAGTAAATTACACATGCTTTTTTCTTTTCTTTGATTTGTTCACGATTATCGTTAAGTCTTAGAAACATGGTTCTTCTTCTTCTGGGTCCAAACTTCTGATGCCACCTAATAAACTTCAAAGAGCCTCAATTATTATGTTATTAATGCTAGCTCATTGCTACAAAATATTTTACATGCTAAAATTAAAAAACAAATTGTATAACGTTAATGATTAGGCAGTTTGCAATACCTAGAGCACTGTAAATGAATCCCAAGAATTCAGATTTCAAACAAGTAGATAGCTACAATTAGATACCTTGTTAAGAAAATGTGCTATTGAGAACCTTGGATACGCCGTTAGAAGTAAATGAGAGCAAGGTAAAATGTTTTAATTAATATTATTTTATGAATATCATATTTGTAAAAATAGGGAAGTCAGTTTGGCAATTGCCAACTGTATCATACTGACATAACCATATAACTGTCGATAGATAGTTAAACAATGTAATAATTTAATATCTACACTAATATTCCCCCCCTTATTACATTATCCATGCAAAAGTACCCCTAAAATCTCAAATTTCACCCGACCAAGGGACCCTTCCATAAAGCTAACATAAGAAAACTTAAAGAGATCAAATTTCCACAGTCCATTGTATTGAGTGATTTGTTTCTGGATTTGATTGTGTTAAGATTTTTACCATCAATGTTTCGAATCACACTACGTGATCCATCATCAGGATGAAGAGCAAGAGATGCAAAACAATATCACAAAGTGATCCCCTACGTGATCCATATCACTTTGTTTTGCATCTCTTGCTCTTCATCCTGATGATGGATCACGTAGTGTGATTCGAAACGTTGATGGTAAAAATCTTAACACAATCAAATCCAGAAACAAATCACTCAATAAGAAAACTTGCTGAACACTTAAAATAAATTCCTATGTTACTGAACAACCACACTAGAAACACCAATTGAAAGACCAAGAGTCACAACTTAGAATCCACCTTTTACAATGAGACAAATACAACCAATGGAAGACCAAGAGTCACATATGTTGCTACCCCTAATCTTGATCCATATTAGTGTCATTGCCACTGTCAGCCTGAGCCTCAAAGGTCGCATATCCAACGGAATGCCCAACAATCCTTGTAGTGTATCTGTGAAGAAGTAAAGTCCACACCTCACAATTGAGGGAGGGAGTGAATTAGTTGTGCACAAGTACAATTAATCCCAAACTTATAAAACTGATCACCAACAATAAAAATAACAATGCATAGTAACAAGAAACAATACACCATAACACAGTAGTTTTTTTCCTCGAAGACAACTGGTGCAGGAGCACCCACATAAAATATTTTGGACGGGATTTCTGCATGAAGAATTTATCCCAATTTTGTCATTATGATAAGATCTTTTCTTGGGAATTGTACAGACATTGTGGGGTCATTCTTCCCCATTTTGTATTGATCTAGAGTAGTCTATAAGCTATTCTTCCTATTTTGTAATCATCTAGAATGTTTCGTAGACCGTCTTAGCAAGTATAAATAGAGTTTTAGGTTTAGGTTTAGGGCAAGTTTTTGGATATGAAATTGCGAGAAGAAGAAATTTGTAGGAGAACAAGTGTATTTACTGTTCATTTGATGAATTAATCAGAAGAACAATTATTATCTATCTCTTTCTGGTGCTGGTTCCTTTTGTTTTGCTTCCATTGAATTTATCTCTGCATCATTTTTGGTATCAGAGCTTGGGGAAAGCTCCTGAGGCAATTAGATTTTATGTCTGGATCAGAGTCAAAAGCTGAAACATCAAACATGTTCACCAATGCTGAACTGGCAAAGAAGATGCAAGAACATGAGAAGATCAATAAATGGTTATTAGATGAATTTGAGAAGATGAAGGGCTGGATGGAAAAGAGAGCAAAGGTTTCCTCAGAGCAAGAGGAAGAAGGGGAAGAAGAGGATACCCCTGAGCAGGAGGTGGTTAACTTACCTGCAGAGTAGAGATACTTCATAGAAGCCCTTGAAAGAGTTGGTAAGAAGGATGCCAAAGGTGACCTACCCATCTTCTCGGGGAAGATGGATGCTGATGCTATTGTGGATTGGATAGAAGCTTTGAACAACCATTTTGAATGTGAAAATATAGCAGAAAAGGACAAGGTAAAAATTGCCAAGTCAAAGTTGAAGGGACCAGCCCTCACTTGGTGGAATTTCACTCAAGGAGAAAGGGTCAAAGAAGGTAAGAACATGATAACTTCATGGGAAAGGATGTGTGCCAAGGTGAGAGAAACATACTTACTTGAGGATTATGAAATCCAATTTCATCGAAGGAGACAAAGTTTAAGACAAAAGGAGCTAGATGTCACAGCCTATATTGAAGAATTCCAAAAATTATGCCTGAGGGCAAAGTAGAGTGAATGTGAAAGTGTAAAAGTTGTTAGATATCTCAATGGATTGAGGTTGAACATTCAAGAAGAACTTAATTTATTGTGTCCTGATACAGTACAAAAATGTTATCAACTAGCATTGAAGGTGGAAGCCAAATTGAAAAGAAGGCAAGAACAAAATAACAGAGGAAGAGGAAGAAATCAAAGGGGAAGAGGAAATTTCCAAGGAAGAGGACAAACCATGAAGATCATAAGGAGATAAAGCAAGAAACCAGTCAAAGTGAAGGAAATTTCAGAGGTAACTTTAGAGGTAGAAGAGGCAATTCAAGAGGTGGATTTGGTGGTAGAAGGGCAAGTTTGATTATTTGTTTCAATTGCAATAAGGAGGGACATTATGCATCTAGGTGTCCAGATAGAGCAAGTTCAAGTTCACAAGGTGAAAGAAGAACACATTTGGTACAAGATGATGAATACCAAGAGAAGGAGATGGCTGACTCAGATAGTGTACCTGAAAGAGGAGAAAGTTTAATGATGAAAAGAACACTTTTTGAAAGTGCCTACTACCATGGAACCACCACAAAGAAAAACTCTCTTTAGGACTGCTTGCAAATCTGGAGGTAAGGTATGTAAAGTCATTATTGACTAAGGATCTACTGAGAATTTAGTTTCTCTTGGGATGGTTCAGAAGTTAAAACTTAGAAGGATACCTCATCCTTTTCCTTATAAGGTTTCATGGCTAACAAAGGGTCAACAAACTCTTGTAAATGAGCAAGCATGGGTTGATTTTCAGATTGGAAAGTATAAGGATAGAATTTTGTGTGATATAGTTGACATGGATGCATGCCACTTATTATTTGGTAGGCCTTGGCAGTATGATTTGCAGGCACAACAGGATGGAAAACTCAATATATACACCATCAAGAAGGATGGAAAAGTTATTAGATTGATTCCATTTGCTGATCATGAAGAACTGGAAGAAAATAAAGAGAGGGAAGCCAAAATTATGATGGTTGATAAAAAGGAATTCTTACGGGACATGAAGGATGAACCTAAGCCTTGTTTTCTTTTGATGCCTAACCCACAACCACAAGAACCCGTTGGAAATGACAGAAAGGAGGCTGAAACAAAGAAGGCAATTCCTAATAAAGTGAAAGAACTTTTGGATAAATATTAAGGTTTGATTTCAGAAGGTATGCCAAAGTCTTTACCACCTATACGAGACATTAGTCATTGTATTGATTTTATTCCTGGAGCTACTTTACCCAATAAGGCTGCATACAAGATGACACTACAACAAAATGAAGAGATTACTAGATAGGTAAAGGAGTTACTTGATTCTGGCTTGATTGCGAAAAGCTTAAGCCCATGTGCTGTACCTGCTGTTTTGGCACCCAAGAAGGAAGGAACCTGGAGGTTGTGCATTGATTCTAGAGCCATTAATAAGATTACAATCAAATATAGGTTTCCAATGCCAAGAATTGAAGATTTGCTTGATTTTTTGGGAGGTGCAAAGTATTTCTCTAAGATTGACTTAAAAAGTGGGTACCATCAAATAAGGGTAAGAGCTAGAGATGAGTGGAAGACAACATTCGAAACCAATGATGGATTATATGAATAGAAGGTAATGCCATTTGAACTCTCTAATGCTCCTAGTACCTTCATGAGACTTATGAATGAAATACTCAAAGACTTCAATGGTAAGTTCATCATAGTATATTTAGATGACATTAATTTTCAGCAAGACAAAGGAAGAACACCTAGAGCACATTGACATGGTTTTGAGAAGACTTCATGAGGAGAAATTGGTAATAAATTTGGAAAAGTGTTTGTTCATGCAAGAGGAGCTCACATATCTTGGTTTTGTGATCTCCCAAGGTAGCTTGAAGATGGATAAAGATAAGGTAAGTGCTATACTATCCTGGCCACCCGCAAGAACAGTTGGAGATGTTAGAAGCTTTCATGGTCTTGCTACATTTTATAGGAAATTCATAAGAAATTTCAGTCATATATGTGCTCCTATGTTAGAAACTATTAAAGGAGGAAGGAAGTGTAAGTTTGCATGGAGTCAATTAGCAAATGAAGCTTTTGAATTGCTCAAGAAAAAGGTTAGCAAGCAGCCAATTCTTTCTTTACCTAATTTTAACAAAGTTTTCCAAGTAGAATGTGATGCTAGCAAGGTTGCTATAGGGGTAGTTCTTAGTCAAGAAGGAAAACCAGTGGCTTTCTCAAGTGAAAAGCTCAATGAAGCCAAGCAGAAATACTCTTCATATGACGTAGAAATGTATGCATTGGTTCAAGCTCTCAAAAGGTGGAGACATTACTTGTTGCCAAAGGAGTTTGTTGTGTATACCGATAACCAAGCACTCAGTTTTTTGAATAGCCAAGACAAATTAAGTCATAGGCACATGAAATGGGTCGAGTATTTACAGGCCTATACCTTCACCATCAAGCATAAGAAGGGCATATCAAACAAGGTTGCTGATGCTCTTAGTAGAAGGAATCTGATTGTCTTCCAGATACAGCTAGAAAGTGTGGGAATTGAAGCACTCAAGGACATGTATGTAGCAAATCTAGATTTTGGCAACATTCACAAGGTATGTATGGAGTTTGGTGAAAGATACCATGCTGATTTTCCTGATTTTTTGATACAAGACAAACTTCTTTTCAAAGGAGCACAACTATGTGTACCTAGGTGCTCTATGAGGACAAACATTATCAAAGAGAAGCATAGTGGAACAATGGGTGGACATTTTGGTTTGGATAAAACCTTAGAATTAGTTAGAAGGTACTACTATTGGCCTAAATTTTAGACCGATGTTAGAAACTTTGTGGAAACATGTATGACTTGTCAAAGGGCCAAAGGAAGGACTACAAATGTTGGTCTTTATCAACCTTTTCCAATACCATCTAGACCCTGGGAAAGCATAACGATGGATTTTGTAATGGGGCTGCCACGGACACAAAAGGGGCATGATAGTGTATTTGTTGTAGTAGATAAGTTCAGCAAAATGGCTCACTTCTTACCATGTAAGTCGATCTATGATGCCTCTCATATAGTAGATTTCTTTTTCAAGGAAATCATAAGGATTCATGGGCTACCTCTCAACATAGTTTCAAACAGGGATGTGAAGTTTGTAGGACACTTTTGGAGAACTTTATGGAGGAAACTTGGAACCAATTTATCATTCTCATCAACCTACCACCCTCAAACTGATGGCCAAATAGAGATAGTTAATAGAACATTGGGCAATTTGTTAAGAACACTCACAAGACAACATGCAACAAAATGGGATGTAATCCTACCCCACGCTGAATTTGCATATAATGACTCCATCAATAGAAGTACAGGAAAGTCACTATTTCAAGTGGTGTATGAAATTCATCCTCAAGGGATTTTTGAGTTAAGAGATACGAGTTCACAACAACAAGTTAGTGCCCAAGGAGAAGAATTTGCTACAGCCATAAAAGAAATCCATAATGAAGTCAAAGCACAACTCCAACAAACCTCTGACAAGTATAATAAGCATGCAGATTAGAAATGGAGACACTTAGAATTTGAAGTTGGAGATTTAGTATGGGCAAATCTCAAGAAAGAGAGGCTACCAAAAGGTAAATCTATCAAGCTTATGTTGAGAAAACTAGGTCCTTGTCAAATATTGAAGAAGTTTGGAACTAATGCTTATGAGATTCGATTGCCACCTGAGATTGACATTTCTCCCATCTTTAACATAGTAGATCTCACACCATTTAAAGCACCCACTGAAGAAATTGATACAGGACAGATTGCTGATATATAAGACGTTCAACGTCTACCATTTAAGTAGACAGCATAGCTAGAAAGGATACTTGACACCAAAGTCATAAAGCAGACAAGAGGAAAGGAGTCCAAGCAGTATTTGGTAAAACTCAGAGGTTATTTGGATGTAGATGCTGTGTGGATGACCAAACAAGATATCAAGAAGCAAGGTACCACTCTACAAGCGCTCATCTCAAGTGGGCTTGAGATAAAATTTTCTGGGGAGTATGGTGCAGGAGCACCCACATAAAATATTTTGGACGGGATTTCTGCATGAAGAATTTATCCTGATTTTGTTATTACGATAAGATTTTTTCTTGGGATTTGTACAGATCATTGTGGGGTCATTCTTCCCCGTTCTATATTGATCTAGAGTATTCTATAAGCTATTCTTCCTATTTTGTAATAATCTAGAATGTTTCGTAGACCGTCTTAGCAAGAATAAATAGAGTTTTAGGTTTAGGTTTAGGGCAAGTTTTTGGATATGAAATTACGGGAAGAAGAAATTTGTAGGAGAACAAGTGTAGTTACTATTCATTTGATGAATTAATTAGAAGAACAATTATTATCTATCTCTTTCTAGTGCTGGTTCCTTTTGTTTTTGCTTCCATTGAATTTATCTCTGCATCAACAACCCTCTATCAAAGGGAAAAACCTTGGTGGGGATGATACCCACTAGATATTGTACTAATAAATAAGTTCCTTGTAAAAGGATGTGACTCTGTTAGGAGTCAAATACAATGCATATAGTACAGTTGTCCTTGTTAAAGGACAAATCTGTGTTAGGAGACCTTGAACCCTTGTTAGAAGGTTCCAACCTTGTTAGGAGTTGATGAGAACAAAAAGGCTCACTGCCCGAGCACACTGCTCAAAGGATGAAAGGTTAAACCACCTTTACTTTAGGATAGCAAATCCAATGAATGTGAGCTGACTGATTTGCAACTTACTTGCCAAAACAATTCCTTTAAAGTCCACTAGGAATGATAGATTCCATTCATACCTCTTCTCTAAGTATCTGATAATATCTCAGCTTGGCTTTGACAATCCAACATCAAAACTCACATCTATATCACCATTCCATACTATACAAATGAGGAAAACAACTTTCCTTTATACCAATTACAAATAATCAATTAGGTTAGCTTGCTAGGGCTTCCCCAATGCATAATTCAATACATAGGACCATGCTAAGGCATACACACCTTCTTAAGCAATTATACAATTACATGAAGTGTTCCACACACTACAGTACATAATTAACACTTGCTAATAATAATCAACACGCTATAATGACTCAATCAACTGCCAGTAAAGTACATCACACGTTACACATCGATGACTTTTCTAGAATTAACGAAATGATCCACAAATCGGAAAATATATGCACCAAACAGTCTTCTATCATCCTCTATGCTCGCCAACATTAATTCCTTCTTGCCATCAAGTTGCAGTCAAAATATTGCAACTACCTTTGGCATAGATCTCTGCCAACTGGTCTGCTACCAGTCTCCACTACATCATTTGCAACTCAACCAAAGAATTCTAATAAAGTGCAATGGCCATAGATTTGATGTCTACACTCCAACAACACAAACATAAGCTTGGACATCCATAAATGTCAATTACTGTCTGTGTTGAACTAATCAGTGACGTATAACATATAAAATATGAGTTTGTTTGCAACCATAGAACACATATTGACATCAATGACAAAACTTGTCATCAATACAACATGTCTGCTACTTGAACAACCACTCCAAGTGCCAATAGTCTCTCCTAATCCCAACAATCTCCCTCTTTGGCATTAATGACAATATATGGTGAGAAACCATCAATCCAAAAGTACAACTTTTTGAATATCCTCAATATATACAATCTTTCAGCTTCCCATACACATACCTTCCTTGATGGAAGGTTTTTCACACGATTCTCTCCCCCTTTCACATCAATTGCCAAGGTTGCCCTTATACATTATTTTGGCAACAATCTCTCCCTTTTAGGAAAATATCTCATATCAAACATATCTCTTTCCTTAAGAAAGATATGTAATTCCTCTGATCAAATAGCTGCTTGGATCAAGCCAATTTGCAACCATAAACCATATCAAGTGCCAACAAACACTATTATCAAAATCTGATCAAATAAGTGCTGCTAGATAGCTCTGCTCAATACGACCACTCCCCCTAAGGAGCGGTACCAAGCATCATGTCCAAATGTATGAATGTGCTCTGATTATACTAGATTGATGCATCTTTTTATCAATTACTGTTCATAAGGAGGTGCCATCACCCCAAGCATTTCTTTGAGATATTTAAAGGTGTCCTTAGGCAAAGGCTTGGTAAAGATATCTGCAACTTGTTCCTTTCTATTCACATATTCCAATCTTACTTCCTTCTCTGCAACTTTCTCTCTCAAAAAATGATATTTGATAGCTATGTGTTTAATCTCTGAATGTAATACAGGATTCTTTGACATATTTTAGTACTTGTGTTATCACAATGCATAATGATAGGTTTAGAAACAATTATACCATTTTCTTTCAACATATGTTTCATCCCCATCAAATAATTATAGTTATTTGCTGCTGCCACATATTTTGTTTCTGGTCACATATTTTGTTTCTGGTAGATTGAGATGTACACATCTTCCTAAAGAACATATCTTCTTAACTTAGGAAGATTAGGTACACATATCCTTCCTTTATACCTTAATAGTTCACCTTGCTCAAAAACTTTCATATCTAACATCATGAGGATCCCTTTGTAATGTTGCTTTGACCTAATTACAGCATTCATCCCTTCCAACTCTTAAAGGATTTTGGTTCTAAAATTGGTACTAACCGTTGTCATTGCTGAAATATGCCTCATACGTCTTAAAGCATCGACTACTCTATTCTCCTTACCCTTAATATAGTTAATCTCAAATTCATAATCAAAGATTAATTCCAACCATCTCCTTTGCCTTTGGGTGAGTTGAATTATATTTTATGCCTTGATGGTTTGACCTAAGTTTGAAAGGTTTTTCCAGGAGATAATGCCTCCATACTCGGAAGGCGTGAAACAATAGCTACTAACTTTAGTTCATGATGTGCATAGTTTTTCTCATTGCTCTTTAGTTTCCTTGACTCATAAGCGATCGCTTGTCCATCTTGCATCAAAAGCCCTCCTAAAGATTCTTCGAAGGCATCAGTAACCATGACAAATTGTATTGTTTGATTAGGGACCTTGAGTATGGGTGTTGTTAGCCTTTTCTTTAAATGTTCGAAGGTCTTATTGCACTTATCAATTGATTCAAATCTTTTACCTTTTCTTTGAAGAGAGATAATTGAGTATGCAATACAGGAGAAGGTAATCTTTTTCATTTATTGATTTTCAACATACGTTGATTATATCCATTTTATTTTCCGTAGTTACAAAATTGTTCAAAAAATGCTCGTTTAATGAGTCACCATAATCACTGATAGGTTTCTCTTGGTCATCAAAGTCAGACGGTATAAGGTGATATCTTGGGGTAGGCAATCTACAACTTGAGGGCTTGTTAAAGCCCACACTCTTGACTAGGGATTCCTTAGTCTTGACTTCCTTAGAGTTTTCCACTAAATTCTTAGTTTTCCATGTTCGAAGACAAACCTCTATGCATTTCTTACGGAAACGACAAGTATAATGTGCCAAGGTCTCATGGTCTCTCAAGGGTGTTACCCCAAGATCATATCTGGCATGAACCATCCATAGTTGCATTATAGTATGGTCTTGAACTCTCTTACAAGGTGTGTTTTGGTTCTGCATCTTGCGAACCATCGATGATGTTTCTTAGTTTACTATGCATGAAGAGAACGAGTCTCTAGGTCCAGTGTGGAACCTTCTTGCTCTAATACCATTTTTATACCCATTGATGGTATTGCTGTAGATACGATTAATATTAAAGCTATAACAGAATGGCTTGTTCCCTAAAATGCCTAGAAAGAAGTTATGGGGTTAGTAGGGTATTACCAAAATTTGTGATGAACTTCTTCCTTATTACATACCCAAATACCTCTCGTAAAAGAAAAGGCAAAAGATTTAAATGGATTGATAAGTGCCATAGGGCCTTCGACTATTTAAAGGAAAAGATAACCACAACACCCATACTCAATGTCCCTAATCCAACAAGACAATTTTTCATTGTTAACAATGCCTTCGGAGAAAGTTTAGGAGGGGTTCTGATGCAAGACGAAGAAGTGATCGCTCATGAGTCAAGGAAACTACAAACATACGAGCAAAACTATGCATCTCATGACCTAGAGTTAGTAGCTATTATTCACACCTTCCAAGTATGGAGGCATTATCTCCTAGACAGACCTTTCAAACTTAGGTTAGACCATCAAGGCCTAAAATATATTTTCACTTAGCCAAACTTGAATGACAGACAAAGGAGATGGTTGGAATTGATCTTTGATCATGACTTTGAGATTAAACACATTAAGCTAAGGAAAACAAAGTAGCTGATGTTTTAAGCTGTAGGAGGCATATTTGACAACGATTAGTATCAATTTTAGAACCAAAATCCCTTAGGTAGTGGGCGATGGGGGGGTTCCTAATTGGAAAGGGATGAATACTACAATCAGGTCAGAGCACCATTACAGAGGGATCCTCATGATTTTAGACATGAGGGTTTTCAGATTGAGCAAGATGGACTGTTGAGTAATAAATGATGTATGTACCTAATGTTCTTTAGCTAAGAAGATATGCTCTTAAGGAAGCTAATTTTGTACCCTATTCAAGGCATCCTAGTGTTACTAAACTGTTAGCTGACCTCAAATTCTTGTACTTTTGAAAAGGGATGAAATGCAATATTGCTAGATATGTGGCATGTTGTCTTAAATGCTAGAGGATTAAAGTTGAGCCAGCACTTAGTAAGTTAGTAGGACTACATCCCCATGTCGTTCCAAATCGGAAGTGGCAGATAATCAATAAAGATTTGGCTCAGTGCCTTCCTATGTCCAAAAAAAAACATAATGCAAATTAAATGGCGGTGGATAGACTAAATAAAGTGGCTTATTTCATTTCGAGAAATTTGATCGATGGTGCTCCTATCTTAGCCAGAAAAAGAATTTTTTCGATGACATGGCTTGGTAGAGAAAATAATCTCAAATAAATGCAAAGATAACCTCTAGGTTTTAGCAAATCCTCTTTACAACATTGGGGACTCAGTTGAACATTAATTTAGCATATCATCCCGAGATAGACAAGCAAAACAATTAAATCAAGTTTGGAGGATTTGTTAAGGGTATATTGTATGGACCAATAGTACAAATGGGAGGATTACTTACCATTGGTAGAATTCGCCTACAACAATTCCTATCGATCAACCATTAATATGGCGCCCTTCAAAGCACTCTCCGGGAGGAAGTGTAGAACTCCTATTAGTTGGGATAGACTCGAAGACAGAATAGTTCTTGTGCCTGAGATGCTTTCAGATATGGGAGAAATAGGTGCAATTAATTATGGAACAACTAGCTGAAGCCACTGACAAACAAAAGAGTAATGCTGATGCAAAACGTACTCGTAGATAGTTTGAGATTGGGAAGAAAGTCTTTCTTAGGGTTAAGCCTCACGAAAACTCTATTAAGCTCGAAAGTTCATTCAAGCTTGCACCTTGCTATGTTAGACCATTTAAGGGCTTGGAAGTCATCAACCTGATTGCTTACAAAATTTCTCTCCCACTAGCTCGCTCAGTTGCACAGTATTTTTCATGTCTCATATTTGAAGAAATTTAAACTAGATTTTGAGTATTTTATTGACTGGAATTCCTTGTAGTTGTAGGATCTAAAGTGGCAATGACAGAGCTACTCAAGGTGCTTGAGGAACTGTAAGGTGAACCAATGCAAGGTCCAATGGGACCAATATGTAGAAGACAATGCTACTTGGGAGGATTAGGATGAAATCCTATAGAGATTTCCTCACTTATTTGAATTTTGAATTTATGTAATGAACCACGTTGGATTTTTCTAGTGCATTGATTAGATAATTGTTGAGGACAAGGAAGCATGAAGGGAGGGGCCGGGGTATATGTTACATCCCTTGTGACCATTTTTATTCTTTATTCACATAACTATTCTTGTAAAGTGTGACAATGACTATACGTTGATTTTCAGTTAATTTTGGTTATGTAGATTTGCTTATGGGAGTAAGTATGGATATTTTGTTCTATTAATTGAATAATACTAAGAGGAATTATATTTCCTTATGCGGAAAAGTTGGGAATGAAATATCCATGCATATTTATATTATTTTGATAACATGAGATTATTACAATGACGTGGATATCTAATCCTTCCATGTTAGTAGGTGTAGGAGGAGAACCATCTTGCGAGCCAGGAAAGAGTATCACAAGTGTAGGAGTGCACAAGCAAATGATAAAAGTCAGGAATGCCTTTTGAGCTTGAACCTTGATTGTTACAAACCCATAGGTTGGGGGTTGCGGTAATTGGATGTCTAGTTGGTCTAGTTGTTTTAGGTGTAGAGTTTCCTCATTGTTTCTAATAAACAACCTTGGTAATCATTATTAGATTAACCTTGTAGATTTTTCATTAAGCATTTCATTTTGATTTTGTTAAAGTAATTGAGATTGTTTCTGCAAATGTACTTTCATTGCCATTGTAATTGATGATTTCCAAATGTAGATTTGGATCTCATATATGTATAATATGAGAGGAGGAGATATGTCTCTTCAAGAGACATGAAGAGACATGTCTCTATAGTTAATCACCATTTAGTTTATAAATAACCATATGGATAACTCATCTTATATATATAATATTAATGTATTAACCATATATAATATAATATAATATTATTATATAATAATATATAATGCATAATATATATAATACATATTATATTACATATATCGCATATATATTATATATATAAGATATATAATGCATAATATATAATATATATTATATTACATATATAATATATATTATATATAAGAATCACCAATAACAATTTATTTGAAAAACATAAACACAAATTAGTATATCAAATAATCAATGTTTTACTTCTACTGACGCTAAAACATTAACACTCCCTCTTTAGCAAGGGAGAAGCAAAACATCATTAGATTAGAATCAGAATCATTATGTAATCAACACAATGTATATTAAAATCTCTTAGCAACATAAAGTATTTCCTATGATCTCTACTTGCACTTAAGCAATGTCTAGAGATGTCCATGATGCATTTGCAGTTCATGATCTCTACTTGCACTTAAGCAATGTCTAGAGATGTTCATGATACACATATGATCTCTACTTGCACTTAACCAATGTCTAGAGATGTCCATGATAACAGGCCTATCATTTGTAAGATCGTCACCTTTACAAAGATTACCTTCTATTTGTTTGTTATCATGGTGTCTGACAGATTCTGGCCCAAAGAACCATGATAACAGGCCTATCATATGTAAGATCGTCACCTTACAATGATTACCTTCTATTTATATATATACCAATGAAAGATCGTCACCTTTCATTACATATCTGAAAAAACAATTATATAACCAGATATAGATTGAAATCAACATATCAAGTTTTACCTTTGAACTATTTTGATTTAACATTTCCCTTTAGAACTTCTCCTTATAGAGAAGATATCATCCATAAGGGATTGCACCTCAAAATTTCTCCCTCTAAATATTGATCCTGGGATGTCAGGTCCTCTTGTTACTTCCTCAGAAACTCTTTTTTCCCAAGGATGCTTGACAAACTCATCATTCCCTCATGATATACGTAGGAGTAGGCCCATCAACATCATGCAATCACCCACATGGATTTCTAGACTCCCTCTGAGTATCAATCTTCTAAGCTCTAGCATTGCCTTCGAAGAAGTGTCGTACTCCCTCTTAATGTAGAAGGATCTCATAATCTCAATCATCAAAGATACTTGCATCAAGAGCCACACTTTATCCATCTTGATCATCAGGGTCTTTGGAACTACTATCATTAGATTTAGTTTGTACAATATTTGGTAGCATATTGAAGTACTGACCTCCTTTTCCTGTAAGAATATCCTCAAACATAAAGGAAAAGATCAAAGCAAATGACCTTTATAGTATGTATAGAATTAGAAATAAATGAGTAGATAAATGTAAAAGATATAAGTACTTATCTACCCATGAGGGCCATGGAATATCTCCTTTTCTAAGGATGGTTCAAGTGGGAATGAAACATTGTCTATTATTCTCCCCCACAATGTAAAGTTACCACTTTTATATTATTGAACACTTTCACATTGCATCAAATTTGACGACTTCTTTCTAAGTTCCAACTTGCTCTTTCATCCATTGAAGCTCCAACCATTCATTAAGCTTAATAGTAAAAGCTAACATAACCTCGTCCACAATACGCTAATATCTTGATTGAGTATGATTGTGTCACTCGAATGACTCTTCAATTCATACGTTAAGTATCATTTATCATTTATTGTAGATGATTAAGATCACATAGTTGCATGAATTAAAGTCCTCTTGACTATTACAATAATTAAAGTCCTCTTGACTTTTACAATTTATCTATCATTAAAGATTCTATCACAACATGGTTTACTCCCTTTGAATCAATATGATCGAGATCACTGAAGATTGATTGAATCACATCCCCTATCTACTCTCTCTCGTTTAAGGTTGTCTCTAATGAAATGTCAGACTCCCCCTAAATCTCAATCTCCATCTTCCTGTAGTGACAATGTCAGAGAAAAAGATCAAGGCACATATCTTGTATAGAAATAGGAGATAATACTCAAGGATAATAAATAATTCTTCACTTTACCATTTTAAATTTCGTGATGGATCACCTCAGATTTAGGCTTGCTACACTTAATCACTTGACTTTATGCGTGGGCCTAATGCTCTATACCCTACTAATAAACTTTTATTGAGATCCTTATCTCCTCTTCCAGTTTAGGCATCTTGAGAGCCCACACATGCAATACATTCTCCCAATAATTGGACCCAAAAAAAATAAAAATCCTTAGAGATAGATAATAATGTTCTCTTTTATTTTGATAAATTCAGTGGTATAATGGACAGATGATATATAATAGTCTTTCCAGAATTATCACCACTTCAACTAAACATTTATTCTTCATGCTGAACTTTGAAGTCTGATGTTTTTAATAATATTATTTATTTGTTTCTCCATTATCGTGCGAGCGAATCTTTGAAAGAGCAATCTGTGTATATACTACACCCCTGACAGTGTCTGCTCAAGATGCGAGATTAAAATTAATAATTGACCATTGCACTCTTATACTCCAAGAAATGCTCAAGATAATAATCCACTTACAATCATTGGGAAAACAGGCAGAAGAAGACGTCTTTCTTTTACTCTCTAATGTTAATTTATTTCATCATTGAGCATGATAATACATTCTTCAACAGCGTCCTCATTTTTCTTATTGCAGGCATTGACGGGATGTATGCGGAACATTATTTCTGGCCCTCTTGATTTGATTCTATACATATTGTGCACTTCCAACGTGGCGTATTCATCACATATATAATGGCTAAAACATTTATGTGTTCATTAGGAGGATCTTCCAAGATTATCCCATTGCTTATAGCATAAATGCCAATACGTATTATGAATTGCTGCTGACAACTTTATCTTCACCGGTGATGAACGAAGTCCTTTATTGACTGCTAAGGTCATCACATTGTTGCTAAAAATGCTGCTTAAGAAAATGTTATCACAGTCTTATTCTTGCTGTTCAAGCACAATTGGCAGTGATTACTATTACAAGGTAATTGGTAAATACTTGCTTATTAATAACAGAGACCGAAAGGTCAATTTATACAAAAGGAAGAGACGATGTTTCCTTAGGAAACGATCGTAAAGAATAGAAACATTCTATTCCAAAGAAAGCAAAAAACGAAAACAAACTAAAGCTAAAGATATTTACAAGATAACCATTAACTAATAATAGACGTCTTATCTATTATTGTAATACCCTCCCTTAATGGTTAATCTATCTAACACACCAAGCTGTCCTCTGAATTTGACAAACTTATCAGGACCAAGAGGCTTGGTGAGAATGTCTGCAGTCTGATCTGAGGTAGGAACATATTGCAGATCTATAGTCCCGTCTTCAACCAGCTGTCGTATGTAATGACAATGAACATCCACATGCTTGGTTCGTTCATAGAAGACTGGATTCCGTGCTAGCTTGATAACGCCTTCGTTATCAACAAACAGAGTAGTCGGTCCTGCTGGTGACATCTGCATATCCCCAAGCATCCGACGAAGCCAGACAGCTTCACATAACGAAGCACACGCTTTGCTGCCATCCAATGATCAGCCTTAGGAGCTGTCATAAAGCGTGAAATATAGCTGACTGCGAAGCTGATATCAGGCCTAGTAGCAGATAGGTAGATGAGGCTGCCTACTAGTTGCCTATACGTAGTATCATCAACGGAAGGAGAATCAGACTTGGCTGATAACTTGAGACCTTTCTCCATAGGTGTAGATGCAGGTTTGCAATCCTGCATTCGGAATTTGTCTAACAAGGCTTTGGCATATTTGGACTGAGAGATGAATATACCAGAAGACTGTTGCCAAACTTCAACACCTAAGCAATAATGCATGAGCCCAAGGTCAGTCATATCAAAAGACTGGCATAAGTGTTGTTTGATTCCTTGAATCAAAGATGCCGAACTGCCAGTGATGATCAGATCATCCACATAGATAACCAGAAGGATGATGTCACTGTCAGTAGTCTTGATGTACAGATTTGAGTCTGAAGAACTCCTCTTGAAGCCTTGATCACTGAGGTACGTATCAATCTTGATGTACCATGCCCGAGGGGCCTGCTTCAAACCATAGAGAGCTTTTACCAATCTGAGAACTTGATGGTCTTTACTAGCAACCTTGAAACCAGGAGGCTGCGTCATGTAGACCTCTTCATGGAGATCACCATTCAGGAAAGCACTTTTTACGTCCATCTGATGGATCTTCCAGCCAAACTGTGCTGCCATGGCTAGGACTAATCTGATGGTGCTCATCTTTGCAGTAGGAGCAAAGGTCTCCTCATAATCAATGCCCTGACGCTGAGAAAAGCCCTTTGCCACTAAACGAGCTTTGTACTTATCCAAAGTACCATCTGATTTGTATTTGATTTTGTAGACCCATTTGCAGCTAATGGGTTTCTTCTCTGGGGGAAGATTAGAAAGGACCCAAGTGTTGTTCTTCAGCAGGCTCTGGTGTTCAGATTGCATGGCCTGTTCCCACTCTGGAATTCCTTTAGCCTCGGAATATGTTTGAGGTTCAAACACACTGTGAATGTTGGCCATAAGAGCAAAGTTAACAGAATCTATAGTTTTGCTCTTTTTTCGAGTAGTTCTCCCATCAATGAGCTCATCATCATGAAGATCAGCAAGTGTCTTAGCCCACCACTTAGGCCGGAGAGGAGAATGACCAACAGTAGTACTAGGAGATGCTTGATCAGCAGGATCCTGATCAGAAGAATCTGGATCAAACTCAGGTGAAGCATCTTCAAAACAAGGTGATCCTGCAGGAGAAGCCGGAGGTGGCTGTACAGGTATCACTAGCAGGACTGGAGCTGTAGGAGCTACTGCAGCCCTCCCATCAGGTGGACCTAATGGAAGCCGAACTCCCAAATCATGAACCTGCATAGGCTGGTCTGCTGGATCAGGAACAGGAGAAACAGGCATGAATGGTCCTCGCTGCTCATCAAAGACTACATCGCGGCTGTATATGAGACGAGATGTCTCAACATCAATAAGGCGGTAGGCTTTGTGAGGACTGCTATATCCAACAAGCATCAGTTTCTGACTCTTGGCATCCAACTTGGTGCGTGAAGCATCAGGGATCTAAACAAAAGCAAGAGAGCCAAAAACCTTTAGGTGACTGATTCTGGGCTTGCGACCTGACCAGGCCTCTTCCGGAGTTTTACCTTTGACCGCCACTGTGGGTGACCGGTTCAACAGATAAACTGCAGTGTTAACTGCTTCTGCCCAAAAACGCTTCGGAACATGTCTGTGTTCGAGCATGGAACGAGCCATCTCGGTGATTGTCCTGTTCCGACGTTCAACTACACTGTTCTGTTGTGGCGTGTGGGGTGTGGTGAACTGGCGTTGGATGCCATGTGTATCCAAGAAGCTGGAGAAAACATTAGAACAAAATTCCCCCCCATTGTCTGATCTAAGAGTAATAATAGATTTCCCAGACTCTTTTTCAACTAAGGGTTTAAACTTCTGAAATACAATAAATGCATCGGATTTCTTTTTAAGGAAATACACCCACATTTTTCTACTGAAATCATCTACAAACAACAGAAAATACTTGTACCCAAGAACAGAAGGAGTGGCCATAGGGCCGCAGATATCAGCATGAACAAGCTGAAGTACTTGAGAAGCTCGCCAAGAATCGCCACTGGGGAAAGGTGTGCGATGTTGCTTCCCAGCCTGACATGCGTCACAAACTCCAAGGTGTTGGGTTTGAATCTCTGGCAAACCAAGAACAAGCTCATCCCGAGCAAGTTGTGAGAGATAATGCACATTTAAGTGCCCATATCGCTGATGCCAAAGTGTGCTGATGGAAGATCGCCGAGCAGCCATAGCTAAGTCCTGAGAATCACCAGAATCAGTAAGTCTGAAAAGACCATGATCCTCAAGACCAACTGCAATAGTAGACTTAGTCGCCCGATCAGTGATGGTGCACTGATGTGAACTGAAGGTGACTGCCAAGTGTGGAGAATGTCGCATCAACTGACTGATCGAGAGTAGATTTAGTTCCATCCCTGGAACGTAGTACACATCAAGGAATATGAGCTTCTTCCCAATAGACTGAATTTGAATGTTGCCTTTACCAACAACCGTGTACTCTTCTCCACCACCAAAGATAACAGAATCTGAATAAGGCTAGTAGTCAGTAAACCAGTCTCTGCGGTGAGTGAAATGTCGAGAGGCACCTGAATCAATGTACCAGGCAGATGACTGTACATGATCTGTGGGTCTTTTAGCCATGAAGGCGTAAAAGGCAGATTCCACCTGCTCAGTGTGCTCTGCACTGTTCGCTTTGGGTTGCGAACTTGATTGCTTAGACTGGGCAGCTAAGCGTTTCCGACATGCAACCTTCATGTGACCATACTTGTGGCAATAGTTGCATTGAATGTTCTTCTTTTTGGTACCATCGGATGCTGGAGCAGAAGACTTCTACTGAGATGGTTGCTGAAACTTGCCCTTATCCTTCTGAAAGGATTTCGCAGCAAAGGCTTGCTCAGTGGAGGTGGAACTGGAGCTGCTACCGAACTGTTGTTTCCACCGATCTTGCTGAAGTAGCAGGGTGCAGAGATCAGTGAACTTTAGATCAACACCAGTAGATGTGATGTTGAGAGTCTCGATAAAATGCTCATAGGAATTTGGTAAACTCCGAAGAGTGATTACCACAATATCCTCTTCCTCCATCTTGCGACCGATGGCAAGTAACTGATCACGGATTTCCTGAATCCGATTCAGGTGTGCCTGGAGTGAGGTGCACTCATCCATGACAATAGAAAACAGATTGTTTTTCAGAAAGAAGGCTCTGCTCTTGTCGGAAGTCTCATGAAGACCTTTTAGATGTGTCCAGATTTCAGCCGCTGTCTTGCCGGATGGAATCTGAGAAAGCTGGTCATCAGCGACGGAGAGTTTGAGAAGCATTATTGCCTCTCAATTGTTTAGATCCCATGTATCTTGATCAGGACTCGGAGAAGTCGGACGCTGCTTAACACCCAGAACAAGTTGATCGGTGTTTCGATAATCGAAGATTGCGATGATGCGCCGCTTCCAGGTTCCATAATTGCGACCATTGAATTTGGAATTATGCTCGAGCAGAATATTTGTCAGAGATGCCATGGCACGTTTTTCAATAAAAAATTGTGAAAATCTGTGAAGGCACATTCTTCGAGGCAAAAATACGGAAGACCCAAAAGAATCAGAGAATGACCCAAAAGAGAGCTCGAAAAACCCAGAAAGAATCTGCTGTCATTTTTTGAATCCGTTGGCTTGAAAATCGAGGCACAAAAATCGAGGCACCCAGAAAAAATGGACGACAACCCAGTTGAGCTCTCGAAAAACCCACCAAGAATCTGCAAACAAAAAAATTTTTCGACCCCAAAAATTAGGGTTTCGAAAAAAAACGGCCCTAGCTGAAAAAAGCTTGAAAAAACTTCAGATTTCTTGATGAAAAATGGTCAAATCTGCTTCCCAGAGCACGATGACAGACTGAGACGGCTAAGAGCATGAAGATTTGATATAGAAACATGCAGATTTTCACTCCAAAAACACGAGTCTCCAAAAAATGGCCACGATTTCCATGCGATTTGCAGACCCGTAATTCGGGAATTTCTCCAAGCAGAAAAACCCTAGGTGGGTTTTGGAGAAATTAGCTGAAATAATTTTGGAAAAATTTAAACAAATAATTTCAAGAACAAATTATAAATTTTTCCGAAAAAATTTAAGTATTTAGCTCTGATACCATATTACAAGGTAATTGGTAAATACTTGCTTATTAATAATAGAGACCGAAAGGTCAATTTATACAAAAGGAAGAGATGATGTTTCCTTAGGAAACGATCGTAAAGAATAGAAACATTCTATTCCAGAGAAAGCAAAAAACGAAAGCAAACTAAAGCTAAAGATATTTACAAGATAACCATTAACTAATAATAGACGTCTTATCTATTATTGTAATAATTACTGCATTCATTGAACATTTTACTTGTAAATTATACATTGAGGGTTCTTCCATGGTGGATGAACATTGGACAAATTCTTTATGACATCATTATCATGCTATGCTGATTAGGTAACTGCAGATACTAAACTTGTTGTACAGAACTTTCAAACTGGGACTGCTCTGTTCAAATCCACAGGTGGAGGGGAAAGTCGGAATGAGACAAGCAATGTAGATACTTGAAGAATTAGAAGCTCCAATACTAGGCTTTGATGGTGAGTATCGTTTGGAGATGAATGCGCTCAACACTTCATCTAAGTCCCCTCCGATTTCTTGGTCTTCCTATCTAATGAAAGTTCTTTTAAATATAATGGTAAATGCAAGAAACTTGTGTTCTAAGTCTGAATTCATTTATTTTTATTCATTTGCAGTCCAGTTCTGATACCATGTTAAAGTAACTGAGATTGTTTCTGCAAATGTACTTTCATTGCCATTGTGATTCATGATTTCCAAATGCAGATTTGGATCTCATATATGTATAATATGAGAGGAGGAGATATGTCTCTTCAAGAGACATGAAGAGACATGTCTCTACAGTTAATCACCATTTAGTTTATAAATAACCATATGTATAACTCATCTTATATATATAATATTAATATATTAACCATATATATAATATAATATAATATTATAATATTATTATATAATAATATATAATGCATGATATATATAATACATATTATATTACATATATCACATATATATTATATATATAAGATATATAATGCATAATATATAATATATATTATATTACATATATAATATATATTATATATAAGAATCACCAATAACAGTTTATCTAAAAAACATAAACACAAATTAGTATATCAAATAATCAATGTTTTACTTCTACTGATGCTAAAACATTAACAGATTCGAGTTTCCTTTTTTGTATATATATGTATATGTATATAGATATATATGTATGTATACATATACATATACATATAAATACATACATACATACATACATATATTAAAGATCAGGAATGCCATTCGAGCTTGAATCTTGACCGTTGTCAAACCCTTAGGTTGGAGTTTGTGGTAATTGGATGTCTAGTTGCTCTAGATGTAGAGTTTTCTCATTGATTTTAATAAACAACCTTGGTAATTGTTATTCAATTAACCTTGTAGGTTTTTGGTTAAGTATTTCATTTTGATTTGATTTCCCTTATATATATGTTATTTGAGCATTATGATTTACTTCATATTATGCATTTTGGCTTATATTGTCTTTGTAGATGAATTCTGATATAAATATGAATAAATAAATAAATAAATAAGTAAATATAGGAATGCATATCCATACATATACATATATAAGTTAAGTTACCAATTTAGATGCAGATGCAGGAAGTGGGTGCGCGGATACGTTTTTTGGGGGGATGTGGATGCATATATATATTATATATATGCAAAGAAATTAAAAAAATATACAAAATTAAAACATTTGATAGTAAAATACATATGTAGATTGAAATTCAAATATTCTATAAGATTATAAACCAAATCGTATATGTCTATGTTCAAAATTCCAATGCAAATCAACAAATCATCACAATTGTAATATCAAAATATAGTTCATGATTCAATGTTCATTTATCCAAATCCGAATCATATGGATTCAAAAAAAATTCTTCATCATCTCCAACTCCAATTGATGCAAGTTCAAGATCATTTGAACCGAAAACGGTTCGACTTGTGCTAGATGCACCATGTGTCGTGATGTTATCAGCATCATCATATGTGATTGTAGTAAGATCTTGAATCGTTGCGGCCAATTTTGCACACTCAGGTTCTACATCCCAATCCTTGGCTGCCCCTTCCCTGTAGTGATCCTCGTTTCGTGACAAAAGATGCAAGTTTGTATGAATGTAAATCAAGTCTTCAATGTTTCTAGAGCCCAATTGGTTACGCTTCACTGAGTGGATCGAGAATGTCCTCCAATTCTGTCCATTAGCAAAAGAATTTGTAAGTTGGACATTGTTCACAATTACAAAATTAATTATTAAAGTAAAACATAAAAAAGAAAAGCAATTTAAAGAATTCCAGAGTACACGTGGTAAACAAAAAACAAATAAAACTTGTTAGAGGATTTTAATCGTGAGAGGTTGTAGAAGCTTGAATTGTTGACCATAGAGGTGCCACCATGTGATAGCTCCCATGTCACATTGGTCCTTTATTGTAAGTGGACTAAGTTTTGCTCCCGAAGCAAATAAGCGAAATTCCATTTGAACATTTTTGTGAATTTTATCATCTAGGAAGAGTCTTGTAAAAGCTTTGTAGCACCCAATATCAACTTGATCCACATATGGTGCTATTTTCTTTGGCATACCAAGTACTTCCTTGCCATAGTACTAGTACCTTGGAGATAAAGCACATGTAAGGAGGTGCAATGGGGTAGTCATCTTTTCCCAACGATGATGAATGATTGTTTCTAGTTGAATGCATAAGACTTAACATTTAATGGGGTCCTTGTCTGTTTGTATAGAAAGTTTTACTTTCTCTACCATTGTATCATGTCATCATAAACATCTCCCAAACAAGGCTGATCTAAATTAGTAAAGCGAAGCATAGTCATGATAGGGTTTGTGCAATCTAATATAGATTGCATACAAACCCACCAACTGTTATCAAAGATCAATGCCTTGACCTTTTGAGCTGTCTTTGAACTCAAAACCTTCCATATACCCCATTGGCTAGATATATTCATTTGGCTTAGTGTCCATTGCACCTTGACAAGACGTCTCATAACAATAGTATGGCATGCAAATTGGGTTTCAGCTACCTAAGTAAGTTAATCATAACAATATGTCAATAAATATTAAGCAAAGTTATACACAATTTGATAATTGAACATTACATAAAATATATTCAAATTAAATAAATAAATGAAATTTTCTAATTACAATTTACCTTCGACAACTCCAACTTGGAGAATGATCTGAATATAGATTGTGACATGTGGTGGTTCATCACAAACATTTGTATTTCCTCTTCCTCTTGGTATGATTGCTTCACGCAATCTACTTGGGTGCCAATTTGTTGCATTACCAAGTTTAGGGAGTGTATGATGCATAGTGTCCAAAAATATGGTCATACGGGCTCTCAACCAAAACACTTGCACCCCTACAATTTTTGCATTATTTGTAATCACTTGGATTGCATTTTCACTACCCACCATCTCTATGACCTCAATGAGAGTTTTGGAAACGAACGGTGGATCTATCACTTCCCCTTTACAATATTCAAAAACATTGCCCCTTTGGATGACATTGCAATCACATTAATCAATGGCCGATTTCTCATATTGTTCATCCATCCGAAACAATAGAAACACCTGAAGTTTTCCATGAATTTGTAATTGGCTGAATAGCTTTCTCTACACAAGCCTTCTTGTTTTGCAATAAAGTGGTACACACCTTTTCATACCCGAGACTTGTGTAATCGGCCGACGCTTTATTTATGGCTGCCACCATTTCCTTCCAATATGGTGATCTCACCAAGTTGAAAGGAAGATCGTTGGATAGAGGCAATGCATAATGGCTTGATCAACAAGCTCTCTTGCCTCCATTTTAAATGCGGTGTCCAGTGGACCTCTTTTGCGGGCAATAGTTTCTAGTTCTTCCTTTTCCACTCCCAGTATAGGTACTTGCAAGAATGGGTGTTTGGAAGATACAATTGGTTCCATCAGTAATTGCATTGTTTTCTTTGAGGATGGAGGTTGATAAAAACTTTGTTTTGAACTTTTTATCAATTTATTAGTAGCTTGTTCTTTTACAAACAAAGCTATTAGTGCATTAGACAACTCCTTCCCATTTGTGCCTTTGCACATTGCAAATCCTTTACTATCAGGGCCCATAAAATGAGGTTTGACTTGGGAATATGACTGGTTTGTCTTTGTTACTTTGACAACAATTACATTTTCAAATATATAGCCATTTTTGGAAACTTGTGAGATTCTTGTGGTATGTCTCCATAAAGAAGATTTTGCATTAATTTGAAAACTCTAAGCTCCTTGCCCTCCCTTTGAATTTTGACTACTGGTGACAATCATTCTTGTACAATACAATCTAATTTCTTGCTATGCCTATAATAAGAAATAAAATAACTTTAAACTAGAAAAAACAATGAACATCAAACATACAAGTGCAAAAAAATGATACAAAACTACTAAAATAGATGGCTAAACTCATTTCTATATTTCTTTCTTGAAAAAATTCATCCAAATCTCAAAACAATTTGTTAAAGAACTCAAGAATGGGATCAAATGCTTACTTTAGATGTTTAAAACTTGTTTGTGGAAGCTATCTCTTGCCCTATGAACAATCCCTTTAAAAAAAATAATCACCTTGCCTTCAAAATGCTGAAATGGCGACCAAATGATAAGAGTCTAGCTGCAAACAAAATGAGATGAGGAGTGGTTGAATGACTTCTTTTAGGGCATTTTATGGTTTAGGAGCATAAACAGGTTGGAAAAGCCTATTTAGCGTGTGTTAAATGAGTGTTCTAATTGGCAAAAACAATAAAAGTTGCCTTTTCCAGATGTCTCGGCCTGTGGATGCTCTTGGAGATGCCCAAAATTAAAGATAAAATCATTGCAATAGAAGGAATTTGAGATGAAATCAAAGCTGACAATTATAATAAAAGTGAAAATGCAAGAGGTTTTGAGGAAGAAGGTTAGGCATTGTGAAAGAGCAAGTGAGGACTGGATATTAAGGTGGTAGATTCCACCACCCTCTTGTCCAGAAGGTTGGACATGGAGGTGGTTGATTCCACCATTCCCATGTCCACAAAGTTGGACATGAACCCTAAGATTTCTGTCAAAACTTTTGAACCAAGTAATTCGATGCAATTTAGATATGGGACAAGTATTGAGAAATAGTGGAAATCAAATGTCACCATATTCAATTAGACCAAGGGTTCATGAAGCTCAAAATTTATGAAAGAAAATCAGACCTAGAAAGTTCCAAATTATGAATTTGTTGGAGATTAAAATGTCTAAAGTGTTTTGACTCTAGTTTGCATTTGTTGTCATGAATTTAATTCAAGTTTTTTTTCTTGTTTTGCAAGGTGAAATGGAGGAGAGAGAAGATCGAGAAGAAGGAAAGATTATGACAAGAACAAGCTCAAGATTTCAAGTAGGATGATGGCTCAAAGTTGAAGGTCAAGGTGGTAATGCAAAACTCAACAACAACATGAAGATGAAATCAAAGCAACAAGCCTACATACTTAAGAGGATTAACTTGAATTCTATTACATCCCAATTTTTGACCCAATTTAAAATGTTCATATAGCCGTTGAGGTTTAACGTGAAGTCAGTTGACAGTTAAAATTTCTTATGATCATGTGAAATGGTAAGATGGTTAAGTGTTATAATTTCATATGAAGATGACATGTTAGTAAATCGTTATAATGCTATTATACGATTATTTTGAAATCTTAGAAAGTTGGTTATTCATCATAGGAAGTAGAATGGTGGTTAGCCATTATGATGGTTTATGAATAATAACTTGTTATGGTAAATTGTTACTATATTGAGGAATATGATATAATCGTGGAGAATTCCCTGTAGGAGCACGTCAAAGGGTGAGAGCATTTTCAGAAAAGAATTGGGCATGGGGGCACCATCATCACTAGGCAAATAGGCATGAATCTTGAATCACCATGGCTAAGGGTAAACGACTAGGCAAGCAAGAGTGTACGTTGGACAATACCATGAGCTACTTGGTCAAACATATAAAATATATAGTTATCATAATCAAAATTCATGTTCAGAACCATTACCTTTGTTGTTCTATGATGGTGTCTCCATTTTTCTTCATCATCATCATCATATATATATATATATATATATATATATATATATATATATATATATATATATATATATATATATATATATATATATATATATATATATATATATAAAAGCATATATGTATATAAATGTATGATGCCATTGTGATATTAAATCTCTATGAGAGATGTTGAGTACATTTGGCGCCTCTTCCCTTTTCGGTGAATTTAAGAAAACTGAGGATCTTGTTCTTTTACACTGTCGCGGCATCATATTTAAAACTCTCTCATTGCCGAGAACAATAGTCAACCTTTTCTTCCCTCTTCGCTTCTTTACATTAAAGTATGGAGCTTCATCTATCTCATGGTTCTTACAGACCAAATTGCTAGCATTGTTCTCTATTGTTCAGATGGCTTGAGCCGAGAATGACAAGACTTCTTGAGCCTCACTGATCAGCGATCATGTTATGTTTACTTCCATTTGTTCTTATTCAAAAATCGATGCCAGTAATTTTTTCGATAAATCTAAATCTGCCATTGTTCCTCAACCATTTTATGTTCAATGTTACAAGCAAAATATAAGTACTCGGCTCATGTTTGCCAGCTTTTATCGTTTCCTTCTTCATGATTAAATGCCAACTGTTTAGAATTTAAATGAGTCAGAATGTACAAGCATGACTCTCATAAAGAATAGATCTATGCATGTCTATGAAACATCTTAATTTTATGATTTCTGATTCATCAGAACAACTTACAGTCAGAATGGTTTTATCTCATGTTTTCAGCTGAGAGTCAGCAATATACTACTAATGGAGGAATTCCATGCTCAGCAGCATAATCAATCATCAAGAATTCACCCTAGTCGGAAGGACCAATGAAAGAGGGTGAAGAGGTGGAGGAAATCCCTACAAAAGGAAGAACAGAAATCAGAACTATTTAAGCATGATAAAATATATAATTAAACTCTAAGAACTTTCAAGTAAGCTCATGTTTGTCCAAAATATACTCAGCTGTTGAGTCGAGTGGTGGAATCAAGTACCAAGATGCTTAGTGGATGGTCAAGGTCATTCATGTCTATTCCGGGTAGGGAAGGCCTTTCTCGAAGGAGATTATGTGGGGGTATTTTGAGGGGCCGCAGTTGGGAGGTTAAGGCCCTGACAATGTTTCCCCTCTCCACAAGATGTCAGGATATGCATCAGACAAAGATAAGTTATGCATTCAAACATTTATTGGTAATAGGTATTTTGCTTTTATGATGTTTATACAAGTAGACGATATGATCGTAATGGACATCCTGGAAATGCCCAAAAAATAAACAATTGTTGATAGGAATTTTGTCAAACAGTTTGCATCCAACTCTTTATTCCTCCTTTTACTAATTTAACACCTTATGACTTTGGAAATATGACATTTATATTGTTTGCTTGCATGGAATTGAAAATCACTCAACATGAACAAAAATAAAGTACAATGATATGCAGATTGGAAATTGTATTACTGCTAATATGATGTTATTTTCAGAATTTAATAAAATCAAATATGGGCAGATTATAAACTCACTAATTGCTCCAATATTATTGACATAATGCTCCAACAAATGTTATTTAAACCTGCTGCTACAGTGACATGAATAGTGCTACGTGAATAGTGCCACTTGAATAGTGCCGCATGAACAATGTTGCTACAGTATTGTCTTTCTAATAGTCCAATATTTTCATAACATCATTCCCTCAAAGTAGCATAAGCATCGGATGAGTAATGAAGAAGATATGAGCAAAACATCAAATCTACCTATAGCTAAAAATGCACCCAATCTGCCTGATAATGAAGTTGATAACAATGGATTCCAAAGGCCAAATCCCAAGGGAATGACATCTAGAATGTCACAAGAGAGAATAGAAGTCCTCTAATGTCAAGAATGGATCTGCAACTCACACATTAATTTTCTTCTCATATTTAACCTTTCGAATGAAGCCACTAACGCTCCCTTTTATTCTTTCTCCAAGGGTCGATTCAACTCACATGAGCAATGTGGGATAAAAGATGTGCAATATAAAACGTATTAGATTAATCACTTACGTCTCCCTTAGGCGCCCCTTCTGATTTGCACACATTCCCATAAAATTTAATATTAAAGTAACACTTTAATATTTTACAACTAAATTAAATGTTACTTTAATAATACTTTAGGCATTAAAATATATTAGCTATTGGACTCCGAGCAACACGAGTGATAGCTTGTCAGAAAGCTCTCATTGAGGAGTATCAAATCCAATCACCAAAACTAGCCTCCCTTGTGTCCTGTTGACTTACTAAAAATAGTAAGTATGCCTAAGATTGAGTAAATCAACTCCATTTTGGCCCAAAGTAGAGATGACTAGGCCAAAACACTCTAAGATCCCTTTAAACCCTTCGTTAGCCCTCAGGACCATATAGAACTAGGCTAATGCACACACACTTGGTTGACTGCTAAAGTGGGGACATTACAATGATGGATTAATATGATTGTAATGGACACCCTAGAAATGCCCAAAAACTAAACAACTATTGATAGGAATTTTGTTGAACAGTTTACATCCAACTCTCTATTCCTCCGTTTACTAATTTAACACCTTATGACTTTGGAAATGGGACATTTATATTGTTTGCTTGCATGGAATTGAAAATCACCCAACATGAACAAAAAGAAAGTACAACGATATGTAGATTGGAAATTGTATTACTACTAATATGATGTTATTTTCAGAATTTAATAAAATCAAATATGGGAAGATAATCAATTCACTAATTGCTCCAATATTATTGACATAATGCTCCAACAAATGTTATTTAAACTTGCTGCTACAGTAACATGAAGTGTTGCGTGAATAGTGCCGCATGAACAGTACCCGTGTGAACAATGTTGCTACAGTATTGTCTTTCAAACAGTCCAATATTTTCATAAAATCATTCCCTCAAAGTAGCATAAGCATCAGATGAGTAATGAAGAAGATATGAGTAAAACATCAAATCTGCTTGTCGCTGGAAATGCACCCAATCTGCCTGATAATGAAGTTGATAACAATGGATTTCAAAGGCCAAACCCCAAGGGAATGATGTCTAGAATGTCACAAGAGAGGCTAGAAGTCCTCTAATGCCAAGAATGGATCTGCAACTCACACATTAATTTTCTTCTCATATTCAACCTTCCGAATGAAGCCACTAACGCTCTCTTTTATTCTTTCTCCAAGGGTCGATTCAACTCACATGAGCAATGTGGGATAAAAGATGTGCAATATAAAACATATTAAAATAATCACTTATGTCTCCCTTAGGCGCCCATTTTGATTTGCACACATTCCCATAAAATTTAATATTAAAGTAACACTTTAATATTTTACAACTAAATTAAATGTTACTTTAATAATACTTTAGGCATAAAAATATATTAGCTATTGGACTCCGAATAACATGAGTGATAGCTCATCAGAAAGCTCTCGCCAAGGAGTATCAAATCCAATCACCAAAACTAGTCTCCCTTGTGTCCTGCTGACTTACTAAAAATAGTAAGTATGCTCGAAACTGAGTAAATTAACTCCATTTTGGCCCAAACTGAGGCCAAAATACTCTAAGATCCCTTTAAACCCTTCGTTAGCCCTTGGGACCATGTAGAACTAGGCTAATGCACACACACTTGGTCGATTGCTAAAGTGGGGACATTACAATGATGGATTGATTTGTATCACCGATTCAGTTAATGAAAGCAACATTTCTCGACAATGTAATTGGTAACTAGTAGATCGGTTGATCTTCCAACTGAATATGAAATATATCTATATGCAAGAGATAGGTTTTATCTGATGGATTGTTATTTCTATCGTTCATTTATCTGAATAATGAATATGAGTGTACCTTCTAACTGTATGCTATTGCCATAGTTAGCAATAGGAAGAAAAATAATGATACAGTAGTATTTGAGCCCTAAATGATACAGTAGTATTTGATGCCCTAAATGATACAGTGGTATTTGATGCCCTAAATGGTATAGTGGTATTTCATGGTATTTGTCATTTCGATAACATGGTATAGTTATTTGTTCCTAAGCGATATATATGGACTAACCTGGGTTTTGCAGAAGCATCCCTAGATGGATTTCGGTTTTGAATTCTATGGTATGAAGATTTTAAATTCCTTGTTAAATTCATTAATGGTGCCTTCAATTGATAGTTAGGAAAATTTCCATTTAACTAATTATAACCATTAATCTCATTCACATGAACATAACTATTATAACTATCTCCCTATGAATATGAAGTATTAAGTGTATTTCTTTGATATGATAAGTTGTTAGTCAAGACCCAAAAAAAGTGGTTGTTACAATTTCCAAATTCAATTGGACCGAGTAGAACAATTCAAATGCATGAAAGGCTTCACCACGTCAAGGAGATTATGGTCAAAAAATCAAGATTCCAAGAAAACAAGTTGTACAAAAGGAATATTGAGGGAAAGGCATCAAGAAATATTTCAAGTACAAATACAAGAACAAGCAAATGGAATGAGAAGATTTCCGAAGGTAGAGGAAATTCACGAAGATGAAAATTTTTGAGCCATCACACTTGAAGGCTTGATAATGTTGGGTATCAGATGTTTTCTCATCACCTAGAAATCAATCAATTTATGAGATAAAGAAGTTGAGATGGCACCTAATCATCTTCAACGAATCAGAAGGCTTGATTTCTTGTTTTGCAAGTTGAAATGAAGGAGAGAGATGATCGAGAAGGAAAGATTATGACAACATCAAGCTCAGGATTTCAAGTAGGATGATGGCTCAAAGTTGAAGATCAAGATGGAAATGTAAAACTCAATGACAACATGAAGATGAAATCAAAGAAATAAGGCTACATATCGAAGAGGATCAACTTGAATTCCTTGTTCAATTGGATCAAGTAGAACAATTCAAATGCATGAAAGGCTTCACCACATCAAGGAGATTATGGCCAAACAATCAAGATTCCAAGAAAACAAGTTATACAAAAGGAATATCAAGGGAAAGATCAAGGTAAAGGCATCGAGAAATATTTCAAGTACAAATACAAAAACAAGCAAATGCAATGAGAAGATTTCCAAAGGTAGAAGAAATTCACGATGAGGAAAACTTCAGGCCATCACACTTGAAGGCTTAATAATGTTGGGTATTAGATATTTTCTCATCACCAAGAAATCAATCAATTTATGAGATAACAAAGTTGACATGCACCTAATCATCTTCAACGAATTAGAAGTCTCAAGTTGCACATGTCCAAGAACATCTAATCAAAACATTCCAAGTGTACTTGTGGAGTCCACTCAAGGCCTCTACCTAACCTATTTTTAAATTTTTTTACAAAATCAGTGTAATTTTCTCACTGGCCCACAAGGTGGTGCTTTAATGTAATTGGAGGAACATTTAATGCTTGTAAGTGGTAGTTGGATTGGGGCATTGTTGGATAGAGCTTGGCCCTTGATCTTGAATTGTCTTGGCTACTCATTGTATTTGAAGTAGTATAAAAAACCAAGGCCTTCTCATTTGTAAATTATTAGTTTTAGAGTAGAGTAGGGAGAGGCTCCGAGAAATTGTTGCTATATTGCTATCAAAATAGTTGCTAATTCATTGTTGTTCTTCACGGTGGATTAGTTGTGTTGCTTTGTATTATAAACCATAGTCTTTGATCTCGATATTTATTATTGAAAACCTTACACAAAATTATCTGAGTTGCCGGTTTGGATTTTAGTTCAGATGCAGGTTTAATATTCGGGTTAGAAATTTGATCAAGATTTTTTTGGGCTGGGTTCGGGTTCGATTTGGGTTCAGCCATACAAGATTGTTAAAAAAATAAAATAAAAAATATATATGTAAAAATATGCCGTAGCATACTAGTTCATACACCACTATGCTAATCTAAAGCAATTTAGCAAATTCAACCACCACATATATTAATGATTTGTTCGATTGGCATGACAAAATGTCAAAATATACCACCATAATACCATATGAATGTTTCAATTCAAAACTTTAGTCTTTAAAACAACAATGTCATTATTACTAATCACTGAATCAGTAATCAATAATCAGTCATAGACTCATATCTGATCAAATGACAAATATCAATGTATCATCAAAAATCATCAAAGAATTCATCATCATTAGGCAGTTGCTGATTAGAAGCACAATTAGTGCCACTAGCATCAACAGTCTCAACCGTAGTATCAGCCATAGCCTCAAGATCGGCTCCATTAGTACTATGAATCTCAAGATCACCATCTTCAATCGCAAGTGCATCAAAGTGGACTTCCACTCCGTGGCCTCTGGTTCGACATCCCATTGTTTTGCCTCCCCCTTTTTGTACATATTCTCTTTGTGAGTTGTGAGCCTCAAGTTTGAATGCACAAACACCAAGTTATCTGCTTTCTTGGAGATTAGTCAGTTGCGCTTTATCGAGTGGATGAAGGAGTATGTGCTCCAATTCCTCTCAGATGATGATGAACTAGCAACCTATCAAGATTTGCAAATTTACCAACAATAAACTAGAAATTAGAGCTTTGAATATTTAGCATTTACCAACAAGAACTAGTAATTAGAATGTTAAGATTAAAAAACTAACCTGTGATAAAATTTTGATGGCAATGGGCTGCAAGTGTTGGTATTTTTGACCATGGAAGTACCACCATTTATGAGCATTAGCATTGTTCATCTTCAAGAGCCTCAATACCACAATCATTGGTGCTCGCGGAACTCATAAATTCAGACCTCACTGCAGGTCGTAGGTGCTCAGGAAAGAGTCTTTGAAGGGCTGCCTTGTACCCTTGAGCAACTTCAGGATCTCTGTATGGGGGAACTCTAGTGGTACTCCCCTTGAGGACCGATTGGCTATAGAACTTGGGGCTCAATGCAAAGGCAAGTAGATGCAAAGGGGTAGTCATTTTGTTCCATCTCTCTGTCATGATTAACTGTAGCTCCTTGAAGAACTTTTCATCAGGATCTTGCTCTTTCTCATTTGTGATATTTCGAATGTCCTCAATCATGGAGTCAATGCCATCATATACCTCACCCAAGCAAGGCCTATCCATGTCAGTGTATCGGATCATGCTCAATATAGGCTCGGTGATCTTTAGAAGGTACTCGGCACGATCCCACCAAGATTCATTTAGTATCGATCTCCTTATGGTAGTTGCTTTATCACTATTAGATTGCCTCTATGCGGTCCAATTAGCACTAGTTACCATTCTAGTCAATGCCTCTTTAACCTTGATAAGGCACCTCAAAACAATGGTGTTGGAGGCAAAGTGGGTCTCAGCAACCTATTTTAAAATCAAAACAGTAATAGATTAAAAATTTGAAAACATAGAAAGTTTACTAAAGTGGCTAGCTTTCTAAAACATGTTTAAATTTTAAACAATTCAACTTACCTTCAAGAGCTCAAATTTTGAGAATTGTCTGAATGTGGCTTGTGTCATATGGTGGTTCGTGACAAATATTTGAATCTCTTGTGCCTTTTCATATATTGTTTTTATCCACTCAACCTTAGTACCAATTTTTTTGAGCATTAGGTTGAGTGAGTGCATCGCACAAGGTGTCCAAAAAATGTGTTCATACCGCTCCTCAACCAATAAGCCGGCATCCCTACAATTCTTCGCATTGTCGGTTATTACTTGAACAACATTCTGAGAGCCAACTTGCTTGATAGCTTGGATGAGAATGTTTGCAATGAAAGGACCATCCTTTACCTCTCCTTCACAATCCACTGCTTTTAGAAACATTGCACCTCTTGTAGACACTGTAAGAATATTCACCAAAGGACGGTTCCTTGCATCTTTCCATCCATTTAATACTATTGTCACACCTGTTTCAACCCATCCATCCTTGATGGGCAACATGGCATTCTCTACACGGGCCACCTCATCATCCAATAAAGTGGTGTGTACCTTCTCATACCCAGGGCCCTTGAATCCGTTTGGAGCCACAATAAAGTGGTGTGTACCTTCTCATACCCAGGGCCCTTGAATCTGTTTGGAGCCACATTAATTGCCCTCACCATGTATTGCCAATACAGTGAGCGAACAACATTAAATGACAATCCATTTGCATAAACGCATTTGGCTATGGCTTGATCAGCAATGTCTCTAGCTTGATTTTGGAATGATGATTCCAAGGGTCCTCGTACTCTTTTATTTACAATTTTTTTGAGGAAGACGCAAGAATGGATGGCCTTCTACAGGTGGTTCACTAGGAGCGGTAGTTGAAGACATAGATGATGTTAATTTTCCTTTCTTTAGAGGCCTACCGCTTTTCAATGGATGTGAAGAATTTTCCCTCCCAACAGCTTCCTTTGCTTGCTTTTGTTTTTGAATATATTTGTTTACAATGTGATTTGGAAGGAAAGTTTTAGGTAGCACTCCATTTACTCTTGGCTTCCCGGTACAAAATTTGATGCCTTTTTGAGGAATAAAGCACAAATGTGCTTTTACTCTACTATAAGAGCTACTAAATTCTTCTCTGCAGTGGCTACAAATCCACACATAACCTCCTCCACCTAGCATTTGTCAAATCATTTGCACATGTCTCCAAAGTGGGGAACATCTGTTGATTTTGAAGTTGGGGTTGTTGATAGCAGATGCACTTGCAGCCATGATGGAATGTACAAAAAAATACACAACAAATAAAACATAAAATTAAAAAAAAAGAAAAAAAACAAAAACTATTGTCAAGCTCAAGCTGTATTGGATTCTTAGTATCTATCAGTAACTTCAAAATGAAAAACTAAGACCAGTTCAAATCCAACAATCTCAAAACAAAAACAATCAACAATTTCTCTTAAATTTCTACTATCATAGATTCATAGTTAATAATAATTTCTCTTAAATTTAATATATATTATATCAATATGCTAAGATTCAAGAACAATTTAAGAGAAATTCAAATAATAAAATTAATTTTTAAATATCAAATATGAAACTATCATCAAACAGAAAGTCTGAAACTATGCTGCATATGCCATAAACAAGTCGCCAACAATGCCAATATATTATATTTGCTTACCGTTGGCAGAAGCAAAAGTAATCACAGGTCTTCCTCAAATTACGGGTCTTCCTCAGAAATCGTTGCCTCAATGCTCTTTGCCTCAAATCGCAGGTCTTCCTCTTCCTCTCTGTTTCAAACTTTCAAAGCATACTCCTCTCCGTTTTTGACGGCGCAAGAAAACACAGGCGTAGCAAATAAAGTTTAGGGTTGGGTCGATTAAAGAAATGAATTAAAGTTTAAACGCGTTTTTTTATTATAAAATATTGAAAAAAGTCTATGCTTTTTGGCACCCGCCCAAAGTCGCTTCAAAGTCGTTGAAATTCTTCCCGGGCTCCTCTAGCGACCACGACATTCGTTATAAATTTTGCAAAATTCGTCCAAGGTTTGAAATACAGAATTCGCAGGGAATTTGATAGGAAACCGACGAATTTGACACAAATGAGAACTGACTTCGAATTTTGGTGAATCAAATGTCGACTTTCAGGTTTCTTGAGCGAATATGGTAACTTAGAAAATTATGAGTACGTCACATACAAAGCCGCCATCAATCAATCTACAAATAACTGAATACAAATTAATGTCAAACGGAAGCACCAAATATAGATGCAAGAAGATTAATGATTAAATCCTAACCAACACATGTAAATACTGAAATTTGAAAAATATCATTGTCACCATAAATGGATAATCAATGCTGTATAGCAACAAGTTGATATTTTGGAACAACAAACTCAAAGAAATATATAAATATTGGAACAACAATGCTTTATTTAATAAAAGTGCTATAACTCATGTTGGCACAAATACTCATCATAATGACAGGGTGTTCTAGCAGAAGCACTATAGTAAATCGAAATGCTAAAATAAACATACCACACTGGAATACAAACACATGGAACTTACACATCAACTGGGAATTGAAACACACTGCAATCTTTTCAGCTCAAGTGTGATTCTTGGATGAAACCACCTCGAACAAGAAGTGTTTTCATTCTCCAATCTTGATTGGAAACTAAGAAGGTTTTAGTCTTCTGAAACTCCTCACTCCAAGGGTTTTCATATTTATGAGAAATGATGAACATACACAGTCAAACTCCTGGATAAAATGAGTTATTTATTTATTTCATATACACCAGATGATTTCCTTTGAATAATTCTCTTCGTTTTTGGCCCCTTGTGTTCCTTCTGCCCTTTGAAATTCCCTGCAAAATTAAAAAAAAACACTTTTCACTAAACTATAAATTAAGGCCTCATAATGTTGTGTTTAGATGGCTATTTTTCTTTAAAAAAGAGTTACTGGGAGCAACTTAAAATGTAAGCATTATTTCCCTAACTTTATACCCTGAGCTCATCGAAAATAAATAAATGGATCCCCAGTCAATTTAATTAGAAAAATCAGCATGACACATTTCTAGAGAGCTTTGATTTTTATTCACCATACTTTTCAACAATTTTAAATGAGAACTAATAAAGTTTTTTGGGATATTGTCCACTGCCTGTCTTGAACTGGGTCCTGCAAGCTTAGTCTTAATCAGCCTCTTGTATGTTGTGGAGTAGAAATTTAGATCTGAAGAAACTAGAATGAGTCACTTACCTTTGAAATATCCTCAACCAGGAACTGACTTTAATGAGCTGCTGGGATATTGCACACTAATTTCTTGAACTACAAATTATAACCTGTAAAGGCTTACTTTAATGGATCACTTACAAGGCTTCCAGTGAGACCAGAGCACTGGAGGCCTCCACTCATATGTATTAATTGCTGATTTCAGAGGCAAATATGTCTCCTTTGTCTCATTCAATATGAGATTATGTTTGTTTTTAGTCTTCTCAACATGTAATACTTTACATATGTATTTAACTATCTTATGCAAAAGATGGTTGCATATGAGTGTTTTAGTTATCTGACACAACCCTGTCTTGCAGATATTGCGAACAGTGGAATCCAAAGGTATCCAAGGTCTCACAATGGTAGAACGTAGGACGTATGTGCCCCCACTCGGTGCAGGATTCATTGCAAATTCTTCTTTAATTTCTCGGAGACTTCAACTTAATAGCATATTTCCACAGGCATCTTTTTCATTTGGTCCAGGCTCTTATCTATTTGCTCAGGCTCGAATGGTTGAGGATTACACTATGTCCCAGATAGTAACACAGGCAATGATGGATGGAGGTTCAGTTGGACTTTTGGTTGTAATAACAGGCGCATCTCATGTTTTGCTTGGGACCAGAGGTGGTGGGTTGCCAGCAAGGATTTCAAAAAAAATACCCAAAAAGACTCAAGTTGTTGTGTTACTGAATCCTGAAAGACAGCATATACGGAAGGAAGGAGAGGTTCCAATTGCTGATTTTCTGTGGTATAAGGCTGCAAAACTTTGCACTAGAAATTGTTTTGATCGTGTTGAAATTGCTCGAATCATGGATGCAGCTGGCAGAAGACGAGATGCTTTACCTCAGGTCAGTCAATGCAAAGTATTGTGCTTTTTGCAAAGACATTGTAATATATTTATTGTATAATCACCAATAAAACTAGGCAGTTTGTGATGCTTATGCATTGGATTTTTTAAATTATGAAGAAACAATAATATTTATTTCACTAAGTGTATAGTTGTCTAATTTTAACCATGTTGAGTATGCTTTTAAATCTGAAGACATTTATTTAGCCTTATCTTTGTCCTAAATCAGCCACTCACTAGTTGACATGAATTCTTAGTTTAGTTGATTTTGATGAGTCTTGAGATTTCAGAACTGGTTACAGCAGAAGATTCTCTCTGCAATTTGTGTAGGTGTAAGTAAAGTGATGAAAGATATGATTCTCTAGAACTTTCCAGGTCTGTTGATGATATCCAGAGAGTGTTGAGTACTTAGTAGGTGTGATTAGTATACAAATACCTATCCTAGATTTAACCTATTGCCAGAAGTCTGGACAAGGGAGTACATGCGGCGGGAATTATGGAAACACGTGGAAAATGATGATTACTCATCTTCACCAAATATGTGCTGTAACTTTATTTTGACTGCATACTCCAATCTATGCTTCATTAAGAAATGAGATAAATTGAATGTTGCACTGCCATGAATGGAAGAAGACAGTGTAATGCTTTAAATTAAATTTGATCTGTCAGTTATTGTCTGGTACCGAAGTAGGGCAAGGTAAGAATAGCATGGATGGAAGGGATGGTCTGTGTTGTTCTGGCAAGTGCTTTGACTATGTCAAAATAGGGTGGTGGGCTGAATGAATATGTATGAGTGTTAAAGGCCACTTCCACTGAAAGTTCAAAAGTGCAGTTGTTTATTCTATAACTTTGGTGTTATTCTCTTTTTGGCAGTTTTTGCTATTTTCTCTGCAGTCCTGGTGTTTTCCTTTTGTATTCATCATTGTGTTACTTGTTTTGTTTTTCATATCATTTCTTGTATGTTTCCTGAAAAAATCCATATTGATTCAGATTTAGCCTTATCTGCAGGTTGGTGTAGAGCACATGGTTTGCGACTGGCATGCCCATCCTGGTAATTTAGTTCCAGTTTGCATAACAAGTCATAGCATACCACTCAAACAAAAGAAATTTGTAAACACACTTAACTGTAATCAGCCGAACACAATAAACTGCTAGGGTAGTACAATAGTTAGTAATTTTTAAAGCTTGACAATTACCTTGGCTCTCAAATAATTTTTAACTGCAATTACCATCATTGGCTTGCCTGGGAAACTTTTTTATATCAGAATACTGATAATCTCAAAGCTAAAGCGTACTTGTCTTGCTGCTCTGGCTTACACATATGTAGGCAGGGTTCTTATATTTCTCTTGGACAGAACACATTTAATGGAGAGAATCCCTAATTTTTGTTCTAATTGTGGATTGTGTTCCTACAAAGAATCCCTTTTCCCTGTCAACAGAAAGGTCATTTGAAGACAGAAGCACATTGTTCTTGTTCACATGGTGAATTAAAAAGAAAATATATTTTTGCTTGGTGAGACCTCAAGGGGAAAATTTAATACAATTTATCATGTAGCCATACAGTGCTTCCATTTTTAGTAAATTAGATCTGGTACGGTATAGAATCAATTTTTCAAGACCTGTGTCTGGAATGAGATTATGAAGCACGAAAACAAAAAATACATCAAAGATGTTAGGAAAACCAGAATAAAAACTGATGTTGTGCTGGCCATAATCAATGCCCATAATGCGGTCAAGAACTGGAGAAAGAGATCTGATGTTGTGCTGCCCATAATCAATGCCCACAATGGGGTCAAGAACTGGAGAAAGAGATCAAACAATTTTTAAGATTGGTGGAGCAAAGAGCGTGGAGAAGACATCTACAAGAGGTAGTCAAATGAATTCCGTAAGTGCAAATATAAAGGGGAAGCCCGATTCGAAGCAAAAGCTGGATTTGGAGCACAAGTTAAAACTGTAGTTGGGAGAGAAGACACCAGGCATGCTATGGATAACCATGCAAAGGAAGAGTGCATGGAAATAGTTCTGTCTGCCATTATTGGACACAATGTGTGTTGACCTTGCAAACCAAGTTTGGTGTAGAGAATCTAAACAACCTCCTCTATATGAGGAAAGTCTTTGTTGGGAGATGTGATTTCAAGGATTCTTTCATAGATGAAGAGAGGAATGCATCTGAGAGCAACCTTCAAGGCATCAAAGAGTAGTTACTAAAACAAGAGGAAACTAAGCCAAGAACTCCAAAGCGAAGGGTTTGAGTGAAGGAAGGAGAGCCTAGAGGTGAAACAAGTATTCAGAATGCTAAAGTTGCTGGAAGACTAGATGATTCCCACATGTTTGAGCGTGCAGAAGGAGTATTTTAATGTCCAAATCAGAACATCCTAGGAGCAAGTTCTAGCACTGAATCTACCATGGTGATTTTGTTACAAGCTAGGGTTGTCATTGCACCAAAAGATCAACCTGTCAATGCCGGATACAACAACTAGAATTATAGAACACAAGAGGCGGTTAAGCCATGCCATGAATCCTGAAGGGGAAGTTGGCAGTTAGTCCAACAATCCCCCCCTCCCAATGTTACCCGAGGTGATTTGAACTTGTGACCAAGCTTTGATACCCTTTGTTAGAAGCTAGGATTGTCGTTGTACCAAAAGATCGACCTGTCAATGCTTGATACAACCACTAATACTTATAGAACACAGGAGGTGGTTAAGCCATGTTGCTAAACCCAAAGGGGAACATTGCTGATTAGTCCAACAAATTCTACCATCAAGCTCTAGTTTAGAGAGGCAAAAGACCTTTAAGTTCATAGGAGATGGATCAAATGCTCTAGTAAGACATTGTAAGGCTCGTAAAACCACTTTGGTAGCAAATAGTCATAACAGAGCATATTCGATTGCGAGATGCGTGGCCATTAATTGGTGCATGGAGATTGGACCAGCCTCTTGAAATGCATTGGAGAAATCACGATAGCTTTGTGAAGAGTAACTCAAATTGCTTCACGATGACAATGAAAATGTAGTAAAAATTTACAACACCAAGCAAAGTAAGCACAAAAGTTTAAGAGCTTATAATCAGAAGCTCGAAGAATTACTTGTAAGATTAGAAAAATAAATAAATAGCAATTGATATAAACAAAAGATGGTCCTTTGAAGGCCTTATTCCTTCATTAAGGAAAAATATGAAAGTTGTACCTTCATCCAATGGAAGGGTGTATAATAAAGCACTGGATATAAAAGATAAGGTAAGATAAGCTTATGGATGAAAAGAAAAATGGATAGAGATGATGACTTGAAGGGAAGATGTGACATTGAGTTTTGAATAATACAAGGACTTTGGAGAGACATGCTTCTAATGATGAAGGAATTGAAGGTATACCTCATAAAAAATGGAACCACGGTATGCCTCAATTGGTACTATTGAGTATAAAGAGCTAATCAGCCAAAAAGTTGAAGTATGATGTAAATTTCAGCCCTCACTTTGTTCATTATATTATATTTTCACATCAATTGATCATAAGTTTGTTTCTTTCACATAATGGTAAAGCTTATCACCATTCAATTTTCTTTTTGTGCATTAGTGTTAGATGTACATAGGGGAATAAGCTGACTTTGAATGTTAAATTCTTTGCTCTAGTCTAAAAAGTCAAACAAAAAAGTTACATGCTAAATTAAAAATAACCAATCATATTCATCAAGTTTTACATGTTGTTTGGTATAATTCAATGGAGAAGTTTATGTTAATGTTATCTTACAACCTTTACAGATATCTTTGATAAGCCGTGATGATGTTGGTAATTTTAGGTATTAAACTGGGAAGGGAAAATAAAATTAACAATTTGAATTTACAAATGGTGAGTGATTAGCATAACCTAATACACTTTGATGCCATGTTAGAAACTGGGGAAGTCTCAAACCTGTCATGTTAAATGTTTGGCACAAATTCTGTTTGGCTTGCTCAATCAAATGTGCAGTACTACTAGTAATTAGCAAATCAATATAGATGTCACAAATTAGAATCTCATCACTGACATGCTTGACATATAAATTAGAATCAGGACTGCGCTGAAAGTCTGGATCAAACAAATACTTTAGATCTTGACATAGTATGTATGGGGTGCCTGCTTGAGGTCGTAGGGAGCTTTTACCAATTTGTAGACCTGATGCTCTTTACCTGCAACCTGAAAACTTGAGGTTGTGTCATGTTAACATTTTCTTGCAAATCACCATTGAGAAAAGCACTATTGACATCCATTTGATGGATGCGCCAACCAAATCGAGCTGAAATGGCGAGGACAAGACGAATGGTACCCATTTTGGTAAAAGGAGAAAATGTCTCATAGTCAATGCCCTCCCTTTGTGAAAAGCTCTTAGCAACTAATTGTGCCGTGTACTTATCAAGTGTATTGTCAACCTTATACTTCCTTGGTAGAAGATCGAACTACACCCAAGTATTGTTTTTCATGAGACTTTGATGTTCAGTTACCATTGCTTGTTCCCTCTTTGGTATACGCTTAGCCTTTCAAATTTTTTTGGGGCTTAAAAATATTGTGAATATTGGCCATAAGAGAAGAATTGATTGTGGTATGCTACTTGCTCTTATTTTGGGAAGATCTACCCTTAACTAACTCATCATCATGAAGATCGCCAATGGTGTTGGCCCATCACTTAGGACGAAGAGTAGAAGAAACAACATCTATTGTAGTAGGAACAATAGGACATGGAATTACTGGATTACTAGAGTTTGAAAATCCTGTGGAGGAGCTGGTGGCACAATGTCAACTGTATCCCTCCCATCAGGAGAACTGAGTGGAAGATGGACATCCATTGCTGGACCCTATGGAGGCTAATCCCCAAGGCTAGAAACTGAAGGAGACTGAAATGCACCTTGGTCTTCATCAAACACCGCATATTGACTGAATATGAGATGATCAATGTCAACAGCAATTGGCCGATAAGCCTTATGTGTATGATTTTATATTGTGAACATCAATCAGTAAGTCTCGGTATCCAGTTTGGTGTGCTTGGCATTTGGAATCCAAACATATGCTTTAGAGCCAAAAACCTTCAGATGATTGATTTTGGGTTTTTGTCTAGAACATGCCTCTTTCTTCTTAACAACTTGTGTGGGAGATTGATTCAGAAGATAAACAATTGTAAAGACCGCCTTTGCCCGAAACTTCTTCTGAACATTGCGATGCTCCAACATCGGTTAAGCCATCTTAGTGAGTGTAGAATTCCTATGCTCAACAACACCATTTTGTTGGGGGGTGTAAGGTGTAGTTAGTTGATGCTTAATCCTATGTGATGAATAGAAGTCAGAGAACTCAAATGAACAAAATTCTCCACCATTGTCAGACCTAAGAGTGAGAATCTAACAATTAGACTCTTTTTTCACTAAGGCCTTGAACTTTTGAAATACACTAAACACCTCTGATTCATGCTGAAGAAAATACACCCACATTATTCTGCTATAATCATCAAGCAAGAGAAAATATGTGCAATCTGTGATTGGTGGAGTATTCATGGCCCCACAAAAACATCTACATGGATCAAACATCTACCTACAACCTGCAAGTGTTCACATGCCCTCCAAGCATCACCATCTAAAAAGGGAGTTCAATGTTGCTTCCCATCTTGACATGCTACGCAAACTGTATGATTTTGTGTCTGAATTGCAGATAAGCCAACAACTAGACTATCTCTTGCCAAGTAAGAGAGATAGTGGAAATTGAGATGCCCATATTGTTGATGCCAAAGATTGCTGATGGAAGAACTTTTGTCTATCATGGATTGCTCTGGAGAATCACTTGTATCAATGAGGCGATCTAGACCATGATCCTAAAGGTCAACTTCAATTGTGGTATGAGACTCCTTGTCAACAATAGTACACTTGTGTTCATTGAAAACATCCAACCGAGGAGAATTAAGCATAATTTGACTAATTGACAATAGATTTAGCTTCATGCCCGGAACAAAGCACACATTGAAAAATGTCAAATCTCTCCCACAAAGGGAAATCAATACATTTCCTTCACCAAAAATTGTATGCTCCTCTCCTCCAAAAACAACTTAAATTAAAGAAAGATGTGAACTCTATGAACCAATCCTGACGATGTGTGAAATGCCAAGAGGTACTAGAGTTCATGTACTAGGCTGAGGATGTGTCATGATCTGATGGGCATGTGGCCATGAACTCATAGGAGGTAGGCTCCTTTTGATCAGAATGTGTAGTAGCTTGGGCCTTTTGTTGAGACCCTTTTTGTGAAGATTGTGTGATTGCCAATCATGTCCTACAATCTATCTTCATGTGACCATACTAGTGATGGTAATTACATTGAACACTCTTCTTAGATGAAGCCAAAGGTTTACCTAGCCCTTTCTGCTGGGTAGATTGAGGTTTACCTTTATGCTGATCAGAGGCTTTTTTTTGTGAAGGCCAGCTGTTCAGAAGAGGTGGAACTGGCTTGAGTTCTAAACTGTTACTTCCATTTATCTTGCTGCAAAAGCTTGTTGCAAAGATCAGAAATTGTCAGGAAAACACTAGAAGAAGTGATATTGAGTGTCTGTGAAGTGCTTTTAGGATCAAGCCATGCTTTTCAGCGTGATCATTGCCATATCTTTTCCTCCATATTGTAGCCAATAGCCTCTAACTGGTCACTTAGATCCTTGATTTTCAGAAGATGTACCTGGAGAGTTGTCTTCTCATCCATCATGATAGAAAAAACAAATTCTTGAAAGAGAAAGCAAAACTTTTATCAGATGTCTCATAAGGATCCTTCAAGATTTCCCTGATTTCTTTAGCTATTTTACTAGAAGGCACCTGAGGGAGTTGATCATCTGTAACTGAAATTTTTCTTTCTTGAGCAGCACGATAGCTCCCCAATTACGATCATCCCATTTATCCTTATCTATCTGAACTTGAGTAGGACATGCTTCCAAACCAAAAACAATCTTATCAAACAACGATTGTAGAATGAATATCAATGCACAATATACAGAACAATATAGCATGAATTCAATTGTACCAACATGACATTCATTATTAATACCAGAATACCACAATGGCAAGGAAATGCTATTACTTTATTGATTACCAAACACACCAGTACATCATCCATATTCAAAAGATCTTATATAATGGTTGGCTGGTTGGGAAAACCAACGGATGCATCCCCTCGCTTCCTAACTACCCAATCCCAACAAAGCTTAACTAGTTCTAAATATATATTACATACTACATTTATCGCGCCCAGAAAAGAAGTCCTCTTCCAGATGACTACCCAACAAAAGAAAATCAGACTTCAAGAAGTAGGTTGTGAAGACATCCTTAGACTCGGGGCTCGTTCACTGAGACATAAAGATCCTGTTCAGCAGCCTTCTACTTGGCACAGACTCCTTGGAGTACACACACGCATCCATCTTCTTCTCTTTTGCTGCTGCTAATTTCTCTTCTAGGTCAGCTTTTTCCATCTTCCATTTTTCTTCCAGAACAACTTTTTCTTCTTTCCATTTCCTTTCCATTTGGCTTTTCAATTCCTTTCCCTACTGAAGTTCCAAGTATGTCTTTCTAAAAGCTACCTCCATTTCTACAAGTGTGTGCATGAGAGGTGGTTGCTCAAGTGTTGAGGGTACTGTGTGTTGGACCTTCCACATATGTTTGCTGCCTGTTCATGTACGACCCCACTTTGCATAAGTAAACTCCAATCTGTATAGCAGTCGGTCCTCATAATTGCCATTAGTGACTTTGCTGCTCTGATGGTGGCATCTTCCCCTGAGCCCGTCTAATGATCTCCTTAGTAGCCTGTTCCATTCCCTGTAACTCTTTGAGGAAATTTTCAGCGTTTTCCTCAAATGAGAGTGTTGCTAGTGTTGCTTCTAATGGTACCAAGTGCTCCTCCTGAGTTTCCATTCGGTCTTTTGTCTCCATCTCCAAGGGAGTTGGTGAAGGGGGAGACATCATTTCAAAATTTCCCAACAATTTATCTGCTTCCACCAACAATGTGTCCTCATCTTGTGCTACTTGCATCCCTCTACTTGTTCCCTCCATGGGCTTCCCCCCTTGTACTTCCTTCTTGCTTGTAGCTTGAACCCATCCATCTACATCGTACTTCCTTCTTGCCTGTACGTACTCCCCTTGCAGTGTCCATAATACCCTCTGTACCAATATTTTTCGTACCATCCTCTATACCAACATTCTTCGTACCAACATCCTCCGTACCCACATCCTCAGTACCAACATCCTTCGTACCAAGATCCTTCGCACCAACATCCTCCGTGCTAACATCCATTGCACCAAATTCTCCGTACTAACATCCTTCGTACCAACATCCTCTGTACTAACATCCTTCGTACCAACATCCTCGGTACTAACATCCTTTGTACCATCATTCCTCCATACTGACTTCTCCAATATGACCAACCGTATACCTTTATTCCTTGATTCCTCCGTATTGACTTCTCCAGTATGACCAACTTTATACAGCTGCCCTATCATCTATATGCGTATGTGGATTGGGCTTTGTCATGTCTTCCCTCTATCGTATGAGAATTTTGCCTCTGATACATTTGCCTTCCTATTGTTGGTTGCATGATAGTCCTTCGTACTCTAGCTTGCCTCTATACTCCAATCCCACGTACAAGGAATGTCCTTCGTACTTCCCTTGTGTACTCCTAATCTTCGTGCTCGTACTCCAAAGTTGTATACTCCTAATCTTCGTACTCGTACTCCAAAGTTATGTACGGTGTTTCTTGGTACGTGATTTTCTTTTGCCCGTACCATTGTTTTATTTCTCCATCTTCTATATTTAGGGTTGTATTCTGATTTTATTATTTTCCCTTTAGTTCTTCCTTTTATCTTTCCCTCCTTTACCTTCTTTATTATTTCCTTTGATTGGCTTTTTTCTTTTATGTCTATGAAATAAATAGTAGAAAAGTCCTCCCTTATCGATTCCTCGAGCTTAGCCTCCTCATGCTCTATTCTTTTATCCTTATAGAATGTATGTGCTGGGGTATCATCAACTGAGGTCGTGCCTTCTAAGTGATCCTTGCAACACCTTGGATAACCTTTGTCAGGTTCCATCTCTTGAATCTGCAACATATTGCACTTTGGTTGTAACACTTAAGAATCCCCCATTTGCCAGCAAAACAAGTCGTTAAGGAACTCGTTTCATCTTCTAAACATTCTCCCAGCTGTAGAATGCCTTCTTTGTCTAGTTCAATTCCATTACCATCCTCTCCCTCGGCTTCTGAATTAAAGGCAAGTTCTTGACTTACTAATTGGTTCATTAGGTCAATTGTGTACTTTCTACCATCCAATTCAATGGAAAGGGTATTTTTCTTCCAATTGTGATTAGCTTTTGTTGAGGTTAGCCATCCTCTCCCCAATAATGCATCGTAGCCCTTCTTCTCCAGGCCAATCACCAAAAGGTCCAAGGAGAACTGTTGTGTTCCAATTACAACCTTTTGTCCCATCAGAGTTCCTATCGACTTGATTCCATGCAGGTCTGCACCCACCAGTTGGAATGTGGGTGGCTAGAGTGTAGGTTTCCCTACTGCTTTCCAAGCCTCCTCAGGTAGGACGTTTACACCCAGACCTCCGTCGACGATAGTATTTGATAGTTTACATCCCTTTATCTCCATTTCTACCATTGCAAGTGTCCTCCCCATTCCTATGATGAATAGGGTGTTAATCTCTTTTTCTGCTTGTGCTTCCTCTTTCTTCTTCTCCTTTGAGGGTACTCCTTTGATACTTGCTCCTTGTGTTATTGCTACCCGCAACTAAGGTAGTGTTTCTAATAGATCCACAATTTTCATGGGAACAATGGTCTCCAGTACTTGTTTTATGATGTTTGGTATAGGTCGAGTGGGTGGAAATTTAACTGTACTTTCTTTCCCTTACTTGCAATGTTACCTCGAATGTCCTGTCTGGCTTCTTCAAATCTTTCTTTCTCCGTAGCTACATTCGGATATGTAAGTTTCTTGGCTTGCCTTCTCGTGAATGGCCAATACTTTGCTTTGTGGTTTTGGAATGTCCAACATGCTCACCCCTTTTTGTCTAGGGCAATTGCCATCCTCATGATTATGCGGTCCGCACCATTTACACAACATTCCTCCGTTATGTCCTCCACCATTTTGGTAGTCCTGAGCAAAATGCTCCCATTTGCTGCATCGCCTACTTTGAATCATAGGTCTTCCTTTGGAATCGTACTCGATTGCTCTCCTGGGTGTGTTATTATTGCTGTTGTTATTGCTTCCCCACTGATTGTTTCTATACCATTGTATTAGTCAAAATCTCTTTATCAAGGTTGACCTAACAGTCATTTTGTAAATCCTTTAATCAAGATGACATTCTAATGGAATGTTCTAAAGTTCTCTAACACGACCACTCCTAATAGGGTGATTATATCCTTTAACAGGGTCACATTTAACAGTGTGTTGTATAACCTATAACAGGGTTGGCTCTTAATCGAGTTGACTTCAGAAGAGTGAAAAATTGGTAGCATGTTACTTGGTGGTTTTTCCCAAATTGGGTTTCCATGTTAAATCTTGGTGTCAAAGTGTTATTTTCATTGTGTAGATTGTTACATCCCAAATTTTGACCTAATTCAAAATATAGCCGTTGAGGTTCACGTGAAGCCAGTTGACAGTTTAATTTGTTATAATATTGCGAAATGATAAGAAGGTTAGTCGTTGTAATTTCATGTAAAGATAATATGCTAGATGATTATTTATCACGAATTCAGGAATCTGAAAAGGTGGTTAGCCGTTATGAGTATTTATAACTTGTTATGATAACATGATTTAATTATGGAGAATTTCCTTACATGGAAACACGTCGAAGGGGTGGAAGTATTGTCAGAAAAGAATTGGGCAGGAGCATTGCCATCACTGGGCAAATGGGTTGAGGACCTAGCGACTTGAAACAGGATACATCTATGGGACTCGCATGAGCTATTAAGGAAACAATATAATTAAAACATAAAATAAATTAAAATAAAATATAATGCATACGTTTAGAGATTGTTTATTAAATTTTATCTTATCATTATAATAAACACTTAAATACGAACACATAAGTATAAAAATGAAATGGCACCAATAAATTATAATAATATAATCTAATGATGTCACCTCACCAATATACTTATGTGAACGTATTATAATAATAAAATAAAGTTTATAACTCTTCAACTCCTTATTTCTTTTCCTCTTTATTTCTTTTCTTTCAAATTGAATTAATATTTGAATTTGAATGGTCATCTTGGAATTCAAATAGTTTATAATCTTAAACAAGCGGTTGCCAAAGAGCCACTTTTCTTTATATATGTAAGAATCGAGAATTGGGAGAAAAAGGTATTCATTTTCTTTAAGCACCCGACTACCATTTTATTTTAAAACCGACTTCCTCTTAATAGTCTCAGCAATAATCTTTAACCGGCAGGAGCCAAGAAGATCACAGATTGTTAATAAAAAGTCATGAGAGGAGTTAGGGAAAGATAATCCACAAACCGGCTACGATTTTACTTACCCTTTCTGCCACTTTCAGCACCCATCTGCACTTCCATATGCAAGCAGCATTTCTGCTATTTGGTACTTAGCCATTAAGGAATAGATACTCTGCATTTGATTACATCTGCAGCATCCAAAGGAGAATAGATTTTCCAACTCGAATTGCAAGTCTTCAGACATAATAAGAATATATATATATTTCAGGTCATGGATTTTCCTTCCAAAGTTTTTAAATGCATTCATATTTTATAATTCCTTTTCTAAGTGTATGTCCGACTGCAGTCGGCTACATATTGCTAGGATTGAGAGTAATACAGTATATGCATTCGTGTTCATAAATTCTTCCTTTTCTGATTGGAATGTTCGATTGTAGTCGGCTATGCATTGATAGACAAAGATTAATTTACAAAACCATGCTGTTGGTCTCTTGCATTATATAGAGTTCATTAAGGATCTTCGTAGGATATCCTTGCAAATAAACAACATTTAGAAGCCATAGAATGGTGAAGAGGTGGAGTTAACCTGCAAGAACCAATAATGAAATCAGATTTGGATATCTAAATAATGAATAATTAATAGCTCATGCATGATCCCGTTTATTGTAATTTCCTGCTGTCAAGTCGAGAGATGTGTCTGGATACTAGGATGCTTAGTAGATAACAAATGTTTCTTGTCTATTCCGGGTAGGGAGGGCCTTTCTTATTAGAGATTGTGTGGGGATAAATTGTGGTCTGAGGTTGGGTGGTTAAGCCCCTGACAATGTTTCACCTCTTCCCAAGTTGTTGGACGTACAACAAACAAAGATAAGCTATGCGTTCAATTGTTTATCGAAAACAAGTATTATCACTTTTATATATGAGAAGGTAAGATTAATTGAGTTATTTCATTGTTACAGTTATTTTACACTTAGATGCGAAAGATAGATTTATGGATTGCCTTTCATTTATACGAATAAAAATGATCATATTTTCTAAATCTTGAGTTATTGCCACATTTAAGCAATTGGAAGGAAAGGAATGATACAATGGTATCTGAAGCCCTAATTGATTCCATGGTATCTGAAGCCCTAATTCGATACAATGGTATTTGATGCCCTAAACGATTCAATGGAGACTGAAGCCCTAAGTGATACAGTGGTATCCGAAGCCCTAAGTGATTCAATGGTAATCGGTGCCCTAATTAATATAGTGGTTTGTGATGCCCTAATTTTATGTAGTATTTAATAGTATTCGTCATTTGATTTTGATATAGCAGTATTGAATGATAGTCGTTGTATGATTTTTGTTGTAGTGGTATTTGTGGACTAATCTGGGTGATTGCAGAAGCATTCTTACAATGATTTATCGTTTCAAATTCCATGGTATGTGGATTTCAATTTCTACAGTAAATTCATTTGATGATATTTTAATTCCTTAGTTAAGAAATTTTGTTTATTTGATTTTAACTATTAATCTCTTTCATATGAACGAAACTGATTCAACTGTCTTCCTATGAAAATGAAGTGATAACTGTTTTCCTATGAGTAAGTTAGTTGTTAAATAAGTCCCGGGAAAACTAGTTGTTACATGGGTGTTATTGTTATGCATGCTATATTTTATAGTAGTTTATTTACTAGCAGTTGGCACATAAAGAGACAGAGAGTTAAGAAATTGTATGAAATGTTAAATTGGCAATGATATGCTATATAGACGGAGTGGGTTTTTGAGATTGAATAACTTGTTTGAAGTTATTAAAAGTTGAATTGGTACATCTGGACTTGAGGATAACTGGTTCACCCCCTCGCCCGCCCACCCCTCTCAGTTATTCTAAATCATTAAAACAGAAGCTAGATTTAGGGTGCGCTAGTTTCTTTTGTTTATTTTCATGCAATGTTTTGTACACCTTATAAACGAGAGCCATTTTGCACTTAATTTTTCAATATAAAGTTCATGCCTATTTTTTGTTGATATTGATGTTCACTGAGTCATTGTCTTTTGCTAAGTATTATCTGAATTTTTTGTAAGCTTTGTATTATAATCATTGTCTTTTAACTTATGTGCAATCCTTGCATGCTTATTTCATAGTTCTTATGTTTAGGTTATTTCAATCTTTTTATGTTTTACTTCTAGTTTTCAATCTATATGTTTGTTTGAAATAAATCTTTATGGGCAGTACATAGCATTTATTAATACAATATCATCTAGTTCTAAAGTGCTGAATGCTATTGCACCCAAGATTGAGAATCAAAATTATGAGGTATTGTATTATTCAAAATGGGTTTTATTTTATTTTATTGCAATTTATTTAATAAATTGGGGAACTGCACTATTTTTGATCTATAGGATATTGTGGACATGAGGTCCACTCCCATTTAATAAAATAATAATAAAAGCAAGAATTGCATCAACTCTTTAATAGGGGCGCATTCAAAAGATCCTCGACAAGGGATACCCACATAAAATGGGTCATTTTGGTCCAAATCTAAAAAGTTATTGCTGTGACTTATAGTGACAAAGCCTATGCTAAGCTATAGGCAAGTGAAATTGCTTGCCACCACCAAAATTTTCCCTTCTAGCCTCTATATGGCTGAACTGGAATGATCTAGCTAAAACATTTTTCTCTTCTTGGAGGTCATCAAAGTCATTTGATGCTGAGGATTATATTTCGTCCTCTTTACTTTTGTCCATCCTTCATCTTTTGGATGGTAGGTCCCAACTTTTGTTCCTTTCTTTTTTAGTGGACCTAGAGGGCTGCAAAATTCAATAGGGTGGGAGTCTTCTGCAAGATTTGGGAGTTCACCAGAGGCCATGCTCAGGGCAGAGGGCAGACGAAGCCAAATGACAAGCTCTAGATGGAGGAGGGGCACAAACCTTAGTATCCTCAGGAGAGGAAGTTGATTCAAAACTTGAGAGGAGTGTTTTTGTGCCAAGGCCCCACCTTATCCCATCAGTACGGTTTGCTAGAAGATGCCGAATCCTCATAACTTCTAGTTTTTGGCTATGGGAAGTGAAGTGGTTTTTTTTGAAACATCTACCATTTGAAGGCGATATTCTCATAGTCAACAGGTTGCCTCTTGCTCCTATTTCTCACGTTCAACAATATCTCTATAAGTTGGTTGTTAGATAAATCCATCTCAATAGATATTCAAGCACTAGTAGAATTCTGATAATTTCCTTGGAAGTACAATGATTCTTCTTTAAGCCATTCTCATTGGCATGTAGGTAGTTGAGTTCACAAAATTGTAATGGAAGAAATGGCAAGTGCATCCAAAAATATGCTGTAGTTAAGATTTATGTATGTGGATTATAAGTGGGGAACTGAGGTTTCATCCAGAGAAAATTGCCTTGAAAGATACAAGGGTCGTTCTCTAACACTAGTTCCTTGTCCTCTTGAGAGTCAAATTCCAAGCTAAAAAAACCCTTGGTGCAGGGGTAAATCCAAAATTCCCCCTCCACGAATTCTTTCCATTTCTCAAAAACCCATGAGTGTGGATCACATGATTTTGGCCAAATCATTTTGAATAGGCATATGAGGGCACGGTCTTGCAAAAAAACCTCTCGATCCATAGCAAAATTATCCAAGCATACTTTAGGGGTTGTGGATTAGGGGCAAACAGGAAGGGGAGGACATGGCTAAGTGGCATTGCCGGAGTTGTGAGAGACTAGTGCACTAGAGGAACCCTCGTAACCGTCTTCACCAGCCTAGGTGCCCAAACTCAACCCTTCCTTAAAATTCCTGTTGACTGTTTCTTATTTAGAAAGATTTGTCATTGCATTGGCTAGGTCGGGGTTAGTCTGAAATGCTGCAGAATTCACCACAGTTTCTAGGAGCCACAAACAAGAAGCCTTGCCAAAGGAGGCCGTGGGATCTGAACGTGGAATCTCCATTGAAGTAGCCGTGCCATCAAACCTTGACCAAAGCCTTGTATAAATCTGAAATGTGTGAGGAACCCATGCATCTAGGGCATTGGATAGAGCAATTGCATAGATGAGGAAGAGTGCATGGAAGGAGAGCAAGTGGGGGAAGTTAGGGCCATTTGTTCCAACTGTCCTATTCTAACGTCATCTTGCTCTAGAGGGGACTGCAATTTTATTAATCTAGGAATATTCTTAATTTTTTTTTTCTGAATTTCAGTGGTCTGAGAATTAAAAATGCTACACATGGATTCTTACCGTGTGGCATCCCACCCAGCATGTTGTTAGTGTATAACTTGTCCTTTCTTGCTTATTGCTGTCTTTAAGCTTGTAATGCTTGTGTTATTTTGTAATGTCCCCATTTTTAATAGGTCCCTATTGTAAAGGTTCTGCTAAATCCTTATCTCTTAATCAGACTTTTAATCCAGTCTTATATGCTGAGAATGATCTTCTAAGTATTATGAATATTGATGAAATTAGTGCTTATTATAATGCAGATACAATACTGAATATTTAACCTTTTATTGTGATAGAGAATCTCGGATATAAATTGCAGGATATAAAATGCTAGGAGCAGACTGCTGTAACTGTGTGTCCTATAATCTGCATTTACAACCTACTTATATATCCTTTCTAAAGGGTATGTCCCTCCTAACTTGGCACCTATAGGAGAGATATATATATATATATCATTAAATGCCAACATTAGAGATATATTACTATTAAGAGGAAGTACGGTTTGTACTGTCAGACCTGTAGGTTTATCTTGGTTAATATTCTTAACACTCCCTCTTAACCTGATAATCCTACAGAGAGATATTATATCTAGCAACACCAATACAGATGAATAAGCAACAATTAATACTCTATATCTGTCTGTCTCTTTTTAGTATGTGGTATCATAGAACACATGATACAAAGTCATGACAAATCACTACCACAAGTGATATTATACAAGATAAATATGAAGAGTAATCTCTTCATTTATCCAAGTTATGATTTCATAGAAATTGGTATTTCCATATCACAACATGATCCTGAGTTTTAAGATCTACCAGAATACAGGATAAACTCGGAGAATACTAAGATTCTTCCTTTATCCAATTTGTGACCCATGAACATAGCAATGTCAACATCACAATATGATCTTGAAGTCATCTAGATCTTATAGTAGAACTCTACTGTTTAGCACATTATCTAAGAGATTGTCACCTCTCATAATGTTTCATACAAGTGTTCATTATTTTCAGAGATCATCACCTCTTAAAATAATGAATACAAATGGTGGAGCCCATAACAGTCAATAGCCTGACAAAATAAAATTATTTTTATTAATAATCAAGAGAGTACAAATGGATTACAACTCAACCATACCAAGTCTCCTCCTAAAGTGTTCTATCTTCACTCTAGATAGAGGTTTGGTGAGTATGTCTGCTACTTGATTTGCAGTGCAAATGTATTCCAATTTTACAGAATTCCTGTCTACCATATCTCTTACATAATGGCAAGGAATTTCAATATGCTTGGACCTGTCATGGAAAACTGGATTCACTGAGAGCTTGATGAAACTCTGATTATCACAATGAATAATCGTGGGATTCATGGCTTGCCCAAATAATCCCACAAGTAACTTCCTCAACCATACTGCTTCTTGGGAGGCCATCGCTGCTGCAATGTATTCGGCTTCTGTGGAACTCTGCGCTACTGAAGACTGCTTTCTACATATCCAAGATATCATTGCTGATCCCAAACTGAAACAACATCCTGAAGTACTTTTTCTGCCTTTAACACTTCCACCCCAATCTGAATCAGTGAATCCATGTAATTCTAAAGCAACTTTCTCATATTTGAGTCCGAGATTAAGAGTGCCTTATAAGTATCTTATAATGTGTAAGTACATAAGAGACCCAATCATCTGTTTGTAGAGAGTAGAATCTATGGATGGTGATTTTGCAGCTGCTTCCTTAAGTTTATGTGGATTAGTCTCCATTGGAGAAGACATAGGTTTGCAATTCCACATTCCAAATTTCTTTAAAATATCTGATGTATTTTTCAGCAGCACGCTTTATTTTAACTATCCACTTGGAAGAAACAACAGATTTTCCTTTAGGTCTTGGAACAATTTCCCAAACATCATTTTTCATGATAGATTGGTATTCTTCTATCATAGCTTCTTTCCAAGCTATATGTTTAATAGCATCAGAGGGATTGGTTGGCTCTGTTTTGGATAAATCACTTATGTTAGCTGTATAACCAGAGAATCTTTTAGGTCTTTTGCTTTCTCTGACTGTTCTAGAAGGTGCAACAAAGTCTTGAGCTGCTTCAATTGTTTTAATGGCCCAAAGTGGTCTTTTCTTTGAATTTTCTGCAAGGCTCATATTTTGAATTTCATCTTCGATTTCTTTTAAGTTCTCCCTCTGGGACCTAAATTCACTATTTCTTTCAAAACTAGATAAAGGAGAAGGTCCATCAGAACTTATGGCTCTTTTGAATGCAAGATTTTCTTCAAAGATAACATCTCTGCTAAGTTCAATAGTTTTCTGTCCAAGTATGAAAATCCTATATGCTTTAAAAGTTTTACTATACCCTACAAAAATACCTTTCCTCTCAGAGGGCTCTAACTTGGTTCTCTTTTCTTTTGGAACATGGATATATACAGGACATCCAAAAATTCTAAGATGACTTATATTGGGTTTTACTTTAGTAAATACTTCTTCAAGTGTTTTATCTTTAAGATAGGAGTGAGGACTTTTGTTTTGAATATATACAACAATACAATAGGCTTCTGCCCAAAGATAATATTCTAGGTTTTGGTAAAAAATCATAGTCCTAGCAGCTTTTATAATTGTCCTATTCTTTCTTTCTGCTACCCTGTTTTGCTTTGGGTTATAAGGAATAATGTACTCCCTCTTAATCCTTGATTCTTTACAAAACCTTTTAAACAAGTCTGAGGTATATTCTCCTCCGTTATCAGTTCTAAGGGCTTTAATTTTATGTGCTGAAAAATTTTTAGTTAATGCTTTGAATTCTTTAAATCTTTGTAGGATTTCTTCTGATTCCTTGCATTTAAAAAAGTAAATCCATGTTTTTCTAGAGAAGTCATCTATGAACAAGATATAATACCAGAATCCTCCAAGAGAAGGAATAGACATAGGTCCACATAAATCTGAATGAATTGATTCTACTACATTGTTTATTTTCCTAGTACTATCATGAAAGGGACTTCTGGTGCTTTTACCCAGAGCACACCCTTTGCAAATACTAGGGTGGTCTTTATTTAATTTGGGTAATCCAGTAACCATCTTTTCCATATTTGATAAAGTTTTAGAATTTAGATGCCCTAATCTTTTGTGCCATATTTCATTTGAATCTTTGGCTTTGTGGACTAGGGCTTGAATGGATCGACTAGATTCTGTATTCAATTCATACAAATATCCATTTCTTTGACCAATTAACTTTGCTTTCTTGATGGAAGAGTTCTTAGCCCAAGTTAATACTTTTCCATCCATGAATGCAACATTGTGTCCATCTTCAAGTGTTGTAATTGAGATTAGATTTCTTTTAATCCCTGGTATATAGAGTACACCTTTAAGAAGAAGAGTATTTCTTGATTTTAGTTTCAAAGTACAATTTCCAATTCCTTCAACAGAGTGTGTTGAGTTATCACCAATGGTAACTTCATCGTTAACCTTCTCTGATAAAGAATCAAGAGTTTCTTTGTATCCCATTATATGTCTAGAAGATCCACTATCAATTACCCATACTTTATTTGAAATTTCATTTGATAGAGAGGAATACAGAACACGGTTCTCAGGATCATAAGTATCTTCTTCTCTAATGACATTTGTACAATTTGTCTGTTGTTTGGAATTTTCAGGACAATTAGATTTATAGTGTCCAAATTTTTTACATTTGAAATACTTTATTTTAGGTAGATCTTTCTTGGGCTTTCCATTCTTTTGATTTCCCTTTTTCTTCTTGAAATGCTTCTTCTTGCCTTTATAGGAGTTCGTATTAAGAACGTGAAGTTCTTCATCTTCTACTTTTGGTTTCCCTCCTTTCTTTAGTTTTTTGGATTCTTCTTGAAGACAATCATTCTTGAGTCTGTTAAAGTTCGGGAGCTGATCTCTGACACTTATTCCTTGTGCGAATGTCTCCCATGAATCTGGCAATCCATCTATAGCCATAAGTGTTAATCCTGTGTCACTAATGATGGTTCCTATGCTTGATAGTTCATCTCTAATATCGGCAACTCTTAAGAAGTAAGAACTTATTGATTCTCCTTACTTTATCTGAATGCGATTTAGTTGCCTTTTTAGTGCAAGAACCTTGGTTGCATTGTTTACTTCATAGGCATTTTGTAATGCATTCATCATATCAAAGGCAGTTTGATGTTTTGTAAGCATAGGTACAATATCATTTTTAACTCCAAGATGATTTGAATAGCTTTTCTATTTCCTCTGCTCGAGATAGATTTGTGAGGTTCAATTGGGGGTTGTTTGGATGCTGCATCAATGAATTGTTTTACATTGTTCTCTTCAAGAATCATCATGATTCTGAACTTCCAGGCTTCAAAGTGCTCTTTCCCATCAAACCTGTCCTTGGGTTTGATTGTGTAAGCCATGGAAGATAGAAGATTGTTGCTTGATGTGTACAAAGTCTGATTACTGAAATTTAGCAGAGCCTAGGTTCGATAACCTGGCTCTGATACCATGTAAAGTTTCTACTAAATCCTTATCTCTTAATCAGACTTTTAATCCAGTCTTATATGCTGAGAATGATCTTCTAAGTAGTATGAATATTGTTGAAATTAGTGCTTATTATAATGCAGATACAATACTGAATATTTAACCTTTTATTGTGATAGAGAATCTCAGATATAAATTGCAGGATATAAAATGCTTATAGGAGCAGACTGCTGTAACTGCGTGTCCTATAATTTGCATTTACAACCTACTTATATATCCTTTCTAAAGGGTATGTCCCTCAAGGGACATAACCCTTCCTAATTTGGCACCTATAGGAGAGATATATATCATTAAATGCCAACATTAGAGATATATTACTATTAAGAGGAAGTACGGTCTGTACTGTCAGACCTATAGGTTTATCTTGGTTAATATTCTTAACACCTATAGTTGGTTTGGTCAATTCATCATCGTGACCCTCGTGAGTTGACGGTGGAATTGAGGGTTTCAGTTGTGAACTAGCTATTTTTATTAAGTCTATTTTGAGTAGTTGCCATATTTGGTAGGGTAGTTGGTGGCGTTGGCAGTTGGTCATCATCTACATTGGGTGAGCTATTTAATTAATGGGTTCATATTTATTAATTATTTAATGAGGTTACATTATTATAAAGGCACTTTAAGTTATTTAATGTTATAAAGTGGAATTGTGAAGGTGAAGCTTCTTAAGTGAAAAGTGTGAAGAAGCTAAGTGCCAATTTATGTTATAAATATGAGCCCATCTGTGAGAGTAAGGCATCCATTTGTGTATTTGGTTTTATTGTCTCTTGTGAGTGTTTCTGAGTTTGGTACTTTCAATTCCATTGCTGAGGCATAATAGTTTTGATTTGAGGGTTTTAAGATTGAAGTTGTGCTTCAATCCATTGTCGAGGTAAAGTGGTATTGATTTGGTTGCAATTTGAATTAAAGTAGCTTCTCTAATTGTGTCTACTATGAGAGACAATTTGTTTGTGGAGGAAGTGATGATTATAATCTTTGTTTAGGAGCGCCTATCTCTCCTGCTGGTTGGCGTTCATCTTGTTTGCTTTGAAGTGATTTATATCGGGAAAGGTAGTCTCTGTTGTTGGCTGCAAGATTATACTTGTGATTCAGGTGTCTATACTCTTGCAACATAGTGTTTGGAATCCTTGTGGTGATGTTATTGTGGTGTGTAATTGTGGCGCCTGCTAAGATTGAATCTGGATGCCCAACTTCTGTTGTTGAGAAGCATCAGTACTGCACCAAATATCCTAAGGCTGAATATGGGTTTAATTACATACTTTGGGCAATTATAAACTGCATTTTAGGCGCTTGTATTTACTACTGTCTGGTGTCTAAATTGCCAGGAGCTGGATGCCAATTTCATGCACTTTTCTAGGCGGCTATGTCTGTAGCTATTAAACGCTGCTATACATTTGTGATTGGTTTTTCTTGACTGGGATTAGGCTGCATTAGGGGGCCTTGATATATTTTGGCTGGGCGCCTATTGTGAAGTTTTCACACCATCGCCCCAAAACATTGGGGACCCCCTTTTTTTTAATTGCCTTGGCAAATTTTTGGATTGTCCAACAATTTTGATTTTTTTGAAAATTTTGAGTCATGGACAACTTCAAGCTAGAGGGGAAAGGGTTAGATCTATTTTCACCTGCTTTCAACTTGATTTTCCAGAACGACCAATTTCATCTTTAGGCCAGACAAAATTTCAATAAGCAACACTTAGTAGGATAAAATTGTAAATTTTGTACTTAGAACGATTTGTTTGAAAATTTGGATGTAATTGTATAAATTTGGATAATTTTCAAAAAGTAAAATTTTGTTAGATTTGGATTTTTTGGAAAATCTCGAATTTCTTTGGTGAAAAAAAAATTTTCTTTTGTGAAGATGAAATCAAATTGCAAAATCGATTTTTGAGTTTAGAGAAATAATTTTATTTGTGTTAAAAAAATTAAAATTCCTTGGCAAAATCGATTTGAATTGAATTGCAAAAATTGGCATTAAATGGATTAAATTTCTCTTGAAATTTTTTTAAGCCTTTAATGAAATTGGTAATTTAATATTGAAAAATGGCTTTTGGCTAGCCAAAATCTGATTTTAATGATATATTAATTGCTAAATTGTCATTAAATGGAAACATTTAGCATCTCCAAGGCATTATTTACTTTCTTTTTACAATTTTGGTCTAATTGGCAATTTAAAAAAGTAAATTTCATCTTGGAAAAGTTAATATTTGGCCAAGCATTTAATTGGGGGCCAGTTTTGGTCTTCTGATTAATATTTTCTTGCTCCCAGGGTCCTAGTCAACCAGCTCAAGAGGGCATGCAAATGGGGTATAAGAGGGGGTTTCCTCCCCCTTGTCTCCTCATTCTTCCATCCTCCTCTTCATGGTGTTTGGCAATTTTGACTTGGAGCAGATTTCTTCTTCCTTGGACGATTTTTGCAAGAGTAGATCCGCACTCTTCTTGCTTGCCGAATTTTGTGGGAGCCGAAATTTGTGGAAGACAAAATTCTGATTTTCAAGAGGGGCTGCGATTTTCTCCTAGAGATTGGATGATTTTGTTTGGAGGAGATTATTGTGATCAAAGTTCTGATTTTTTGGGGCAAATGGTGGACAATTCCAAAGGATTGAAATTTTGATTTGCAAGGGATTTGAAATTCTCAAAGTCTGATCCTAAATTCCAAAAGAAAGATCCGACTATTGGTAGAGGTGACTTCTAATCATTTAGAGTTGAAAGGGGTCCTTAAGCTGACTTCCTTCTTTCATTCTTGTCTAGATATTGTCTCCCTTGGTTCTTCTTGCATTCATTGCCCACCACTTTACCATCCCGTAATAGGGCGACGAGATGGAGGATGGTAGTGCAAGCAAGAATCCTAAGGGAACAAACACTAAGAAAGACAAAGAGGATATGATGCCCAAAACAACTTTCTTCTCGAAAATGAGGCGAATAACTGATACCAATGTCGGTACAGTAAATATGATACAGGTAAAGACCAAACTAAAGGAAGGACAATCCCCCTATTGGTAAAGGTAATTTCAAATCATTTAGAGTTGAAAGGGGTCCTTAAGCGGATTTCTCTCTTTCGTTCTTGTCTAGACATTGTCTCCCTTGGTTCTTCTCGCATTCATCATCCACCACTTCACCATCCCATCATGGGTTGACAAGATGGTAGATGTTAGTGCAAACAAGAACCCTAAGGGAACAAACACTAAGAAAGACAAAGAGAATATGATGCTCAAAACAACTTTCTTCTTGAAAATGAGGCGAATAACCGATACCAATGTCAGTACAGTAAACATGATACAGGTAAAGGATAGACTAAAGGAAGGACAATTCCCTTTGGCAAAGAAGATACAGAAGGCGGTTGCACATCACAACCCAGGCGTCGACACTTCCATTTCAACCATGATGAGCGACGTTGGGGTGGCACTTGATTTTGAAGACATCAGAGAAGAGGATATCAATGAGACAAGACTTGGATTAAGATTGGATGAGTTAGGAAAGGTTGCTATCAAGAAGAAACATTTGAACACCCTTTCCTCCCTCAATGCTTTTATCGGATTTGCAAAAGAATATGAGAAGGACCATGAGAAGACACTACAAACAACAAGCAGCATGATGAAATTGGTTGAGCTCAAGATAAATCATACACCTTGTCCTCCCATGGAGGAAGTCAACAAAAGGCTAGCTAGGTTCATTGCCTTAGCTAAAAGAACGAAAGAAAAAGGGAGATTTATAGTAGAAGATCATTTGATGTAAGCCCCAAGTGGCAATTTCTCTTTCTTCTAGGATAGGACAAGTGTTTATTTCTGATTGGCCACCATTTTGGTGCCTTCTCATTGGTTGCCACTTTTTCACTTTTTTCATTGGTCCATTGACGAGGAGGCGTCTTTTCATTGGCCGATGGGGTGGCAACCCTAATTAGGGTTTCTAAGATTCAATCTGGATCGTCAATTTTGCTTTTGATCTCTACCGTCGGTTGTAATTTCAGCCTCTATATAAGGCCATTTTGCTCTCATTTGTGAGGGAGTTATGTTGGAGAATTGTTGCCAAAATACTATGAAAATTGTTCTCTATTCATTGTTGTGGCTTGAATGGTGGATATACATGATCATTTTGGTGTATTGCATGGTTCTTCTCATCTCTCAAATTAAAGTAGGATTTCATTTCATGTTGTTAGAGTAGAAGTAGATGGCTAATTGTATGGTGATGTTAGTGAATGTTTGATAGGGATCGACAACTAGGCCACTAGCATCTTAGCCATTGGTTAGGGAGCCTTGTGTGGTAAACTAGTTCTCTTTTCCTTTGAATCACTGCATCTATCGAGGTGGAACCGCTGGTAAGCTTTCATTAGATTCGATCCCCGTCCATTTGCTAATCTTTCCATTCATAGGAGTAGGAGTAGAATAGCGAGTAGTTGAGTAGTCGAATTTCATTATGAGAAAGTTAGGAAGATAGAAGTCATTAGAACCATTATTGCCTCCTCCTTGCACAATCAACATTATCTGGCGCTACATCCTCCACCATCACTGTCACCATCAACATCATCTGACACTGATACAAAATCATCACCATCTCACCAAAACCCAAGTCATCCTTGAATGAACAGCGTAAGGCTGCCTACGTGATTACTAGCAAATCACATTGATAAAATTGAGCGAGTATCCACAAGTGTAAGGAACATTGGAGTTATTCTCATATCCCATGAGCAATAACTTTTCAAGAGAGGAATTGTATGTTTGATACTCTGTATCGGATATTCAATTACTAATATGTTATGTAAGTGATACAAAACTCGCATCAATAGTGCCTAGATATAACACCATTGTGTGGGCATTGATATTACTTTTGTTACAGCACTTACATTGGGAGAATTGTCGAAGGCAGCATATGGACAAAACCTTTATCTGCTACAGTGATTTGGGAATTGCTTGGTAAAAATCAGGTTTCTTTCTAGAATTAATTGTAATTCCTCTTATCATTGCACCATTGATTTGATAATAAAATGTTTTGCAAACTTTCAAAAATTATTAGTTGGTGTGAGTTGTACGTTACATTTGCAAAATTTCCATTTCATGATCATTTAAAAAACCCAAAAACCTTGACGTATTTATCTGCAGAACTAGTAGAGTCAGTGTGAGTTCTTTACATATTTAGGGGTTAATCACGCTTTGTAGTTTAGGTTATCTATATTTTGACACCGAATAACTTAGGTACTAAATCAGCAATTTTTCGTTATTTAACTTAGGGACTCCTTAGTTGTGATCAATGCTTGCAAAACCAGGAAATGTTACATTGGCCTTTCAAATATGTTCTCCAACAGGTTAGGGAAATTCTCGATTCACTTAAAGAATTCCATTTGTCTCACACATTTAGGTAAGGGACACCATCTAGCTAATATTGGCTGTGACAATCATGAATTGATTTTATGGAAGGTGATTTTAATATTGAATTGTTTCCTATCCTAGAAAACATGGCAGATTGGGAAAGGCACAATTATCATCAAAAGTAATACAATCATTAAACAATATGTCATCATATGTAAGAATTTCAAAGAGGTCAGGATGACGGCAAGGCAGATTTTCCATCCTCGCAATCTTTGCAACCGCATGTGTGAGATATCAAGGATTAGCAATTGTTTCATTTTATTTCAAAAATATCAAAGTCGCATGGATACAGATACAGATACAAATACAGATATAGTATTGGGTACAAATGTGGCCATTTTTTAAGACAGCCAATATGGATATGGCAGGACACAACATTAATAAATAACACATACACATATTTAACACAGTTTTAAGTTATTAGAGGAGATTTTCATTACTTCAAAAACAATATTGACACATAAATATTTATAAGTTAATTTGACACTTCACAATGTGTAAACATGGTAGAGTTGCATTAGAAGATAACCCCAAAAATGGGTTGCTGAAATAGAAAAAACATTTTATTTGTCTTTCTCATTTGGTTCAAGTTTTGTTTAAACCATATTTTTTAAAATTGCCTTAATAAAGTTTTTTTGAAATCAAATTTGGGAAGATTTACGTCAAACCTTTAAAAAAAGAAAATCCCGTAGTATTTGGCATGGTTGGAAAATCAAGTTTTTTAAGGCAGACATGGGTACAATATTTTGATGTGTATCTGGGCAGTATCGGATACATTTCCAAATTGGATATGGGGATATGAACGCGCAAGGAGGGACAGTGGAGTTTCCGGTAACTCTGAAAAAAATACATGCACAAGGCTCCTCTTGGCGATGACTAGGCATGTGTAAGATGAAGATTCTAAAGCTAACCCTGGTTACCATTTATTGCAGGTTTTAATGTCAATCCATGTTAGAGTTAATTGCTCAAAAGGTTGTAAAGAATGTGCTCCTTCCAGGAAACAAGTTATTGATTGCTGTTCAGAAGTATGATCTTTGGAAGGGTCAGGCACATGTCGGGGGCTTGTTCTCTCGTCGTTTTCTTCTCAACGGACATGCATTCTCGTTGGTATGTGATAACATAAAACATGCACTGGAATTGCGGAGCTTCCTATATAAAACATGACCTAGAAAGACATGGCAGGACAATTGGGCAAGAACTATTACAGAAAATTCATCAAAAGGTGAATGCCCTTTTAATCTTGGTGGATCACAAAGGTGTTGAAGACCAACCATCTGTTGCAGAAGCTCATTCTCAGCCATTATTCTCAGACCTCAATATATCAGCAGGACATGTGGGCAATGGAGTAGAATCACCTGATAATGCAAGCACCTCTCGCAGGCCAAACATTCAGGAATTTGGGGACTTCCAACCAGAAGAACATCAGGGAGAAAATAAAGTGCAACCAGTAGCAATGGAGGAGTAAACAGCCTGTCAGTATAGTTATTACTCAAAGGTTGGAGATTGCAGATACATAGTCTGGAAAGCTATATTTTGTTTTTTCTGCTCAAGGTTTAATCTGGACATGGTCATATCTGGCTTACAAGAGCCCCTATTGTAAATGAATTTTCAAATTAATTCTATAATATAAATATATCAGGCTTTAAAAATAAATTAAATAAATTAAATATAAAATAATACAAAATTCATTTAGTTTGGGGTAAACTTAGGAAGGGAAGCTACATTAATGTCTTAACTGTCATTTGAAAAATAAAAAACAAACAATAATTTTTATTGCGTCATATGATGATTTCTACTAGTAATTTGAGGAAACTACAAGTTAGTGTTGGGATAACTTAGAACTATTCCATTCCTCATCTGATTAAACCGGTGCTTCCACTAATTAGTAATATCTACTGTGATTACTTCTGAATATGACTATTTCATCTATTGGTCCTGATCACAGAAAAAGCTTTCTTCCATGTGAAGATGTACTTGTGCCATTTAGAGATGTTCAAATGCTCAAGCAAGTGATCAATGCTATTGATTGTAGTTTATACTGTGGTAGATCTTGCACTATATGTTTAGGTTGTTCTTCCCATTTAGTTTGCTAATGTTATATATTTTGCTGTGATTTTCCATTTTAGACTATTGCTGGTTTATCACCGCTGGGATTTCCAGTTTCTGGCTTTGTTTAAGTATCCTGTCTTTGAGGGATTTTTCTCTGATCAGTAAGTTTGTTATTCCATGTTAAGAAACTGGAAATAGGAAGGATTGGTTTTTTTATATTGTCTATCTAATGCAAGCTTATTGAGAGGGCAGTACATTGAATTCTAGATTGTCATGCACTTTTGTATGTACTGTAAGACAATAAAAAACCAGGTTTTTTAATGGTATTTACATAGAAAGACATAGCAATGTCATCATCAAAAAATATAATGTTAAAATATTATTATTTGTGGTATTTTTCAACAAAGAACTGTGTCTTTGTGTGTGTCTATGCCTAAAATTAAACACGTATGTATAGTTATACATGTAGACATGTCTATAAGTAGGAAAATTTCCATATTACTACTCATTTTTTAAAACTAAAAGCTGCATGTCTATACAAACATCTGTCTATGCATGCAATGCATCCATAACCATTGTGTGGAAGTCAATTCATGGCTCATATCTATCTCATCATAGTCTTCTTTCTGATTGCATAAAATATAATTTAGTTTGAGAAACAAGTGGTAGTAGATATGATATTTGTTGTAACTCTGTACGTTCAGGATCTTCAGAAGGGGCTTGACCTTGGATTGGTATCTCCAGAGGTATTGCAGAGCTTTTTGGATCTGGATAAGCAGCCTTTCATTGCTGAATTGACACATCATTTTCAGGTATATATAGGTACCCTCACCAGCATGCTCCTCACAACAGCTATTTTTTAAATGTTTATAGTAACGCACCCTGCAGCTATCTTTGGATTTCTCTTGTTTTTCTTCAGGCTCAACTAACTGCATATATGGATAAGTACTTCATCTTTCTCAGTATGATTATCCTGTTAATATTTCTAAAGATTAGTAGAGGTAATCAAAACACATAAAGGCTTCAATTTGGATAAAATGCTAATTTTGTTCATGTTCATGTGACAACTTAAAGAATTTATTATCTCAGTATTATCAGTTTTCCACAATCCATTCAATTTTACAAACAGTAGCTTCTGGATTAGATTGTGTGTATATTTTTTTATCATCAACGTTTCGGATCACACTCAGTGATCCATCATCAGGATGCATGGAAGTAAGAGATGCATAACTAAAATTTATTATCTGTTTAAAACTTTAAAGAGTAATCTGACTTATTTGATAATGCTTTTTTATACATGGCGTTAAAATTTCATCAGAATCTGCAATGCAACTGTTCCAATATGTAGTATTATGTCCATTCACAGGTACTAATATTTTCTAAATGCAGGGATTTAGGGAGAGATGGTTAGCAGATCCAAGGTTCTTGCAAAGGCTAGCTTTAGAGGAGACTATATGTATAACAGCAACATTGATAGCTCAATATGAAAAGCGTAAAGGGCGATTTATTGAAGAGCTTGACTACGTGATAAGTGATTCTTTGCGGTCAGCAGTTGTTTCTTTCTTTGCTGTTTGGCTTCCTGCTCCTACTTTGTCATTTCTTTCATATGAAGAAAAGATGGGTACATCTGGAATAATGGATGGCTTGAAAGGGCTACTAGGGTCACTCCCAGATAATGCCTTCCAGAGAAATGGTCTAGGAAAAAGCTGGGACTTAAGAGCAAGAATAACTGCTGTGGTTATGGGAGGGATGAAACTCTTTTGTGTGGGTTTTGTTTCTAGTATTGCTACAGTGAGTCTAACAAATGCACTCTTCATCATTAGACAACAATGGAGGACAGGTGTTAGAAGACATGATATCAAAACAAAATCTCCTGTGTTGAAGACAGCCCTTGTTTATGGGTCATTCCTTGGAACATCTGCAAATTTGCGATATCAGGTATAAGTAGTGGAAGATAAAGAGAATCTATTGGTTTTGCAAACTTTTAGAAACCAGAAAGTTTATCTCATATGTATATACTTATAGCCAGCATAAGAATAAAATAACTTTATTGGAGATGTTGGAAAATAAAGGCTTCAAGTAATAGTAAAAGTTCTTGTTGTTTGATTTAAAGCATATATCTTGTTGATTGCTTGGTAAGGATGCTGATTTATGCTAATGAACGATAATACAAAATTATCTCACTGCAGTTTGTTGCTGGAATAGTAGAGCATTGGGGTGCAGATTATGCGCTTGCTTCCCAACCATTTCTTGGAAACATAGTATCTTTTCTAGCTCGTGTAATTAACTCATATTTTGGAACTCGGGTATGTATGCTTTTCAAACTCTAGTGATATCTGTTTTTAATTATAAATATGTTAAAGTTGTTACAGTATTTTCTCATACAGTTGTATTATCTTTTGTTAATAAGCCAAGTTTGTAAAACTCTGGCAAATCAGTATCATACCTTGTAGGTAAAGCTGTTCAAAAACTGCCTTAGTGAAGATATGATACCTGATAGGGTCAAGATTTTCAATGAACATTTGACAACTTCAGGCGATCTATCTAAAATATTTGAATTATTGATTATTAATCCAGAGTAGAAATGCTTATTAGTCCTCTTATTTCTGTACATCATGTTAGAGTAAATATTTTCTGTGCCATTGTAGTATGGATCTGAATTGAAGGGAACTAATAGAATCATAGACACTAACATAACATGGGTATACCTTGGAAAGTATGTTTGGTAGTTGGTGATATATTGTAACAACTGGGTTTATCGGGTCTAAATTACCATTCAACATACTCAACGAATACAGTTATGCTAGTTTTATAGGAAGACAGTTACATCATTCATGTTCATGTGAAGAAGATTACCATTAAAGTCAGTTGAATAAAATTTCTTAACTAAATACTTGAAATACTTTTTAATGAAATTACTTCAGAAATTGAAATCACATACCTCGGAAAAACTGAAAACTGAAATTCATCTAAGTATGCTTCTGCAACCACCCGGGTTAGTCCACAAATATACTATAACAATTTCTCAAATCGACTGCTAACTCAAAAATCATTTGATGAATACCACTAAATACCAATATAACTTAAATTAGGGCATCACATATCATCTTACCAATTAGGGCATCAATTACCATCGGTTTATTTAGGACTTCTGGTACTGCTTTACCACTTAGGGCTTCCACAACCACGGGTTCAATTTAGGGCTTCCGCAACAACGGATTTTATCTAGGGTTTCTGCGATGACGGAACTCAATTTAGGGCTTCCGCAACCACGGATTCAACTAGGGTTTTCAATACCACGGATTTAGTTAGGGCTTCCAATACCACCATATCAATTAAAGTTCCAACTGTCACACAATCAATTAGGGCCTCGGATTTCTTTTCCTTCGATTGCTTATTTGTGACAATTTCTCAAGATTAGATTAATACTTATATTCAATATTCATTTATGTGAAAGTAAAATGATGATAACAATGAAATACTTCAATTAAATCTTACCTTCTCATAAACAAAAAATGATAATACCTGTTTCTGATAAACAATTGAATGCATGGCTTATCTCTCTCTGACGCATATCCAACATCTTGAGAGAGGTGAAACATTGTCAGGGGCTTTACCACCCAGCCTTGGACCAAATATTTTCCTCACATGATCTCAATCGAGAAAGGCCCTCCCTACCCGGAATTGACAGGGAACATCTTACCATCCACTAAACTTCAAGAGATAAACACGCCATATGACTTGGCAACAGATGATCATCATAACAGGAATATGCATGAGCTATTAATTAATTCTTATTAAATGATAAATATTGAAATGTCATAACTGATTACGGATTCAAATATTACAGATTCCTCTTTATCACCTCGTCACCCTATATTAGCATTTACACCAGGTGAATTCCTTGGTGTACCGTCTTCTAGTTATTTGTACTATAACAAGATGTATTTGTTTACCAACGGAGTTATTAACATTTTGGCCATTGACTTTATATGATTCTGAAAGAAACCACATATTTGGATGTTTATATGAATAAAAGAAAATGCTAGTCTTATGTATAAATTTGAGTAACAAAATTACCAAAGATATTGACTATTTTTACAAGATATTCAACTGGCTTGTGTATTAGTTATTGTAGTCTTGAAGAACAGTTCGGTGGTCAATTCCACATGCTATTATTAATGGTTTACGGTTAAATTTTGCATTCATCTCTTTAATAAAATAAAATAAAATAAGAAATATACGGATTGTTTTTAAGAGATTACATGACTCTGTCACCAAAAATTGCAGAGAGTCCTGTGCTTAGAAGAAAATCGCCTAGCTTGCTGTGTGACCTGCAGATGTTAATACTAAATTGATTTTAAGGCACAACAAAATCAACTCAAGGTTGATTAGTTATATAATTATATATATATGCAAATTTATTTTTCAAAACACATTTGGTCCAATCTAGAATAATTACTTCCTTGTCATTGCTCAAAAACGTTTCAGAGTATTACTCACATAATCAGATATATATATATATATATATAGAAGGAGAAATCGATAGACTTAATGTATAGTTTGGCATCATAATTCACACGTTATCACTAGGAGAAAACATGATCAAATTTAAGAGCAATCAAAGTTATAAATTTCTATGCAACAGTAATACCAAAAGACTTATGACTGATGCAAACATGTGAACAGAAATAAATATACAGAAGACCCTGCAATATACGAGTTTGCAATCTTCATGAATCAAACAGACTTAGCATAAAAAGGATATCGTGATTCAGTAATACTCTGGCGTGACACCTTTGTGAGATAATCCAGAATGTTCTGAGTGGGTAAAAAGGAGTCCTCTTCCTGTTCTGATTTTCCACGGGTGACACTCCATCTGCTCCTAATCTCTCACGACAGGAAGCAAAAACTCCATTCCTGGCTTAGGGTCAGAATACAAAATGAATAGAGACTGGGTGCTATCAACACCATAGCAGGGCAGGGATGTATTCGGAAGGAAAAGTAAAACAAAGGAAATATATAATCGAGCATGGGTGCCGGATACAACAAAGCTAACATATATTATCTTTTACCAAGGATAAAAGTTACTAAAAAGAATCTATAGAATATTTCTAGCAAGGAAATCGATGAAAGTTCATGCTTGAGAGAAAGCCGATTACTTTCCCCCTCCTTTTTTGCCAAGCTACATTGATGGCTTTATATAAAAGTTATGGCCAGACCTTCTGGCTTCCTTCGGTTACAAGATCATATTCCACGGCTTCCATAAGAGACGAACAATGACTTTCCGGCTCCCATTAATTTATAAAGAAAGCCCTTCGAATACCCAAGATGACTATAAGAATATGTCACAAAAACTCAAATTGCCAAATGTAAAATCAATCAATAATGTCAAGTGTTATCATTTAAAACAAAAAAATGTTAAATTGGAAGAATAGAGTTGGAAAGTTATACTTCGAGAATTATAATAATTCTATTATAATTCTAACGTTATTAAAATCTTATAAGTACAAGCAACAATTATTTTATTAATTATTAAATTATAATGTATCAAAAATCATTTTATTTATTAAATGCACATATAAATTATTATTAAAATAATATGACAAAAAAAATAAAAATCCTTTAAGGTGCGTTTTATATTTAAATTTAATTTATTAATTAAATTATTAAATAACTCATGCAAGTCCCGCAGATGTATTCTGGCTGGGTCTTTTACCCGTCTGTCTAGTGATGGTGATGCCCTGTCTAATTCTTTTCTGACAATGCTTCCACCCCTTCGACAAGCTCCCTGCAAGGAATTCCTCTATAATTAAATTATAAATTATAAATAATCACATCAGTTAAAATTCTATGAATTTGCGATTAACGAATAATTGGCATGTCATCTACACTTGAAATCCTAACGACTAACTATCTTACCATTTCGCCAGATTATATATCAAATTAAACTGCCAACTGGCTTCATGTGAACTTCAACATCTATATTTCAAGCTAGGTCAAAAATTGGGATGTAACATATATGGTTTTTCTTTATCAACTAAGCATGACAGTTTAATATTTTGCTGATTGTCTGTCACATGCTGCTCCTGAGCTGGCAGAAAAATCACAACTCTGCCAATCTTTTTCAGGGTACAACTGGTTAATTGGATTCTCTACGAAAATGTAGGACACAAACTGGACAGCTGATTGAAGGGGATTATAATCCAAACTGATGCGCATTTTTCCACATGTTCCATTAGCTGTTCTGAAAGAGAAATTTGTGAGCCATGTTACAAAAAACCAGCAACTTTGTATAGAACATATATCCACTTTTGGATTTCTCTATTCTTCTTTGGCTATATAAATAAGTAGGCTTTCTGGAAAACTGCAAATGAGACTTTATTTGGAAAATATGTTTTATCAGATGTAGGGAGATTTTTCTTTATTTTCCAATTATTATGCAAGTATAAAACTCTCATTCATTTTTATGTCTATTGGGAGACTTTCCAAATGTTTATTACACTTTCATGACCTCAGTTCATGGTAGTATAAGGAAGCGGTCATTTATTTGCTGGTAATACCCCTAGTTACCAGATTCGTGCCCGGGAGGTCAGATTTGGGTCCAGGTCCGATCCGGATCCGGATTCATGCCTGGATCCATTGGATCTGGGCAGGGTCCTTGTTTTGGACTGTGGATCCATCTGGATCTGTGGATTGCGTATCCGGATGAATCCACAGGGCAAATCCAGACACTGCACGAATCTTGAATGAATTTGTCACGAATCCACGTGGACCCTCACGAATCCCCAAGGGTCCACAGGCCAAAGTTGGAATATATATATATATATATATATACGCACAAATATACATACATACATGTATACACACACACACAAATCCTCACGAACCATAATGGGAAAAACAAAAAATCACGAATCGATGATTTGGATTCTCGAACCCGAATCCGACCCCGAACCTGAATTGGCAACTAAGGTAATACCCCTTGGTGATTGAATTGGATATTCCAAAAGGAACTGTTGTCACTTAGGTTTGCACCCTTGTCCAAGGCCTATGCGCGAGGACAACCTAGTGAAACATGGAAACAACCTCCAAGCTGTGGGACTTGAACTACGAGGTTGAGTCTCCGGAGAAGGCCGACTTCCTCTTACTGTCAGGGCGCACCTATCTATTCTCAGAAGGGAAAGGGAGAAAGAGAGCGTTAAAGCAAATCTACCTAGTCTAATCTAAGGCGGTGATGCACCAAAACAGAGTGTTCAGACTCATTCCTGCCCATATATACACTCCAAAACCAGGGTAACATACAAAAGTCATACACATCCAGACTTATATCGATCAATAATCACATACAGATCAGAGGACCAACTGAAAGACACTAGGAAAAGGGGATTTCACTTGTAAATTATCCAATAGGCCAAAGATAGATACAGTATGCAGATCACTGATCTCAACAATACACCAATGGGAGGCAAAATGATGCTCATGCACACTGATGGCTGAAAGAGATGATACAGGGTATTACATGGCTCAGAGGCAAAGGGATTTTACACTGCAAGTCTGGAAGCAGTAGCAGAGAAAATCAGGAAGAGTCCCCCAAGAATAGATCACAAAATTGCCTTTATAGCTCAGGCATAACTGAAGATTTCTGCATTACATTCACTTCTCACCTACTGGCATTAACTCCATACTGAAAATCCAATCGGAGACCTGATTGAATCCTGACTTGCATACCAAGAAATCTCATATCCTTTGAGAAGGAGCCCGGAGGAGACAGAACGACGCCACAACATTCCCTGACAGGGTAGATGAGCTGATTGAATGGGTGGAGTGTCCTTATATCTTGCATTTATTCCTAGCAGGTCAGAAATGATCGCGAAGATCAGATCGCAAGATAACGTCGATCATCTCTGCTTCTTGGTTCATGAATCGACCTAGCCTATCAGTCGACTAGGCTTCTTATATGTCGACTAGGCCACGCGGGCCAATCGTATCTCTTTGTTTTGCCACCTGGAGAGTCCTTCCGCGATTGACCACCTTCATCGAACTGACCGTGCCACCTTTAAATATTGTCACGACTGCGACGGTTACAATAACAGCTAACCGCCAGCCGTTAGCTAACCGGACCCGTGAGGACGCGTGTCCTCCGAGCGCTAACTCGCCATTGTAAAATCCGCGCAGTTCCTCTATGGCGAGATAGCGCCGACCCTAGATTTCTGCAGATCTGATGGTGGAGAACCCACCCCTTAATGCGCTGGTCGTATCAAGAAAGTTGGCCCCTCGACATATCTGTGTTCTGACTCGGCACACGTGGTTGTTTCTGATTCGCCGTGGACCCTCCTTCCTGCGACTGGGCCCATCCGAATCGGCGCCACAACAGTGATGCATCCGGCGAGACCTGACCCCACCGACACGCGTCAATTGGGCGCGATGTCGCCATGGTAAAAATCTTGCAGCTTTGCCATAATGCGATGGCGCCTGCCGTCGATCGGCCCTGATCTGACGGTCACAGATCTGACTTCTTGCGACCTTCCGTTTCTATTAATTCATTGGGCCCGCGGATACGTGGCATCTGTCTGTTGGTTTGTCGGTCATCCAACCCTAACTGCTTCTGGCGGCATGAAATGCAACCCCGCTAGGACACGCGGCGCACGGGCGCTATGTCGCTGATGCTAAAGTCCGAGCAGTTCCCGATGGCGAGACAGCGCCAGTCGTAGATCTGTCTCCATCCGACGATCATGAAGACTCGTCGTGCTCTGTGCTGTCTTTACCCTGGGCCCATCGTATCTGGTGACACCTCAGCATCCGCACCACACCTGAATGACACGTGGTAAATGGGCGCTATGTCGCCATGATAAAAAACTCGCAGCTTCACCATGGCGAGATGGCGCCTGCCGCCGATCTCTTCTAATCTGACAGTCATAGAACTTGACCTCCCGTAACCCTCCATTTCTATTGATTCACCGGGCTCGCTAATACGTGGCGTCCTCCTGTTGGTCCATCGGTCGTTCAATCCTCGGCTGCATGAAATTGGTCCCACCAGGACACGCGGCGCACGGGCGCTATGTCGCCATGATAAGAAACTTGCAGCTTTGCCATAACGCGATGGCGCCTGCCGTCGATCGGCCCTGATCTGTCGGGGAAGATCTTAAAGCCGGCTGTGCTAGCTGTGCTGTCAGAAATTCTGGCCTGGTTACACGTGGTGGTACCTTACTGGCCCAGCGAAACACCACCAGGCAACTTGCGACTTGGCCTCACAGGGGTGACCACGTGTCGACCAGGCGCCATGTCGCTATGGGAAAATCGAGGTTAAATTCACATAGCGCCATAGCGCCCAACCGATGACATGTCCCTATCCGTGCGTGGTCCCTTTTGATTCGCTGCCGTGGCACCGAGCTTTGCCAACTGGGCAGATGAGGTACATAATGGGGCCCAATGATTTGCCTGAAGTTCTCGCTGTTTATCTTCTCCGGCCCGCCAACCTTTATCCGACTACCGCAACATTTTTTCGGCAATGTGACCTGTCCGCCGTGAATATTTCCGCCGGGCGCTATGTCGCTATGGAGATTCTCCGGTTAAAATGCGATAGCGACATAGCGAAATTCTGGACCCCATCCCGCGACGTGTCGCCAGGGCGCAATGTCGTTGATATAATCCTCGCGCAATTCCGCCATAGAGAGAGCGCCCTTCGCTGATCTCAGTTGATCTGATGGCCAGAAACTCGCGGGTCGTAAGAATATATTATAAGGTTTAAAACATTGGTAATTCTAATATCTCCACGGGTATTTGAATATGGGCATATCGAAGGCGGGAAGGGCAATATAAAATGCGAATTTTGGCGGGAAGTGGAAATACAACATTTCTGGTGACTCACAGGGGGCATGAGCCCGCTCAATGCATAAGACTAGTGCCTGCAAAAAATCCATTGGGCTATGGAGTCAAGAAATGGGTCTGAAAGGTACGAATCCTGAGAACTGCAAGAAACCCTAACCCTTAAAGAGGAAATCAAAACATTAAAAACCTTTAAGGTTCTAGCTCTACTTCAATGATTGGATACAAAAGAAAAAAAACAGAACCTCCTCAGCAGCCTGAGACATGTCAAAACTTTGGAAAACGGCGACTCAAGAAGAGAGCCATGTGCACGTGCACTTATTGCAAAACAGAAACAAACAGGAAGCAACTAGATTAACTATGTACATGGACTCATAACCCTTCAGAAACAGGGCTTCAAATAGATCCCATTGATTGGAATGGGCAGAGTTTCACCGTTAGGTCTGCTCAGTTGGAATGCATTTGCCTGTTTGCAACTGGAAATCAGATAAGGGCCGCTCCATAGTGCATCAAATTTGGAATGTCTTCCTGGTTTTGCTCTGTCTGAGTCCCATTTGAGGACTAGATCCCCCTCTCTGAAGATTCTGGTCCTTGTCTTCTTATCAAAATTCTTCTTCATCTGCTGTTGATGATTCTCTAGAGCTTTCATGGCTTTGTTTCTCTTTTCTTCCAACTCAATTAGTTCTGCCATTCTTACTGACATGGCATCATCTTCAACTAGTTCCAGCTGATGAGCTAACTCCAAGGATGGGAACTCCAATGAGATTGGGAGTCTAGCTTCCCTACCATATACTAGCACAAAAGGTGAATTCCCGATAGATCTCTTGGATGTTATCCTATCAGCGCACAGAGCAGTCCTTAATTTCTTGTGCCAGGCCCTCTGATTGTCTTCTATTGTCCTCTTCATAATTCTGATCAGATTCTTGTTGGAAGATTCAGCCAAACCATTACCTTGAGGATAGTAGTTCGATGATGTGCTCAGGTAGATGTTGTGATTCATGGCCCATGCACAAATCTGGGTTCCAACAAAAGACTTGGCATTATCTGAGATGATAGTAGAAGGAGCACCAAATCTAGATACAACTCCATCAAGGAATTCAACAACTGATGGCTCTGTGGCATCCTTCAAGGCAACTGCCTCTGTCCACCTAGTGAAATAATCAGTAGCAGCCAAGATCCATTTATGACCTGCACTAGATGGAGGATTAATGGGGCCTATAAAATCCAACCCCCACTGGGTGAAGGGCTGATCCACCTGAATAGGATGAAGAGGAAGAGCTGCAAGTCTCTGTTTGCCTGAGAAAAAAGCACATTTCTCACATTTCCTCACATACTTGTAACAATCATGGAACAGAGATGGCCAATAATATCCAGCCCTCATGATCTTCATGGCGGTTGTTCTTGCAGAGAAGTGGCCACCATCAGGGCCATCATGAAGTTCTTTAATCATCCTCTCAACCTGATCCTCTTCAATACATCTCAACAGGGTCCGATTAAAATCCTTTCTGAATAGGATGCCATCAATTACAACATAAGGGATGGACTGCAGTCTATATTGTCTTCTTTTAGCTCTGTCCAATCCCTGAGGGTATCCATTCCCTGATAAAAAATTCTTCATGTCATTTATCCAGCTCCTTGGACCATCAGCATTTCTTTCCTCCTGCTGCTCTGCTATTACCATGGCAACTTCTTCATCTGAATTCTGATCTGATAACATTTCTTTACATAATCCTCTTCCCCTTACCAATTTAGTAATCTGAATATCAACATCATATTCCATTACCCTAGTGATCCATCCAGCCCTCTTTTCACTGATGTCCTTGCTCAAAAGGAAATCCTTTACACTAGCATGGGGCACCAACAAATGGATCCTATTATGGGATAAGAGGTGTCTGAACTTCTTCAAGGCTCTAATGACTGCAAGGGCTTGCTTCTCAACAAAGCTATACTTATCCTCGTATTCCTTGAGCCCTTCACTAAAGAAGGCTATGGGCTGCTCCTCATTCTTGTCATTTGTTTGAGTCAGGACAGCAGAAATACTTGACTCACCACCTAAAGTGTAGAGGATGAAATCTTTCTCAAAATTTGGGTTCATGAGGGTAGGGGCCGATGCTGTGGCTGCCTTGATCTTTTCAAAACTCTCCTTCCCCTCCTTGGTCCACGAGAAGACCATATCTTTCTTGAGCATGGCTGTAAGGGGTTTCACCATGGTAGCAAGATTAGGAATAAACCTTCTTACAAAATTTATCCTACCAAGGAAACTTTGCAGCCCTTTCTTGTGTTTAGGGAGAGGAAGGGCAAGTATTGCTTTTGTTATTTCTGGATCAATGGTTAATCCATCTTTAGATACAATGTGTCCCAATAGTTTCCCTTGGTTTGTAGCAAAAACACATTTGGCTGGGTTGAGAGAAACCCCAAACTCTCTACATCTTAGAAATACCTGTCTCAAATGATTAAGATGATCTTCCACATTCTTGGAATACACAGTTATATCATCAAGGTATACTAAGACAAACTTGTCAATTAATCTTTTGAAAGCTACCTCCATTGCCTTTTGGAATGTGGCACCTGCATTTGTTAATCCAAATGGCATTTTGCAATAAGCATAGGTGCCCCATTTAGTAGTAAATGCTGTCTTGTATCTATCAGACTCTTTAACCAGCACTTGGTTATAACCAGAAAACCCATCAAGAAAAGAGAATCTCCTTGACCCACTGACCTTGGACAGAATTTGCTCCATAGAAGGAAGAGGATGGTGATCCTTAAGGGAAGCTTGATTGAGATCCCTAAAGTCCACACACAATCTGATTTCTCCATTCTTCTTTCTCACAGGGACAAGGTTAGCCACCCATGATGAGTGTTTAATAGGAAAAATTATGTTAGCTTCAATCAACTTGGATAGCTCTTTCCTCATCAAAGGTTCAATCTTGGGATTCACTGGCCTCTGCTTTTGTCTTACTGGTTTGACCCTATCAACCAAATCTATGGTATGCTGAAACAAACTAGGGTCAAACTCTTTTAAATCATCATATGTCCAAGCAAATACATCACTAAACTCTTGACATAGATGAATGAAATTTTCTTGCTCAGCTTCAGAACATACCTTCCCCATGTTAAGAGATTTTCCATCAGCAATAGTAACTGGGACATGGTCATCCTTTTCTGCAGCTAGATTCATCCCTTTATCCCTTGACTGATCATCAGGATTAAAGACACTCTCCAAGGTAATGAGACCCTTGGGCAGCTTGTTGGAATTGAGATGAATGATCTGATCACCATATTGATCTTGTAGTCTTGACTGATTTCTCTCTGAAAATTCTGCTTCATTCTGCAAGAAGCTCACAATTTGCTCATCAGACTCAAACACTTGCCAATGAGTATTATTATCAGGAACAGCGGGCCTTACCACTACCTTTACTTGTTGTCTCTTTTCTTCCTCGAGATTCCTTGGCACATCATAAAATGCACCCACTGCTGCAAGTCTATCAGCATATTTATTTTCTTTCCTAGGAATGCTTTGAATGTTAAATGCTTGGAAACCCTCAAACAGATCCCAGACTCTGTGTTTATAAGACTTGAGCAGGCCATTTTTGGTGATATTCTGATTTCTCACTTGGTTCACTACCAACTCGCTGTCCCCATATACTTTCAAGGCTTGAATTCCCCTTTTTTGGGCAAGTAGGAGACCTTGGATCAAGGATTCATACTCGGCCACATTATTGGTACAACTGAATTGGAACCTAAAAGAGAAGTAGTATCTTATTTGTGCAGGAGAGATCAACATAACACCAGCCCCCGATCCATTTCTATTCCTTGAGCCATCATAGTACATACTCCATACTCCATTTATGTCATCATTAGTCCTAACAAGGTCAGGAACTTGAACCTCTTTCTCTATTATGCAATATGTACTAAGGCCTGTCTCAAGGGTTTTCGACATAGGCTCAAACTGACATGTATTTGCCCACTCATCTAAGAAGAAATTAGGAATCTCTGCTATGGAAGTGACAGGCTCGTTTACTATGTTATTTTCGTCCACCTCTAGGATAGGGCAATTCATATTGATGAAGTTGGGAGTGTAGGGTTCAGTGTGATGAAGGGCTTGAGGTTCTGCTCTTATTGAAGCATTGGCCCCATATCTGGTCTTAAATGACATGTAAGACCGATCAGCAGATATGAATCCACCAATTTGAGCAGTGAAGTCTCTTGAAAGACAGATGGCAAAATAGGGCTTAACCTCAGCAACAGATATGTCTTGAATCACAGTACAACCAGGGCATGCATGTTGTAATGATCCCATCTTTTAGCAGTTGACCAAGTGTGTGTGCGTTAGCCTTGTTCTACATGGTCCTGAGGGCTAACGAAGGGTTTAATGGGATCCTGGAGTGTTTTGGCCTAGTCATTTCCAGTTTGGGCCAAAACGAAGTTGATTTACTCAGTTTCAGGCATACTTACTATTTTTAGTAAGTCGGCAGGACACAGTGCAGGTCAATTTTGGTGATTGGAATTCGATACTCCTCGGTGAGAGCTTTCCGATGAGCTATCACTCGCATTATTCGGAGTCCGATTGCTAATACATTTTAATGCCTGAAGTTTTATTAAAGTAACGTCTAGTTAATTGTAAAATATTAAAGTGTTACTTTAATATTTATTTTATGGTAGTGTGTACCTAAGGGAGACATAAGGGGTATTTTAATATATGTTTTATATAGTACACATCTTTTATCCCACATTGCCCATATGAGTTGAGCGGACCCTTGGAAATAGAATAAAAGGAAGCATTTGTGGCTTCATTAGGCAGGTTGAATATGAGAAGAAATTGGTGTGTGAGTTGCAGCTTTGTTCTTGGCATTTGAGGACGTCTATCCTCTCTTGTAACATTCTAGACGTCATTCCCTTGGGGTTTGGCCTTTGGAATTCTTTCTTATTGGCTTTAGTATCAGGCAGTTTAGTTGCATTTCCGGCTACAGGCAGATTTGATATTTTGCTCATATCTTCTTCACTACTTGTCCGACGCTTATGCCGCTTGGAGGGAATGGTATTATGAAGGTAGTGGACTGATTGGAGGACAAAGTATTGTAGCAGCAAGTTCGTAAGCATGGGCTGGAGTATTATGACAATATTGCTGAAGTAATTAGTGAGTTGATAAATCTGCCATGTATTTGGTTTTATGAATTCTGAAAATAACATTTTATTAGCAGCAGTTCATTTCCACTTTGCATATTGTTGTAGTTTCTCTCTTGTTTATGTTGTATGATACCAATTCCATGCACGAAACACAACAAACAAATAAACGTTTGATTTCCAGAGTTATAAGGGGTTTTAAGAGGTTGCATGCAAACTGTTTGACAAAATTCCTTTCAGCAATTTAGTTTAGTTTTTTGGGACATCCAGGGGTGCCCATTACAGTGGTATCAGAGCTATAAGTCCTGCCATCCTGTGGAGGTCTTATAGGGAATTTGGAATAGCCGGATAGAGGGAAAAAGTGTTTGACGAAATGTCAAAACACTAAAATCAGAAATAAATAAATAAACACAGGCTAAGCATTTATGTTTGAGCATGCGACAGGGGTCTTATAATTGCTCAAACATAATCAAACATAAATGCTTAGCCTGTGTTTTTTTATTTATTTCTGATTTTAGTGTTTTGACATTTCGTCAAACACTTTTTCCCTCTATCCGGCTATTCCAAATTCCCTATAAGACCTCCACAGGATGGCAGGACTTATAGCTCTGATACCACTGTAATGGACACCCTTGGATGTCCAAAAAAACTAAACCAATTTGCTGAAATGAATTTTGTCAAACAGTTTGCATGCAACCTCTTAAAACCCCTTATAACTCTGGAAATCAAACGTTTATTTGTTTGTTGTGTTTCGTGCATGGAATTGGTATCATACAACATAAACAAGAGAGAAACTACAACAATATGCAAAGTGGAAATGAACTGCTGCTAATAAAATGTTATTTTCAGAATTCATAAAACCAAATACATGGCAGATTTATCAACTCACTAATTACTTCAGCAATATTGTCATAATACTCCAGCCCATGCTTACGAACTTGCTGCTACAATACTTTGTCCTCCAATCAGTCCACTACCTTCATAATACCATTCCCTCCAAGCGGCATAAGCGTCGGACAAGTAGTGAAGAAGATATGAGCAAAATATCAAATCTGTCTGTAGCCGGAAATGCAACTAAACTGCCTGATACTAAAGCCAATAAGAAAGAATTCCAAAGGCCAAACCCCAAGGGAATGACGTCTAGAATGTTACAAGAGAGGATAGACGTCCTCAAATGCCAAGAACAAAGCTGCAACTCACACACCAATTTCTTCTCATATTCAACCTGCCTAATGAAGCCACAAATGCTTCCTTTTATTCTATTTCCAAGGGTCCGCTCAACTCATATGGGCAATGTGGGATAAAAGATGTGTACTATATAAAACATATATTAAAATACCCCTTATGTCTCCCTTAGGTACACACTACCATAAAATAAATATTAAAGTAACACTTTAATATTTTACACATGTAGGGCCATTTCCACACTTTAAGGATGCCTACGGTTTTGACAGTACTCCCATCTAGTTGTAACACATCCCTAACAATGGGCTCATATTTCATCCCTAAAGCATCAGCAACACACCTAGGCATTATTGAGCTACTAGCCCCCGAATCTATCATGCAATTATGGACTAATTTGCCCCCTATAATCAGAGAAACATAAAATGGAGGAGGTCTAACCTTTTTATTTGCCTCCACATCTCCTGCTGGTTGTACTAAACTAGTGGCACTCTCCATGGTAGACGACTGATCCTTGGGTTCAATCCTCTCCAATTCTTGCTGCAGCATCTTCCTCTGCATTGGTATGGTAGCAACAGCATCCCACATGGAAATGTTTACATTGGTCTTCTTCATTTGCTCTACCACACTCAATGGTGCGCTAGGAATTTTGGTAGAAACTTTGGGGGCTGCACTTATAAGAGGTTGAGATGGGGCAACAAAAGGATCACTTGCATCCTCGTTTCTTGGACCTTGCTTTTGCTGTTGTGAAGTTTTTGTCTGCTCATTTGCTGTTTGTGTATGAGGTGTAGGACTTGAAGTTGAGGCCTGATTGGGAGAAGGGGGGGCAGCATGTTCCATAGCTCTCTTCTTGTTCTTTGTGTTATGAGCAACGGGATCCTGGTTTACATTACAATGCTCCTCCATCTGGTGATTCATAAAAGAGCAATCACCTGCCTCTGAACATATGAGGCCTCCTTGGGATGATCTTCCTTGTGTGACTGCTTTACTGTGGACTCCTGGATAGTTAGGGCCAAATAAGATTCTGCTTTCTGACATAGGCAGTAGGTATAAGAATAGTTACATGAGGGACAAAAATCTTGGTCTTGGGCCAAGTTATTTTGAGGGACTAAAGCTCTGTTCTGATTTGAGCTTGAAGCAGCAGCATGACTATTTTGCCTATTCTGATCAAAAGAGCTATTCCACTGATTAGGAGGCCTACCACCACTTGGAGCCTGATATTGCAATTGGGGAGGCTTGCCACCTTGGGCCTACTGGCTTTCTAAGGCCACCACCTTGTTACTCATCTTTTGTATTAGAGAAAAACTATCCTCTAATCTCTTCCCTTGGTCCTTCAACTCCCTCCCCTGCTCTTGTAATTTTTTATCCAGGGTCCTCTCTTTTTTGTCTGTGCTCAGCACTAGACCTTGGAGTATCTCCTTGAGTTCATCTATTCCGTTTGAGGATGTGGAAGCTTGGGGAACTGGAGTAAGGGCTTGTGACGTAGGAGTTGTAGGAAGAGGGGCTATCGCTGGTTGGTGGTTGGGAACATCAGGAAAGAAAGGCATAGGAGGCCTTGGAGCCAACTTTCCACCTTGTATTAGGATATTCTCAGCTTTTATAGCTGTCTCATAAGCATTAGGTAATGTATCTCCCCCCATAGTTTGGATTGTAGTGGCAATATCACTGTTAAAAGCTCTAAGGTAATGCAAGAAGGCATTACTAGGGGTAGGTTTCACTATAGTAGGTATTCTATCCCATGTCTTTTGGAATCTGTAATTAAAATCAGTCATACATTCATGGGGGGCTCTTTTTATTGTAGTCAGCTGTTCCAGTAGTGACAAATGGTCACTCTTATCCTCAAAATGTTTGCATAATCCTGCTCCTAGTCCATCCCAATCAGTTATGGAACCATGAGCTAAGCCTCTATACCACTGTAATGCTTTTCCTTTTAAAGATGAGGCTAGAAGTCTGACAGCAACATCATCTTCTGTAATACCATGAATATTACAGACATTTGCTACTTCTTGGATATGCTCTAGGGGGGAAATAGAAGTTTCACCAGTAAAATCAGGTATGCTTTTTAGTGCAGCTACTGGTATATCATGTCTTTGGGCTAACAATAGAGGACTTCCACCATTAAAGGTGGCAAAAGCATGAACTCTTGGCTGTGCCATATACGCAAGTGTTCTATTGATGAGTGCTGATGGCAGTCTAGGCTGAGTTCGGACAGTAGGAGGAGTAGAGACAGATCTTATAGGTATATTAACTGTTATTCCACCTCTAACTGGTGATAATGAAGCTCTAGCCCTCCTTCTTCTAGGACTTGAAAGTGAGAGTTCTTGATATTGAAAATTACCTCTAGAAGACGCCCTTGTTTCAGCCTTGGGCATGAATTTCTGCAACTTTTGGCCTGAAACCAGATTTGTTGATGTTCAGAGTCGCCAAGTACTTGATGAATCAGCCTCTTGAAGGCTTGAATACTGAAGCCAGCACTACTTCTTCAGCATTAATCTCAAAAAATCTTTCTTCTTTTGACACCAGTAGACATGAAATCTTCTGGTATGAGTCCCATCGGGCGTGCCAAGAACTGTTGTCACTTAGGTTTGCACCCTTGTCCAAGGCCTATGCGCGAGGACAACCTAGTGAAACATGGAAACAACCTCCAAGCTGTGGGACTTGAACTACGAGGTTGAGTCTCCGGAGAAGGCCGGCTTCCTCTTACTGTCAGGGCGCACCTATCTATTCTCAGAAGGGAAAGGGAGAAAGAGAGCGTTAAAGCAAATCTACCTAGTCTAATCTAAGGCGGTGATGCACCAAAACAGAGTGTTCAGACTCATTCCTGCCCATATATACACTACAAAACCAGGGTAACATACAAAAGTCATACACATCCAGACTTATATCGATCAATAATCACATACAGATCAGAGGACCAACTGAAAGACACCAGGAAAAGGGGATTTCACTTGTAAATTATCCAATAGGACAAAGATAGATACAGTATGCAGATCACTGATCTCAACAATACACCAATGGGAGGCAAAATGATGCTCATGCACACTGATGGCTGAAAGAGATGATACAGGGTATTACATGGCTCAGAGGCAAAGGGATTTTACACTGCAAGTCTGGAAGCAGTAGCAGAGAAAATCAGGAAGAGTCCCCCAAGAATAGATCACAAAATTGCCTTTATAGCTCAGGCATAACTGAAGATTTCTGCATTACATTCACTTCTCACCTACTGGCATTAACTCCATACTGAAAATCCAATCGGAGACCTGATTGAATCCTGACTTGCATACCAAGAAATCTCATATCCTTCTGAGAAGGAGCCCGGAGGAGACAGAACGGCGCCACAACATTCCCTGACAGGGTAGATGAGCCGACTGAATGGGTGGAGTGTCCTTATATCTTGCATTTATTCCTAGCAGGTCAAAAATGATCGCGAAGATCAGATCGCAAGATAACGTCGATCATCTCTGCTTCTTGGTTCATGAATCGACCTAGCCTATCAGTCGACCAGGCTTCTTATATGTCGACTAGGCCACGCGGGCCAATCGTATCTCTTTGTTTTGCCACCTGGAGAGTCCTTCCGCGGTTGACCACCTTCATCGAACTGACCGCGCCACCTTTAAATATTGTCACGACTGCGACGGTTACAATAACCGCTAACCGCCAGCCGTTAGCTAACCGGACCCGCGAGGACGCGTGTCCTCCGAGCGCTAACTCGCCATTGTAAAATCTGCGCAGTTCCTCTATGGCGAGATAGCGCCGACCCTAGATTTCTGCAGATCTGATGGTGGAGAACCCACCCCTTAATGCGCTGGTTGTATCAAGAAAGTTGGCCCCTCGACATATCTGTGTTCTGACTCGGCACACGTGGTTGTTTCTGATTCGCCGTGGACCCTCCTTCCTGCGACTGGGCCCATCCGAATCGGCGCCACAACAGTGATGCATCCGGCGAGACCTGACCCCACCGACACGCGTCACAAAAATCTTGCAGCTTCGCCATAACGCGATGGCGCCTGCCGTCGATCGGCCCTGATCTGACGGTCACAGATCTGACTTCTCGCGACCTTCCGTTTCTATTGATTCACCGGGCCCGCGGATACGTGGCATCTGTCTGTTGGTTTGTCGGTCATCTAACCCTAATTGCTTTTGGTGGCATGAAATGCAACCCCGCCAGGACACGCGGCGCACGGGCGCTATGTCGCTGATGCTAAAGTCCGAGCAGTTCCCGATGGCGAGACAGTGCCAGTCGTAGATCTGTCTCCATCCGACGATCACGAAGACTCGTCGTGCTCTGTGCTGTCTTTACCCCGAGCCCATCGTATCTGGTGACACCTCAGCATCCGCACCGCACCTGAATGACACGTGGTAAATGGGCGCTATGTCGCCATGATAAAAAACTCGCAGCTTCACCATGGCGAGATGGCGCCTGCCGCCGATCTCTTCTAATCTGACGGTCATAGAACTTGACCTCCCGTAACCCTCCATTTCTATTGATTCACCGGGCCCGCTAATACGTGGCGTCCTCCTGTTGGTCCGTCGGTCGTTCAATCCTCGGCTGCATGAAATTGGTCCCACCAGGACATGCGGCGCACGGGCGCTATGTCGCCATGATAAGAAACTTGCAGCTTCGCCATAACGCGATGGTGCCTGCCGTCGATCGGCCCTGATCTGTCGGGGAAGATCTTAAAGCCGACTGTGCTAGCTGTGCTGTCAGAAATTCTGGCCTGGTTACACGTGGTGGTTCCTTACTGGCCCAGCGAAACACCACCAGGCAACTTGCGACTTGGCCTCACAAGGGTGACCACGTGTCGACCAGGCGCCATGTCGCTATGGGAAAATCGAGGTTAAATTCCCATAGCGCCATAGCGCCCAACCGATGACATGTCCCTATCCGTGCGTGGTCCCTTCTGATTCGCTGCCGTGGCACCGAGCTCTGCCAACTGGGCAGATGAGGTACATAATGGGGCCCAATGTTTTGCCTGAAGTTCTCGCTGTTTATCTTCTCCGGCCCGCCAACCTTTATCCGACCGCCGCAACATTTTTTCGGCAACGTGACCTGTCCGCTGTGAATATTTCCGCCGGGCGCTATGTCACTATGGAGATTCTCCGGTTAAAATGCGATAGCGACATAGCGAAATTCTGGACCCCATCCCGCGACGTGTCGCCAGGGCGCAATGTCGTTGATATAATCCTCGCGCAATTCCGCCATAGAGAGATAGCGCCCTTCGCTGATCTCAGTTGATCTGACGGCCAGAAACTCGCGGGTCGTAAGAATATATTATAAGGTTTAAAACATTGGTAATTCTAATATCTCCACGGGTATTTGAATATGGGCATATCGAAGGTGAGAAGGGCAATATAAAATGTGAATTTGGGCGGGAAGTGGAAATACAACAGGAACATACGAGCCTCCACTAAATAAATGTGTAACTAATTTCCTAGGCTATAGCTCTAATTAGATCCCTCAGAAAAGGGAATGCACGAACTTCATTTCTATTGGGGAAGTAGTATTCTGAAGGTTGTTATAGCCATGAATGATTCAATCACCCAAGAGGATGGTGTGATGATCATCAAACATATAATATCTGTGTTTCTAGATTTTGACTGTGTACGAATTTTTTGAAGCAAACTCCTTAAATTCTCTTTCTCCTGATGATGGATTATGAAGTGTGACCTGAAATGTTAATTGATTCAAGAATTTATATATAATAAAAGTCCAGAAGCACAAAATTATATTGATATGGATTTTAGAAATCTGTGAATGATTATCAAACAAAATTCATATTGTGAATGTGCCAATGGGATGTTTGGTGGACATGATTTCCCTCCTCTGTGCTCTGAAATGTTTTTTAGTACAGTTTATCATTATCATCTTGTAGTGCTTTAACATGATTGGATGACAAATTGGCAGTTTGGGCTAGGAATTAGTGTTTTATACTATGTTATCCAGTTCTGTTGATTAATCCCAAGTATGCGTACTGGTATAGTACAAGTACGATATGGTCCTAGGTGTTTCTTGGCACCTGGGATCCCTTTGGGTCCTGTAAAAGAGACACAAGGAGATTTTAGTTTCAAGACTATAGAGCTACCTGATTTTTGAACCACTCACACAAAGGTGTTGAGTATTGAGTGTTGGGAAGTTTATGTACACCCCAGTGCTGATCATTGACCATGTACCTGAATTAATTTAGGGATTTTAGGATGCCGCAATTATGAAAGCAGAACTAGAGTGCAATACTGTATTTTCTTTCTTGAAAGAACTTATTGGAACTTTGATCATAAATTGTCTCAGATTCAGATCCAGCTAAGGTCTTTCTGTTGTGAAGAATTCTAATTTCTACACGTGAATCTACAATTACTTCCACCAGTGGTACCTTAGCTATCATTTGTCGGGGAACATAATAATGGATAAAAAGCCACTTTCTCAGCCTCATGGTTGGACAGCAGAAATGGTTTTTTGTCAAATACATATACAAGTGACAAATTGAAATCTAAAATAGTACAGTGAGGTAATATATAGTACATTGGAAAGGATAAGAGAGCCCATGAATCTCTAATCAAGCAAACCATATGTTTGGTAATTGTGATCCATATTTAGCAATCCTTATTAATCAAGGACTATATTAATAGGCAATTATGAGCATCACTGTACTTGTAATTTGTAATTTTATATAGATCTTTATATATCTATATCTATGTATATGTTTTCTACCTGTCCTCAAGGAAAATAAACTGCCACGTCCTCATGTTGAGTTCTGGTACCTGTACCTGAACTGTAACTTAGGTTTCATAGAACATTTATTGGTAGAAGAAAGTGTTGGATTTGCAAATATGCAAATCAAATCCACAAGCCCTCGAATCACTTGTACGTAGAAAACCTGTCACAGAGAAGAACAAGACAAGAAGAGGCAAGGGTTTGCTCTGAAAATAAGAAAATTGTATTCTCAGATAAAAAGTAAATTGTTGTACAATATGATATAAATTTACAATGAGAGAGACCGAATATAAAGGCCTCAAGGAAGCTTGTAGAACAAGTTGGAAAGTGCTAGAAGATAAGGTTGACAATTAAGCATACATCCACAAAAGGTGGAATATCCTCGATCAAGGTGAGAGGATAAGTATGACTAGATAGGAACAAACTCCCGTGTTGCCAACAACTCATCAACTACAACTATTAAATAAATGCATTAACCTAAGTAAACTTAAGTAAAATAAAAAATAATTAATAAATAATTATTTACTCTAACAGAAAGGTGGTTTAAAAAACTGAAAGTTTGATAGGACTGTAAATACAAAAAGACTGGTCATTTGGGTGCATATATTTAAGAAACAATCTCATAAATACTCAAAATAATATGGTCATAGATGCATGTTTAGGAATCAATATTTAATATGGTGGCACAGTTTTCCAATTAGAAAATTAGTGATATATTTGTAGGAAATTGATTGCCTTATTTCATTGTGATAAATTTATAAAATGCCCTCATATATGCGAATCTCAGATATATTTTCTGATTATAAAAATACTAGATGTCGATGCTAAACAACAATGACCAAAATGCTGATCAGCACTCCAAATAGCAGCAACAAATTTAGGAAACCCTCATTCATTAAAATATCACACATGAAGTAGCAGATCTGACAATCAACAAAGGTGATGAATTTGGAAACCCCCAAACGCCAAGCATAATTTATGGTGACAGCTGATCTTAATGTTAATAGTTGATCTTAACTTGGAAACCTTTAAATTTATATAGATATCTAAATAATTAAGTGTTAATAGAGATAGTTTGACTCAGTTAAGCCCTCATACACCACATAAATTTCCCAAAATAGATCTGAACTAAGCAATTAATATGTCCCATTTGCTTAAATAACACAATCCATTTGCTTAATACCTCTTCTTCTTTTGACATGATCCTTAGATCCCATAAGATGGGATCAAAGGGGAAATCTTAAGTTTTGTTGGTTCCTTTTTGTTGGGCAGACTGTAGAATATTTGTTACATCTTTTCTTGTCTGCAATTTCTGTTTTGGGGGAGAAAATGTGTTACCTGGCTCCTGCTTTCTCGGCTTTGTCCTGTATTGCTTCTGCCCTGTTTCTTTTTTGAGGAGCTTTTTGAGGAGCTTATTGCTTATCTTTTGATGCTGGGGTTCAGGTCCCTTTGTTAAAAACATGCTTTGTATTGGGTTCCAGGCTCCCTTAAAATCTTGTTTTCCCTCACTAAAAAACACAATCCACTAAGAATATTCCTATACAGCTGTAAACTTATATGGATTAGCAGCTACAATAGAGGCAATTCAACAGTTAAGGATGTATCACAGCTTGGGAAATGGTATGGCACCTCTTTTTAAATATTATGACAAGAAGTTGTGACTAAACTAGTTGAGTATGTCCTCGCCCTTCCTAGCCACGCATATCCTTGTACCTGATATATTATGGATAAAGGTACTGTGGCATAGATGCATGTCGGATACCATCCTCATGCATGTCGAAAAATCCCTAATTTTCGGGCCATGCTAAGCACTATGATTTGATTTTGTAAAAACTTGACATGAATATTACTAAACTTGATTTAAAAATAAAATAACTTAGATCGTGCAACCATTTTAATTTTTTTTGGTATAATGAAAACCCACACCAAATGAGGAAGATAGAAAGGTCTTTCCCATTGAGCGATCCATTTTTAGGTTTTCTTTCATTGCAATTCTACTATTTTTTTGGCATCTTTGAATTTTCATAGCATTAATTTTTTTAATAATGATTTTAGCTTTAATTCTACTATTTATATGAGAAACCAAATATGTATTGAAAGGTTGTATGTGGCCCTAGTTGTCCCCTAGCTTACTTAGGTGACCTCAAAAACAATTGTGCATATTGCGGACATTTCTAGGTTTTTGCGAATTAGGGGAGAAGGGTTGGGGAGTTTCCTAGTCTACATGTTCCTCAAACATTCCCATGGAGTAGAGGGTCTTATTTGGGGAAATGGCCATCCAGCTCCTAAGATGTACCAATGCATAAGTTATTCTCATACATATAACCTAAGTCACAGGATTCACCAAATTTCATCCATGAAGTTTGAATTTCAGCGAATTTTTACCCTTTCCGAACTTTATGATATTTAATACAATACTGTTGTTTATAATATTAGTGTTTTATTTTGATATAATATTGAGTTATTTAGTTTAATTATTTAGCAATGTCAAACTATTTTGACAATTTTGTGGATATATTACAAATATTTAAAAATAAATAAATTTATATAAGTTAAATTTAATCTCGAATTTTTACCTTTGCCCAATTTCATCCTAATTTTGTGATCGACGAACTTGATTTCGAACTCGAACCTTGTGACTTAGCATATAGCTAATACATTGGTGCATTCTAGAGTCTGGATAGCAGTTTCCTTTCAGTTCCCTGTTAGTTAGCTGAATGAAAATGGCATTAAGGTAATGACATGCATTTTTGGTTCTTCAATTGTCTTAATGTATTCTCCATATTATTTATCAAATAGCATTTCTCTGTTTGAATATAGATACTGCATGCAGAGAAAACTATCCAAAATCATATGCTCAGCTTTTGCTCTGATGTTTACAGCAATGGATAGATCTAGCCAGACTAACAGGACTCCAACAGAGCAAAGCCGAACCTGAACAACTTTCTTGTAGTTCGTTGAATCATCCTCCTGAAGAATTGGAAGGAGAAAAGTAAAATCTTATGGACGTGTTGAAAATTAGGAGTCAAGAAATTCTTCACTGCACAATGGCTGAGGTTTCTAGCATTGCTTGTTTCAAGATTTGTCAGTTTTAGCTAAGAAGCAATTAAACTGCATACGGTGTGTATTGTGTGGAATTTCTTCAGTCATAATTCTTTCTAGAATTCAAGAATAGTTCAAATCGAGTCATATGAGAATCAAAGTATTTTTATTATAATGAATCAGGTTCTTTTGTTGAGTAAATCTCAAAGATCTAATTTACAGCATTAATTCTTTCGCTGGCACTTCCATGGTGATAGGCAAGGATGTTGATCAGACGGATCTGAGACAGCCTTCTTCACCTTGGGCTCCCTTCTTTTAAATGTCTTTCCTTTCTTCGGTGAGAGGCATTCCTTTCACATGGTTATTTGTATCATAATGTTTCCAATCCATCTAATTAGATTCACCATTTTTTAGTTTACTTCGTTTGTTACACATTCTTTTGGTTTCCGCTTGGAAGTATAGGACATTCTTCTTTGCCATTCTTAAAATTTTGAATTTTGAAATGATTAATTTCTTTCCTTTAACATGGCATATTGTACATTCCCTTCCATTTTGTTTGGTCATTTGTGAAGTTTCATATATTTTGTTTCTTTATTAATTGTTTTGGATACTTGGTGGTAAGTAAACCAATTACTGAAGATTGTTAAAAAAGTAGTAGGTTTTATTGTCATTTTAAAATGTAGATGCAATATTGATTGATTGTAAATTTATAACATGATTAAAATATTTAAGGAAATGTATTAGGAAATTTATTTTTCTTAATTTTTATCTATTATTTCATTGAGAAATCTTTGAATTTGATGCAATTGGAAATATTATACATACATACAATTGTTACTAATCAATTATTCTTTACGTTGATTCAATTTAATATATTACCGCTAGTCATTTTTTGTTTTAATTTATCCTACCATAAACAAAATATAGTATTTTGTATATACTGTTCTTTCAGAATATACATACAGTTAATTTATCCAACCATAAACAAAATATAGTATTTTATATATAATGTTCTTGGAATATATATAAAAAAATATAAAGGATGGGAAATTAATATCATGAAGCCAAGGAAGATTTGTGGCACATTGACGACACTTTTAACTTGCTAGAATTGGACAAACATTCATATTTCAAGTATAGCAAAATGGAAAAGAAACTATATTTATTAACAAGCATACAAATGTCATTACATCAAATAATAATTGTACTAAACAAAGCTTGAATGCTACTATGGCACCAAAATAGTTCCTATAGTTTGGAATTGTAGAATAAGAAAATCTCATAGATAAACCAACTATAGCTAGTGTAGTTATTATTGTAAAATCCATGAAGATAAAGCTTTAGATGACCAACTGATTAGTTTAGTTATTTGTAAATCTTAGAAAATATTGCCTTGCAAGGACCAAGAGTGAGCATTGTGGATTTAGTTAACATTGATGATTGTCAAATAATTTGGAAGATTTATGACCTTTTAATCTATTAAAATAATTAAATATTATTGTAGTTTGATTACTTTATAACAAAGAAATTAATTAGGTATATATATATTTTAAATCGCAGAGACTTGTGTCTACTATAAATACAAACAATAATACAGGGGCATTCCCCTATTTATAATGCAATTGTGAAAATTGTTCTTTGTTTTACACAATAATTTCTTCTTGATCTATACTTCTTTTGACCTTCAATCAATGTTTTATTTGCTACTTTGCCTTCTTGTTTGAATTCCAGTTTTATTTAGCCCGTAGACAATTACCTCTTAACCAAGATCGTTGTTAGTATTAATTGATAAAATTGAATATAAATGATTCATCTTAACATGTCATCCAGATTGATATATTGATAAAAGGAATGTTAGTCTATTCACAACATTTAATTTACTTTAGCAAGGAAAATTCATGAAAATTTCAATATAGTGATTGATTTTCATTTTAGATTTTGACGTTGTGATTTAATTAACACTATAATAGTGAGCCTATTAACAACAAATAAACATCATAAAACACTGTAGCAAGGACATCCAACTGAAGTGTTAGGATTATTTTGATCCTTAGTGAGAGAATTATTCTTCAAGCATGAGATTAATTTTTAGGGTTATGAGTTTCAGATTAGGTGACCTATTATTCCTTAGGAAAAAGTCTTCTCCATCAACTCTTTTGTTTGCAATTAATTAATTAATTTTATTTTTGATAGGTAATTGACCAAAGCCTAGATTATTTATTATTATTGTTGATACATTGTAGGCTCTTGCACACACACACACACACACACACATATATATATATCTAATAGGGAAAGCAAGATATTTAGGCGGGGTGGGGTGAATCAGGATCTATACAACTTTAACACTTCACACAAGTATCAAATCTGATAGCTTCACCATAAACCCTTATCTCAACAATATCATAAATCAAATGAACATTTATTGCAATGCATAGTTAGATCTAGCATCTAATAGCATGACTAACTTACAAACATGTAAAGTAACTCATAACACATGAACACAAAGATTTGGTTATGCAAAAACCCTCCAAGGTGAAGGTAAAACTATGGTGGGGATGATACCCACAAATCTTCACTACTGTAGCATTAAAGTTCGCCTGTTAAAGCTACAAGTTTGATAACTTCTGATGATCTACCCTGTGAGGAGTTTTCCTTGTTAAGAGCTTACATGACTTATCCAGTCTACTTTGATTAAAAAATTTAACCTTACAACTAAGTAACCACTCTGTTAAGAGATTACAAAGGTTTGTTAGGACCACTATATTAAGAGATTGAAACCTTGATTACACTTGTTAAAATGTATTAGTACTTGATCCTTCGGTTTGCACTAATATGCTGATAATAAATCTCCTCTGTACATTAACTTATCATCGCTCCGATATGATATATCTCTATCTTTGCTCTTCATTGTTTTGCTCGGTCTCTACACTATGTCTGATCCACCTTTAACCTTGCATGCATCCAATCCTTCACACACTCATGCACACAACAACAACCCTTGGAATTAGGTCATATAACCTCCTTAAATAGATGATTGGGCGAACCTTCTAGATCCAAATTGATGATCTAGAATCAATCCTTTTGCCATTTAGACCTTGCAATTTTTTGATTGGTGAATTCCCTTGCATAGGGATTAATGATTCTCTGCAAAATGCTCAATCACCTCCTTGATTAACTCCTCGTTCTTCAAATCATGTTTCCAACTCGAAAAAATGACTAACATAGATTTCAGTGCCATTCCAAACAAAAATGTAAAATTGTGTTACTCGACACTTGCAACATACTGATTGTCGACATAAATTGTTTCTTCATGTTGTCCCTTGGCCTTTACTATGCTCGACATGTACTTAATAACTTGGCGTATATAATACTCGACTTCTACTATACTTTGACTAACTTGACAAACATTGTTATCTCTAATTAACTCGGCAATCATGTGATACTCAATGACCATTAGCACGCTTGAGAGTAACTACTGCTCGATACTTGACTTCGAATATTTATAAGTCTCCATTCCTTTGCTCGGCCTATATAGGATGACTTGGTTGTAGTGATGACCGAATAATCCTCCCTTGTGGATGACAAAGTGTTAGAAACTAATAGGCAATATGACTTAGGGGTTAACAATCTCCCCCTTCGACATTAGTGAAAAAAGCACTTTGTCATGATCAAAATTTGTTCAACACAAAATTGAAATACAAGTACTCCCCTTGAGAATATAATCCATACCTTGGTTTATACACTATACATGCACTGACTCTACCACTCCTTATATACATGCAAAATGTCAAAAATGTCAAAACTGTTGTATATTTCTCTACAAAACTTCCTTTATTCATTTGATCATGTCCACCATTATCCCCCTTGTTTTTGTCACTCATGGCTGATGAGGTGGAGTAATGGTAATGCTGTATTTGTTAAAAATGATTTGTGAATCTGTACTATCATGGCTAGAGCATGATCTCAACTTGTCCTTCATACTCCAAAACTTGAATCTTTATTTCTAGTGTAGCAGCTAGATCTACCAAACTATCAGTAGTAGAGAGATTTGAATCTCTTTGTACTATGTCCTTTGTTGATTGAAGCTCTCTCTACATAACCTCTATGTGAGGTATCAACATTGTTTGAATAGAGATAAGCTTAGCCCTTATTCTTCCACCATTAGCTATCAACTTGACTAACCTAGCTTGGGTAAATGTTAATCTGTTAAAATGAAATGAACTTGAAGTTGCATCCATGCTCAACAAATCTCCTGTTGACATTAAATTCGTTTGTTGTTTATCTATGAGCTCTTGATTTTCCTTTGTAAAGAATGTAACATCACATAAATTTTTGCACAAAGAATGAATATTCTTGACAACTTCTTCTACATTATTTACAAGGTTTGATAAATGAACTTGCCTTAATGCAATTTTAGTGTAGAATTTTTCTATAACTTTCTTCTCAAATTTCCTCGCAACTTCTCATTTGAGTCAACATTTGTATTATTAACCTTCTCCACAATTTGAACTAACTGAGCCATAATAAGAGCTTTCTATACAAGGTTTTCCACATCAAATGCTTTGAGGAAAATATCCTTAATCTCATGTAACACTTATTTTTATTGTTGCTCCCTTATGAGCTCTTCTTGTCTCGTCCTCCTTGCCAATAGGTCTTTTAATGTTTTCATATGCTCATAGGTCAAGTTATTAGTGTCCCAATTTAGAATCAAAACAACTTCATCCAATGTCATTGGCTTCCGAGGTGACCGAACCTTCTCCTTCTTGATTCTCTTTCCCTTAGAATCTAGATTACTAGAGCTCGACAATGATAATTGCACACTTTGAGTTTGTAGCTCTAGACTTGGTCTTCGAACAATATCTGGTGTACCCTTGGCACCTTTTTGTTAATATAAGATTGTTTTGAAGTGAAGAACCTGTGATGGAACAATCATTATTTGTCAATGATGTCAAACTTGGTACCTGCTAGTGAAACAATTTCTTTTTGGTTTGAAAGCTATCATTTAGTTGATTGATGAAGAGGACTTGAAAAGAGGAGATAACAATAGCACCTAGAGAGAGGTTGAGTTATTTGGTATATAAAAGAAGCACTAAGACCAAGTAAGACATTGAAACTATAATGTATTGTTTATCTACTTAAAGTCTGAAATGAAAGATTACTCAAGTTAAGACTAGAAGAAGATCAAGTAAAAAAAGTGTTTGCCAAGCCTTGCCAAACAATCAATGCAAGACAAGCAAAAATCAGTAGAAGCCGAGTGAAAAGCAAGAGGTGCTAAGCAAAGATTAAAAAAATGGAAGCCAAGTGATTGTTAGTGTATGCTGAGTAAAGTTTAGTTGGTGTCGAGCATCAGTAAACTTTAGTGTTTGCCGAGTGAACTAGTGTTGGCCAAGTGACAGAACAATATAGATGCCAAGTGACAACAAACAATGTTAAATCGAAGATTTGACGAATCTGAGCCGACTATTTTATTTTGTTGAATTATGTGAAGCTTGTGGAAGATAACTATGATGAACTAGTGGCACATAATTCAAGGTAAACTGTTTTGAGGTGAATACAAAGAAGATTGTAGAAGAAGTTTCTAGAGGAACCAAATGGAAAAGTGGGTAGATTCATTGTATCTTACCTAATCCTACCTAACCCTAAAATGGATGATTGTGGTTAAGAAGAAAAAGATCTAAATTCTCTATTTATAAAGATAGCTAGTCAAAAGAAAAGCTTGTCATGTGCGAGAACCTAAGGAAGACAAGGAGTCTAGGGTATTGCTTCATTCAGTGACCAAACAAAAGTTACTACAGTTGGCATGAAAAGAAAAAAGGCTTAAGATTATGAATTCTTGAAGGGTGAATAAGCTATTAAAACTGAAGTGTATGAAAGCCAAGCATAATGGAGGACTGAAACAAAGATCTGTAATCTGCAAGTGAGTTGTAATTTGTTATCAGATCAAGCCTTACTGTTACTTTTTAATCATTTTATTAGTCTAGGGTAAATCATTTGGATTAAGGTTGACCTAACAGTCATTTGTAAATCCTTTAACCGGGTGACATTCTAATGGAATAGTCTAAAGTCCTCTGACAAGACTCACTCCTAACAAGGTGATTGAAATCCTTTACCTAGGTCACATTTAACAGTGTGTATTGTAACCTTTAACAAGGTTGGCCTTTCATAGGACATCACTTTAGAAGAGTGAGAATTAGTAGCATGTTATTGGTGGTTTTTTCTGAATTGGGTTTCCATGTAAAATCCTTGTGTCAAATTGTTTGAATGTTCTTATGTTGTTTCATGTTTACATTTTTACAAAGTTGTTTTGACCTAGGATAATAACCTACAAAATTTAAGTATTGTATGATCTAATGGATGCATGCATGACAAGGTTTATGGATATGTGTCTAGTAAGCATTGAAAAGTTTTATTTTTACATTTGGACCTTGGATAATTGATTCACCCCCCTCTCAATCATTCTACAGAATTCCAACAATTGGTATCAAAGCCATAGTGCTTGAGAGGACTAGTTTGAAGGTACTAGAGGCAAAAGATCAGGATGTCCAAAAGAGAGGTACCCGATTTAACAAGGAGAACTTCCCTACATGGAAAAGTCCGATGAAGCTACACCTAAGAGGTCTTGGAGACCATGCACAATCTACCATCACCAATGAGCATGTTGACCTTGCTAGAGTCCTAACTGCTAAAGATTTGAAAAAGAAGAAAGAACACAATCAATCTCTGTTAGAGATTACATCTTCCCTAAGCTACATTGAGTTTGATGATATCAAGGAATGTGATACTGCTACGAAGATGTGGGATGCTATAGAAAAGATCTATGGAGGAGAGAAAAATGTACTGAAAGCCAAATCTAAAAGTCTAAGAGGTAAGTTTGATGATATGAGAATGCAAGAAGGTGAGAATACAGTTCAATATTGTGCCAGAGTAAAAGAAGTAGTTAATGCTATTAGAGGAGCAACTGGTAAGATTGAAGATGATACTATGATCAACAAGGTACTGAGAACCCTACTGCCCATCATGCTATTAGAGTCTCTTCCATACAAGAACTAAGGTGCACACTTGGTAATGATTTGACCCTTGAAGGGTTGATAGGTAGACTCGCTACCTTTGAACTCTCTAATTTTGATAATTTCAAATATGAGAATGTTGAATCTTCTTTCAAAGCTAAATTGTCATTAAAAGAACCTAAAGAGAAGAAGAAAAAGGTCAAATATGTTTCTAGTGATAGTGATAAAGATGAGGAGGATGTAGAACAACTTGAAGCATTGCTAACAAGGAGATTTCATAGAGGCAAAGGCAAATTCAAAGGTAAGTTACTTATCATGTGCTTTAATTGTAATGACGTTGGTCATATTGCTGCAAGATGTCCAGAGAAGAACACTAGAAGTGGAGACAAATATATAAGTAAAAGAGATGAGGACAACAAAGATTACAAAGACAAAGGCAAGAAGTCTTGCTACATTGCTGAAGAGGAAACCAAAGATGGATTTGACGACCATGATGATGAAGTGGTGTATGTTGCAATGAAGGACGATTCTGATGAGGATGAGGCAACTGTACTAGCATCTTATGCAAAAAAGAGTGACAAATGGATCATTGATAGTGGGTGTTCGCATCACATGACTAGAGATAAAAGTAAGTTCATTACCCTTGATTATTATGATGGAAATAGTGTAAGGTTTGGTAATGATGCACCTTGTCTGATAAAAGGAAAAGGATTAGTCAAACTCACAGAAAAGATCATGTGTGACAATGCTTATTATGTAGAAGGACTTAACTATAACTTGTTGAATGTGTCACAATTGAATAGTTTAGGTTACAAAGTTGAGTTTGAGAACAAGATAGAAAAGATCTATGACACTGATGGGAAACTAATTGGGAAAGCTGATCAGACTAGAGGTAATCTATTTTATCTTGATATGAATGATGCTACTTGTCTTGTTATAGAATTTGATAATGTGTTGCTATGGCACAAGAGACTATGTCATATTAACTTTGATAACTTGGTGAGTATCAGTAACATGAAAAGAGTTAGAGGTTTGCCAAAATTGAAGAAACTTAACAATATGATTTGCAAACAATGTCAGTTAGGCAAGATGAAAAAATCTAGTTTTAAAAGTAAGACTCACCCCTTTAAAGAAATTCTGGAAATTGTTCACATTGATTTTTGTGGACCAATTGATGTGCAAAGCTACAAAGGTGACAAATACATTATCCTATTTGTTGATGATTATTCTAGGATGATGACAATTATGTTTCTGAAATAGAAATATGATGCTTTCCAAATGTTTAAGTGATACTTAGCTAGAGTTGAAAAGGAGACAAGCAAAAACTTGAAATGTCTGAGATTTGATAGAGGTGGAGAATTTACATCAAATGAGTTTGAGATGTTTTCTAATGATAGAGGAGTCAAAAGATAGACTTCTATACCTAAAACCCCTCCACAAAATAGAATTTCTAAAAGCAAGAACAAATCTATAATGGACTATGCTAGGACATTCATGATGGAGAAGAATCTTCCTTTGAAATATTGGAGAGAAGCTATAAGTACAACTGTCTATATCTTAAACCATGTACAAGTCAAGAAAGGTACTCATTCAACACCTTTTGAATTATGGTATGGATACTCACCCAATGTAAAATATTTTAAGGTATTTGGAAGCAAGTGCTACATTCTCAAGGATTTCAAAAATGGTAAATTAGATGCTAAAAGTGAAGAAGGTGCATTCCTTGGCTATTCCACAAGAACTAAAGATTACAAGTGTTAAATACTAAGACTAACAAAGTTGTGGGAAGTTCAAATGTGAAGTTTGATGAATATACAGAGGTACATGAAGCTGAACCGATGAAGGAACTTGAAGAGTAAAAATTATTTGTATACTTTTATGAAGGTATGCCTTATAATGAAGATGTTGTAAACCAAGTTGTAAATCAAAAAAAAGTTTCAGTGACTGGTGAGTCACATACAGTGGATGTCGAGTTGCATTCAGGAACCAAGTTATAGCCGGGAGCTAAGTTGTAGATAGAAGTTGAGGCACATTTTGATTATGAGATAAGTGTACATAAAAGTGATAATATGTTACTTGATAGATAAGTACATAGTGATTCTAAAGTTGACAGACCTATTGAAGAAAGAAGAGTAGAACCAAGATTGTCAAAGTATGTCAAAAGACATCACCCTGTTGAACAAATTATTGGAGATACAGACATGCTAGACCAATAAAAAGGAATAGACTGAGCAATGATACATGTTTGTTGATCATGCATGAGACTAAGATAGTGAAAGATGCCTTAGAAAATGAGGACTGGAGTAAAGCCATGAAAGAAGAGATTGATCAGATTGAGAAAAACAAAACATGGACTATAGTTACTAGACTAGAGGACAAGAATGTGATTGGAACCAAGCGGGTGTACATAAATAAGTTAGATGAAAATGGTGAAGTCACAAGCAATAAGGAAAGATTAGTTTGCAAAGGTTACGCACAAAAAGAAGAAATAGACTATGGAGAAATATTTGCCTTTGTTGCAAGATTGGAAGGAGTAAGAACTCTGCTTGCTTACTCTACATACAAAGGTTTCAAAGTTTATCAAATGGATGTGAAGTTAACATTTATGAATGACATATTAGAAGAAGAGGTTTACATAGGACAACCAAAAGGATTTTTTGATGCTAACAAAAAGAACATGGTATGTAGACTACACAAAGCTTTATATAGTTTAAAGCAAGCCCCAAGAACATGGTATGAAAGACTTCACAATTATCTTATGATGATTGGTTTTGAGAAGACTGAAAATAACAATAATCTATACTTGAAGACAAAATGAGGTAAATGTATTTTACTAGCTGAAATTTTTATTGATGATATCATATTTAGAGGTCAATATACATTATGTAAGGCATTTGCAAATGAAATGAAGAAAGAATTTGAGATGTCTATGTTTGGAGAGATCAAGTTCTTTGATGGTTTGCAAGTATATTAGATGAAATATGACATATACATCACTCAATCTAATTATGTGAAAGAATTATTAAAATTTTTTGGATTGGAAGATTCAAAACCAGTCAACACACCTATGGTGATAGGACACAAATTGTCAAAGAATGATGATTCTGCTGATGTGAATCAAACATTGTACAAGTCTATGATTGGCAAGTTGCAATATGTAGTACATAACATACCTGACATTGCATTATTTTTTGAGATTGTTGCAAGATTTTATGCAAATCCTAAGAGATATCGTTTGATGGTCATTAAGAGAATTATGAGATATCTAAAAGGAACAAAAGACTATGGTTTATACTACACGAAAAATAAAAAAAATGAGTTAAGAGCCTACACAAATGCTGATTGGGCTAGAAACATTGATGATAGAAAGAGCATAAGCAGTGGAGTATTTTCCTTAGGAAAGAGATTGGTCTCCTGGACCAACAAGAAACAAAATTACATATCTCAATCTATTGCTGAAGTTGAATATATGGTTGCTGCAGTAAATTGTACAAATGTGGTATGGATCAAACAACTATTTAAAGGTATGAAGGAGGAAATCACTGAACTTGTGGTACTTTATTGTGATAATACAAGTGCTAGAAACATATCAAAGAATCCTATGATGCCCACAAAGAATAAGCACATTGCAATCAAGTATCATTACTTGAGAGAGCTAGTTCAAGACAAAAAAGTGAGGATGAAATATGTGAATACAAAAGAATATATAGCTAATATATTCACAAAATATTTACCTAAGGATGCAAATGAATATCTTATAAGTAAACTAAGGATGATACCCCTATCCAAAGCTACTTAAAGAAGCATGAGTAGTGCCCTACATCAACTGAGATGAATGTTGTATCTTAAAACTTGATGCAATGGATATTACTTTAGGAGCTGCCTAAAGTAATGAAGGAGCTGAATTAGAAGACTTATGGTCACATGAAAGGTGACAAAGGGAGATATTTGAATGGATTATATTTGTATAAAGAGATGAAAAGTCTTTGGCATTGTTGTCCAAGAGGAGATATAAGTACAGAGAGATAGATAGATACCTGAATATCAAAATGAGGGAGAGATACTCCAAAGGGTGAGATTTACAAGAGAAGTAGTAAAGGAGCTTGACAAATATCACATTACCTTATATAAAGGAAGGATATCTAGTATACTGATAGAGGGAGAAATTTCAAAGATTTATTTTCTTTTTGATATTGTTGATTGGTATTGGTTTACCATCAATGCCAAAGAGGGAGATTGTTGATATAAGATTGTTTTGAAGTGAAGGACCTATAATGGAACAATCATTATTTTGTCAATGATATCAAACCTGCTACTTGCTAGTGAGACATTGCTTTTTGGTCTGAAAGCTATCATTTAGTTGATTAATGAAGAGAATTTGAAAAGAAGAGACAATAATAACACCTAGAGAAAGGTTGAGTTATTTGGTATGTAAAAGAAGCACTAAGACCAAGTAAGACATTGATACTATAGTGTATTGTTTATCTACTTAAAATCTGAGATAAAATATTACTCAAGTTAAGACTGGGAGAAGATCAAGTAAGAAAAGTGTCTGCCAAGCCTTGCCGAGCAGTTAGTGCAAGTCAAGCATAAATCAATAGAAGCTAAGTGAAAAACAAGAGGTACCAAGAAAAGATGAAAAATAGTACAAGCCAAGTGATTGTTAGTATATATCGAGTAAAGTTTAGTTGGTGCCGAACATTAGTAAACTTTAGTGTTTTTTGAGTGAACTAGTGTTGGCTGAGTGACAGAACAGTATAGATGCCGAGTGACAACAAACAATGTTAAATAAAAGATTTGACGAATTTGAGTTGACTATTTTATTTTCTTGAATTATGTGAAGCATTTGGAAGATAACTATGATGAGATGGCGGCACATAATTCAAGGTAAGCCATTTTGAGGTGAATACTATATGCACCTTAAAATAGTCACCTTGACTATGTGCCCTGGTTTCATAATTTATCTCAAGCTTGAATTGATATTTACATCACCATTTCCTTTGATCAAATTAAATTATTTGAATTATTTAATTAATCATTATTATTTTACATCAATTTCCTTGATTAAATTGGAGTTAATTTATTTAATTAATTTAAAATAAATGGTTGGATCATCTTGATTTTTGTATTATTTAATTAAAAGAATTTGCTCCCTTTTAATTAAATAAAACCCCTCCTCACTTAATTTTATGTGCAACAATTATTATTTTAAAAGAAATAATTAAATAAATTTCACACACTTTATTTTATAAGAAAAGAGATTATTTTACATTTAAATTAAATAAAAACACCCCTCATCATATAATTTAATAAAGTTTTACACTCCATATCTCTTAATTAAATGCTAATTGCACATTCTCTTATGTGGGTCACATCTTTTCATTTAATTTTCATTTTCCCTCCAATTTGGGAGATGCTTCTTAGCTTTGGTATATAAGGAGACCTCCTTCCTTCATTTAGGAAGAGGCAATTTTATTATCACCATTATTTGGAGCTTTCATGTGATTTCTTTGAGGACTTGGAGCATTCTTATGAGAAGATCATGAATTCTTATGCTACTGTTATGATAGACATTTTTTGAAGCTTTCTTGGAGACTTGGAGATATCTTGCATGTTCATGATCATTTGAATCTTTCATTCATTGGATGTACTTGTGAAGACCAAGGCTAATGTTCATATGAGAGCCACCACTTCAAACCTTTGAAGGTCTTTGCACATTGATGATAGGAAACTATGAGTTGATTCTTGAGATCTTGTGCTTTCATGGTGTTATTTTGAAGGATTTCAAGTATAAGGATTCATAGAAGTGTGTTTGCATATTTTTCCACATTTTTCACACACATTTTTGGCACCCACCATGGGGCAACCCACCTCTTTCATGCTAGTTTTGGATATTTTTGGAGCTAACCCCTTGTGTAGAGTTGCTTGGAGAAGAAAACCCTAGATTTTCAAAGATTCAATCATATCTCCCAAACGGCTTGGTATTTTGGTCTAATTTTTTTTTTTGCAGGTTGATGACATATCAGAGAAGCTTCAGTGAAATTTTCTAATTTTTTGGAGGTATTTTTGATTTTTTTAAATTTGTTCTTGATTTTTCATGAAAAATCATTTTAGGACGTAAATTAGCAAATTTTTCAAAAAAATCTGCATTTTTGGAAAGGTCTCTGAATGTAATGAACCCTTTTTGGGGGTCCATTGTTTATGTGCGACTTTTCTTTTATTTGTCTCCCTTTTTTCATAATTTCCCCGATTATACCAAATGTTTATTGCAAAGAATATATGTTGTCACTGATATCTTTCTTTCTTAACAATCCACTTCGATCATTCATCTAATTTGGCATTGGTAATGGCAATGGTCTGGTTATTGTGAAAACATTAGGAGTATACATTGATGCTTATGTGCTGCTAGATCTTTCTCTTCCATTGGTAAGTCTAATATTGGCAATCCCTCCTCAATACTTAGTGGATTATCTCTATGTGGCAGTGAAGAGATTAGATGATGGATCTAAGATTGATTTATGGTAAATTGAAATGAGATAATGATAAATGCAATAACTATTTCAGAATTCTAATATTATGATCATGCAATCTATACTTTGTAGGTGCTACTATCTCCTGCTATCAATTATATTTTATATCTTCCTTATAAATGAATTGTTTGACATGCTCTCTTCTAGTTTATTGCAATGTTCAATGAGTAACTAGTGTGGGTACTAAATGAGTCTATTCCCAAGGATTACCTCTTGACATCATTGAATCTTGATTCCATTTGTCCTTCCCGTGTTCCCTTTATTTATTTATATGAATGCTTCATACTTCTAAAAGACACACCCCTTGTATCTTAATGAAATCAACCACGATTAATTAAAGTCTTGAATATAATAGAATTGTCTATTTATTATTATAATTTTATTATATTGATAATATATAATTTGTTAATCATTTGATTAATAATTAGATTGATTAGTATGTCATTCCTCTATTTGAATATGAAGATATTGTACTATCATTTTATATTAATGGTTGTACCACATTTATCAATAGATATAATATTATATTGATTAATTAATCAATTCATTACCTTCAATTCAAATGTGATAATAGTTAGATATATTATCACCTTATTATAACATATTATATATTATATTAATAATAATATTAGTAATATCATTATTCTTAATACTATTACATGGTCTATTTTCTTTATATATAATTTATAATAATATTTAATTCTCAATTATATTATACTATTGTTCTTGAATATGTCCATTTCATAATATAACTCTTGTAGGTACATTATAAAATTATTATTGGTATTTGATATCATTTATAATAAAAATATTTATTTTTTATTTAATTTATTTAACTCATTAATAGTATAATTATAATATAATATTTTACATTACAATTATGCTATAATCTTACATATTGTTTTATTTTTATATTGTCAAATATATCACTATTATTTAATGGATTATAATATATTTTATTTTAATATTATTACTCTTAATTATTATCATTATATAATATGTTATTTGAATATTCATATATCCTTTTAAATTTGTGCTCATTACATTGAATTATAGATAGTGTTGGTTCTTTGTGTTTTGATTTTAGAGATCATATTAAGGCTCACTAATTTGATTTGCAAAAATTGGTTTGTTTTGACAAAATGGCTCTTTAGGGCACAAATGGAAAGACTTTTTTAAAATTTTGACATTTTTGGAAAGCTCTCTAATTTTTGACAGGGGTCTCTTTTCTCCATTTAGTGTTTTAGATCCAAATTCATATCATATAGGTCCAATCTTGATGACCAGGTCAAAAATCAATATTAAAAAAGGGCATTTAATGAATAAGTTGCATTTAATTTTCACAATGGATCAATGCATGATGTGAGCTTTCATTTGGGTTATTTTCTGATTAATATCACTCTTAAAAATTAGATTTTTAGATCTAACCCTAGTTTGCATAAATTGGATATATATTGCATATCTTGTATTTGCTTGTTTTGCTTGTGCTTTGTTCAGTGCGAGTGAGCGCTCAAGTGTAAACAAAAGGTACAATAGAGAAAAGATGTGTTGCAAGGATTATCAGGTATTTTGTTGGACCTCTATAACATCTCATGTGTTTGTCTTGAGTGCTTTTATGTGTTGCAAGGATTATTAGGTATTTAGATTTGAAACTAAAACAAACATCTTATGTGTTTGGCTTGAGTGCTTTTACATGCTTTCATAGATTCACACTTCATTTGGTGCTCTAAAATTGGATCTAGATTTGCTTTCACACATATATGTTTCACATAGTAATTAGGTCCTATGAACACTATTTGGTGATCTTGAGGGACTGAGCTTCATTCACTTGCTTTACATGCGAAGCTCCTCTTGACAACAGATCCCCTTTTAGGTAGGAAAGGATGTTTGTCATTGTCTCACTATTCTGCTTGGATTTGTCCTCAACATTCATTGGTACTTTCTCTTTAGATATTTGTGGTGTTTATTGTTGGCTTTTTCAAAAAGTTGGTGAGGTGATTTCAAATTAGCGTGTCAAAAAATCTTGTTTGCTATGTTTAGGTGAGGTGAAGAGGCTAGAGGAGTATGCTCTGTTCCCTTTTGGGGACATAAAAAACTTGGAACCCTTGAATTCAAACCAATTCCCCTTGTGGTACAACTTTGTGAGTCTTCCTTGATTAGAGAGGGTTAAACCGCAGTAGACATTTCCTTTATTAGGTCAACCACGTAGATTGTACCTCAAGCAGTAATAGCCATTTTTGACATGTAGTAGCAACCACTATATAAATGTTCTTGTGGAGGAAATCCCCACAGGTGTAGTCTTTTGTTGAGTTATTAGATCTCAATATCTCCGATTGATTAAATTCTTAGAATATGTTAAAACCTTGGTGCATCAAGATTGGATTTTGCCCACTCTATATTGCAAAAGTTGCAAAGTTGACCATTACTAAGAACGTTAGTGCTACCAAATTTTCTTTTCTAGGACTATGTGCATGATTGAATTTTTTTTTTGAGAACATAAACAATAGTGGTTTTAGGGATTGGATTCATACTATGAAACTATTCTTGTTCATGTGCAAGGTTTTGTTGTCCCTTGCTCATTGCTTGTAGACATTTGCTTGAAATCCCTGATTGTTGTTCTATGTGCCTGATTATTATTTATAAATATGAAATTGATCTTAGTTGGTTAAAAAAGGAAAATTCATCATTCATCATTTGGACTCTAAGGTAACCGTGTTTTTGTCATTCCTAAGTTGATTTGACCATTTTGGACCTAATCTTGAGCATCTAAACTTGTTGTCACTTTGGATCCTTGCATCATAGCTATCTTTGAGTTAGTAAGTCTTGTCTTATCTTGTTGCCAACATCAAAACTTGCAAAGTTAGAGATTTCCCTAGTGGAGAAAGTTTTCTTTGGGATTCTTTGATTTCATCTTTGGATTATGGGTATTCACGTGTCTAAACATATCAATTTATCTCATATTATTACATTTTATTATAAAACATTATAACTCAGATAATTCCACAATTGTGAGACCAACAGTGGCATATTGTGTTAACCAATCATGAGAGAGTAGAGAGAGTAGATCAAGTGTCTGAATCTAGCAATTAGAGATTACATACTGTCAGGTTCATTGTTCTAATACTTTCTTGCCATTGTATTAGAAGTTGGAAATCTTATATTGATAGGTTAGCTTAACAACTAGGTAGGAGAACCTTTGGAGAAGGTGATTGAGAATCCTATTGTATTAGGTAGGTTTAACAACCTATTTTAAATCCTTTAACAAGGTGACACTTCATGTAAAGTATTTGTAAATCCTCTAATCAGGTCACTATTGACACAGTGTAAATCCTTTAACAGGGCAAGCCTTTCACAGGACAAACCCTTAGAAGTGGTTAAACATTTATTGCTGCAGTGATTTTTGTGGGTATCATCCCCACCCTAGTTTTACCTTCTTATTCTTGGAGAGTTTCTGGGTTACCAAATCTAGTGTTATGTGTTTACTTTATGTTCATTTATATGTATACATGCATGCAATTTACTTTTCAGTTATAAGCTTAAAGGATTGAAAGGTTAAAAGTGTGGTACTTCTGATTCACACCCCCCTCTTAGAAGTACTCTTCCCATTTTGAACATTCTAACAATTGGTATTAGAGTAGAGGTTCTCACAAGGAGAAGCCTAACAACTTAGAGAAAAGATCTAAAGATGAAAATCTTCAAACTTGGGAAGATAATAGACAATCAAGTGATTGATGCGCACCTAGCTCTACACAAAGTGGAAGAAGCCAGAGAAGAATTGAGAAAATCCTTAAAAAGAAGGAAGGAGATAACCATAGCTAAAAATGACATACATTACAAGGAGATTGATACCACACAAGTGTTTTTCAATGGAGATTCCAAGGAATTTGATGCAACAATAGCAGAATTGATGGAGAAAAATAGAGCACAAGCTGAAGAAATTATATTACTCAAGCTTGAACAAGAATCACAAGCCTTAATGCTTTGTGAAGTGATTGAACAAAAGAAGAGAGCCATTGAAGACAAGGCCATGATAGAAGATGACAAGAGAAATCTCACCAATAGACTGGAGGAGAAGACAATTGAGTTTGAAAGGATCTCAAACATGTAGCTAGACACCTTAAGTTAGATGATGAATGCTCATCATGAGCTAAACATGAAGGACATTGAGATTTCCACCTTGAAGATGCAGAATGAACAATTGCAGAATGAATTGAAAAGAGAGAAAGAGATAGCAGGAAGCTTCAACAAACCCAATGAGGCTATCAAGTATTTTGAGCAACTACTAAAATCATCAAGGGCTAGTAATGATACTTCAAGACTTGGTTACACTAGCACTGAACAAGGAGAATCAACCAAGACTGTAGAAGAAAGGAGTAACAAAGGTAAGACCACTAAACCTACTTGTCATTTATGTGGTAAAAAGGGACATACCTCTAATATGTGCAAGAGCAAGAACAATCATCAACATGATAAGCCTACCAATGCAACTCTTGTCACAAGTACAAAAAACAAGGACATCAAGCACATGAATGTAGAACCAAGACCATGAGGACATGAAGATTTGAAGGTCACTGCTACAACTGCAAAAAAAATGGACATAGAGCATTTGAGTGTAGATCAAAGCCTATGTGGACACCTAATTAGCCTCCAAGAGGAAACAACCATGGTCATCACTACAATTGGGATTACAATACTAGGTATAGCTATCACTATTGTCAAGAATATGGAAAAATTCTTGAAAATTTTATAAGGACACATTTTAGAGGGAGTTATAGTAGATGGCTAAGCCAAACTACATGTTTTCATTTCTTGAAGATTGGTCATATCAGCAGGAATTGCCCAACAAAGTCAAAAACACCCAAGACAGAAGTCAAAAAAGGAAAAGAGAAGGTTGATGTTGAAAAAATAAGAGGGCAAATGAACAAGACTTGGAAAAAGAAAGATGAGTGGAGCACATCAAATGGAGAGATCACTTCACCCAAGAGGTCAAGTGATCCCACTTCATCCAACTAAGCAAAAGAAAGGTGTATGAGACTGATATACAAAGTTAAATCATACATCAGTTTCAAAGAACAAAGGAGTACTACAAGGAAGAAAACTGCATGAGAAAAGAAGCCAAGTCAACATCTAAATTTTTTGCCAATACTGTCGAACTATCCTCTAATGCCTAGTAAGGCTCCAATGGATGCCAAGTTTCTAATAGTGACCAAGCTGATAGTTGAAGCTGAGTGAAGTAGAAGTCTAGTGGAGGCTGAGTAAATGAATTACAATGGGAGCCGAGTCACATTGAATCCTTCAAGTTCCGAGTTTACAACTGTATGCACAAAGCATTTAATGCTAGGTCTTTGACATATTAAGGTCAATTTTTGTTCATTTTCATGGCATTCAAACACAGAGAAAAGATGAGAAGAGCGAAGAAGCGATCAAGTAGAAACCTAACAGTCATTTGCATGGATTTCAACAATAATTTAGTACAAACTTATCGATTTAAAGGTATTTATCAAGTGCCGAGCTTCGTAGAAGTTAAAATTTTAATACATTTACAACCCTAGTTTGGTAAAATGGCCTCTAGTTCAAGAAACCCCAAAGCAAAAGAGAGCCATGAGATTCAACTAGTTAGCAATGAAGTAAAGCAACCTAAATTTAGGCCAATCCCCAAAGTTGCTTATAGAAATGACCCAGCTGGTGCATTATCCACATTTTGCCTAAAGTGGTCATGGTGCAAGATGTGAGAAAATGTTAGAACTGCAAAATTGGTGCCATAGGTGAATTTTAAATATTCCAAGCTTATGAAAAATTGTGTGAGAACAAGATTCTAAAAAAGGAGTTTGAGATAGTTGAGAAAAAGGGTTTGACCAATGCCCTAGTCTACCCTATAAGATTCAAAATTGAATGGATACAAATTGATTTGAGTCAAATTCATGATGGCTGTCTATGGCTAGAGACAAGACCTATTAAGATTACCAAGAGAATAGTTCATAGGGTTACAAAATTTCCAACCCTATATCGGCCAAAGACCTTGAGAAGTGATATAAAGGAGGTCATTGAGAAAAATACAGGAGCCAAATGGAATAATAGGGGAATGACCATTGATACTATAACTAATCCCCTTCTAAATTTTTTTGTGAGAATAATATCTCACAAATTTTATCAATCCAATAGATTAAATAGTGTGCCATGTTTAGCAATTGATGTAGCCTATAAATTGGGGAAGAAAGATCATACTTATGATTTGGTAGAACTAATGCTTCAACAAATTAATGAAAATTTGGGAGCTATAAGAAGATCCAAGGGAGCACAATGAAAATTTGGATTAGATTAGTATGCATATTCTTTTATGTGATGGAAGAATTTCCTTCTATAGGAAAGGTGAATTGGAACCCCAACAAAACTGCAATTACACAAATCAATGAGTTCATTGATCAAGTGGGTGACAATTTTGATGCTCAAATGACAAGTTATTTTGAAGACTTTAAGAAATCTATGAAGCAAAGAATGAGAACACCAATTTCATTGGTAAAGAAACATGTCAATGACATATGCTTCTTAGTTGACATTGATTACACCTACATCTAGGCAGCAATACCAAGAGTAAGATGGTTAAGGCCATTGGGATATGAGTTTGATGTAGATGAAACCTCAACAACAATCATAACATTGCTTGCAGAAGAAATAGATAAGGCAACTCCTCACTTTGGAACATATGATGTTGTCAAGTCCAAAGTTGAGATTGAATTGAAAACAATTTTTTTTATCAAAAAGAAAGATAAAATGGTAAAGAAGATAAAGAAGACATTTGGAGCAAGTATTGAAGGAGAAGCAGGTGAAGAAGAAGTAGAAGTAGAAGGAGATAGTGAAGAAGAAGAAGAGAAAGGGCAAGGCCCAATAGAGCTAACATAAGGCTTAGGGGAAGACAAGGAGGAAGGTGCCAAGGGAGAAGAAGCTGAAGAAACACCTACACTTACCGAGAAAAAGAAGAGAAAGACAAAAACATAGCCTACAACTCAACCCAAGCCTAAGAAGGTCACCAAGCCAGCTCCAGCAACAAGGGCCACTACAAGAGCAACCACTCAAAATGCTAAAGAGGCATCAAAAGAGAAGAAGAAATCCACAAAATAGCCTACTGAAGATCCCAAGAAGAGAAGAAGGTATGTGGCATAGCCATATACAATTGATGAAGAAAGAACAAAATCAAAGAACATCCACCAATTTAAATTGGTAAGCCATCCTCCTAAATCTATAATTGAAAAACTTTGTAATAAGATTAAAAATGTAGATTTGAATGATTTGAAGTCTCTTAATTTCAATAAACTCAGTAGGAAAGAGCAGAATAAAGTAGAGGAATCTATGTATGCCATGATGACACACCTCTAGAACTTGAAAATACCATGCCCAAGGAACTGTATGAGATAATTGAGAATAAGTGGCATTATTGTCTAAAGATGGAAAGGGAGATTAGAGAATCTACCCTAGCTCAAGTAAAGCTTGACATGACAAAGGCTCAAATAACAAAGGCAAATAAGAAACATAGTGGCAAGTTTGTACCTAAGTATAAAGCCTTTTGCATCCTTCAAAACAAGATTTAGGATGTTGTAAATAAATCCACACAATTGTGGAAAACAATTTATAAGATAACTGATGATAAGGTAGAGGAAACAAATAAGGTAGAAACTAGTGAAAAAGAGAAGGTAGAGGAAAAGACAACATAAGAGCAGAAAGGAGAGGTAGAGGCAAAGGAAACAAAGAAGGAGAAAGAAGAAAAGAAAGAGGAGGAAAAGAAAGGTGAGGAAGAAAAAGGAGAGGAAGAGAATAAGGAGAAAGAAGAGGAGGAATCGGCTAAAGGAGAAGACATGGCAATAGCTGAACAACAAGAGCAACAAGAAGAGGAATAGAGTGTGCAAGACACATAAATGCCACCTCCTAGTCCACCTCATGTAACCATTACACCTACAAAGACAATAATCATTAAGGATGTTCCTGACAACTTTGCTTAGAACATCAATCCCCTTACTGTAGAGGATCTCTCCAAGATCCTTCACCAATCTACTTTACTGGCACAGTTATGCACAAGCCCTGTATTGGTGAGTGTTGATGAGTTACAAAAGGTAGTAGCAACACCACAAAGAGAAAAGGTGAAACCAAAGGAACAACCTTTCACCTACATAGCTACTAAGACTAAAGTTTTGATGCTTCCACCACCACCTCCACCAAGTGCAACAAGTGATACTATTCAGATGCCAAGTGTAGTAGAAGGGAAATCAAATGAAAAAAGAGGATACCTCAAAAGAAAAGGAGCAGGCCACCACTCAGACATTGGTAGAACTACCAAAGACTAACACTCCTACAAAGACCATTAAGAAGCAAAGAACTGAAGCAATTCCTTTGCAATTCTCAACTCTAGGCTCAAGTTCAACTAGAGTGGCAAGAGTACTTCATTATGGAGGCCTTGAATTAGATGAAGATATTGTGATACCTTCCTATGATTCCAAAACCATCACAATGGCACAAATGACTGAAATGTAAAATGCATTAGATAGAAGGATAAGACAAGAAATACTAAGGAAGGGGTTCAAACATAAGCAAGCACTTCATGACATTAAGGACATCTTTATGGATGCCTTCAACTTGCAGTCACCAGATGAAGCAAAGACAGTAATAGAGAAACTATTAGATATAGTTGACCAGGTGACCAATCAAGACCAGGATACTAATGTTAAACTCATGGAATGGTCAGAGAGAAAATTTCAAGGAAAAGTGAATGAGAAAATATCAAGTGGAATAGCACTTGTACAGGTAGAGTTGGCCAAGACAATAGATAAGGTCAAAATTGATCTTGAAAACATTTTTTCATTGTACAGGAAATTGTGTGATTTTTCCAACTTCACACAAAAAACAAATTAGAGAATAATGAGCTTGGAAAGAAATTTGAAAATTTCTAGCATGCAACTGCCAAAAGATCCAGCTCAAAGTGAGAAGCATTTTGCACAATTACTTCACAATCAAAGGGAGTTAGTTGTACTCACAGCAGAGGAAGCTAATATTAAGGCCAAACTGATGCAAATTCAGTCCTCCATAGCCCCAGACTTAGAAGTCCTCCACAAGGAACAAGTTTATGCTGAAACAGTTTTAAAGAAAGATCCAAATCTTTCTACACTAGATGGACTTGTACACCTTGCTACAGAGATTTCCATCCAACACAAGTCACTTGACATTGCTTTGGAGAATTGGGATGTATCTCTGAAAAAAATAATGGAGGTAAATAGTAATTTTTTTTTGGCTAAGTATGGTATTAATCCTTAGAATCCTTTGAAATTAGTGTCAAAAAAGGGGGAGAAATAATAATAAGGAAAGGAGGAGATATATGTTTTAAGGAAGATATAATAGTTTGAAATAACTAAGGGGAAAAATACGTATAAGTTTTGATAGCCAAGAGGGGGAGATACAAAATTTTGGCAATTATATGGAAGATACAGATCACAAGTACAAAATACAGGAACAATGCAAAAGACAAGGAGTATCAGGCACATTTGGCACAAAATTTTGGTTGCAAAAATGACAAGGCACAATTAGCTTAGGGGGAGTAACAAGGTATTTTGAACAAATTTTGAAATTTTGAGGATAAGGTACTCATAAAGATAGATGAATAAATGTCTAGTTAAGTGTTTTTGACACTCATGTCAAAGGGGGAGATTGTTGGTCTTAGATGGTTTTGACATTTGAGTGTCAACACACTTAACCAATTTCTACATTGAAGCCAAGTACACTATGTATGCCGAGCCACAGTGTGTTCCGAGTTAGTATTTCAATAGGTGTCGAGTGACTTCAGGTGCCGAGTAGTATATAAGTGCCGAGTGATATATAGGTGCTGAGTCATAGTAGATGTCGAGCATGTTAGAATGCTTCATATGCCAAGTGAGTCATAATCATATACGTGTTGAGAGAGACAAAGAGTAATAGGTGCCAAGCAATCCAAGATAGTATATGTGCCGAGGACCAGTAATCTAGTATGTGCCAAGTAACACATAATCAACATTTGAGTTTGTGCCCTCACAAACTCATATGTAAACCATTTTTGGACCGACATAGAAGGATTTCAAAGGAGAAAAAGGATAATATTGAATCTTTTACATTTCCTATGCAATCAACATGCAACCAATTAGAAAAATGGAGAAGGCATGCAACCAATGAGGAAAATGCAAGGAATGAGTGGGAACTTAAAGATTCAATATGGATCGTAGATCCATACCTAACCCTAAGTCTTCACAATATTTAAAAAGAGATCAAAAACTTCATTGCATATGTGGATGAGAGTAGTATATGGGGAGAATATAGAGAAATTTAGTGAGAAAGTGTGAAAGACTTAGAGGAATAGAGTAGCAATTTCATATCCAATTGATCAGAACAACATAAGGGACAAGGGACATGATCAAATATCAGATCTCAAAGGATAAAGATTAGAGAGAGTAGATCAAGTGCCTGAATCTAGCAATTAGAGATTGCATACTATCAAGTTCATTGTTCTAATACCTTCTTGCCATTGTATTAGAAGTTGGAAATCCTATATTGATAGGTTAGCTTAATAGCTAGGTAGGAGAACCTTTGGAGAAGGTGATTGAGAGTCCTATTGTATTAGGTGGATTTAACAACCTATTATAAATCCTATAACAGGGTGACACTTCATGTAAAGTGTTTGTAAATCTTCTAATCAAGTCACTATTGATACAGTGTAAAGCCTTTAATAGGGCATGCCTTTCACAGGGCAGACCATCAGAAGTGGTTAAAAATTTATTGTTGCAGTGATTTTTGTGGGTATCATCCCCATCCTAGTTTTACCTTCTTATTCCTGGAGGGTTTTTGGGTTACTGAATCTAGTTTTATGTGTTATTGCATGTGTTTACTTTATGTTCATTTATATGTATACATGCATGCAGTTTACTTTTCTGTTATAAGCTTAAAGGATTGAAAGGTTAAAAGTGTGGTACTTCTGATTCACACCCCCCTCCCCCCCCTAAAAAGTACTCTTCCCATTTTGAACATTGCAATAGTTGAACCTTTGGGATCTCGCATAACTCATGAAGATATTGATGGAACTACCTCAACAAATGATTTTTTTGGAGGAAATCAACACTACTCTCCATTTCTTGCTCCTCCTAGATTATCACCTAAATCTTCTCACCCAATGGATGATAAAATCAGACAAGATGAATTGGAAAAGATAACATACTTGGAGAAGAAAGAGAAATAAGTAGCACAAAAAATCAATAAAAGTTTGGCTAGATCTCAAGAATTTCTCAATAAAACTCCAAGAACCCCTAATGGTCAGTTTAGTAAAGCGAGTATGTATACGGAAACCCAAGCTAGAAAAATGGCTAAAGATATGGCTCAAAAAATGGTTAATGATATTCTTTCTCAGAGAGGTAATGTTTCTCCACCTCTCATATCTCCCAGAGGTGATGAGGAGAGATGTCTTCTACAAGAAAAACATGCTTACATGGATGCATTCATACAACATGAGGTAGAAAAGAGAGCTCATGAAATAACACATCAAAAACTTTTTCTTGGTGGTGGTAATGGTTCTCCACCTCCTTCTCCTCCTCTAAGAGTTACTAGATAAATGCCACCTTCACAATCTTCTAAGAGAACTAGGAGACAACCATCTCCTCCTCCTAGATATCAACAAAGGCAAATGTCTCCTCCAAGGAATTCACAACAACACCCTTAATTTTCTACACATGGTTTTGGTGTGGATTATGATTTATTAGAGCAAGAACCATAATTTCAAAAGTACATGGATCAATACATTCAAATTAATAAGGGTAAACACTTCATGGATTTAATAAAAAAAGATTTTCAAGTACCCTATGATTTTGATGTGAATAAGAATATTAAGATACAAAATCCTTAATTTCAAGAACAAATTGAGAAAAATATGAAGATGTTAATAGATAAAATTACGCCTAAGAATCCATTTTCTCTACAAAGTGTTTTTCCTCTACCTTTTGAGAGGAGTATTCTAGAGGTTGAATTCTTGAAGAAAATAAAATTTCCTCATTATGATAAGTATGATGGGAATGGAGACCCTAGTGCTCATGTGAGACAATTTAATGTTTTGAGCTTGGAATTTGCACATAAAGATGTTTATCTTATGAGATTGTTCCCTAGGAGTTTAAAGGGTCAAGCTATGGAATGGTTCACTAAGATTACTCCCCCACTTAAGAATTTTGAGGACCTTGTTCAAAAATTTATTCAACACTTCTCTTACAATGTTCAGAAACAAGTTTCTATGTTGGATTTATGCAACCTCAAACAAGATCAAGGAGAACCCTTTGTTACCTTTTTGAAAAGATGGAGAAAGTTATGTTCTCATTACTCTAGAGAAATTCTAGAAAAAGAGAAAATTTACTTGTGAGTAATTTGGTTCCTGAATTGAGAAATGAAATTGGCAAATGGGTGTTTGAGACTTTTCATAATATGGTAGAAAAAACTTTCCGTATTGAAGATGTTTTGAAAAATCAAGGAATTATCAAGCATAATAGCAACAAGAATAATAACAACAATGAAAATAAGAATAGGAGTACTTCTTATAAAGGGAATCAACATGTGGTTAATGATGGTATAGTTAATGCACCTAAGTCTGATGACCAAGTAGTTTACAAGTTAGATGATAGTGTTCATGCTATGAAACTTCAAGCATCTTCTCAGCAAAATAATAGAGAAAATTCTAGATACAATTATAGAAATACTCAAGATAAAAGAACTTTTACAAAGATTGGTAGACCTTATGAGGATGTTTTGGAAGAGTTGGTTGATGGCAAGCTATTAACTTTGATTGAGAATTGGCAACCACCTCCTGTGCAGGGTCCACATTGGGATGATAATGCCTATTGTAAATATCATCAGAGAAAAATTGGTCATACTATGGAAAATTGTCAAAGGTTAAAACATGATATTCAGAATTTGATTGATAATGGAAAGTTAGTAAGTGATGCTGCCAATTATTCTACTAATAATGATCATCAAGCTTATAAGGATCCATTGCCTAAGCATGAAAAGGGTGAATCACCTAAGAATGGGAAAGCTCAAGTGAATTATACTTATTCTAATCAAAATTATGGATATTCTAATGTAGACAATGTTATCAACATGGTTATAATTAAGGAAAATGATAGGGATTTTAATCATCGACAATTTTGCCTTACATATTGAAGTCATGATTCATAGAACTCTTGTTAGACATGTGTTGATAGATGGGGGTGCCGGGTTGAATATTTGTCCTTTCAACATACTTGAAAAGTTGGGATATTCAGAACAAGATATTGGTACTAGACAGAAGGTTACTATTAGAGCTTATGGTGGTAGTGAAAGACAATCTAAAGGATTGGTTGTTTTGCCTATTCAGATTGAGTCAGTTGAGAGAGATATTCTATTTCATGTGGTTGATACTAGTACCCTTTCTTATAACATTTTATTGGGTAGACCTTGGATAAATGAAATGAAAGCCGTTCCTTCCACATATCATCGATGTGTTACATTGGCACATAATGAAATTGAGATGTGTATTTCAGGAGATAATACTTTGGCTATCAATAACATTTTAGTAGAATCACATATGCCTTTGGATAGAGTTTTAGATGAGACAATTGAAGAATTTGTAGAATGTGTGAAGAATCTAAGACACTTAATAGTGAAATGGAGGGATGTGAGGTTGTTTCTTTGGTTGAACCTTTACTTCCTGTGGAAGAAGTGGAAGAAGGAAGTGTTGTTAGAGATTGTATTTACAAAGAAGAAAATGATGATGGACCCATATTTGATGTTTATGATGATGATGATGAGGAAGTGTATATGCTTGATCAACAAGATATATGTGATGATTTGATCCCTTTTACTAATCTTCTTTGGGGAGATGGACATGGTTAAGTTAATGATGCTTCTTCTTCAAAAATTCAAAATGATTTAGATATACAAAACAATGATGAAAGAGCATATTCAAATAAGTATGAATTGGATTTATCTTTAGAGCCTTCTACAATTGATTTGGGTATTGAGGTGATTCATGCTTATGATTCTCAACCCAGTACAATTAATGAGAGTTCAAACTCACATATTTCTCATGAGCTAGATTCTCCAGTTATTAGACAATGTTATGATTCAAGAGAAATTGAGAGGAACTTGATAGACTCTGATTCTACAATTGCTAGCAAGGATTTTATTCATATTTACAATATTGAGCCTTTAGTGGATGAGATTCCATTATTGAGTTACTCTTAATAGATTAGTGACAAATGAAGATTATAGAGTTATGAGATTACAAGAACTTGAGTTACTTGATGAGAAGAGAAAAACCACTTTTGATCACATGAGATTTTATCAGAAAAGATTGTCTAAGACTTATGACAAGAAAGTTTTCCCTAGAGAGTTTTTAGTGGGAGATCTTGTTTTGCATGAGAATCCTAAGAATCTAAAAAATAGAGCTCAAAAAGGAAAATTTGAGTCTATTTGGTTGGGTCTTTTTATAATTATAGCTTCTTTTGGATTGGGTGCTTATTTGTTGTCTACACCTGAGGGAGATCAACTCCCTAATCCTATTGATGTGCATCATTTGAAAAAGTTCTATCCCTGATGTCTGTTCTTGCTGGGGGCATCTGTACATATTTATGGGTTCTGAAAAAATACAAAAAAAGGTGGTATATTCCAACAATACAAAAAAAATTATAAAAGAAAAAAGAAAAGAAATGGTATTTTTCAATATCAACAACAGTGTTCCTTAAATATCTTAAACACCAAAACAATGTTTCTTAACACTACCCTGAGAGTCTTTCCTTGATTATCATGCTTTAGTTTATACTTAATGTTGAGAAATGCTTTGATCTTTCTTTGTATGATGATTTTTCATTCCTATATATACATGTTTACTGCACTATATTTATATATTTTTTAATATTCCCTCCCTAGTCATTTTTGCACTAAGGGCATGTGGTTTATTTTTTTTATGAGTGATTTGATTAGTATTGATGAGTGTCTCTATGGTTTTCTTTGGGATGCATAGCTAGAGAACTATGGACCATGAGACACATTTTTGGTTGATTTCTTGCTTGTGTGGTTTTGATCTCAAGACTTGTAGTGTTTCTCAACACTATCGAATCCCATTCATATCATCATAGTTTCCTTGGTGACTAGTGATGATTGTGGGAAGCTTCCGATTACATTCATATCTTCAAATTACTTCGGTGATTAGTGATGATTGTGTGATCGTTCTGATAGAGTTACATTCATATCTTCATGGTTTTGACCAGTAAAGGTTGTGTAGCTTGGCTCGATGATTAAAACTAGGATCTTAAACTTGGCCGAAATGAGTAAGTACATACAATGGATAAAAGCGTCATATGGACTTGAACATGCATTTTATCCCCTTGTCTTTTTGGAGGTTTTGATTTGTTTGTTTATCTTTTAGAGGTCTCTTTCATCATTTCTTTTCTATTGGCTTTGATCAAGATTGTGGTTTTTAGTACATGTCACTTGTTCATGATCTCAATCAAAATGTCATATTTTTCATAGTTGATGGTTTTTGAGGCATTTTCCCTCTTCTTCTTTCCATCCTCTTGTCTTTCATTTGACCCCCTTCTTTCTTTTGATTTGGGGCATGCTTTTCACACTTAGCGATTTAACCTTGGTTTCTTGATCTATATCTTGCTTATCTTTCATCATGAACCTTTTTTTGATTTGATCATATCTATTTTTTTCTTTCTTAGCCTTTCCTTCATTTCAATTTTGATCCCGAGGGGGCAAGAACATTCTATTGAGCTTCATTGTTTGCAAAGTTGATTCAAAATCTACTCATCTTTTTTTGCCTAGCTTGGGGCAGATGATTATTGTACCTGGGGCAAGTCAATGCATGATTTTTCATTTTTTGGGGGTTGATATTTGTCTTTTGCCTTTATATATATTTCATGAATTTTATAGTTTCTAAAAACTCTTTGGGCAGACCTACAATTATAAGACCTGCAACGACATATTGTGTTCCAAGCACTGTAAGACCCCAGATGGCATGTTGAGGGAACAAGAGCTGGATGCTTAATCTATATATATTTTTGATATAAATCAATCTTTATAAACACTTTATTTTATAGTTCTTTGACTTAATGTGCCTATCATGTATGTGGACACACATTAGTCAAAGAGGGTCAAATGTATGCACCCTAAAATGGTCACCTTGACTATGTGCCCCGGTTTCATAACTTATCTCAAGCTTGAATCAATATTTACATCACCATTTCCTTTGATCAAATTAAATTATTTGAATTATTTAATTAATCATTATTATTTTACATCAATTTCCTTTATTAAATTAGAGTTAATTAATTTAATTAATTTTAAATAAATGGTTGGATCATATTGATTTTTTTATTATTTAATTAAAGAAATTTGCTCCCTTTTAATTAAATAAAACCCCTCCTCACTTAATTTTATATGCAAAAATTATTATTTTAAAAGAAATAATTAAATAAATGTCATACACTTTATTTGATAAGAAAAGGGATTATTTTACATTTAAATTAAATAAAAACACCCCTCATCTTATAATTTTTATTGAGTTTTACACTCCACAACTCTTAATTAAATGCTAATTGCACATTCTCTTATGTGGGTCACACCTTTTCATTTAATTTTCATTTTCCCTCCAATTTGGGGATGCCTCTTGGCTTTGGTATATAAGGAGACCTCCTTCCTTCATTTTGGAAGAGGCAATTTTATTATCACCATTATTTGGAGCTTTCATGCAATTTCCTTGAGCACTTGGAACATTCTTATGAGAAGATCATGACTTCTTATAATACCATTATGATAGAATTTTTTGAAGCTTTCTTGGAGACTTGGAGATATCTTACATGTTCATGATCATTTGAATCTTTCATTCATTGGATGTACTTGTGAAGACCAAGGCTAATGTTCATATGAGAGCCATCACTTCAAACCTTTGAAGGTTTTTGCACACCTTGTCTTCATGTCACATTCAGACAAGGGCTAACCTTTCCAATTTCCCTCTATCTATCTGCCTGATTAGTTTCAATAGGAGTTGGACTGCTCTGAAATCTGTCCAACTGATAGAAGGTTGTGATGATAAGTAGTTGGGGCCATTGTTAGTAATGACATTGCTATCGATCCGTATGGATCTTGCCCGCTTTATTCTTTCTCCTCAACTTTCAATATTTGTAGGTTGTTCATTCCTCTAAGTGTTACAGTTGCTCCCCTTCCCTCAACCTTGTGGTTGAGGTATCGATCCGAAGGATCTTGGTTCGGTTGGAGCTATGAGTTGATTCTTGAGATCTTGCGCTTTCATGGTGTTATTTTGAAGGATTTCAAGTATAAAGATTCATCAAAGTGTGTTTGCATATTTGTCCACATTTTTCACACACAAATACAGGGAAGATTGTAGAAGAAGTTTCTAGAGGAACCAAATGGAAAAGTGGGTAGATTCTTTACATCCTACCTGATCCTAGAATGGATGATTGTGGTTAAGTGACAAAAGATCTAAATTCTCTATTTATAGAGATAGTTGGTCAGAAGAAAAGGTTGTCATGTGCAAGAACCTAAGGAGGACAAGAAGTCTAGGGTATTGCTTCATTCAGTGGCCGAATAGAGGTGACTGTAGTTGGCATGCAAAGAAAGAAGGCTTAAGAGTATGAATTCTTGAAGCGCGAACAAGCTGTTAGAGCTGAAGTGAATGAAAACCAAGCAGAATGGAGGACTAAAACAAAGATCTATAATCTGCAAGTGAGTTGTAATTTATTATCAGATCAAGACTCACTGTTACTTTCTAATCATTGTATCAGTCTAAGGTAAATTTTTTGGATTAAGGTTGACCTAACAGTCATTTGTAAATCCTTTAACTGGGTGACATTCTAATAGAATGGTCTAAATTCCTCTAACAATGCTCACTTCTAATAGGGTGATTGAAATCCTTTAACCAGATCACATTTAACAGTGTGTATTGTAACCTTTAACAAGGTTGGCCTTTCATAGGGCATCACTTCAAAAGAGTGAGAATTAGTAGCATTTCATTGGTGGTTTTTTCCAAATTGGGTTTCCACATAAAATCCTTGTGTCAAATTGTGTGAATGTTCTTATATTATTTCATGTTTACATTTCTGTAGAGTTGTTTTAACCTAGGACAATAACCTACAAATTTTAAGTATTGTATGATCTAATGGATGCATGCATGACAAGGTTTTATGGATATGGGTCTACTAAGCATTGAAAAAACTTATTTTTACATCTAGGCCTTGGATAACCGATTCACCCCCCCTCTTAGTTATTCTAAAGAATTCCAACACTTTTGGCTCCTCTGCCAGTCTCTATTCCTTGGTCCCTACAATTTCACCAGTGGAACTTGGCTTTAGTGTCTCCTTTTATCCCTCATTTAGAGGTCTTGAGAAGTTTGGCCTTTTATTGCATGCAGTAGATTGCTCTACACACTTTGGCTCTTTGAATCCTTGTTCTCCTTATGTGTCAGCCTACTCTGTTGCTCGACAATAACTACAACCTCATTTAAAATTTGAATAGTTGTTTGAACAATAACTTTAGATATATCAATTAAACTTATTGTTACTTGTTGAGATGGTTATTGATCACCAATCTTTGGACATTCCTTGATTTACAAATTCATTGGATTGGTGTGCATCACTATGTTCGTAATAGATTTAGGAACTTGATCCCCTTTTTTTGGATTGGTAGATACAATCTTTTTTTATTCTTGTTCAACTATAGTCACATAAGATATTGTAGTATCTAGAGTCTCATCTTCTTTCGTGACTACCCCTGTTTGCTTTACACTTTCTTATGCCATCCTTTGAACAATTTCCACCAACTGCTCAACATTGTTGTAGATATCTTCTTTATTATCCAATTCAACTCCTCTATAGTTGCAAACATTAGTCCAAAAACCTTCTTCCACCACTATCTTACTCTCCTGTATAACATCTTCAATTTTATTTCTCAAATTTTTGTATGCCCTTGTCTTTGGCACAAATTTATTTGCATAATCTTTCATGGCTATTTCCATATGATGATTTCCTAAATTAGGTACAACTTGGGGTAATGTAGTTTCTCTCATTTGTCTCTCAATGGTTAAAGCCCATTTCCATTTTCCATCTATTTTATTATATAATTCTTTAAGTAACTCTTTGCCTAGATCTATTTGTGTATATTTAAAATTCACCATCATATCTATAGCTACCTATTCAACTTTATCTTTATCACTTTTTTTCTAAAATTTTATACTTAATATGCTTAAAACCAGCTAACCTTTTTGAATTCTTCAAATTTTCACATTCCTTGTCAATGCCTTGAGGCACTCTCCTTGGTACAATTTGAAACTAGCTCAAGTCATATGATTTGGTCCTCTTAGCCTCATCATGATCATGATCATCATATTTTTTACCAACTAGCTTTCTTCTAGGCTTCTTTTTTTGGCCTTGCTTAGCCTCTTTAGCTTATGATGTCCTCTTCTTAGGACTTCTTCCCTTGACTAGCCCGGTAACCTTGACTAGTCCTTTTCTCACTCGCTCAGTAGCTACAAGAATTTCTACGTTAGATCTTTTCCTGGTGGTTCTCTATGGTGTTGAAGTGGGCAAGGTTTCCACTTTCTTTAAACACTTCCTCACCTTAGGGTCAACTACTATAACTTCTTTTCCTTTAGTTTCCTTGGACTCAACAATAAAAAAGTTCTTTTTCTTTTCCTTCATCTTCTTCACCATCACCTTCATTACTACCAATATCTTCTCCTTTATGCTTGGTAATCTTCAGTGGTGTATCTCCAAGCTTACCTTCCAAGTCTTGGATCATCTTCTTTTGATTTCTATCCAACTTGTGAACTTTGGTCTGGATCATCATCTTTATTTTAGCAGTCTCATATGTGTTGAATGACTTGACATTATTTTCAATTTATTTTGCTAACAATGTTGTAATGTCGACTAGCACTTCATCAACATTAACTTCATAGTGCATAGTGCATAGGCCTTAGCCATGCCACTCTAGGTATTATCCTATAAATATGTGTAATCCATATCAAAAGGAAATATATGTGATCATAATACTAATAAAATACCAACTTAGGTAATCTGGACCTATTCTTCATCTTCCTCTTGAAACCTTCAAAATAACCATCCATAATGGTTTTAGAATTCTCACCTATATGAGTAATAAATTCATTTATCTATTTGGTCACATGCCTAGTCTTATCCGAAACAAAATCTCCAACAATCTGAAAAGAGTTGTGTACATAGAAAATATAGATGAGAGAACCAAACTGACACGATGTATTCTTGGACTTCTTGATTGCTCAAAGGTTCTCTGCAAGCTTTATCAATTGTAACTCAGCCAAGTCATAGCTATGGTCCTTCTTGACCAGTTTGTATCTCATGTCAATAACTACACATGACACCCTATTCACTCAGCTTGATTGATAAAACTTGTGAGAAATCACATGAAGTGAAAACTCAATCATAGGATCCTTGATAGTGTTAATTGACATACCTTGACCATTCCACTTTACCTTCACAAGGTCTTCAATTAGATCTTGTTCCTGGCAGCAAATAGTCTTCACTCAGTCCAAAATAGGGTAATCAATCATGTGATGTATAATGGACTTTGTAATCCTAACTAGCTCGTTCTCCAACCATAACTTTATATCATGCATATGTTCACTATTTTTGCCTTCCCACCAAAGTGGAGATATTTGAATTTAAATACAGTACTATTCACATATTTAAATATTCAAATTAGGGCATAGTAAAAATATATTTTATGACATTAGGTTATATATTTTCCTAAGTGTCCTACATGTTTTAATATTTTTGTAGGTCCAAGTTTTATCCAACGTTAGATCAAAAGGATTGAGGGCTGTCACTTTGTCACTGTCAAAAACTGTGGCCTCTTTTGTCATAGCAACAAAGCGACGTTGTGCCACGTGTCCAAGGTGGGCCTCCCTTCTTGCGACTATTGGAGTTGTTATAGTAAGGCATAATTGGTAGGTTCTAATTTGTGCTTCCATCGTGGGTCTTGTTTTCTGTCGTGGGCCGTGAGTGAAGAGGACAAGGTGTCAGATGAGCTGGCGTGGGGCCAATGTTTCTATTGGATGAAGTACTAACATTGTTTAATGCATCTTTGGGACCATTAGATGGGTTAGGATTGACCACTATCATTATTCCACTAACTAAAGATGAAAGAACTTTATTCTATGTGACACAATGATGAACAGACATGTATACACAACAAGCCCAGTTTTAAAGGTAACAATCGTAGTTGACATCATAGTTAAGGTTAATAGTGTTGTGAGCCATTGCTGTTAAGTTAAAGGGTGGCACAATTAGTTGGCTAAAATGGTGAGATGCATGAAGAACTCACGAGGTGGAAAAAAGAAGTAACACGATTGGTCCACATGACTCATCTTGGTTGCTTGATCGGGTTGACCTGCCGACTCTACTGATTTATTGAGCTAGGAAGGAGAAAGATAGGGTTTTCTTGTGTGATCTAATCTTTCTAGTCGATCTCAACCACCCCATAGTTATTGCTGTGCTAGAGATGATGTAGAGGCATTCCTTCTACCTCCTGATTGTCCATTTTGAGTATTCTAGCATTGATTGGCACTGTTTCCATCACTTCAGAGTTTCTTCCAAGTCATGGTTTCATGATTTTCATGCCTCTACAAGTGTACTAAATCAAATCTATTGTGTGTATCATCTTGATTATTCTATGAGAACTTAATGGAAGTGGTTTTAGAGTAAGTTCAGTGAGAAATATCTCAGTTATGATTGAACTATAAAAGAAAAGTTGTAATTCTTTCTTATGGTTGATTCTTCTCTTTTTCTCTGATATTGCTATGCAAATTCATTATAAATCCTCTTTTCCTTTGGACCTAATGACATTCTTCCTTATCTCCTTCAGCCATTGATGACTATGTAAGATCTATTTGCCTCTCTTCAATGTTTTGTGGCTATCTAAAATTTGCATGATTGTATCTCTTTTGAACTATGAATGATATATAAGTGAACTCTATTCTTCCTTGTGTTATTCATTTTGGTTGTCTAATTTTTATGTGATTGTTTTATTTAAACAGGTCTAAATCTGTATATCTTTGATATCATAATAGTTCAAGTGTGCATGTATGGGAAGAGATTAGTTTGAAGACTTTATTTTGGTGTGTCACCTCCTTAGGATAGAGTAGGTTAGTGTTCTATGCATGCTTTCTCCCCTTTTCCTCTCTAAGTGTAGTTAGGTGCATCCTAATAGTAAAGGAAGCTGGCCTTCTCCGGAGACTCAACCTCATAGTTAAAGTCCCATAGCTTGGAGGTTGTTTCCATGTTTCACAAGATTGTCCTTAGGTAAAAACTTTGGACAAGGGTGCAAGCTTTTGTGACAATAGTTTTTTGCATGCCCGGTGGGACAGATATTCAAGAAGATTTTAAGTCTACTGGTGTCAAAGAAGAATTTCAAGTTGATGCCGAGAAGATAACATTTCTCTTAGTGTCTCAAACCTAGAAGAGACTAATTTTCAAAGTACTTGGTGACTCTACTCCATCATTCACATCTAGTTTCAGACCATAGTTGCTATTTGCAAGAGAACCTTTTAGAGGTAAGTTTCAATACTAAGAGATTTCATTTTCTAATCCTAGAATAAGAAAGACTACAATATCTTTATCACCAGTTAGGAGTGCAACAGTAACACATACACCTATAAGATCTATCTCCACTCCTCCTATTGTTAGATCTCAACCTAGAATACCATCTACTCATATTAATAGATCACTTTCCTACATGGATAGAGCTTATGTTTTTTCCACCTTTAATGGTGGAAGTCCTCTCCTATTAGCCCAAAGACATGACATACCAATATTAACTCTTAAAAATATACCTGAGTTTATTGGTGAAACTTCTATTTTCCCCTTAGAACCTATTCAAGTGGATGCAAATGTTTGTAGTATACATGGAATATCTGAAGATGATGTAGTAGTTAGGCTTCTAGCCTTATCCTTGAAAGGAAAAACACTACAATGGTATAGAGGGTTGCCTCATAACTAATAGATTGGGATGGGTTAGGAGCAGCCCTATGCAAGCATTTTGAGGAAAAGAGTGACTACCTTTCACTTTTAGAACAATTGACTACTATAAAAAGAGCACCCCATGAATGCATGATTGATTTTAACTACAAATTTCAAAAGAAATGGGATACAATACCATCTATAGTGAATCCTACCCCTAGTAATTCACTCTTACATTACCTCAGAGCTTTTAATAGTGATATTGCCACTATGATCCAAACCATGGGAGGAAACATTACTTGATGCTTATGAAATAGCAATAATGATAGAAAATATCTTGATACAAGGAGGTAAGTTAGCTTCAAGGCTTCCTATGCCCTTCTTCCTTGATATCCCAAATCACCAACCAACTATAGCCCCTATTCCCACACCTTCCACATGAAAAACCCTTTCTCTAGCCCCTCAGGCTTCAACATCTTCAAATGGAATGGATGAAATCAAGGAGATGATGCAATCTGTGATGTTGAACATAGATAAGAGACTGCAAGGTCAAGAGAAGAATTTGGAAGATAGCTCCTCTGTGATGCAGAAAGTGAGCAATAAAGTGGTGACTTTAGAGAGACAAAAAGCTCAGGGTAATAAGGCTCCTCAACTATGATATCAAACCCCAAACAATGTTAGGCCTCCAAATCATAATAATGGGAATACTTCTTTTGATTAGAGTAGGCAGAATAGTCATGCTCCTATTTCAAATGCATATCAAAGTAGGGCCTCAGTCCCTTAGAACAATATGGCTCAAGATCAAGATTTTTGCCCCTCCTACAATTACTCCTATGCCTATTGTATGTGTCAAAAGGCTAAATCCTATTTAGCTTTGACCACTCAAGATCCTGTAGTAGGGAAATCATAAAAAGAGAGCCAATCTAAAGATATCTCTCATTTGCAATGACAAGGTGATTGCTCCTTCAAGAATCACCAGGTGGAGGAACATTGTAATGTAAAATAGGATTCCATTGCTCCCAATACTAGGAGAAAAAGAAGAGCTATTGAAGATGATACTCCTCCTCCTAATCATGCTTCAACATCAAATTCAATACCTCATGTACAAGCAATGAATAATCAATGAAATGCTCCCCTGCAACAAAGACAAAATAGATGTGAATAGCCCTCAAGTTATTCCATCTCCACTTCTTACATATGTAGCTCCCAAAGCTTCTACCAAATAACATAATTCCTCATTTAGTGTGGTAGAGAAGCTGGAGAAGATAAATGTGAATATTTCTATGTGGGATGCTATTGCTACTATACCTATGCAAAAGAGGTTTCTGTAACAAGAATTGGAGAGCATTGAACCAAAGGATCAACCATCAAGCATGGAAAGTGCCATAAGTTTAGTACAAACATTAAAAGGAGGGGAGACAAGTAAAAAGGTTAGACCTCCTCCATTTTATGTTTCTTTGATTATAGGGGATAAACTAGTTTACAACTACATGATTAATTCAAGGGATAGAAATTTAGTGATGCCTAAGCGTGTAGCTGATGTTGTAGAAATGAAATATGAGCCCATTATTAAGTATGTATTGCAATTGGATGGTAGTACTATCAAGACTGTAGGAATCCTTAGGAATGTTGAAATGACCCTACATGCATGCCCTAGTTGTACCATAACTCAAGATATATTAGTTGCTGAGGTTAAGCCACACTTTTCCATTTGCCTCTCAAGAGATTTCACTACCAAAATAGGTGGCTACATATCCTCTGATTGGTCATATATGTTTTTTAGAACAAGGTATGGAACCAAGGCTTCAATCATAATAGAGCCCTTAGCCCTGAATCATATTGAGCCCTACACTTCTAATCTCATTAATGTGAATTTCCCTATCCTAGAGATAGATGAAAAAATAACATGGTAAATAAGCCTGCCAATTACCTAGTAGAGATAGTTGATTTTCTCTTGGATGAATGAGCTAATGCATATCAGTTTGATCCCTTCTAATCTCATTAATGTGAATTTCCCTATCCTAGAGATAGAGGAAAATAACATGGTAAATGAGCCTACCACTTACCTAGTAGAGATAGTTGATTTTCTCTTGGATGAATGAGCTAATGCATATCAGTTTGATCCCATATCAGAAACCTTGACTAAGGTAAGGGGGGGAGGGGGGGTGTGATGTAGGAGCATTAAGCTTGAATTTTTTTGGATTTATGCTTTTCATGGTTAGGGATGTGTTGGAGACACATTGAAGAACTTTTCCTCATGATTGCATAGAGATTGGATGGATTGAGTTGAAGTTTGAGTCATTTTACCTTGCTTCTAGAGATATATTATTTTGGTTCTTGTTGTAGGATGTGTAACTAATTTTCCACAATTATTTAGAGGCTTAAAATTTGAGGAATTTAAGAGGACCTAGATTTATACCTATGGTTGAAAGTGAAAGTTCTAATACAATCAGAGCTAGGGGATATCACAATTTTACTCAGACATCAATTTTGGGCATTTAATTGTTGTTGTAGGCTAACTTGTGGCATTTGATTTGTGTATTTGTATTTAATTTGTGTTCTGGGCCTACTTGTGGATTAGATTGGTATAAATAGGGGTTGTGGGGAAGTCTTTAATTATTATTGATCCATTGTGGAGAAGAGGAGGAGCTTGAAGAGCTAATTTGGAGAAGAGCTAGTAGCTGTGGCTTGGAAAACAAGGAGATTTCTTGGTGGGCTTGCAAGAAAAAGTTGAGATCTTCCTTGGGGGTTTCTACCAGAGTGTGGATCTAGACTAGCTAGTGTTTGGATTGGATCTTGAGGGGTCTTGCAGAACTATTACTTGCTTTGCATTTGGTTGCAATCGGGAAGGCCTTACAGCCTGTCACATTGCATGTAATCAATTAACTTTTATGAATATATTATTGTAATTTGGTATCAGATCTTGCATTATTGCTTGTTGCTATTGTGTTTCTACAATGTGGTTATTTATTGGGGGCTAGGAAATCTCCTTTAGGGATTTCTCCTGCCTTGGACTGCATTAGATGGTATCACAGTAAAGGTTGTTCCTGAGTGCGTAGATAGATTGCCAAAGTTGAGGCAATTTGCACTAGGACTTGGGTTGGAGAAGTAGATTTGAGTTGATCTTGATCTAGAGGTGGATTGTTCTTTCTAGCATCCTAGATCTCTTGGTTGTGAGGTGGCAGATCATGGTTCTAACTTGCAATTGCAGAGGGCTTACAAATGGATTAATGGATGCGAAGATGGAAGATTGATCTTGTTGATGTATGATCATAGAGAGTTTGTGGATTACAGATCTGCGATCTTGGACTTGTGATGTGGTTCCTGATTGTTCATGTGAGGTGGCAGGTTGTGATCTAACTTGCAAACAAGTCGAGGTTGTCACAAGGAGTGTAGGAAGGATTTGTTTTAGAGGATTTATGAAGATCTTTGGAGATGGCTCCAATAGGATTGGAAACTAAGATAATTGTGAATCTCTATGATGTGGTGGAGAGGATGTTTTTAGAGATATCTACTTAGTTTGAAGCTAGCTTGGTTGATCAAGTTAAGGATGAGGCGAGGAAGGAATTTCATAGATGTTTGTGGAGCTGGAGTCTACCAATTCAAAAGAGAGTTGTTTGGCCAGTTAAGAGACTTGTTCATGAAAGAAGATGGTCTACCAAGGTCGAGGTGGAAGAGGTTGGTTTTTTTGATTAGATTGTGGAGTTTAATATAGAACTTGCAGAGCAACTAGAGGTTGTTGCTAAAGATATTCCTAACCTTGTTGATGCTGGGACAGAGGTTGGTTTTCATGATCAATTAGTTGGATCTAACGTGGAAGTTGTAGAGAATCTTGTTCTGAGCAATGAGATGGTTGGTGTTGAGATTTTGGTATATGTTTTTGTGGAGTTTGTTGCTAATGATGTGGGGTTTGTTGCTACTGGTATGGATTCACTAGTTGCTGATGTGGATGAAGGTTTGCTATTGAAGCATTATGTTCAGTTTGTTCTTGGGTGTGAGCATGCTAATTAGATGGTTGAGATTTTGGTGTTTGATAGAATGATATAGATGTGGATGATGAGTAGATTTATTTTATTGTCCCTATTGGAGTGGAAGCCTTTGGTGAAGATGAAGATGGTTGTTGCTCTTTCTTTGGGCATCAAAGTGTGGGACACACAACTATTTACTTGGGGAGTTTAATGCAGGAGCATTGAGCTTGGATTTTGGTGGATTTATGCTTTTTCTAGTTAGGGATGTGTTGGAGACACATTGGAGAACCTTTCCTCATGATTTTATAGAGATTGGATGGATTGAGTTGAAGTTTGAGTCATTTTACCTTGCTTTTGGAGACATATTATTTTGGTTCCTGTTGTAGGATGTGTAACTAATTTTCCACAATGAGTTAGAGGCTTAAAATTTTATAAATTGAAGAGGACCTAGATTTATACCTATGGTTTGAAGCACAAATTCGAATTCAATAGAAGCTAGGAGATATCACTATTTTACTCAAACATTGATTTTGGGCATTTAATTATTGTTGTAGGCCGACTTGTGGCATTTAATTTATGTATTTGTATTTAATTTGTGTTTTGGGCTGACTTGTGGCTTAGATTGGTATAAATAGGGGTTGTGGGGAAGTCTTTAATTATTATTGATCCATCATGGAGAAGAGGATCTTGACGAGTGAATTTGGAGAAGAGCTAGTAGCTGCGGCTTGGAAAACAAGGAGATTGCTTGGTGGGCTTGCGAGCACAAGTTGAGATCTTCCTTGGGGGTTTGTACAAGAGTATGAATTTGGACTAGCTAGTGTTTGGATTGGATCTTGAGGGTCTTGCAAAACTATTACTTGCTTTATATTTGGCAGTAACTAGGAAGGCCTTACAGCCTGACACATTGCATATAATTAGTTAAATTTTATGAATATATTATTGTAATGTGGTATTAGATCTTGCATTATTGCTTCTTATTGTTGTGTTTCCACTACATGGTTATTTGATGGGGGCTAGGAAATTTCCTTTGGGGATTTCTCCTACCTTGCACTGCGTCAGGGGGTGAATCAGTAATCTACAACCTTTAATCACCAACTAGATATTATTACTTACTTTAAAACATGCACAACAAAGCAATAAAGTAATGCTGAATAGTAACAATAGCAATGCACAAAGATAACTCATAACACCATATTTTGTTAACTAGGGAAACCTTGGCCAAGGGAAAACCCTAATGGGGATGATATGTACTAGATAATATACTGATATATATGTTCTTTGTTAGAGGATGGACCCTATTAGGAGTCAATGAGAAAATTTAGTATAAGCAATCCCTATTAGGAGACTTTGAATCCCTGTTAGGAGATTCCAACCCTATTAGGAGTTGTAGTACAATGTATGCAAGAAGAGCCCACTGCCCAAACATGCAATTTCAAGTACAAGAAGAGCTAATTGCTCAAACAAATAGTTTATTGTTATTTTCTTCTTTCCTTGACTGATCTCTGATCTTCAACTTGATCTCAGATCACTAGATAGCTCATATGAAACTTCGCATATAGTCACAATTTGTAATTCACACTTGCACTTCGCTTACATACCAAGATTGCACACTTCTTATTGCAAGAATTCTTTTGCATAAATACCATGTCTTTATACAAATTGCTACTGGGTCGACTAAGATCAAAATTCACTTTTCCAAGTTAAAATAAAAATCTTGGATGTCGGCCCTAATTGGACAAGTAATTATTTTGTAAACAAAATAATTCTTTCCTTCAATTCCACTATCTTGCATCATCAGAATGTGATTATCTCTATTCCATAAAATCTGTACAAACTTCCAAGATTATACATGTCATCACCAACATGTATACTATCTCCATGTAACTTTGCTAGTCATAATATGACATCTGCAACATGTTATAAACAAAACAATACACTACTGTAAACCAAATTCTATACTTAGACAATTTTCTAATTACCAAACATTAAGTATCTTTATTTTCAAGGTTTCCTATCAACATGTACATCATGTGTTTCCATTAATGACAATAATTGCATATCACAATTAGCCAATTATCAAAAATCTCCCCCTTTGGCATTGATGGCAACAAAATAGGGAAAATTGGCTAAGTGACAAAAACTTAACCATCAAAATAAACATTACATCTATTATCACTTGTTCAAATTTACATATATGCCCACCCTTACAATATACTTTACACTTTTACAATCCTCACATGTATCTCTCCCCATTGTATCTTTCCCAACAATCTCTACTTTCATCATGTATACAATTTTCACATCTCTCCCTGTTTGACATCAATGACAAAGGTCAAAATGTCAAGATACTATCCAAAAATTGTCAAAACTACTGTCCTTCTTTATGCTGAAATAATCTTCATACAAACATAAAAAATAGTCTTCATATTGTCCATACCTTTGTTCTAAGTCTTTTTGGTAGATTCAGCTGATGTGAGAATTCCACATAAAGCATATGATGCAATCTCAATTGCATTAATATCTGAATACAAAAAGTTTGTATATGTGTCCTTGGTCTTGACACATTACTCTAGCTATTTCTCAACAAGAGATAACTTCAGAGCAATGGATTCTCTGAAATAAAATGTTCTCTTCAAGATCTACTCTTTCTAAAGTTCAAGTTTTTTGATGTCATTGTGAACACTGGCAACTTGACTCTCAAAATCATCTACTTTGCTAGATGGATGCTAGATTTGGCTACACAGAGCCTCTAGCTCAATCATCTTTGACTCTATTTGACTGTCCAAGTCTTTAGTTAGCTTGTATGATAAGGTACACTAAACATACAAAGTTTTCACTTCTTGCTAGCATTTCTGAAGCTCTTTTATGCATGTATCAAGGTTGACTAAGTCATTCTTCATATTTTGGCAGATGGTGCTAAATAGGTTAGCATCATGTAAAATTTGATCCTTTGCCTCTACAATATTCATCAAATTTGTGAATTCTTCATCAAAGGATTTTAGTACTGCTTGTGCTCTTTGTTCATGATCTGACTTAGTATGCTAAACTGTCAAAGTGTTATGAAATTTGTATGTTACTTCCATTAAATTTTGGTGTAAAATTTTCATATTTTTATTCTTTTGTATAAGTTTAAATAGGGATGAGATCATATCTATTTGATCGTCATCATCAGTAGCCAAACTAGCAAGATAGAGCAAAGTAGATGAACTAGATGGTTTAGTCTCATGCTCCCTCTATTTCTTTGCTACTTCTTGTTCTCTTCTCTCTTCCTCTTCTTTCCTTTCCTCTTATTCTCTTTCTCTCTTCTCTTTTGATCTTTTCTTCTCTTCTTCCACAATTTTCTTTTTCCTCTCTTCTTCTGCAATCCTTCTCTTGTCTTTATCTTCCTTTCTTTTCCTTTCTTCCTCAAGCAATTTTTTCTTAGCTTCTTCTATTTTCTTCTTTTCTACTTCTAGTAGCCTCTTTTCTTCCACAATTTGTTTTAGCTTTTCTTCAATATCTTTAGTATCTAGTTCATTTGGCTCGAAACCACCAAATGGATTGGTGTAATCAATGTTAATAGTAACATTGGTTTGATTGATCTGCATAGTGTCACCACTTACTGACACTTCCAAGGTTCCAGGAGCTAGAGGAGATTCTGTCAACATCTTACTAATAGCTATTCTAGTCTCCTTTCTCAACTTATCCTTTTCTCCAACCATGAATAAAAATGGCCTCAATTTATTCCTTAGATATGGTATGAGGTTATTCAATAGTCCTTTTATTTGATCTTCATCATCAGTCTTGTAGATAGTCCTCGGCATAGACTTACGAAGTTCAAGGTCTTCTTCTCTTGTAGGAGTCTTCTTATTTATAAGTCTCTCATAGACTTTCTTGTTCACTACTCCTTCAATATCTTTCAAACTTAGATAATTTTCTATGATATATCTTATTATAGATATATCAATCTGATCCTTCTCAAAATTATTGTAGAAGTCATAAAACTTGTTCATTTGAACAAAGTTTCCCTCATTGGCAATCACTATGTTAATCTTCTCAATCTTCAGCTTTCATGGTTGTGGGGCTTTTCCTAGTTGTGGGGCTTTTCCTACTACTTTCTTAGGTGGAGTCACCTTTTCAACTTGTTTGGTTTCCTATTCCTCCTCTTCTTCATCACTATACTCAATTGTCAACAATATTTTTTGACTCTTACCGGGTCTAATGGCTAGTTGTTTGACTCTCTTAGTCTTTGAGGATACTACTTCCACTAATTGATTTTCTTTTCTTCTCATTGGGCTGAACATCAGATATTGCTGCATATGGTATGCTCTGCTCTGAAGTTGTGTCAGCAACTGATACTAACAGGGGTTGTATGTTTAGTACACCTTGCTTCAATGTTTGTCTCACGGCCTCAGATTCACTCTCTGTCATTCCAGCCTTTGATAGTGCCTTCTTAATAATAGATTCAACCTTCTCGTGAGATGCTTTCTCCAAGGTTGCCTGATAAACATGCTGTGTGATCTCATCATAGGTGCCAAATCTATATTCTACTTTTTCTTTCTCTAAATTTAACAACAAATCAATGTAACCAACTGCAACATCATCATTTAATTCATAGCTCAAAGGATCTAAAAATGTCTCATGAGGTTCCATTGCTTGAATATAAGTGTGATCTGTATCAACTAGAATACATATATCCTCCTTGAATCAATCCAAAATTGCTGGTGAAATCCTAGATCTCTATTTCATCTCATTCTAAAAAGTCCTCATAATTAGGTTTCTGCTATCTAATATTTTGTCTGTAGGGTGTCTTCTACATACCTATGAAATCTTCTCCATAGTGCATCTGTCACTACTCATTATATCTATTACTCACAAGTAGCAAAATCTCTTCATTACATGGAAGAATATGTGATTTATCAATGATTGGAATCTAAACGCACCATTTTTGGTTCTTTTAATCTTTTTAAGGTTTTCAAAGAGTTAAATCCTCAGTATTTCACTTAAATTCACTTTCTCTTTTTCAACACATATCTTATAAGCTACATATATAAATCCTACTAAAAGTTCATCTATCTTAGAACTTGCACAAATTGAATAAGCAATAATTCTACTAAAGAAATCTCACATCATCTTGCTTGATGGAGCTAATTATCATAGCTTTTCCATTATATACTGCCTTAGTATAGCTTTCCACTTTCTTCTTAACCATCTTCTATCCTATGGGTATACTGCCTTGTTTGCTAAGACCAATTACCTCATGTATAAGGTTGATAGAGATGTCTACTAAATTATCTTGTATCCATAGTTTTCCATCATGTATCCTACTCAATATGATTTGAGTCCATTCATCTGTATCTAACTCATAGTAGAAATGATACTTAATCAAGTCTAATTCCCTTAAATGTTCAAATCCAGGCTTCATCGCCACATCATGGTTAAAGACCAATTCCATATCTTTGTTCATATATTCACTACCAATTGACTCAAACTTGCAATTCAAATAACTTTCCAGGTCTTCAAGGTAAACTATGTTGTTTGAAGTGATAGACAGTGCAAAGTTAGGGTTTTCTTCATTGGGTTTTATAGAACTATCTTAAGCTTAGGTCTATCTTCGTTCTCAAAATTATGTACTACTGACATATCCATGATCTTTATCAAAAAATATCTTTTACCGAACAAAGTTTGTGGAAAATGATAAAATACCTCTTTCTAAAAATAGGGTTTTATTTGAAATCACTCTAACAAGTCGCTTCTGAATGCTCTTCACTTCAAACATTTTTGTAATGAAGTAAAATCAATTCTGTACTCTATTTAACCCGCAATTTGAACTTGAATTAATTGCCTACTTCAAAAATATGAAAAAGATGTTTCTTGTGTTCTACAATTAGTTAATTGCTCAAGATCATCTATCCAAATTTTGGATGTCACCTGAGGTTTACTATAGCCTCCTTCCATCATGAAAAATATCCTCAAGACTTCACATCACAAAATTCTCTGCAAAAACTTACTTTTCATCTTCTGTTACAAAATTAGCCTTTATTATAATTCCAATAACTTTGAATTCCATCATAACTTCTTTAGATGAGCTTCAAATTGCAAGCGAGCTTAGGTACCATCTAAACATAACAAGATACACCTTTTTCCAATTTTGCTACCTCTAATTTAGTCTCTAACTAGAGTTCTCAAATTCTAATGTTGTGAACAAGCTTAATTTAAATTAAATGAATCAAACTCAATGACTAACTTTGATCTTCCTGTATCATCATTATCTAACTTTTCTTTTAAAATATTTGTTCCTTTCATGAATGCTTCATTAAGTTCTTCTCGAAGTTCACTTACAATGTTTGTTTTTTCTTCATTATCTTTATTAGTTCTGGAGTTCCTTCTATCATTCCTTCCATTGTCAAAGTTTCTTCCATTGTTTCTTCTATCTTTGAATTTTCTATCCATTCTAAAGTACTTCATTGTGTGTCTAAAGTTGTTGTGTAACTAACATATAGGTGCTCTACTTCTAGGCTCTGTTGATCATCAGGGGCATGATAATTCAAAGAAATGTGTCCTAAGTTGTTACACTTATAACACATGATCTATCTTCTATCTTCATAAGATCTTCTTTCTCTTGATGTCCTTTCATTAGATCTTCTTCTATCTACAGGGTTAGTATATCTAGACATTCTACTATTTCTCCTATCATTATCATACTTAGGTTTCCTACTATCAATTACATTATGACCCATACCATGATAATTATTACAATAAAAGTCCTTAACATGATTGAATGACTTATTAGTATAATCTCTTTTCATATGACCTATTTTATTACATAAAAAACATTTACCTCTAAATTCATACTTGGTTACCTTAGGAGTTTCTACTTGCTTTGGTTTATCCAAGATTTCAACTTCCTTGTTTTGCTCAACTTCTTTAGGTTTCTCAGAAGATTGACTAGATTCAATCTTGTCATCAGATTTGTCTTTTTCTTTCAGATCTGATCTAATCTCAAGTTTCTTCACAAACATGTTAATTAGATAGCCAAGACTAGTCTTATCATAAGATCTCTGTATAGACATTGAGTCATAAAGCTTCTCAAGCTATTGTTTGTATTGTGTCAATTCACCTTTTACAATAGTATTGTACTTAAGGAGTTCTTCATGATCTTCTTTCAATGTTTCAAGTTTAGATGTTTTCTTTTCTAGACTTGCTCTTAGATCTATATTTTTAGTCTTCAAATCAAATTCAATTTTATTAGGATTATTTCTCAAAGTCAACTTTAGTTTTTTAATCTTCAATTCATGCTTCAAGATCTTGTATTCTATCTTCAACTTTGAATAGTTATCATCAATAGTTTTAGATTTAGCAGATTTAGGATTGGATTTCAGATGTTCAATCTTTTCCTTCAACTGACCAATGCATACTTTAGAGTCTTCATATTTTTCCTTCAACTTATCTCTTTCTTCAGCAAGGAGATCGATTTTGTCAAGAGGTTCTTCATCAACTGTTCCATATCCATAGGGATCTTACTTAAGCTATTAAGCCTCTTCAAAGTAATTGAGCTTTGATACCAATTGTTAAAAATGGGGATTACTGAGAGGGGGGGGGGGTGTGGGGGTGGGGGTGAATCAGTAATCTACAAACTTTAATTGCCAACTAGATATTATTAGTTACTTTAAACCATGCACAAAAAAGAAATAAAGTAATGCTAAATAGTAAGAATAGCAATGCACAAAGATAACTCATAAAACCATATTTTGTTAACTAGGGAAACCCTAGCCAAGGGAAAACCCCGGTGGGGATGATACCCACTAGATAATATATTGATATATATGTTCCTTGTTAGAGGATGGACCTTGTTAGGAGTTAATGAGAAAATTCAGTATAAGTAGTCCCTATTAGGAGACTTTGAATCCCTGTTAAAAGATTCGAACCCTATTAGGAGTTGTGCCAACCCTATTAGGAGTTGTAGCACAATGTATGCAAGAACAACCCACTACCCAAACATGCAATTTCAACTACAAGAAGAGATCACTACTCAAAAAAATAGTTTATTTTTATTTTCTTCTTTCCTTGATTGATCTCTAATCTTTAGCTCGATCTTAGATCACTTGATAGCTCATACGAAACTTCACATATAGTCACAATTTGTAATTCACACTTGCACTTTTCTTACATACCAAGATTGCACACTTCTTATTGCAAGAAGTCTTTCGCATAAATACCATGCCTTTACACAAATTAATACTCGGTTGGCTAAGACCACAATTCACTTTTCCAAGTTAGAGTAAACATCTACGATGTCGGCCCTAATTGGACAAGTAATTGTTTTGTAAACAAAACAATTCTTTCCTTCAATTCCACTATCCTACATCATCAAAACATGATTATCTCTATTCTTTAAAGTCTGTAAAAACTTCTAAGGTTATACACATCATCACCAACATGTGTACTATCTCCATGTAACTTCGCTAGTCATAATATGACATCTGCAATATGTTATAAACAAAACAATACACTGTTGTAAACCAAATTCTATATTTAGATATTTTTTTGATTACCAAACACTAAGTATCTTTATTTCTGAGGTTTCTTATCAACATGTACATCATGTGTTGCCATTAAAGGCAATAGTTTCATATCACAATTAGCCAACTGTCAACAAGGCCTTTGTACTTATTATATATTAGAAAAAAATGCTCTTGTCCCTAACCTTATGAAGGACAAAGAGGATACAAGTGGGGTATGGAGCATGTACTTTGAAGGATCAAGAAACATAAATGGATCAGGGGCTGGTGTAATGTTTGTCTCCCTTGCACTAGAAAGGTACTTCTTCTCATTTAGGATTCAATTCAGTTGTACCAATAATGTGGCCAAGTATGAATCCTTGATTCAAGGTCTCCCACTTGCTCAAAAAAGAGAAATTCAAGCCTTAAGTGTATATGGAGATAGTAAATTGGTTGTTGATCAAGTGAGAAACCATAATGTCACCAAGAATGGTTTACTCAAGTCTTATAAAAATAGAGTATGAGATTTTCTTGAAAATTTCAATGCATTTAATATTCAAAGCATCCCTAGGAAAGAGAATAGACATGCCGATAGACTTACAACAGTGGGTGCATCTTATGATGTTCCAAGGATCCCTGAGGATGAGAAGAAAAAATATATTAGAGTGTTGGTGAGGCCTTCTATTCTAGATAATAATGTCAATTGAAAAGTGTTTGAATTTGATGCACAAATTCTAATTTTCTTGTAGAATGAAGTAGAGTTCTCAAATATAAATTAGTCAAGGTTGCATGATCACTATAGGGATCAGATCATTAATCTTAGTTCCAAAAAGTTTCCTAAGGGTTTGATTACCTTAGAGAGTGCTTTCACTCTTGATGATCAAGCATGAGACAAAGGCATGGACCTTTCTACAAACAAGGATGATCATATACTAGTTGTAGTCATTAATGGAAGGACTCTAAACATTGGGAAGGTATGTTTTGAAACTGAGCAAGAAAGTTATGTTCATCTATGTCAAGAATTTAATGATATATTTTGTTGGACATATGATGATTTAAAGGGGTTTCACACAAGTTTGTTTCAACATATCATAGATTTAATTGATAATGTCAAACCTGTTAAGAAAAAATAGAGGTTAGTGAATCCCAAGATTGAGCCATTAATGAGAAAAGAGCTATCCATGTTGATTGAGGTCAATATCATTTTTCCTTTCAAGCATTCCTCATGGGTAGCTAACCTTGTCCCTATTAGGAAGAAGAGTGGAGAAATCAAAATATGTATAGACTTTAGGGATCTTAACCAAGTCTCCCTTAAGGATCATCATCCCCTCCCTTCCATGGACCAAATATTTTCTAAGGTTAGTGGCTTAGAGAGACTCTCTTTCTTGGAGGGATTCTTTGGTTACAATCAAGTTTTAGTCAAGGATTTTGATAGATACAAGACAACATTCACCATAAAGTGGGGCACCTATGCTTACAATAAAGTGTTGTTTGGACTAACAAATGTAGGTGCCATATTTCAAAAGGAAACAGAGATGACCTTCAAGAACATGATTGAAAGGTTTGTTTTGGTATACCTTGATGATATCATAGTGTATTAAAAAATTGTAGCAGATCATTTGGGCCATCTCAGACAAGTGTTCATAATGTGTAGAGAGTATGGAGTATCCCTAAATCCAAACAAGTGTGTATTTGCCACTAATCAAGGAAAATTTTTAGGACATATTGTATCTAAGGATAGTGTGACCATTGATCTAGAGAGAACAAAGGAAATGATTTATCTCTCTCTTCCTAGTCACATGAAAGGGCTGCAAAGTTTCTTTGCTAGGATAAATTTTAACTTGAACAAATTTCCACAATCATTCATAGTAGGATGCATATTCTAGATTTGATTGTGTGCCATGTTTTTGCATCAATGTTTTGGATCACATTCAGTGATCCATCACCAAGATGAGAGGATCACTGAGTGTGATTCAAAACGTTGATGCAAAAACATGGCACACAATCGAATCTAGAATATGCATCCTACTAGTATAAATTTTGTAAAAATATTTATTCCTAATTTAGTTACCACGGTGAAAGCTCTTACAACTAAGCTAAAAAAGAACATGGTCTTTGCATGGACCAAGAAAGGGAAAGCAAGTCTTGAAGAGATCAAAGCAATCATAGCCTCAACTCCTATCCTTATCAACTTTAATTTTGAGAAGGATTTCATTCTTAATATCTTAGGAGGTGAGTCAAGAATTTTTGCTATTTTCACTCAATCAAATGATAAGAATGAAGAACAACCTATTGCTTCCTTCAATGAAGTGATTAAAGAGAATGCAGAAAAATATAGCTATGTGGAGAAACAATCCCTTGCAGTTATAAGGGCTTTGAAGAAGTTCAAGAACCTTCTATCATAAAACAATATCCATTTGCTGGTGCCTCATGCAAGTGTTAAGGATTTCTTTTTAAGCAAGGACATTAGTGAGAAAAGAGCAGGTTGGATCACTAAGGTGATGGAGTATGATGTGGACATCTAGATTACCAAATTGGTAAGAGGGAAAGGATTGTGGAAGCTTATGGTCTCATCTTAGGAATCAGATGAGGAAGTTGCTATGATATTGATAGAACAACAAGAAGTAGGAAATGAGAATCCAAAGAATTAGATAGATGCCATGATGAATTTCTTGTCAAACAATAGATATATTTAGGGATTAGATAAGGAAAAAAGAAGATAGTTCAGGTTGCAGTCCATCCCTTATGCCATAGTTGATGGTATCCTATTTATGAAGGACTTCAATGGAGCTTTGCTAAGATGCATTGGTGTAGATAAAACTAAAAGAATGATCATGGGGCTTCATGATGGTCCTGATGGTGGAATTTTTTTAGCAAAAACAACTACCCTAAAGATAATGATGATAGGGTATTATTGGCCATCCTTATTCCATGATTTCCATAGGTATGTCAGCAAATGTGAAAAATGTGCTTTCTTTTCAGCTAAGAAAAGACTTGTAGCCCTTCCACTCTATCCTATCTAGGTCGATCAACCCTTTTCCCATGGGGATTAGATTTCATAGGTCTTATTAATCCTCCTTCCAGCTCTAGTCATAAATGGATTCTAGCTGCAATGGACTATTTCACCAGGTGGACAAAAGCAATTGCATTAGAGGATGCTACTAAGAATTTAGTTTTTGAGTTGCTAAATGGAGTAATCAGAAGGTTTGGTACTCCTTCGACCATTATTTTAGACAATGCTAAATCAATTGTAGGAGTCCAAACTTGTGCATGGGCAATTGATCATAGTGTATACTTGAGCACTTCTTTTAATTACTATCCCCAAGGTAATGGCTTGGCCGAGTCCTCCAACAAAAAATTGATTAGAATCATTAAGAGGACTATTGGAGATAATTAAAGGTTTTGGCATCAAAAAATTGAGAATTTCTCTTTGGGCTGATAGAATAACACCTAAAAGGGCTATTGGAAACTCCCCTTTCATGCTAGTGTATGGTAGGGAAGCAAGGCTTCTTATCTAATTGGATTTTCCATCCCTAGAACCAGCCCATCAATTGTAACTAATTTAAAATGATGCTACATCTATAAGAATAGCATAGTTGATGGAGCTAGAGGAAAAAAGACACCAGGCCATGTAGACCTTGGAGACACATCAAGAATAGATGAAGAAGAGTTTTGATAAGAAGGCTAAGCTTGATTTTTTTTTAGAAAAGGTCACTTTGTGCTAAAATGGGATGCAGACAGGGAAAAATCAAGGAGGCACTCAAAATTTGATGCATTATGGAGAGGTCCCTATGTGATTATCAGTTGCAAGTAGGCCTAATGGTGAAATCTTTCCTATTCCAGTCAATGGAATATATCTTAAGCCCTATTTTTGATAGAGAAGAGTGTTTCATGTACATAGTAGGTTAGTTTTATTTCTTTTTGTTCCTATTTTCCAAGAAGTTTCGAGCACATGTTTGGTTGCAGAGAGTTTTGGTTACTATTTTGTAGTTGCAGAGAGAAATTTTGAGGTTCTATTGGGCATGCTTTTTGCAATTTTAGGGTTTTTCTGGATGAATCTTCATGACTTCTATGACTTTTTTGTCCAATGGATGCTTTAAGGCTACTATTTGCATGCATAGCTAGCTTGCATCCCCTAAGTCGCCATAACTATTGACTATTTTTGCCTTTCCACCAAAGTGGAGATATTTGAATTTAAACATAGTAATGTTCACATATTTAAATATTCAAATTAAGTCACAATAAAAATATATTTTATGACCTTAGGTTATATCTTTTCTTAAGTTTCTTACACATTTTAATATTTTTGTGGGCCCATGTTTTATCCACTGTTAGATCAAAAGGATTGAGGGTTGTCACTTTATCAATGTCAGAAACTGTAGTCTCTTTTTTCATAGTGACAAAGCAATGTCATGCTGTGTGTCCAAGGTGGGCCTTCCTTCTTGTGGCTATTAGAGTTGTCAGAGCAAGGCATAGCTGGCAGGTTGTAATTCATGCTTCCATCATGGGTCCTATTTTCTCTTGCGGGCCTCACGTGAAGAGGACAAGGTGTTAGATGAGTTGGCGTAGGGCCAAAATTTCTATTAGATGAAGTACTAACATGCTTTAATGCATATTTAGGATCGTTAGATGGGTTAGGATCGACCACTATCATTATTTCACTAACCAAAGATGCAAGGAATTTATTCTATGTGACATAATGATGAATGAACACATATACATGATGGACCCAATTTGAATGGTAACAACTATAGTTGACATCATAGTTAAGGTTAACAATGTTGTAAGTCATTGCAGTTAAGTTAAAGGGTGGCACAATTAGTTGGTTAAAATGGTCAGATGCAAGAAGACCTCACAAGGTGATGAAAATAAATAACATGGTTGGTCCACATGGCTCATCTTGGTTGCTTGACCAGGTAGACTTGCTGAATCTATTGATTTGTCAAGCTAGGAAAGAGAAATATAGGGTTTTCTCATGCAATTTGATCTTTCTGGTCGATCTCAACCACCCTAGAGTTATTGTTGTGCTAGAAATGATGTAGAGACATTCCTTCTACTTCCTGATTATCTATTTTGAGGATTCATTAGGCATCATTTCCATCACTTCAAGGTTTCTTCCAAGTCAAGCTTTCATGATTTTCATGCCTATGCAAGTGTATCGAATTGGATCTGTTGCATGTATCATCTCGATTATTCTATGAGAACTTAATGGAAATGGTTGTAGAGTAACTTCAGTGCAAAATATCTTAGTTATGCTTGAAATATAAAAGAAAAGTTGTAATTCTTTCTTATGGTTGACTCTTCTCTATTTCTCTAATATTGCTCTATAAATTCATTGTAAATCCCCTTTTTATTTGGACCTAATGACATTCTACCTTATCTCCTTCAATCATTGATGACTATGCAAGATCTATTTGTTTCTCTTCAATGTTTTGTGCCTATCTGCAATTTGCATGATTGTATCTCTTTTGACCTATGAATGATATATAAGTGAACTCTCTTCTTCCTTATGTTATTCATTTTGGTTGTTTGATCTACATGTGATTGTTGGATTAAAAAAAATATGAATATATATATCTTTGATGTCATAATAGTTCAAGTGTGCATGTATGGGTAGAGATTGGTTTAAAGATTCTATTTTGGTGCATCACCTCCTTAAGATAGAGTAGGTTAGTGTTCTATGCATGCTTTCTCCCCTTTTACTCTTGAAGGGTAGTTAGGTTCATCTTGATAGTAAAGGAAGTTGACCTTCTCCAAAAACTCAACCTCATAGTTTTAGTCCCACAACTTGGAGGTTGTTTCCATGTTTCACAAGGTTGTCCTTAGGTAAAAAATTTGGACAAGGGTGCAAGTTTTTGTGACAACAATATCTTGCTTAACATGATATTAATCCATTCAACTTTAAAAACTTTAAGAAATTCTAGGGCACAAGTTAACCTTTTCTTGGCCATAACCTTGTTCTCATCCTTCATCATCCCATTTTCACACAAATTATCATAGGCATTCCTCAGCTCAAAGTCACATATCTCTCCAAAATTGCACATATAGCACAATCATACATCATGAACCATGATCATTTGTGGTGGAATTGTAGATAATGCTCCTTAGGAGTCTACTATTAAGAAGATGTCCAGATACACCTTGAATTTTGGTGGAGGGCATGCATCATTGTGAATAATTTGCACATTGGTATCCTTCAATGCTTCCCTATTATCACTCATGGAGGGAGATGATGCCATTCTTGCAATTTGGATTTTAAAACTTAAACAACTTCAAAAATTCACAACTCTAATTCAACCAACCTTGAAAAAATTACACATTTGGCCGATGACATGCTCTTGAATCTCTCTAAAACTTTGCACAAATCACTTTGCAAATCACCTTAATCCTTCAATCTGAAAACTTGATAACTTGGTAAGTTGAAATGAGCCTCAAAATAAATTATCTACCTTTAAACAATTGAATTAGTCTTTCATTAAATGCTTCATACTTTTGGTAGGTGTATACAATGTCATGAGAGATGTCTTAGCTTACTCAGTGAAACTTAGTACACACACCTTCCACTTCACTCGGTTAGTACTAGGACTCGGTCCATACTGATGTACAAAGTTGATACTCAATCTCAACCAAATTTTAAACTAGCTACTTCAATTCATCTTTAGTTCAAACATTAACATTTATCCTTATGCATCTTTACTTATGCTGATATGGACTTCAATACATTTTATACTAGGAACTGGTGTGGCATTTAGCAACTTGAAACATAGTTCCATACATGCCCTTTTTGCTTAGTTTGGGGTATTGAGATCACCAAATCCATTGGATTGGGTGACCTTAGCATCACTTGTTGCATTTTTGCTTCTTTCTTCCTTCTTTCTCCAAGTTTGATTCATCATTTCTCATTTGTTAAATCCCAACTATTGTTTTTCCTTTTTTCTACTCAATGTTGGACTCTAGTACTTAGTTCCTATAGTTTCTGCTCAAATGACCAATCATATGATAGTGATAAAACACTACTCTACCATTCATCCAACTTTTGGATTTACCTCTAAAATGTCTTCTAACATAATTAGCTACAATGTGTCCATAATCTTCACATAGATTATAGTTGTACCATGTATTGTAATCGCAATTGAGTATTACCTTGCTTAGGTGCTTTTCTTTGTCCTTTAGGTGTCCAACTGTCCATTTACTTAGATCTACAATCTTGTGACTTATGACCATACTTATGACATGTATAACAATAACTTTCAAATCTAGAAGTGGATGGTGCTTTATGACCTTTGATCTACATTTATGTGCTTGATGATCTTGCTTGTTGCACGTAAAGAAATAAGCATTGAATTAGGTTTAGGGTTTGGCTTACCAGTCTTGCTCCTACAAATGTTTGTGGTATGGCCTAGTTTCCCACTATGATAAAATATAGGTTTCTTGTTCTTTGGCTTTGTATTTGCATTCTTTTGTTCTTCTTTCTTTGATGATTCACCTTGCTTGACACCTAATAGGAACTCAGCATAGGCTAGACCAGAGGTGTCATTAGGTCTCCTAGGTGAATTTATTAGTTCATTTAGAAATGTCATAGCCTCTTTATGTTTTTTGAGCCTTTCCATAATATCCTTTTGAGCTTTTAGTTCATTCTTCAATCCTTCATTTTTAGATTTCAAACTTATAATCTCAAGATCCTTTCTAGCCAACTCATGGTTAACACTTAGTAACTGATTTACCATGTCAAACTAATTGTGTGTTAGGGTTTGTACCTTAATGATCTTTTAATCTAACCTTGTAGTCAATTGTGTATTATTTTCTTCTACCAAAACTTTGTCATCCTCAATCTTTCTCTTATGCTCCATGGCTTCACATAACCTTACTCACACCACTTCATGTTCTCTCTTCAATTCTTTTACTTCTTCATTTAGATTGTTGTTTCTCTCCAATAAATATGCAATTATTGCATCTTTATAATTGGATCTACCTTCATCGAACATGTCCTCAATAATTTCTTCCTTTTATTGTGTGTCATTCTTCTTGAGTGTCACCTCCTTCCTTTTTTCCAAGATCTTCCTTGTTCCCTCTTTAGAAACCTTGAATTGTTCCAAGGCAATCTATAAATAAATATTTTTATTGTCAATAGTCTTTCCCAACTTATAGGCTTCCATCTCCAAGAGGTTGTCTGTCAAGTTGTTAAACTTCTGATAAGAGAACCAATGCTCTGATACCAATTGTTGGAAATCTAATAGGGAAAGAAAGATATTGAGAGGGGTAGGGGGGTGAATTAGGCTATGCAAAAATTTAACACTTCACACAAGTATCAAATCTAATAGCTTCACCATAAACCCTTATCTCAACAATATCATAAATCAAATGAACATTTAATGCAATGCATTATCTGATCTAGCATCTAATAGCATGAAAAAATTACAAACATGTAAAGTAACTCATAACACATGAACACAAATATTTGGTTACGTAGAAACCCTCCAAGATTATGGTAAAATCATGATGGGGATGACACCCACGAATATTCACTATTGCAACAATAAAGTTTACCTATTAGGGCTACAAGTTTGATCACTTTTGATGATCTACCTTATGAAATTCTTTATTTATGCACTTCACTTATTTTCTAGGTCTCTAAATTTTTTTTTCTCCACCTTTAACCTTGCATGCATCCAATCCTTCACACTACTCACACACACAACAAAAACCATTAGAATTAGGTCATAGACCCTCCTTAAATAGATGATTAGGTGAACCTTCTATATCCAAATTGACGATCTAGAACCAATCATTTTTTTGTTTAGATCTTGAATTTTTTTGATTGATGAATCCCCTTGCCTAGGGATTAATGATCCTCAATAAAATGCATAATTACCTCCTTGATTAACTCCCTATTCTTAAAAACACAATTTCATCTTGACAAATATGATTAAGTTAGATTTTAGTGCCATTCAAAAATAAAAATAAAACTGTGTTACTCAACACTTACAACATACTAGCTCTCAACATAAACTATTTCGTCATGCTATCCCTCAGTCTTTATTATGCTTGAAAGGTACTAAATAACTCAATCTATATAACACTTTACTTCTAAACTCTGACTAAATTGGCAAACACTATTATCTTTGATTAGCTCTGAAATCATGTAAGTACTTGATGACCATTAATACGCTCGACAATAACTACTACTCGGTACTTGAATTATAGTATTTACAAGTCTTCATTCCTTTTCTTGGCCTATATCGGATGACTCAGTTACAATGATGATCGAATAATCTTTCCTTGTGAATGAGTAAGTGTTTGACACTAATAGATAATATGACTTAAGGATTAACATACATTCATACATACATACATACATACATATATATGAACTAAAAGAGGGGTAAAGATTAATTGAAATCAAAAGAGGAAAGAACAACAAAAGATACAAAGAGCTCTAATGAGCTTTATCTTGAGAAACGAGTTGAGCTAGCTCATGAGATAAGTTAGGAGGGAGAAACCTTTGATAAAAATATTATAATCCTGTATAACCTACAAAGCTCATTTAGCCAAGAAATTTTCCACAATATTCCATTCCCGAGAGATATTTGTGAAAATAATAGATTCAAGAGACCTATATAACTGAATGATCTATTTTATAACCAAAGAAAAATCTAAACGAACACTTTCTAGCTCTTTCCTATTCAATAAATGCACAACCACCTAGAAATCTATCTTGCAAATGATCCTTATCCATTGCCCCATAGAAAATTGTTCCACCACAACCAAGATAGAAAGGGCCTCCATGAGATTATTGGTATGATAACCTTTGTGGATAGAGAAAATAAACCAAACTTCTCTAGAGTTGTTATTCCCAACTACCCCTATACTAGATAGGCCATGATTTTCATGAGAAGAGCCAACAATATTGATTTTAAGGATGCCATGCAAAGGAGTCATCCAATGTCCATCACAATTATCTTGCTGAACTTGGTTTCTAGTTCCTTTCCCACATTGATGAGTGGAAAAACTAGGGGCACTACATGAAGAAAAAAGGACAAACGAGTGTAAATGTCAAAATCTCTAGGTTCCACACCACCCAATAGGTCACATTTTGCCAAAATAGTTTCTTGAACAAAATGAATAATTTTCCCCCATAGGTGCACAATTCCAAGTCTAACATCCTAAAATATCCACCAATTTCTTTCAAGCCAAACATGCCAAAGGATAAGTGAAGGACCAATAGCCCAAGCAACCTAAAGAAAAGATGACCTAGAAGAGGAAAGCCCTAGTCAGCCCCAAAACTAAAGAAAAGAAGAAATATGCCAACATGGGAAACCCCATGCATTCCACCAAAGGTGCTAAATATTCTTGGTTAAAGAACACTAAAAGAAAAGGAAAGAGACAAAATCCTCTCCATTAATGTATAAATCACATATTTAGGCACCCTAAAAATGAAGATTACAAAGATTATTCCAAGTAAGATAGTGATTGTGAACTGAGAGAATGTATTCCAAACTTGCTTTCACCAAGGAATCTTTACATCACAAAACAACTATCTAGTAAGCTCTACGTACCCTATAGAAATGTAATATTTATGAGAAGAAGCACCACCCCAAGCAAAAACATCATGTGATAGTTAGGAACTATGTTCCCTAGAAGCCAAAATCTAAGAGAGCTCCAACCTGTTCCTTGAGAACTCCCTGGTAGCCAGTTAAAAGAACTCTTCCACCTATATTCAACAACAAGGCCTTGATTATGAACTATAGTATACCCTCCAATAGAAAGAAAGGAATAAAAAAGAGCCTACAAGTGTAGATGAGAAGACAAAAGAGGAGGGTTTCCATTCCATGAATCAATCTAGAATAGAGCCTTAGAACTTCTGTTACAAATCTTAAAAAGGCTTCTCTTAACCAATAGATCACCAATATTAAGGTTATTTCACACCATAGAGACTCTACCCTCCAAAGGGAACTAAGAAATAATTGTAGGTTGAAATCCCAAAAAATACTCATGAGATAGGATCCTTGCCAAAAGTTGAGACTGGTTAGAGCACCAATGCTAATAGAACTTTTCCACTAAAGGTTGGTCGCTCAAGATGGAAGATCAGAGGCCAAGACCTACCCCTCCATATTTGGCCTACAAACTGTATTCCAATTGATTAGGCTCCATTTATAACTTTTCAATTTACCACTCCAAAGAAATCGTCAAGAAAGTGCATCATATTCCTGTGAGAAAATATATAGGGGAAAATTTAACCATACTTTTGTAAATAAAAAGAGATTAAATTACAGATTGCAAGATGCTTATCTGACCAGTAGTAGAGAGCCACCTATGAGTCTAGTGATAAATTTTTGGCATATTTTATTGAGTATGTTCTATCAAAAGAGCCTAGGTTGTCAACCCACAACAATAGGAACCCCAAGATAAGTTAGAGGGAGAGCCTCAATTTGAAACCTTAGAATAATAGCAATCCTTCACTGAATTGGCTTAGGAGTGTTGAAGAAATAAATAGAAGACTTAAGGTCATTGATTTTTTAACTAGAAACAACCAAATAAGTGTTCAAAGTGAGCATGAATGATTTAGCTTCCTTTTGTGATGTGGAGCCTAACCAAACTCAGAGGTTAAATTTTCCCCACTTTATTTGGTGGAATTTTCCCTAGATTTTATGACAGGAGTTTTGGGGAAAAAATCCTATGCTATAGGGGTCAAGAGACAATGCCCCTTGCGAGTTCCTAGGGTCAGCGACACTAGGCGCATTCCCACCATGATACAAGGCATGATCGAGGGGCAGTGCCCTCAAAGATAAAAATGGAATTTACTATTGTAAAATGCATCAGGAGTTATTTTTCCTATTGATCAACTTATTCTAGCCCTAATTTTGTAAGCAACAAAAATCTTGTATAAATTGGCTTAGGGTTAGGGATTTCATAATGTATGATGAGATTAAAGCTTCTTGTGGCATGTTAGCCCTAGTTATTGAGTCACCATGGTTAATCCTTTATTTTTCTCTTCACTTGTCAGAGTTTTCCTTTTGAGTTATGTGTGGTCCCACCCTAAGATATTTTTTTAACTTAGCCATAAACATCAAACCTCATTGTGAAATCCTTGTGAAGTTCTTTTGAACCTCTTTGAACTTCTTTGAACCTTGGTTCAAAGTAGTTCAAAGTGGTTCAACCAAAGGTTTTTGGACCAAATTTTGTGTTTTAGGTGGGACCTACCAATTGCAGCATTGGTTTTATTCTAAATCACTTTGAACCTCTTTGAACCTTGGTTCAAAGTAGTTCAAAATAGTTCTGACACTAGAAATCGACACCTGAGAACATGAATGATGTCTGGCAAGGAAATTGTCTTGAAGGTATAAGAGATGACATCCTGATGATGATGTAAGCATCCCCTCTAAATCATTATCACTTGGTACAACTGATGAGATGGCAATGTAAGTGGAAAAGGGAAAATCTTTCATTTTAAGGCTAAATCGTGTTGTTAGGAGGATAATAATGATTGTAAGCACACTTTCCTCAAGCAATCATTTAATGAAGAAGCATCATAACTCCTTGAATCATTGTGTACTAGCCCACAATAATCTTGCCATAAAAACCCCATCATTTGATAGTATTTTCCCTGATATGCTAGCCTCTTTTTAAAAACCAAGTCTAAAACTCATTTGTTTTTATTCTACTCCATGGTAAATTGAGAGCAAAGTAGCAAGAAAAGAAGGGAAGTTTTCTAGTTATTTAATGGATTATAGGTGAGAGTTGAAAAATCTTTCCTTTCTACTTCTATAATGTCATTTTTGTTTAGGGAGAAAGGCTTGGAAAGCTTACTTTTCTATTAAAATAAAGTCTTTCATACATTTTTTCAAAAATTCCTCTAGTCTTGAATGCCAGAAACTTGTAATTTTAGATATTAATCTGATGGGGGTCAAAGTTGAGAAATTAAAAGAGGGATTATTAGAACAAGATGAGGTTATAGGATGTCTATGTTAGGAATAATCTCAGACAAAAATAACAGTTACATTCAAATATAACCAATATCAAAAAATAATAGTTTGCACATAAGAGAATACAAGACACCAAGATTTAATGTGATTCACTTGATCCCTGGGCTATGTCCACCAACAATAAGTCTAATATTATTATTATCTAGTGATTACAACTTGATTACAATCTATAATCCCTTACAGCTCAATACAGCTACAAGAACCAATTTTCACATCACAAATTATGAAAATCCCTAACCCCAACCCTTTTTATACAACCTTTTTGCTGCTTAAAAAGTTAGGGCTAGAATAATATAAAAATAACAGCCGATGCCTTTTACAATATAAGATCATTTTTGGCTTTAGGGGTGCTACCTTTGAAAACCTCCTTGGGGGCATTGCCCCTCGACCCTACCCTGTATTGCGACAGGGAGTGCACTTAGGGTGCTGCCCCAGGACCCTACAAGGGCATTGCCCCTTGACCCCATCTTGGAGGCGCTGTCCCTAAACCCCCATATAAATAATATATGGAGAAAATCACACCGAATAAACCTTAGAGTCTAATTAGGCTCCATATCAAAAAAATTTCCCACTTAGAGACTGATTAGACTGCACAACAATAACCTCCTACTTGGAGACTGATCATAATATTTTTAAACCTATAGCTCCCACTGGAATATGTCAAACCACTTTGGACTCTATTGTTCTTTTATTCTATTTAGTCAAGAAGACTAATCGAAGTAGAAGAGGATGTCACTACCTTTGTAAACATATCTATTGGATTTTCATCTATATATATCTTGTCTAGCTTTAACTATACATCATCCAAAACTGACCGAATGAAATGGTATTGCAACTATATGTTCTTAGTCTTTGAATGTAAAGCTAAAATTTTTGCAAGATGAATGATACTCTGACTATTTGTAAACAAATAATTATCCTTCTGAAGGTGTCCCAATTCTTCCAAGAAGAACTAAAGCCATATCATCTCCTTGCCTACCTATGTAACAACAACATACTTTGTCTCTATAGTGGATAACGCATTAACCTTTTGTAATCGAGAAACCCAGCTCACTGTTGCCCCACTAATAGTAAATACATAACCTGTATTACTCCATCGAGTATCGATATCCCCTGCCAAATTTGAGTTGGCATAGCTGTGTAAATTAGTAGTAGAGCCCCCAAAGTGTAAACACTTACTGGATGTTCCTCTTAGATATTTGAGAATCAATTTTATTGTATTCCAATGGTAAATTCTTGGATGACTCATATACCTACAAATAACTCCCACTACATGTGCAATATCTAGCCTTGTACATACCATAGCATACATCAAGCTTCCTACAGTTGAAGCATAAGGTATCTTAGACATCTTATCCTCCTCTTCTTGTGTCTTGGGACACATCTCCCTAGTCATCTTCAAATGACTAGGTAAATGTGTGTTGACAACTTTAGCATTCTCCATAGAGAAATGCTGCAACACCTTCTTAATATAATCAGCTTGAGATAAAGTCAATTTCCTGTTCTTCCTATCTCTACAAATCTTCATACCAAGGATTTTTTTTTCTAGCCCCAAATCCTTCATAGCATATGAATGTGCTAATTGTTCCTTTAACCCCTTAATGTGATCCATGTTAGACCCAACTACAAGCATATCATCAACATATAAACATAAGATAATGTAGCTATCATCATCCAACGTCTTAAAATAAACATAATGATCTTAATGACACCTACTATATCCATGCTCATGCATAAACCTATCAAATTTCAGATACCATTATCGAGGTGCTTGCTTCAAGCCATATAAACTTTTCTTCAATCTGCACACTAAGTTCTCCTTACCTTTGACCTCAGATCCATGTGGCTATGCCATATATATCTCTTCATCCAAATCACCATGAATGAAGACTAATTTAACATTAAGCTACCCCAAATACAAATCTTCAGTAGCCACAATACTAAAAACAATGCAAATAAAAGTCATTTTAACAATAGGAGAAAATATCTCATCAAAATCAATGCCCTTTTTTTGTGCAAATCCTTTTACAACTAACCTAGCTTTAAATATTTTCGTACCTCCATCATCTTCTTTTAACCTATAAACCCATTTATTCTATAAATCTTTTTTTCCTGCAGGCAACTTGCATAAATCCCATGTCTTATTTTTCAGTGGAGAGTCCATTTCTTCTTTCATTGCAGACTCCCACTGAATCTTTATATCCATCTAGACGACAACATCATAACAATTAGGTTCACCAACATTAGTAAGTAAAATAAAATACAAGGAAGAAGAAAATAGAATACAACATTTTTTGGGCTTTTTTATTTGTTTTTTGGAGGTGCAAAGACGATGCTTCAGAAAAAATAATTATAGAGGTGATTTTCAAATAGCGATATCTCCCTCATACAAAATCCTTTTTCTGAGCAATTTTTTTGTTTTGGGGTAGGATTTCATGATCTAAACATTAGTGCAAGTTTTTGTGATCTCTCTTTCTAAATTTTTCTAAAATTTGCAAATCCCAATTTTTGCAACTTCAAAGGTGTTGTTCAGGTTCATATGGACACATATTTTGATGCTAATTTTTTAAAAGTACATGATTTATTGTCTACTTTCTAGATTTTGAATTAGTTTGGAGTAATATTGAGTGGAAATGATACTTTCATCATTTGGTCATTTTTTGGCCTACAAAAAAATAGGTATTTGTGATTCATATTGAAGCTTTTTTTCTCTTATCTCATTTACACATTCTTTCTGTAACTTGGGGTTCAGTTATTTGCATTGTGGGGGGTGTTTTTATATTACTCTGTGTTATTATATCATCATATCAAAAAACATCAAAAACCCCTTCTAAAAAAATGGCCGAGACCTCTTCTTGTCTAGAACTTTTGACCCCTAATAGTTATCACACATGGAAGACCTTGATGACATGACTTCTCTAGTCAAAAGGGTCTGGTCTTGTTTAGATGTAGTGCAACCAATTTTATAGAGGCCTTTCGAGGTCATGCAACATAGGAACAAGATGGATGAGGCAATATGATTGATTTCTTTACAGGTCTTAGATAGTCTACAGTTTCATCTGGATGGATGCAATACTCCTCTAGCTATGTGGACCAAGCTTGAAGGCTTGTTTGGTATAGTGAATGAGTTCAAGGCACTTTAGATTCAGGCAGAGCTTACCTCTCTTATACCAAATTCTTTTCCTTCTATTGAGGACTTCTTGATGAAGTTCAATCAATTGAGATCTTTATTACAAGGTTGTGGAAAAATGAAGACTGACACTGAGTGTATCAACTTGATTCTTTCTAAGCTTCATGGAAACTTTCAAATTTTTTCTTCTACCTTCTATTCCACCAAAGATACTTTGGGTAATAGATTTACCATACCATCCTTTGAGGTTTTATGTGATCGGTTAACTCAAGAGGAAGTTAAGCTCTCTCAGTTGAATTCTCTCACAAGCTCACAGAGTCATGCATTGGTAGCTCAACCATCTTCAAGGACGAAGGAGAAGACTCAAAAATCTAATTCTATAGAGTTTTAGATTGATTCCAACACTCATAGTTCATCAGGTCCACTTCCTCCTAAAGGGGGTAAATCAAAACTAGAAAGACTAAAGTGTGCTTATTGTAATAAGCCTAACCATGATGAGTCATAGTGCTATGAGAAGAAGTTAGATGGCTATGCCAAATAGGTTTCAAATTTGACAACTCTTCTTCAAAAGAGAAACATTGATATTTCTTCTACTTCTCATGGACCTTCTTCATCATCATCATTTTAGTTAGATGGTAAAGATATGGGAAAGGGTCATGCACTATGTGCAACTACTATCCCTCATTCTTTTGGTTGGTTAGTAGATTCAAGTGCTTCACACCATATGGCATCTTCTTAGGATTTGTTCTCTTCTTTTGAGGCTTCTCCTACTCCACACATTTCGATAGTGAATAACACTGTTATGACCATATGTGGGAAAGGTTCTATTGACATTTATGATAGTACATTTCATAATGTACTTTGTGTTCTATCTTTTTCCTCTAATCTTCTCTTTATTTATCAAATTACACATAGTGGAACATGGAAGACAATTGAGTTGGCACAGGATTCAGTGCACATTAGAGATAGTGAGACAAGAAATATTATTGCTATAGGGACTATTGATCATGCTTCCCACCTATATTCCTCCTCACATTTTGGTCCACCATCTCCATTATCGAATACTCACTCTCTTTTTTCACAAGATTCTACTAAGGTGAATTCGGGTTGCTTGAACTTATGTGTTGTTCCTGAGACCAGTGTTGTGACTTTTGTACCTCCAACTCCTATTCAAATTCCATCTCTTACATGGGATTACTCTTTAGCATTGCCTACTATTGCAGCTCCAGTCATCAAGCCACATACTACAGTTGTTGAGGATATATTAGAGGACACACATCTCCTCTTAGATGAGAGATTCAACACACCTATTATTCCACCTCCATTGTAGATTTCATTTCAAGATTCTCATGCTTTCTCCTTTGAGCATTATCTAGGACTTCCAACTTCACCTTAAATATATGGGTTTTATCTTCCTTGTCTTTTGCCTTTGTTTCCTTTAGATTGGAGTCACATTGGTATGTTCATTAACATAGGAGTTTTGCCATTCTAGGGGGGCTATAAAGTCTCCAGCTTCTATCATGGAGGCTTTCATTGTACTTATGGTCTTGAGAGATTCTCTTGAGATGTTTCATTTGTGCATCCTTTTTCCATCTCTTTTTGGAGTAGAGTTTTTCCCACTAGGTTTTCTCTATTTCTTCATTTCATAAAGATTTGGTTGTGATTAGGTACCTCATCAGGCCTTGTTTGTCGGGACCCAAATCTTCTTTAAGCAATAGTTTCTAGGTTTTTAGCTACTCCCTAAATTTATCTTAAGGGGGGGTGTTAGAGTAATTAGATATTTTCTAATTAACTCTAGTTCGCTTAATCTAAACTTTAGGTATCTAATAATTAATATATTTTATTAATTATTATAATACAACCTAGATTAAATTCTCTTCCTATATTTAATAATTATCTTGTAATTATTCAATACCCTAAAGAGTTTTACATTACCTTTTTAGGTTTCGATCTCCTTTATAAGGACAATCTCTCATTGTATTTTTAACACATATATTTTCTTTATCTAAGAATACAATTTTCATATTTTCAGACCAAAAACTTACCTCTTCTTGTCTTTTTCTTCTCTATGACATGTTTTTACATGCAAGTATTTGAGGGCTTCATGGATTTGATTTGCATATTTGCTCAAATCCTTCAACAATTTCCTAGTTTTTAGTTTTTCCTTCGAACAATTTCCATAAATCCTTTTGAGAGAGATAGTCCTCCATTTGCATCTTCCATAACTGAAATTTCTACCCATTAAATTTGTCAACCCTTAGCTTACCCTCATTTGCAATCACTCCCACTCAACTGTTAGACTCCCACTCAACCTTGAGATCTTCCTACAAAGGGTGGAAAAAAAATGATGATGGTCTGGCTAAAAAAAATGACAACCAACTAGGCTTTGATACCACTTGTTAGGAATAACCTCAGACATAAATAATAGTTACATGCAAATATAGCCAATATCAAAAAATAATAGATCGCACATAAGAGAACACAAGACACCAAGATTTAATGTGGTTCACCCAATCCCTGGGCTACCTCCACCAACAACAAGTCAAATATTATTATTATGTAGTGATTACTACCTAATTACAATTTGTAATCCGTTATAGCTCAATATCGCAACAAGAACCAATTTTTGCATCACAAACTATGAAAATACCTAACCCTAAGCTTTTTATACAAGCTTTTTGTCACTTACAAAATTAAGGCTAGAATAATAGAAAAATAGTCCCCAAACCCCTATAGAAATAATACAAGGAGAAAATCATGCCAAATAAACCTCTAAGTCTAATTAGGCTCACTATCACAATAGTCTAGAGGTTCTAACAAGTGGTCTCCTCGAACCTGCCACCTTTCCTCTTGTATTGCTGAGGTTAGAATTACTCTAGTTTTGTATAGACCATTATGATGCAAAATCTAAGAGCATAATTAATAAAAATGGAGAACCCATACTATCTATTACTAGAGAGACCATCTCATCTGTCTTGAAGTTTATAGAATATGCCTTTACTAGTTTCAGTCCTACCCATTTGTTGGTTCAACACCGAAAAGATCCTTCCAAATGCCGTAACAAAATGGATAGGAAGTGCACATAAACATTTTATGGAGGAGATTCAAGACTTCTAAAAGTACTTACTAATGATCATATGAAACCCCATATACATGACTTGATGGTTTTGTTGCACATAAAAAAGGGGTTAGTTGATGTTTTTGTGTTTGAAGAATGAATGTTCCATTATATAAACATTTTTTTAACTGGTACACAATTTTTAGACTGGGCAAAGTTAATAGCCAGTTCATTAAGGAACCAACTTAAGTACTCACAAACCTCTAAACAAGAATTTTATATGTCTTCTTATCCAACTTATTATCTTTCATGTGTGAGTGATCTTACCTCTATCCCTCATGATCCTTAGAGTAAAGACATAACAATATATTGATATTGTCCCTTATTAAGGAAAGATAGAGTGTTAGAGGATTTTAGGAGAGTACATGATGCTTTTTCTAGGAAATGCACACCTTAGTCTTGTGAAAATTGCTATGCAGAGGATATCCCTAGAGGCTCAAAGATTAATTCAAAGTTATGGAAGTTTTTACATATAGTTCCCTAGGTTTACCTATTTGAGAATAGGAGGATTTGAAGAAGAACCCATTAAGTTTCCCCAGTATGCTCTAGATTGTTTTTTCATGGCTGCAATATGTAGAAAAATGTTCTCTGTAGTTAAAGACAATCTTCGTGAAGAGAAATGGGATTCTATTTTCCCTATTAAACTTAGCTCCCTTGCTTGCAATAGAATGATTAATGTTTCAATAATTGGGAGCGACCTGTTGAACTTCAATTTTGGGTTCTACTAAGGAAGAGGAGATTTTAATAATAAAATGTTTGCAAGACTAGTAATTGATATAAAGGACCAGTTTGAGCTAGTGCATCACCTTGAAGATTTGTGGGAAGACTACAACAATGAACAAGAGGTCATTAAAAGAGATAACTCAAGGTTGACCTTTTCTCAAATCACCTCATTGAAGCTAAAATTCAAATTGGAAGGACTTACTGAAGATAGTTTAAAAGCTATTGAACTAGGTTGGGAAGAGATGAATGAAAAATTTCAACTCAAGGTTGACTCGAAGAGAGATGAGGACGATGGCATAAACCTTAGGACTAGATCCATATTGGCCTACATAGATAATTGGATAAGAAGAGAAAGTATCAAATCACCTAGTGAGGAACACATTGCAAAATCCATAAAGGTGATTTCTTTCTCTAAATATTTAACTTCTAACATCCCTCTTTAATCTAATTCTGTAGATTCTATTTCAACAATAAGAGAAAGAAAGTAGTGGTTCCACCAAATTGACTATCGACTCCTAGAAATAGGTCTATAACATCGATTCAGAAGATAGTCCAAGGGCTCAATCAAGAGAAAAATAAAGGGGAAAATCTTACACTATTAGACAACCAAGAGATGGATGTAGAGATGGTAGGTACTATGAATGTAATTTAGTCTAGCTTCATGGCCCCTCCTAGAAAAAACCAAGGGGTAATAGTTGCTAGTACCATTCCTCCCTAGTTGTCTAATTTTGTGAATAAGAAATGTAGCTTTCAACTCGTGTCTATGCCCACAAAGACATAGTCACTAAATATGTTTCTCATAGTCCAAAGAACAAGAAGGTAAAGAGTGATTCACTTTTGACCAAGGATCCTATCATAGGGAAGGTGACAACAGAAGTGGAAACCTATAGGTAGAAAGAGGGATTAAGTGAAGTCAAAGCTAAAGATTTTAAGGTTACCACCATAGATTTGGTGTTTCTTATGAGAGATACTGGCAATCACATCTTCAAATTCTCAAAAAACCACATGTTGAGTCAATCAAAAAAGGATGGAAAGGAAAAGAGGGAACTGAAAAGATTGGTTGTCACCATGGTTGAATATATTGATTCTTTAATGAATGTTGGTGTTCTTCCCTTAATCTAGGTCCTACAGTCTTTTTACCCCAACTCCTCTGATGATCAACAGTTAGTTAGACAGATGAAAAATGGAAGACTATTTTTAGAGGCATTAAAGGATAGGATTGGATCTATAGTAAAGGAAGGATTTAAATTCATTTTGTATTTTACCACTACATATGTAGAGGGAGAGGTGTTACTTGGGGAAGTCCAAACTCTCATTCCTATGTGGGAAACATATCAAAGTTGATGCCAAGTGATTGTCTTCTAGGTGCATGAAGTAGAAAAATATGGTGTGATAAATTTCCTCTGTAAAAACCTCATGAAGGTTATAGATCCATGCATGCTTTTCATTTTGAAAAGTAATATGAGTTGGAAAGACTCCCTATATAAAACTTCCATAGAAGAGATGCATGCAATTGAGTATGAGATCATAGAGATGTATAAATGGATACTAAAGGACATGCATATAATCAATCCTACCAAAATTCTACATTTTGAAGATGGAAACATAGATTTAGAGACCTTAACAAAGAGTTTCCATGATACCATGTTCAAGATTAGGGACAAAACAGTCCTACCCCTCAAGATTTCACCATCATGGCCAACATGAAATGTATGTTGTGCTTAAACATGGAGCTAATGCCAAGGAAAAGTAGGAGAATCAAGGAGATTAGGCGATAGAAAGACACTTTCAGGTCAAAGTTTCTCAGCCTAAAGAATCCACACTCTCACACAATTTAGGAGTTCATGACCGCTTTGCAAAGCTAGAAATTGGTTAAGCAAGCCATGAAAGAAGATGATAAGATTGGCAAAGGAGTTTAGTGTCAGGGTGGCTATCCTTTTCAGTTTCTCTTTTAAAAACTATTTAATTGTTTATTCTTAGTAACTGTTTGTAACCAAGATGGAAGGGTTTTGATGGTGGCCTGTTAGATTTTAAAACTATATATGTTGGGGCATAAAACTAAGAAAGGGTAGGCTTTTAGTTAGAGAGAAGATAATCTTAGTAGTACTATTACTTTGGGCCTTTTTGAATAGTGATAAGTGGAAATTAAGGATAATATGTGAATTTTGTTTTAAGACTTTGGGCTTAGAAATTTCAATTTATATATCTATCAGTACATATCATAGTTCAAAACTTTGTCTTTGAACTTAGTTGCTTGCTGTTACTTTGTGAATTGTTATGTTAATTTTTTATGACATTGATTACTATATAAAAATTACTATTCCTCACTTTTAATTTTTATTCAATTTCATGTTGTTAGAGTGTTTTATTTTTTCCTAAGTTATGTTCAATATTGAGGAGACTTTGTGTTTCTTAGTTGCTTTTTATCTCTAAAAATTATGTATTTCACCTCCGTACCCAAGAGTACACGAGAGATCCTTAGGCACTTTCTGATAAAAGTGTGTATATGTGTTTACTATGTTGTTAAATTTAATTCATTGATAATCTATCAATAGGAGATGTACCTCTTAAAATTTAGAGGGAAGTGGTTATAGAAATAGTGACCCAACTATTGTGAGCTTAATTGGTTTCCTACATTGGGTATAAAGCAAGCTATTTAACTTTAAAAAGAGGAAAACAATCTGTTCACCAATAGATTTTTGGCAACACTACTAGGGAGTCTCTAGAAAAAGGACTAAGCTATTTAGATTGATAATGAAACATAATGGTTTTATTGTATAATGATGTTTTTCCTATCTTACAACTAGATTTAGGTTTTGTGGATACACAAGAAGACATAATCTTAGACCTAACTTCTATCACCTAGAAATACCAATAGAGCAATAAAAAATTCAAGCAAGTCCTTAGGATTTTATAAATGATAGAAGAATATGCTAAAGCTTTAAGAGGTTTACCTATAGTTCTGTTAGGACAAAAAATTATATGCTTCATTGTTAGTCCCATTTTAAATAATTTGATAAATCAAGCCCCATAAATGCTTGTGTAATCAACTATACCTTTAAAGCCCTTAAGGTGTTCAATGTTTCTGATACCTTTCATTTCAATTTTCCTAATCGTTCCATGATGATAATTTGTCATTCTGAGTTATCTGAAAAAGTCTTATTTTGAACCAATCCTAAATCTATTTTCTACCCCAACTAATATGCAGAATCCAGTCAAGAACCTATTACTTTATGCAAATTTACCACATCTTTTGAAATACTTTAGCCCCTTCTCAAATTCTTGCTCAAGGCATGCCTTTAAACCTTAGGCAAGTATGAAATAATGTTGATTAAATCTGTTTTAAGTTTAAGGTAATCATGGTTTACGTGGTTTTAAATCTAAAAGAGTTTTCATTTCAAACTTACCATGCAAGTCTCGACGATCGTTGATCTTGTTCAGATCGACGGACCATGCATTCCTGTATTTTCGAGATGCGAGGCCATTACAAAATGCGGAGAAGTGCAAAGAGGGCACGTAGCACAGTCTGATTATGTGGGTCCAAGATAATTCAAAGGTTGACTCATAGATGATCTTGGGTAGATCAACGATTGTCGCTTGCCCGCAAGATGAAGATGAGCATGGTTTAAACAAAGTGAGCAAGTGTGTAAGTGACATCTGTCCCTTGTGAAGACACAAGGGGATATTCGTACGAGTGAAGGGGACAAGTTATGAACGTCATCAATCTGTGAGAGATCGACGGATGAGGCATACTCGCATTTTCAAGATGCGAGGCAGATAAATATTGCGACAATGCCACTTTGTGATGCGTGGCACAATGGGACCAAGCGTAGAAGTAACGATGTCATGGGCATCAAAGTTTTGAATGGTGTGGTCAGGTTTGTTAGAGCACATGCAATAAAAGGTGATTTATCATTAGTCAGGATCATTGTAGTGGGCCGCCAAATATTGAAATTTTGAATCACCATTGATTTAAGCCAGCATCAAGGGTTAGCGTTTGCTCGCATTGTTTAATCTCAATATGTTTTAATAATGCGGGTAAACAGGTTGTGGACATGTATCACAATTGACCAAGTCACGCCTTTTTGAAATGCCACGTGTTTTGTGATAAAGGAATAGTGCAATGGTTATTGAGCAGTTTTTCATCAACTGTTGATCTTCTTTAGATCGACGGAGGGCACTGGCCCACTTTATCAACATGCAGGGAGATTAAGGAAAGCGAGAATGCATCATAAAGACACGTGTCCCTAGTGATATCAAGTCCTACCTTATGAGCTTACACAGATCTTTCTCGGTCGTTGATTTTAGTCAAATTGACGGTCGACACATTTTCTCTTTATGAAGATGCTCACAAGATAAGAAATGCAAGAATACGCAAGCCTGACACATGGGGAAGACTCAGGTTGTTGATCAATTTAGATCTACGGCTCTTGCACGTTTGCATGTCTTAGAAGCAAGAACTGCCAACTAAAAGAGGAATTGCACACATGGCTAATTATGATTGGGTTATTTTGGACCAGCTTGTCTAGTGGATTTCGAAGTCATCATGCTCACAGTTTTGACTTGTAAGATCTTCAAGATCGACGACGCATATTTTACTATTGAAGGTGGTGTCATTTTGCACATTAATGAGACTTGAAAACCTTCGCGTGTGAAAGTGAAGAATAGAGTGTAACACGTAAGATTTTCCCAATTTCAACTTGTGTGAGTAGAAATTCATGAGTCACCTCTGAACGAAAATAATTACTACTAGGATTGAGATAAATTTGGCATGAGTTTCAAGTAGTTGGCTCAAGGATAAAGTGCAGAGTTACAGAGATAAAAAGAAAAAGCCTCAGGTAAGTTTGTATACCATAGTCTCTGCATTTTTTAGTCTTGGTGATTTATTCAAAATATGTTTCTAAAGATTTCACTAAGTCTGAGGGTATGGATAGCATAAGGATTGCTTGTCAAGAGTAATTGGTTCTGGGGCACTGATGTTTTGAAAAATGATTTATTTATTTTTAAAGGATGGTTCACAAAAGGAAAATAGTTAGCTTCATATGCCTGTGTATGGTTTTTTGATAGAGGAAAGCTAGTAATCAGGTGTCGTAGTCAAGTCACCAAGGTAGTAAGAAGAACAAGGAATAGACTTGGTAAGCTAACAACCTTTTCAGCAGTAACATCATCTTTTAAACAAATTTTCAACGCATCTTAGTTTGATGCCAGGGTAGCAAAAATATTTGAGACCCTGTAAATAGTTTTGGAAGAGCGTGAGGAAGATTTTATACCCTTGGGTATAGTCTTTTTCATTTTTTGTGTGCGTACCCCCTTCTTGTGTCAGTGGATTGAAAATTTTGGCAAGAAGTTGGTTAAGGAAGAAGACGTGGCTGAAGATCAGAGGATCCCTATTTTGTTATTTTTAATAGCCACGTTATTTTTTGGCTTCTGTATTGCATGCTAAGTAATGATTCTATTATTTCTGAAGCTTGGCATGATTAGTAAAGAGTGGGAAGTAAAGATGATTCTCATTCAGTAGTCATCTTGACAAAACCCACGGGCCTAGGTTGGTGCATATTTTTCAGAGTTGATTTTTTCATTGATGGGGTGGTCTTAGCAGTTGCGCACACAAAAAATCAGTGGTAGAGCCGAATCAGAAAAAAGTTGTAACAGAAAGGAGCCTACAGGAGAATATTTGATCTATGTGATGTTTTATTAATCATTCTTCTTCTTTTTCTATTATAAACTTGTGATATATTTTGTAAGGGACACTTGTCAGTTCTTGACGCTTGAAGGTTGTTGCATCTCATAGTATTTAAGTGAGATCCTAGGGCTAGAGAAAGGGTTGTTGGTTGGTTTTCAATTTCTAGTTCTTGGAGCTCTACTTAGGCTGTGAAGGCCACACACCCAACATATCTTGTATGAACAACATATGGATTTCATAGATAGTTCTGATACAGTAGTGTGATCTTGTATCTTGTTTTATTCATTCCAAATGTACTTATTTCAAGGAGATAAATAAAATGTGTAGAAGGTTTTGAATTTCAATATAATTATGTCTCCTTTCTTGTTGAATTTGTAATTTTATATGTTCAAGAACAAAGAGCTTGAACCTATTTGCAATTGCTCGGTTGTATGTTTGAAGTTTTCTTGCCTTTGACTCAAGGAATCATATAATTTCTTGTGGTTTTAAACAAGGTTGCAGATTCATTGAGAAGGATGTGTGAAAATATGTAATTATATTGGATATTGTTGTCTAATTCATAAAGTGAACAGACTGAACATGAATGTCTCAACATATACCATATGTTGATTAATGTTCAAGGATGCATAATTCTAAAGTATAAGATTGCCCCAATGGATAAGGCACTGGTCATTTATAAGATCACTAAGTTTTTGCTGCATATTGGACATGTTGTCTTTTCTCAATATAAATCAATCCTTTTTCCCTTCATGTTGAAGTGGACATAAAAGTTTAAACCCTTACTAAGTTTATGAATAATATAGGTTTGCACCTAGCTATTGTAGAATCTGTGTTGTTTCATAAGTGATTAGGAGATATTAGGGGTTTTTATCTGCTATCATAGATCCTGATTATGTTTATTACACTTGTTCCATATGTCAGATCTAAAGAGGTTCACCCGCCTAGGTTTTGCAGAGCCTAAAGTAGAAGAAGGGTTAGGCCTTATAGTTGGCCTTGTGTCTGAAATGATATGTTGATAATGGGAGTTAGTTTCCCCTAGATGTGTCATGTTCTGATGGGGATAATTGAAAACCCTACAATGTTTTCAAACACCAACAAGTTCAGGAGGTGGTAGTGGTAGAAAGAATTGCATAGGCCCTGACAAGACCTTGAACTGACTAGATAAATTCAAACCTATTTGATAAAAGATATACGAGGGGAGAGAGATAAAGGAATTCTAGACAAGAACTTTGAACCTTTGAAAAACTTAAATTTTCTCCCTGACTTTGACACCTCGGGAAAGAGGAGGACCAAATCTTGCATTAGACCTAGTTCTCCCCCTAAATCTTCTCCTATCTCACCTCTTGTACAATCCCTCATTCCACCAAGAAATTTAATCCCCTCTTACGTTAATATCTAACCATTGAATTTTAGGCTTACAAATATGGCTATTAATCAACCTTGGGGACAAAATATAGGGCCCCTAAATCTTGGGGTGAATCCCACTTCTTTATCTAAGGGCACAACTGAGATTTTGCCTAAATTCAATGATGATGGAAAAGTTTCTACAGATGATCATCTAAGTGATTTTCACATGAACATGTGGCATTATTAGTATTCCTACTTAGTAGATAGAGGTGAGACTTTTTTTTTGGATGCTCATTGATGTAGCGATTGACTGGTTTAATCATTTATCTCAAGCTTTTATGGCCAGTTGGGATGATATGAAAATGACTTTTGAAACTAGGTTTAAAACCCCTGATAAAGAATGCACTTTATTTCTTTAAATAAGTCAGTTGAAAAAAGAAATTCATGAACCTATGAGAGAGTTTTTGACTAAATTTAATAGGTTATTATAGAGAATTCCTGTAGCCTCTAGACCTAATAGTGAGAACCAAAAGATTTCTTTGTGAATGTCGTTCCACCTGACATGAGATTTCATTTTCTAAAATACGCAATAGATGATTTAGCTATAGCTTAGAGACAAGTCATCCAGCTAGAGGATACCCTAATTATGGTAGGAAAATAGAAGAGAGAAGTGCAATCATCTAGGGTTGTCTCTACGTCTACTCCTACTAATCCTTTTATGCAAAGATTGATGAATGGTATAGAAATGCTCAAAAGAAAACAAAATAAACTTGGTACACCTTGCCAATCACCATACCAAGATATTAGTCAAAGGAAATATCATCTAGATCATGGGAAAATTCCTCTTCTAACCACACCTCAACAAAGGCTACAAATTGAGGAGGTGCCCAAGGAAACCATGTGTTTTTTTCACTTAACCATAGACCATGATAATCAGACATGTCCTGATTGGTTGAGATGCTTCCAACTTAACACAACAAGAGATGTCATTACTAGGGAACACCTAATAGAAGGTGAAGGAGATGAAACTAAAATTTTTGGTTCTTATTTCTTGGAGTATGAGTTTGATACAAAGAGATGAGGAAATAATTTTGTGACACTACATGACTCTTCATATACTATTCTCACTCAAAACCAAAGGAGTCAAAAATTTAACAAAGGTACTAATGCTACTAGTTCAAGCTCTAAAGGGAAGGATCTAATGCATAATGACTCTCCTCAGAACACTAAAACTATAGACTTGAAAATTCTATCTATAACAAAATCAACCACCAATTCTTCTGCCTTCAATATTGTTGAGTTCTATAAAACCTCCACCATTTCTATTTCCCTACCTAAATACCTTAGGATGAACCCCAAATAATTAGATAAATTGGTTCAATATATAAAAAGGGAACCACATTCAAACACTCAATTCATTGAATCTCATGCAACTGAAGTATCGACGACCCCTGAGAAACCCACCTTTGTATTAGAAGGCACTATGAAAGAACCTACTATTGGGCCTTTTACCCATGTTGTGGAAAGTGAAATAGAAGAAAAGAAGCCTAAACCTTTTTACATATCTTTATTGTTGAATGGGAAAAAAATTAGCAACTATATTATTGATTCAAGGGCCTCTAATAATATCATGCTATCCCCTGTTGCTAAATCCCTTGGACTCCCTCTTACAAAAACCTTTGGGCACTGTTGCTCCATGGATGGAAAACAAGTTCTACTCATGGGACATGTTAAATACATGCAAGCTATCCTTGTTGCATGGCTAGAAAAAAGATTAAACCTTTCAAATTTCATGCTAGATATCCCTGCTAGCTATGGTATGCTATTGAATAGGACCTTTTTATAAAGACATGGGAGGATAAATTAAAATATATTGGTTTAAAGAATTGATTCTTGCAGGCAAAAAGAAGATAAAGTTAGAACGAGAACCGAAAAAATATATATTGTGATACCTCCAGTTAATCCCAAGGCTCAAATACTATATGAGGAATGCCAATTTGGGAATTATGTGATTCTTCTCGACAACCAACATGAGGTAAGTACTGATGATTCTAACAAAAATAAACTATGGACAATGGAGTTTGATGATACCTGTTTCAACTTAGGATCTGATGTTGGAGTAGTTTTGATTCCTCCCTTAGGAAGCCTATTCCTTTTTAATTCAAATTGGATTTCAAAAATACCAATAACACAATAGAATATGAATCCTTGTTGCTAGGACTGGAAGAGGCCAAATTGAGAGGAATAAAGACGTTGCTAGCAAAAGGGGATGTTGAATTGATCATGAAACAAGCATGAAATAAATTTTATATCAAAAATGATAGGTTAAAGCATTATAGGAATTAGGTTTGGAATGAGTTAGAATATTTTGATGCTTTCTCAATTGAGTTTGTCCCCCGGTCTCAAAATTCTAGAGCTGACTCTTTGGCAGTCTCTACTTCATTGCTCTTACCACATCCTAACTTTAAAATTGATGCTTATAGAATAGAAATGATTTATAGACTAAGTGTACCAGATAAGATGGATCATTGGCAAGTCTATTACACTGAATCACAACTAAAGGACTTTATTGGATGTGTCAAAAACTTTGCTGAATTGTTTTTTGAAGGCTCAAAGAAAGATGGTAAATAAGTTGGTGAACAATTAAGTGAATTTGGTGAAGTAATTCAATTGAAAGGAAACAAAAATCCAAAGGGGTTGTTTCTCTTGAAAACCATTTTTGGAGGAGAGATGACAATGCTATCAAAAGAGATACAACCTAAAATGAAGTTTTGAAGGAGTATGATAAAATTCATATTGGTAATGAGGGCGACCCTAAATGGATCTCAATCGGAAGGACCTTCTATGAAAGGAAGAAAGAAAATCTAAAAAGGCTGCTAATAAAATATAGAGATTTTTTTTTTGGGGGTATGAAGATTTAAATTTTTTTAGGAGCAGGTAGTTCATATACCATATAGCTATGAAGCCTGGAGTGGCTCCTTATCGACAAAAGTTTAAGAATTACAATCCAAAAGTGTTAGAGGCCATACTAAAAGAGGTGGAGAAGATGTTTAAGGCCACAATTATCTATCCTATTCATAATTCAACTTGGATAGTCAATATTATGCCTATAAGGAAGAATAATGGTGAAATAAGAATTTGTGTATATTTTAGCAATCTTAAACAAGCTATCTTGAAAGACAATTACACACTCCTAAAAATGGAGCATGTCCTACAGTTATGTCCATGCTTGATGACTATTTAGGATATAATCAAATAAGTGTATCTCATGAGGACCAAAATAAGGCAAACTTTATCACTCTATGGGGGTACTTATGCTTACGACATAATGCCTTTTAGACTGATTAATATAGGAGCAACATTCTAGACGGTGATGAACTCTTCTTTCAAAGACCTATGAGATAAAATCATTGTGATATACCTGGATAACTTGACCATTTATTCTAAGAGGAGAAAACACCATTTGAGAGATCTTGAAGTGGTGTTAAAGTATGTGTAGGAAGCATGAAATATCTTTGAACCCTAAAAAATCAATTTTCTTTGTAGAAGAAGGTAAACTCCTGGGACATATTGTTTCTAAGATGGGGTTAAATATTGAGTTGATAGGATTAAAGCAATTTAACAACTATCCTTACCTACAAATAGAAGTGATATGAAATCTTTCTTTGAGCAAATAAACTTGCTAAGAAGCTTTGTGCTCGAGTTCTCAGAGAAGGTAAGACACATGTTAAGTATGATGAGTGAGAAATATCCATTTAAATGGCTCAAGGAAGGAAAGAAGGCCTTTGAATACATCAAGACAACCATTTCCAATGCCCCAATATTGGTCAACCCTAACTTTAAGAAGGATTTTATCATATACTACTACGCCTCAAAGCACACCCTTTCTGGCATTCCAACTCAAAGAAATGATCGAGATGAAGAAACTCCTATTGCTTTCATGATTATACCTCTAAAAAAACATGAACTAAATTACTCTTAGGTTGAAAAACATGCATTTTCTATAGTTAAAGCATTAAAGCAATTCATATATTACATTTTGTATTTATACTTTTTATTTGAATCTCTTAATCTTTTCATTTCATCACCAACTGAGGAAATCCCCCATTAAAGTCATGCCTTCCAACCTTTCCAATCATTCTCCTATCTCTATTAACATTAAGCTTACTCATGATATGGGTAGTAACCCTAACATCAGGAAAAACTCTTTCAAAATAAAAACCTCCTTGTTAATGATGAAGATACAAATAATGCCATTAGAAATGCTTTTTCTCTCTCTAAATTCCACAATCATAATTGGGAATCTATGGTTGGTACTTGGAGGAAGTTGTTTCAAGTCATTGGGACTAAGGAAGATAAAGACAAAAGATTGAAAGAGTGTGTATCAAGAGAGACCTAATGAAATTGAAAGAGATTTTCAAGATAAATGAAATGATTTTTCCCTAGAAATTGATTTGATAAATACTAAAATGCAATTGAGGAAAACCCAAAATTATAAAATTCAAGATAAAAAAGTAAGAGCTAAGGCCAATTGGCTTTAAAATGGTGATAGAGGGTCTAAATATTTCTTTAATCTCATTCGGGCTAAGCATTCTTGATAAAATATTGAGTCTATTCTTGGATTGATAATGGCCTTACTAGTGACTACAATGAGATTCTAAATGCATTTCATAATTATTACAAAGGCCTCTTCACTTTTGAGATGGATCATGACAAGGTGGAGACCCTTATAAAATTCTTGAAGTCCATCCCCCACAAAGTCACTAGAAGGCAAGCTAAAATTCTTAGCTAGAGCAGTGACATTAAGGAGATTGAGGATACTATTAACTCTATGGATAATGGGAAGCCACCTTGTATTGATGATATTCCTGGAGGGTTTTATAAAAATAACAAAGATTGGATTGTTATAGAATTGCTTCAGTTTTATGATGATGCCTATGAATTGGGATCCCTTGGTGAAAATATTAATAGAGGAGTGATCAAGTCATTTCTTGAAGGTACAGATAAATATCAAGTAAAAAATTGAAGACCAATCATTGTCTTAAAATTATCATATAAGATTATTTCCAAGCGCCTAAATAGAAGGATTTCAAACATGGTTAATGATATTATCTTAGATTCACAACCTAGTTTCATCAAAGAGAGATATATTCTTGAAAATATGATCACTAGTTGGGAGGCCATGCAATGAGCTAAAGATAATGTTCAAAAGGCTGGTATGATTCTTCTTGATTTTGAAAAGGCCTATGCCAGAATTGAATGGAAATTTGTGGTTACAGTCTATGGGTATTCCTCCTTTCTTTTGCAAATGGGTGAACATTATCTTCAAGGATGCCTCTAGAGTCATTAAGGTCAATGGTTAATTCTCAGAGTCTATTGTTCTTGGTGGGTCTATTAAGAAAGGTTTCCCTCTCGCCCCTTCTCTATTTGTGTTAGCAGTAGATGCTATGTTCTATTTGCTCAAAGAAAATGATTTGGGCCCTCCTCTTAAAGGTATCAAGCTACCTAATAATGATGAATTATTCTAGAGAAGTTTTCTGATGACACTATATTGTTTATTACTATTGATAAAGTCACTTTTGACAACATGCTTGATAGATTCCTTTTCTTTTGTAGAGCCTTTGGGGAAAAAATTTCTCAAATGAAACCTTCTATTATTAGATGGGATGATTGTCCTCTTGATTGGATTTTGAATAAATTCTAGCAATGAGTGGGTCCTTACAAGATTGTGAGATACTTAGGTATACCTTTCTCTATGAACCCCTCTCTTAAAGATACATGGAACTAGATTTATAGAAAAAATGAGAACAAGCATAGTGAATGGAAAATACATATGCTTTCTTTGGCTAGAAGATTTTTTTGGCTAGAAGATTTTTTGAACTATCTAGGATCTTCTATGAAAAATCTTCTACACATCAAATTGAAGTTATTCTAATTATTGGAATTCTTTAGAATAACTGTGGGGGGGAGGGGGGTGAATTAGTTATCCAAAGTCCAGATGTATAAGTAAAACTTTTCACAGCTTAGTGAACCCATAAAACATTTATCATCATGCATGCATCCATAAGATTATGCAATCACTTAAAACTTGTAGGTTATTGTCAAATCAATTTGTAGAAATGTAAACATGAAACATAACATATTCAACAATACACTTCACACAATGATTTACATGGAAGCCCAATTTGGGAAAAACCACCTATAACATGCTACTCTTTTTCACTCTTTTGAAGTGATGCCTTGTGAAAGATCAACCTTGTTAAAGGTTACAATACATACTATTAAATGTGACCCTATTAAAAGATTTCAATCACCCTATTAGGAGTGAGCCTTGTTAGAGGATGTTAGATCATTCACTTGGAATGTCACTTGGTTAATTGATTTACAAATGACTATTAGGTAAAACTTAATCCAAAGGATTTACCATAGACTGATACAATTATTAGAGAGTAACAGTAAGGCTTGACATGATAACAACTTAAACCTCCATTTGTAGATTACTGATCTCTATTTTGTTGAAATCTGATTGAAAAGATCATTGTTAAGAGTGAGATTGTTGAAGAAGACTATGTGTTTCAATCATTGTTTTGTCACTAATGTCAAACTTGCTATTTTTTGGTAAGACAACTGCTTATAAGATTCAAGTACTATCACTTAGTTGATTGATGAAGAGGATTTGATCAATAAGAGGTAACAATAGCACCTAGAGGAAAGGTTCAGTTATAATTATGTAATGAAGTAAAAGAATCCATTAAGACAATAATGAAATGATCTATTGATGATCTACTTAAGGTTACAAAATTCTGGCTACACTTAGAAAGTTTAGAAGAACAAGTTAAACAAAGTTTTTCTACCAAGCTTGACCAAGTGGACTATAGATGCTGAGCAAAGTCAATGCAAGTCAAAAAGAAAGTTAGTTGGAGCCGAGTGGAAGAAAACTCTAGTGGATGCCAAGAAAAATAGTTGATGCTGAGTAAAGTTTAATTGATGCGGAGCATAAGTAAACTTTAGTTGATGCCGAGTGATTTCATAGTTGATGTTGAGCAACATAGTATGTGTCGAGCATTAGAAAATTAATAATGCTGAGCTGCTGCATTATGTTAAAGATCGAAGCTTTTCCAAATCTAAGCCTATAAGTTTGTTTTCTCGAAACATGTGAACTAGGAGGAAGATAAGGTTGATGAGCTGGTGGCACAAAATTAGGTGAGTTCTAATGGATTCTAGGAGAAGTTTTTAGAAAAGACAAGATATGGAGTAGATAAATTGTATCCTACCTAATCCATCCAAAACCCTAATTTGGACAATGGAAAATGAGCAAGAAAATATCCTAATTTCCTATTTATAGGAATGTTTGGTCATGAAGAAAAAGTGGTTGGTTTCATGTGTGAGAACCTAAGGAGGAGAAGGAATTAAGGGTTTTGCTTCATCAAGTGACCCAAGAGAAGGGTTTGTAATGGCATGTTAAGCAAGAAGGCTTAAGGAAATGAATGCTTTAAGGGTGAACAAGTTGTTAGAGCTACAAAGTATGAAGGCCAAGTAAAATTGAGGACTGAACAAAGATCTGTAATTTGCAAGAGAAGTTGTAAGTTGTATCAAATCAAAGCTATACTATTACTCTCTAACAATTGTATCGGTCTAGGGTAAATCCTTTGGATTAAGGTTGACCTAATAGTCATTTGAAAATCTTTTAATTAGGTGGCATTCCAAGTGAAAGGCCTAAAGTCCTCTAACAAGGCTCACTTTTAAGAGGGTGATTGAAATCTCTTAACCGGGTCACATTTAATAGTGTGTATTGTAACCTTTAATAGGGTTGGCCTTTCACAGGGCATCACTTCAGAAGAGTGAAAATGAGTAGCATGTTACTAGTGGTCTTTCCCAAATTGGGTTTCCATGCAAATCCTTGTATCAAGTGTGCTAATGAATGTGTTGTGTTTCATACTTTACATTTCAGCAAGTTGATTTGACAATAACATACAAGTTTTAGCAATTACCAAATGGATGCATGCATGGGTATGAATATTTTATGGGTTCGCTAAATTGTGAAAAGTTTTATTTTTACATCTAGACCTTGGATAACTAATTACCCCCCACCCCAAGTTATTCTAAAATATTCCAATAATTGGTATTAGAGCCATCTGTTTAAGAGGAGTAATTTTAAGGTACTAGGAGTACAAAGATCGAGATGTCAAAAAGAGAAGTACCCAACCTTAATAGAGATAAATTTCGTACATGAAAAAGTTTGATGAAGCTAAACCTTGGAGGACTTGGAGATCATGCACAATCTACCATTATAGTGGAACATTTTGATCCAGCTGGAGCCCTAACTACTGAATAAATGAAGAAGAAAGAATACAATCATAAGATGTTGGAGATTGCCTCTACCCTAAGGTATGCAGAATTTGATGATATTAAAGGCTATGACACTACAAAGAAAATGTGGGATGCCCTACACACCATCTATGGAGGAGACAAAAATGTGCAAAGAGAAAAATTTGAGAACCTCAGAGGAAAGTTTGATGGTATGAGAATGAAAGAAGGTGAAAATATTGCTCAATGTGTTGCTAGGATAAATGAAGTTGTTAGCACAATAAGAGGAGGTACTAGTCATATAGATGATGATACTATGTTTAGTAAAGTCTCAAGAACATTATTGTATGTTTATGCTATTATAGTTTTTAAAATTTAAGAGTTGAGATGTATTCCAGGAAATGATCTAACCCTTGAAGGTTTGGTAGGTAGACTCACTGCTTTTGAGTTATCTAACTTTGGTAATTACAAACCTAAGAGCCTTGAATCTTCATTCAAATCCAAGTTGTTATTGAAGGACTGTGATGAGGTGAAGCAGAAGAAGAAGAAAAGAAAGATAAAATATGTATCTAGTGACAATGATATAGATGACGAAGATGTTGAACAATTGGAAGCACTACTAGCAAGAAGATTTCATAGGAGGTAAAGGAAAGTTCAAAGGTAAGTTAGCCATCATTTGTTTCAATTGCAATGATGTTGATCATATTGCTAAAAGATGTACACAAAAAAACAACTATAGAGATGGAAACAAGTACAAAAATAGAAGAGAAGATGATAGTAGAGATTATTACAATGACAAAGGCAAGAAGGCATGCTACATTGCTGAAGAGTAAATGAGGGATGATTTTGATGAACATGGTGATGAAGTGGTGTATGTTGCAATGAAGGATGAGTTTGATGAAGATGGGGCAAATGCACTTGTGACTTGTGTGAACAAAAATAATACAAGGATCATTGACAGTGGATGCTCACATCACACGACTAGAGATAAAAGTAAGTTCATTACCTTAACTTGTTATGATGGAAATAGTGTAAGATTTGGTAATGATGCACCATGTTTGATAAAAGGATAAGGTTCTATCAAACTCACAGACAAGATTTCATGGGACAATGCTTACTATGTTGAAGGACTAAATTATAACTTGTTGAATGTGTCACAATTGAATAATTTGGGATGCAAGGTTGAATTTGGAAACAAGATTTCCAAGATATATGACACAAATGAGAAACTAATTAGAAAAGGTGATCAAACTAGAAGTAATCTATTCTATCTTGATATAGAGGATGCTACTTGTTTTGTTGGTAAGTTTGATGATGTATGGCTATGGCACAAGAGATTATGTCATGTTAATTTTGATAACTTGGTTAGTATCAGTAACATGAAGAAAGTTAGAGGTTTTCCCAAGTTGAAGAAACCTGATAATGTAGTGTGCAAACAATGCTAGCTAGGAAAAATGACAAAGTCAAGCTTTAAGAGTAAAGCTTATACCTCTAAATAAATACTAGAGATTGTTCATACTGACTTGTGTGGATCAATTGAAGTGCAAAGCTATAGACGAGATAAGTACATAATGCTATTTGTTGATGATTATTCTAGGATGATGATAGTTGTGTTTTTGAAACAAAAATATGATGCTTTTCAAATATTTAAGTGATACTTGGCAAGAGTTGAGAAACAAATAGGTAAAAGTCTAAAATGCTTGAGATCAGATAGAGGAGGATAATTCACATGAAATGAGTTTGAGATGTTTTGTGATGACAGAGGAATCAAAAGACAGATATCTACCCCTAGGACCACTCCAAAAAATGAGATTGCTGAAAGGAGAAATAGGTCTATAATGGACTGTGCTAGAATATTTATGATGGAGAAGAATGTTGCTTTGAAATAATGGAGAGAAGCTATAAGTACTACTGTATATACCTTGAACCATATGAAAATCAAGAAAGGTACTCATTCAACACCTTTTGAAATATGGTATGGATATCAACCCAATGTAAAATACTTTAAGGTATTTGGAAGTAAATGTTACATTCTTAAAGATGTTAGGAATGGAAAGCTTGATGCAAAAAGTGAAGAAGGTATATTCCTTGAATACTCCACAATAAGTAAAGCTTATAAGTGTTTAAATACTAACACTAACAAAATTGTGGAAAGTGCAAATGTAAAATTTGATGAATTTATAGAAGTACATGAGGCTGAACCTATGAAAGAACTAGAAGAATATAAATCATTTGTATACTTTTATGAAGAAATTCCTACTAAAGAAGATGTTGCAAATGAAGTTACAAATCAATAGCAAGTATTAGTAACTACCGAGTCACATCCTATAAATGCCAAGTTGCATTCAGGAACTGACCTCCATTCAGATGCCGAGTTATAGAATGAAATGGATGCACATTCTAACTCTACGATTATTACACATGAAAGAGATGCTAAGATACCTAACAAAGATGTACATAATGATTCTAAATCTAAAAGACAATATGTAGAAACATGAGATGAGCCAAGATTGTCTAAATATGTGAAAAGACATCATCCTATTGATCAAATCATTGGAGATAAAAATGCTAGATCAAAAGAAAAAAATGTGATTGGCACCAAATGGGTATTCAGAAACAAGCTAGATGAAAATGGTGAAGTCACAAGAAACAAAGCAAGATTAGTTTGCAAGGGATATGCACAAGAAGAAGGAATTGACTATGCAGAGACATTTTCCCCTATTGCAAGAATGGAAGGAGTAAGAACTCTACTTTCTTATGCTACATACAAAGGTTTCAAAGTTTATCAGATGGATGTTAAATCTACATTTCTAAATGGCATACTAGAAGAGGAAGTTTACATAGAATAGCCAGAAGGTTTTGTTGATGATAACAATAAGAACATGGTATATAGACTACACAAAGCCCTATATGGATTAAAGCAAGCACCAAGAGCATGGTATGAGAGACTTCATACTTATCTTGTGAAGATTGGATTTGAAAAGACTGATGATAACAACAATCTGTACATAAAGACAGAAAAAGGAAAAGGTATTTTTCTATCTGAAATATTTGTTGATGATATCATAATTGGAGGACAAGATGCTTTATGTAAGGATTTTTCAAATCAAATGAAGCAAGAATTTGAAATGTCTATGTTTGGTGAAATAAATTTTTTTATGGGATTGCAAGTATATCAGATGAAGTATGGTATATATATCACTCATTCAAAATATGTCAAAGAGATATTGAAAACTTTTAGATTAGAGGATTCCAAACCAATAAGTACACCTATGGTGACATGACAGAAGTTGTCAAAGAATGATGATTCAGCTGAGGTGAATCAAACATTATATAGGTCTATGATTGACAAATTACAATATTTAGTACATAGAAGACTTGGTATTGCATTATTTGTAGGGATAGTTGCAAGATTATCTGCTAATCCTAGGGAGAATCACTTAATGGCTATGAAGAGAATAATGAGATATCAGAAAGGAATAGAAGAGTTAGGTCTATACTACAAGAAGAATGAAAAGTTTGAATTGAGAGCCTACACTAATGCTGATTGGGTTAGAAAAATTGATGACAAAAAGAGCACTAGTAGAGGAGCATTTTTCTTAGGAAAAAGACTAGTTACATGGACTAACAAGAAATAGAGTTTTACTTCACAATCTATTGCTAAAGTAGAATAGGTTGCCACTATTGTAAACTACAAAAAGATTGTATGGATCAAACAACTACTCAAAGGAATGAAAGAAGAAATCACAGAACCAATGATACTTTATTGTGATAGTACAAGCGCTATTAATATATCAAAGAATCCATTGATGCATACAAAGAATAAGTACATTGCAATCAAGTATCATTACATGAGAGAGTTAGTTCAAAATAAAGAGGTGAAGATGAAATATGTTAACTCAAATGAACAAATTATTGATATCTTCATAAAACCATTACCTAAGGATGCTCATGAGTACCTAAGAATGAGTGTCATGCATCAAACAAGCTAATGTTCATATAATACACATTGATATAGTGGATCTTACTTTAGGAACTACCTAAAGTAATCATAGAGTTGTGTAGGTGCACTTTAGTACCCCTTTTTCAAAACTTCAATATTTGGTTGTCCTGGTCCGATGGATTTATTAGATATTGATCCTCTCCTCATCACACAGACAGATTATCATCTATCATCATATGCAATTATAGGAAGGCCACAATGGAATGTGAGCATTGCTGAAATTAGTGTTGTTAGCATTGATTTTTCTAGGCCAATGTCAGAATTGATATGCAGTTCACTAGTTGCTTTGACACATCAAATAAAGATCAAAGTTTATCAACCACTTCATTTTGAGAATGAACATGAATTCCACCAAGACTATATGTTGGAAATGGACTATGATAAGAAGGGTATTTTCTAGCTACCTCCTGTTGAGAACATGCCTATTGAATTTTTCAGTGAAAAGAATCAAAAGGTTTTGTCATCAAATTAAGCAAACAGAAGCTGTGAAATTGAAATGAACAGTTTGATAGAAATTGAAAATTTTGGTACAAGAATCTACACCAGGAGCCTTTGATGTTAATGTGTATGCGAAAGAACATGATTTAGGATTCACTCGAGTTGCTATATGTTCTAGCTTATCTACTGTAGTTGTAATTCTTCTTGCAAGATTAATAATTACTTCGTTTCCTGGAGAATGGAAATGCATCAAAAATTCTTATAGATTGCAAAGGCCGAGTAGGCAATATATTTGGAATGGAGCAAATTGTCAATAAAATGAAAGTTGATGATATAGAAACTGACTATATAATACTGTCAACACTCGCAAAACATTATGCCTATGTTGGAAAAAAAGAAGAAGGTGGAGTTACTAATTAAAGAATTGGAAAATGATTCAATGAATGAGCGCCATGTTCTGAGAAATATTCTTCCTTTGTATGCAGATGTTGGCCTGGGGAAAGTTGGGCAACATTGAAAAAGTAGAAACCATTTTTGAGAAATTATTAAATTTTGGGAAGAAGATAGGATCACCTAGAGTCTATAATGTTCTTCTTGATGTTTATGTCAACCATAATTTTTCAATCAAAGGAGTGTAATTGGTAAAGTGAATGTTTAGCAAAGGAATTATAGTTGATCCTGCTACTTGTGATTCACTTGTTAAACTCTTTGTGAAATAAAGTGATATAGAAAATGCCGAGAAAATATTTGATGCATTGACTAGTATTGGATATAGCAACTAGTTATATCATATGAATTTCTTTTTCAAGCTTACATAAAGGCTTCAAAAAGGACCTCACAATATTAACAATGCGAAGGAGGGAATACTGTGTTTTATAGTCTTTATGACCAAGACTGCAATGTGCAATGTGTACAAGGGAAAGCTTTCAAGTGGCCAATTTATAACCATTAAACACATTTGCAAAAACATTCCAGAGGTGGATGCATTTGAAATTGAGATTGAGACCCTCTCAAAAATTAGGCATAAACATCTGGTATCTCTGCTTGGCTACTGTGATGAGAATGGTGAGAAGTAATTTGTTTATGAGTATTGTGCCAATGGAAACCTATCTTAGATGCTTCTAGGGCTATAGAATAAAGTGTTGACATGGGTGCAAAGAGTGAATATTGCGCATGACTGTGTGGTTGGCTTGAATTTCCTTTGTCTCTACCCAGATGGATGCATAGTTCATCGTGATATAAAGCCAACAAACATCCTCCTCATACAATCCATGGAAGCAAAACTTGTAGATTTTAGGTTGTTAAGAATATTTAATATTAAGGAAACAAATGTTTTTACTGCTGTGAAGGGGACTTTGGGATATCTAGATCCTGAATATGTGAGCTAGGGAAGACTAACATGCTCTAGTGATATTTATGGCTTCGGTATCAATTTACTTCAACTTCTTTGAGGCAGAAGAGCAATTGATCTTGACCAATCTCATCGAGAGTCCCTTGTTAAGAAAGCACAAAAGGTTAAGGAGGAAAATCCCATCAATCCGTCAAAATATGCAGATCCAAGGCTAAATGGGGAATATTCTAGGGAAGCATTTGTAATTCTACTGAAATTGGCTATTCTTTACATAGCTTCCTCAACTCAAGGATGCCCAAAATTGTCAGCAGTGTATGAAGAGATAGAGAAGGCTTTGGAGGTCTCTAATTCCATAAACCTCTAAGACTCCACACTTTCTAGTTATCCCATCGTACAATGCTATGGTTTTCTAATTGAATTTGTCCAAAATTGTATGGGGTGGAAGTCAGCAGACAAAAATATAAAATATTCATTGTAAAATAATTTAAATATACTTATAAAATAGGGAAAGGAGAGATAGATTGGAAAGAATCGGCTAAGAATTGAAAAGTCACTAGAAAGAACTAAAGAGTCATATTGGGGGAAATCGAAGAGTTACTGGAGGAAGTTATTTATTGCAAGTGTTTTTCATTGTAAGGGGGTTTTTTTTTTTATGCATATAGTTGAAGAGCAGGAGTAGAGGAGGGGGGCATTTTAGTTTAGATATTTTATTTCATTGCATGTAGAGGGTTGGCAAATTTTGGTGAAGCTAGTTGTAGAGGCAATCAAGTTTAGTGCTATTATTTTACCGTCCACTTTCATCATCTGTATCTAATGTTATTTCATTGTGTTGAATTGAAGATGGGAGAATAAATAGAGATTTGTTTTATTGTTTTCAATTTAGCCAATCAGTAGAATAATCAGAGAATTATAACTAGTTGTGGAATTGCGTTAGCACACTTCATTTGCATTTCATAATTTGCATTTTCAAATTGTTGTGTTGGGAAATTCATAAGATTGTGAAAATCATCAACATAACATCTTTGCATTTAGATCCTGCCTGAGATTTCACTTGCCTGGGTGGAACTCGGTTTCCTCTGCTATTCTCTAGGTAAAGAATGTACCTGCAATAGGAATTAGAATTGAAACAAAATTCATTGAATATTTTTCACATAGGGAGCTGTACCTTAATTCAGAGGGAAACTAGTTCTCCTCAAAAATAGTTTCCCAAATGTTGTGTAAAGTTGTTCTTCATTATAAGTTGGGCAAATTAAAAAGAGAATTAGAAGAAGATCAATCTGTTTACCAACAAGTTGAAACTTAAATCAGTCACAAGCAAGGTGATAGAGGGAAAAACTAAAGAAATTGTAAAAGCTTATATCTGCATTCTTTAAGATGACAAATTTTTGGTATATATCTTTGGCATTGTTGTCAAAGAGGGAGAGTTTTATTAATCAAATGCAATAGATAAGAGGGAGAAAGTCCCAAACTAGTTTGCTGATAAAAAAGAGAGAAAGTAAATCAAAGAAAGAAAATGTAATCATAGAGAGAGATAATCCTTATTAATGCAAGAGATTGTTGTCAGAGAAGCTAAACAAGATTGATATAAGAGGGAGAAATCCTAATCTACCTAGTAAGAGGGAGATACAAGAAAGAACTGAGTGGGAGTTGTAAGGAAGAGTTTTGTAACCTAATCAGAAGATGGAAGTTGATGATAAAGGCAGAAATTTCAATAGAAGTTTTATTTTTGGTAATGCCTTACTATTTTAACTCAGTCAGATTGGTTTTCAGTTGAACAAGATGTTGATCATTTGATTGACTTGGTTGATTAGTTTGGTTTTCCATCAATGCCAAAGAGGGAGATTGTTGAAATCTGATTGAAAATATCATTGTTAAGAGTGAGATTGTTGAAGAAGACTATGTGTTTCAATCATTTTTTTGTCACTGATGTCAAACCTGTTATTTGTTGGTAAGACAACTACTTATGAGATTCAAGTACTATCACTTAGTTGATTGATGAAGAGGATTTGATCAATAAGAGGTAACAATAGCACCTAGAGGAAAGGTTGAGTTATGATAATGTAAAGAAGTACAAGGATCAATTAAGACAATGATGACATGATCTATCAATGATCTACTTAAGGTTACAAAATGCTCACTACACTTAGAAATTTTAGAAGAGAAAGTTAAACAAAGTTTTTCTGCCAAGCTTGACCAAGTGGATAGTAGGTACCGAGCAAAGTCGGTGCAAGGCAAGAAGAAAGTTAGTTGAAACTGAGTGAAAGAAAACTCTAGTGGATGCTGAGAAAAATGGTTGATGTCGAGTAAACTTTAGTTGATGTCGAGCAATGATAAACTTTAGTTCATGCCGAGCAACACAGTATGTGTCGAGCATCAGAAGATTGATAATGCTGAGCTACTACATTATGTTAAAGATCAAAGATTCATCGAATCTAAGCCAACAAGTTTGTATTCTTGAAACTTGTGAACTAGGAGGAAGATAAGGTTGATGAGCTGGTGGCATAGAATTTGATGTAAACTATTTTTATTTGAATTCTAATGGATTCTAGGAGAATTTTCTAGAAAAGACAAGATATGGGATAGATACATTGTATCCTACCCAATCCATCCAAAACCCTAATTTGGACGATGGAAAATGAGTGAGAAAGTATCCTAATTTCCTATTTATAGGAATGTCAAGCCATGAAGCAAAAGTGGTTAGTGTCACATGTGAGAACCTAAGGAGGAGAAGGAATTAAGGGTTTTGCTTCATCAAGTGACCCAAGAGAAGAGTCTGCAATGACATGTTAAGGAAGAAGGCTTAAGGAAATGAATGCTTGAAGGGTGAACAAGCTGCTAGAGATGCAAAGTATGAAGGCCAAGAAGAATTGAGGACTAAATAGAGATTTGTAATCTACAAGAGAAGTTGTAAGTTGTATCAAATCAAAGCTCTACTATTACTCTCTAACAATTGTACTAGTCTAGGGTAAATCCTTTGGATTAAGGTTGACCTAACAGTCATTTGAAAATTCTTTAACCAGGTGGCATTCCAAGTGGATGGCTTAAAGTCCTCTAACAAGGCTCACTTTTAACAGGGTGATTGAAATCTCTTAATTGGGTCACATTTAACAATGTGTACTATAACCTTTAATAGGGTTGGCCTTTCATAGGGCATCACTTCAAAAGAGTGAAAATGAGTAGCATGCTACTGGTGGTTTTTCCCAAATTGGGTTTCCACATAAATATTTGTGTCAAGTATGTTGATGAATGTGTTGTGTTTCATGCTTTTAATTTCAGTGAGTTGATTTGACAGTAACATACAAGTTTTAGCAATTACCTAATGGATGCAAGCATGGGTATGAATGTTTTATGGGTTCACTAAGTTGTGATATTTTTTATTTTTACATTTGGACCTTGGATAACTGATTCAACACCCCCCCCCAAGTTATTCTAAAGTATTCCAACATGTTTCAATCCTCCATTCTACTTGGCTTTCACACATTTCAGCATTGATAGCTTGTTCACCCTTAAAGCATCCATACTCTTAAGCCTTCTTGCTTAACATGACAATGTAGACTCTCAATTAGGTCACTAAATGAAGAATACTCTTGACTCCTTGTCTTCCTTAGGTTCTCGCACATGAAAATCCTTGCTTCTAACCAACCATCCCTATAAATAGAGAATTAAGATCTTTTTCCGTTCATTCTCCATCATCCAAATTTTGTTAGAAAATATTAGGTAGGTTTCAATGAATCTACCCCTCATTCCTTATCATTTCTAGAAACTTCTCCTTCAATCCTCTTTGAATTCACCTCAAAATGGTTCATCATAGATTTTGTGCCACCATCTTATCAATCTTATCTTCCACTTGGTTCACAAAATCCAAGAAAACAAACTTGTCAGCTTAGATCCTACGAATTCATGATCTTTCTAATAATGTTAGCACTTGACATTAACTTGCTTTTGATGCTCAACACAAACTGTATTGCTCAACATCCTCTATAAATTCACTCAATACAAACTAAGTTTATTGGTGCTTGGCATCAACTAAACTTTACTTGGCATCCACTATTTTGCTCAACATACACTAGAATAGATTTTTACTCAACTCTAACTAATTTTTTTCTCAGCTTGCACTAACTTTTCTCAACACCTATTGTCCATTCAGTCAAACTTGGTAGACAGACTTTGTTTAACTTGTTCTTCTGAACTTGCTTAGTGTAACCAACCTTTGCAAGCTTAAGTAGATTACTAATGCAGTATGCTACCATTTTCTTAGTTGATTCTTGTAATCCTTTTTCATATCATAACTCAACCTTTCCTCTCAGTTCTATTGTCACATCTTTTGATCAAATCCTCTTCATCAATCAAATAAGTGATAACTTACTTAAATCATGCAAAAAATTGTCTTACCAGGAAAATAGAAAGTTTGAATTAGTGACAAAATAATGATTAAAACATATTTACCATACTTGTATCAATTTGTTTTCAATAATCTACATCTTAACAATCTCCCACTTTGGCATTGATGGCAAACCAAATTGACCTGTTTAGAATAGGAAGACCAACACAATACCAAAAATAAAATAATTACTTGTATTGAAATCTCTCCCTCTTTAAGCAACCTTCATCTTCTGAATAGGTTATAAAATTTTGTTATGTTCTGATCAATAAACAACCAACGCATTCTTATGACTCCTAAATGAATTACTTTTTATATCTCCTTTCAACAATATCTTCCTCTTACTAGATAGATGTTATTAGTAGATACACTTGCTTTCTTAGTAGTCAATATTTCTCCCTCATTACTCAATGTCTATCATACTCATAACTCCCAATCTCTTTTATATATTCTATTCAAATTAGTTACTATCTTCCTCTTTGACAACAATGCCAAAGACTTGTCATCTTAATATGCAATTATGAACTCCTTCAGTTTCTCTTTAGTCACCTTTCTTGTGACTAATTTGAAGTTTCAGCTCTTTGATTACTTTAGGTAGCTCCTATAGTAAGATCCATTGCATCAATGCGTAATATATGTTGATCAATTTGTTTGATATAGGGCATAATTTTTGTTTCTTAGATAGCCTTTGATAGGGGTATCATCCATAGTTTACCTCTTAGATACTCATGAGCATCCTTAAGTAATGCTTTTGTGAAGATATCAACAATTTTCTCTTTTGTGTTAACATATTCCATCTTCACCTCTTTATCTTGAACTAATTCTCTCAAGTAATGATACTTTATTGCAATGTGCTTAGTCTTTGTGTGCATCACAGGATTCTTTGATATATTTGTAGCACTTGTATTATCACAATAAAGTATCACTAGTTCAATGATCTCTTCCTTCACACCTTTGAATAGCTATTTGATCCATACAATGTACAATCTATATCAGCAACCTATTCAGCTTCAACAATAGATTGTGAAGTGCAATTTTGTTTCCTGCTAGTCCATGTAACTAGCTACTTGCCTAAGAAAAATGTTCCTCCATTGGTGCTCTTTCTTTCATCAATGTTTCTAGCCCAATCAATATCAGTATAGGCTCTTAATTCAAAATTTTCATTTTTCTTATAGTATAGACCATATTCCTCTGTTCCTTTCAGATATCTCATTATTCTCTTTACAACCATCAAATGATTCTCCCTAGGATTAATAGAGAATATTGCAACTATCCCTACAAATGATGCAATATTAGGTCTGCTATGTACTACATATTGTAATTTTACAATCATAGACCTATATAATGTTTGATTCACCTTAGCCAAATCATCATTCTTTGATAATTTATGTCCTATTACCATAGGTGTACTTACTGGCTTGAAATCCTCCAATTCAAAAGTTTTCAGTATCTCCTTGACATAATTTGACTGAGTGATGTATATACCATATTTCATTTGATATACTTGCAAACCCACAAAGAACTTGATCTCTCCAAACATAGGCATCTCAAATTCTTGCTTTATTTCATTTGCAAAAGCCTTAGATAACGCATCTTGACCTCCAAATATGATATCATCAACAAAAATCTTAGATAACAAAATCCTTTTCCTTTCTCTATCTTAAAGTATAGATTTTTGTTATCATCAATCCTCTCAAATTCAATCTTCACAAGATAATTATGAAGTCTCTCATACCATGCTCTTGGTGCTTGTTTCAAACTATATAAAGCTTGATGTAATCTACATACCATGTTTTTATTGTTAACATCAACAAAGCCTTCTGGTTGTTCTATATAAACTTCTTCCTTTAATATGCCATTCAAAAACACAAGTTTAACATCCATTTGATAAACTTTGAAACCTTTGTATGCAGAATAAGTAAATAGAGTTCTTACTCCTTCCAATCTAGCAACAACAAAAAATGTTTCTCCATAGTCAATTCCTTCTTCTTGTGCACATCCTTTGTAGACTAATCTTGCCTTGTTTGTTGTGACTTCACCATTTTCATCTAGCTTGTTTCTATATACCCACTTGGTGCCAATCACATTTTTGTCTTTTGGTCTAAGAACTAGAGTCCATGTCTTATTTTTCTCAATTTGTTCAATCTCTTCTTCCATGGCTTTACTCTAGTCCAAATCTTCTAAGACATCTTTCACTATTTTGGGTTCTTTCATGCTTAGAAAACATGTATCATTCCTCAATTTGTTCCTTATCATTAGTCTAACATCTTTATCTCCAATGATTTGTGTAGCAGGATGATGTCTCTTGACATATTTAGACAATCTTGGTTCAACTTTAGTTTCTTCATTTTGTATTTCTATTTTAGAGTCACTATATACATCTCTGTTAGGTGTTTTAGCATCTCTCTCATGTACATTAATCTCAAAATCAGAATGTGCCTCAACTTCATTCTGTAACTTGACATTTGAATGTAGCTTAGTTCTTGAATGCAACTTTGCATTCATAGTATGTGACTTAGCAGTCACTAAAACTTGTTGTTGGTTTGTAACTTGATTTGCAACATCTTCTTTAGTAGGCATATCTTCATAAAATTATACAAATGATTTGTATTCTTGTAGTTCCTTCATAGGTTCAATCTCATGTACTTCTATATATTCATCGAATTTCACATTTGCACTTTCCACAACTTTGTTAGTTTTAGTATTTAAACACTTATAAGCTTTACTTCTTGCATAATAACTTAGGAATATACCTTATTCATTTTTTGCATCTAGTTTACCATTCCTAAAATCTTAGAGAATAAAGCATTTACTTTCAAATACCTTAAAATATTTTACATTGGGTGAGTATCCATACCATAGTTCTAATGGTGTTAAATGAGTACCTTTCTTGACTTGTACATAGTTCAAGGTATAGACAGCTATACTTACAGATTCTCTCTAGAATTTCAAAGTGACATTTTTCTCCATCATAAGTGTCCTAGCACAGTCCATTACAGACTTGTTTCTCCTTTCAAAAATTCCATTTTTTTGAGGTGCTTTAGGAGCAGATGTTTGTATTTTGATTCCTCTGGCATTACAAAACTTCTCAAACTCATTTGATGTAAATTCTCCTCCTCCGTCAGATCTCAAAGATTTTATACTTTTACCTATTTCCTTCTCAACTCTTGTGAAGTACCACTTAAACATTTGGAAAGCATCAGATTTCTATTTTAGAAACATAACTGTCATCATTCTAGAATAATCATCAACAAGTAGCATAATGTACTTATCTCCTTTGTAGCTTTGCACTTCAATTGGTCCACACATTTTAGTATGAAAAATCTCTAGTATTCCTTTATAGGTATGAGTTTTACTCTTAAAACTTGACTTTTTCATTTTGCCTAACTGACATTGTTTGCACATTATATTACTAGTCTTCTTCAACTTAGGAAAACCTCTAACTTTTTTCATGTTATTGATACTAACATGGCATAACCTCTTGTTCCATAGCCACACATCATCAAATTTTACAACTAGACAAGTAACATCCTTTATATCAAGGTAGAATAGATTACTCCTAGTTTGATCACCCTTTCCAATCAGTTTTCCATCAATATCATATATCTTAGCAATCTTGTTTTCAAACTCAACCTTACATCTTGAGTTATTGAGTTGTGACACACTCACAAGATTATAGTTAAGTACTTCAACATAGTAAGTATTTTCACATAAAATATTTTTTGTGAGTTTGAAATTTTTTTTCCTTTTATCAAACATGGTGCATCATTACCAAATCTTACACTATTTCCATCATAACAATTCAACGTAATGAACTTACTTTTATCTCTAGTAATGAAATGTGAACACCCACTATTAATGATTCATCTATCATTTTTGTTCACACAAGACACAAGTACAATTGCCTCATCTTCATTAGATTTGTCATTTATTGCAACATACAACACTTCATCATCATGTTCATCAGATTCATCTTTTGTTTCCTCTTCAGCAATGTAGCAAGACTTCTTGCCTTTGTCTTTGTAATCTTTGTTGTCTTCATCTCTTCTACTTTTGTACTTGTCACCACCTCTATAGTTCTTCTTCTTTGGACATCTAGTAGCAATATTACCAACCTCATTGCAATTGAAACAAATGATAGGTAGTTTACCTTTAAACTCGCCTTTACCTCAGTGAAATCTCCTTGCTAGTAGTGCTTCAAGTTGATCTACATCCTACTCATCTGTATCACTATCATTGGACACATATTTTGTCTTTTTCTTCTTCACATTAGGTTCTTTCAATAAAATCTTAGCTTTGAAAGTAGATTCAATATTTTTCAGGTTTGTAATTATCAAAGTTAGCTCAAAAGAAGTGAGTCTACTTACCAGACCTTTAAGAGATAGAGTATTCCTTGGTATACATCTCAGTTCTTGTATTGCAAAAACTCTAATAGCATATATAGGCAACAATGTTCTTAAAAATTTTCTTAGTACAGTGTCATAATCTATTGTACTAGTATATCCTCTTATTGTATTAACAATATTTTTTATTCTTGAGCAATATTTTCACCTTCTTGCATTCTCATATCATCAAACTTACCTCTAAGACTCTCAAATTTGGCTCTTAGAACATTATCGTCTCCTCCATAGATGGTGTGTAAAGCATCCCACATTTTATTTGCACTGTCAAGAGTTTTGATATCATCAAATTCAACATAGCTTAGGGCAGAGGTAATCTCCAACATGTCTAGTTGTGTTCTTTCTTCTTTTTCAAATCCTCAATAGTTAGGGCTTCAATAGGATCAACATGCTTAGTAATAATGGTAGATTGTGCATGATATCTAAGTCCTCCAAGGTGTAGCTTCATCAAAAATTTTAATGTAGGAAAGTTATCACTATTAAGCTTGGGTATATCTCTTTTTGATATCTTGATCTTTGTGCTTCTAGTACCTTCAAACTAGTTATCTTAAGTAGATGGCTCTGATACCAATTGTTGTAATTCTTTAGAATAACTCAGAGGGGGGGAGGTGGGGGGTGGAGGGGGGGGGGGGGGGGGGGGGGGGTGGTGAATCAGTTATCCAAGGTCCAGATGTATAAATAAAACATTTGACAACTTAGTGAACTCATAAAACATTTATCATTAAGCATGCATCCATAAGATTATGCAATCACTTAAAACTTGTAGGTTACTATCAAATCAATTTGTAGAAATGTAAACATGAAACATAATAGATTCAACAACACACTTGACACAATGATTTACATAGAAACCCAATTTGGGAAAAACCCTGAGTAACATGCTAGTCTTTTTGACTCTTTTGAAGTGATGCCCTCTGAAAAGCCAACCATGTTAAAGGTTACAATACACACTATTAAATGTGACCCTGTTAAAGGATTTCAATCACCCTATTAGGAATGAGCCTTGTTAGAGGACTTTAGACCATTCACTTGGAATGTCACCGGGTTAGAGGATTTACAAATGACTATTAGGTCAACCTTAATCTAAAGGATTTACCCTAGACTAATACAATTATTAGAGAGCAATAGTAATGCTTGATCTAATAACAACTTACAACTCCATTTGCAGATTAAAGATCTTTGTTTCAGTTCTCCATTCTACTTGGCTTTCCCACATTTTAGCTTTGATAGCTTGTTCACCCTTTAGACATCCATACCCTTAAGCCTTCTTGCTTAACATGCCAATGTAGACTCTCAATTAGGTCACTGAATGAAGCAATAGCCTTGACTCCTTGTCTTCCTTAGGTTCTCACACATGACAAAACTTGCTTCTAATTAGCCATCCCTATAAATAGAGAATTAAGATATTTTATCATTCATTCTCCATCATCCAATTTAGAGTTATAAAAGATTACGTAGGATTCAATGAATCTACCCCTCATTTCATATCATTTCTAGAAACTTCTCCTTCAATCCTCTTTGAATTCACCTCAAAACAGTTTATCATGAATTCTATGCCACCATCTCATGAATCTTATCTTCCACCCAGTTCACACAATCCAAGAAAACAATCTTGTCAACTTAGACCCATTGAATTCATGATCTTTCTAATAATGACAACACTTGTCATTAACTTGGTTTAGATGCTCGACACAAACTACATTGCTCGACATCCTCTGTAAAATCACTTGGCATGAAGTAAAGTTTACTGGTTCTTGACATTAACTAAAATTTACTCGACATCCACTATTTTGCTTGGTATACACTAAAACAAACTTTTACTCATCTCCAATTGATTTTTTGCTTAGCTTGCACTAACTTTTCTCGGCACCTATTGTCCATTTGGTCAAGCTTGGTAGACAAACTTTCTTTAACTTGTTCTTTTGAACTTTCTTAGTGTAACCAACCTTTGCAACCTTAAGTAGATAATCAATGCATTATGTTACCACTGTCTTAGTTGTTTGTTGTACTCGTTTTCATATCATAAGTCAACCTTTCCTCTAGGTGCTATTGTCACATATTTTGATCAAATCCTCTTCATCAATCAAATAAGTGATAGTACTTAAATCATGTAAGCAGTTGTATTACTAGAAAAATAGTAGTTTTGATGTCAATGACAAAATAATGAATGAAACACATTTATCATACTTGTATCAATCTATTTTTAACAATCTCCCTCTTAACAATAATGAGCTATTCTCTCTCTCTCTCTCTCACACACACACACACACACACACACACACACACACACACACACACACACATTTATAATATTACAAAAGGAGTTTTCTTTGCTTCCACCTTTCAAAATCTCTTTGTCTCCATTCATGTTGATCCCTAGGAAGATCTCTTAAGCTTCAAGAGTTTATGGTAAATTTGTTTCCATTTCAAACTCTCTTGGATTAGTTCATTATATTTCTTATTTATCAATTCCTTTCATGGTATTAGAGTTACCTAATCCTAATTTTGAGTTTGTGTGAGGATTACTATATTGAAGAATTTGTTGAGAGGAGAAGAGGAGAAAAGCTTCATTATTAATCTTTTGTGTTGCAGGTTTTTCTATAATTTTTTTCTAAACCCTCTTTGGAAGGCTTTCCGTCAAAGAGTTCTATTTTTTTGTGAATGAACCCATTTTTTCTCTTGTTTTGGAAGGTTTTTTACCAAAATAAAAAAGATAATTTTTTTTTAAACTTTTCATTGATCTATTATTGTTATCTACAAGTTTTATTCCAACATTTCTTACATTTTTAAAATTAAATGTAACTAATTTATTATTATAGATCTCAATAAGAAAATATCTTTCATTTCAATTATTGTAGATTCCTTTGAAACTTTAAAAAAAAAAAAATCTTGAATCTATTTGCAAGTTTCTTTGAAAATAATCTAACTCATAACTTGTGTCCTTATTTGCAAATTTAAACAATTCTATTCAAACATTGAAGATTTTTTCAACTTATACAATTTCTTTTTAGTAAAATTTTATTTTTTTATCCATCTTTGGTTGTGCCTCCCTTTATACCTCGCTTTTGCATGCACTTTGTCCAGTGATTTAATTTATTTTCAGCCCCCAATCTAGTTAATAATCATAACCCAAGTCATTGTTGCACCTTTGGCAAGAGTTACAAACTCCAAGTTTCACCGCGCTCTTTATTTCTACCTTATTTTTTGACCTTTTGCGCCATCATTCTGCATTTTTTTGTGAACTTCATATTTTATCGGTACTTTTTTTAGCGACATCTTTTTGTGTGTGTAACCTTTCATATTTATCTTAATTAAGAAAGATCAAGCAACCACAACATAAACTTGCAAACTCTCTAATCTTTTATCTTGCTAGATTGCAGGTGATCATTATTCCTTCTATGAGATTTGTTTCTTAAGAATATTCTTGAGTTTTTGTCATAATAGACATTTCTTTTTAACCATTAGCATTATTATATTTATTCTTTTTACTGATTTTAATCATTATTTACATTTCAAATTTTATTCTATTGCCCCTGCATTATCTTGATAGCTATCTGCCTAAATTTCATTGTTTGAACTTTATATATTTGTTCACATTTTAATAATTTTTTTCATATTCTCACCTTTTTTAGGTATTAAATTTTAATATTCTAGACTTTAACATCTAATTTAACCATTTTGCTTCTTTGTTTGTAACATCTTCTTCTATAATGTTTCTCTCTTGTTTTATAATGTCATTATTTTATTTTAAAAAAGTCGTAATATAATAATTACGCCGAAGGTGTCCCTTTTTTGGAGTTGCAAAACTTCAATTAAACTCAATGTTCTAAAATTATTTAGAGGCAATGCAGGATGATTGAAAGAAGCAACACTATTAGATTTTCTTAATTTTCTTTTTTAAAATTTCAAATATTCTTATATTTTTATTGGTTCATGTACCATTTTATATGAATCCCCATAATGACTTATTCCAAATGGTATTAATAAAGTAATGATTGTAAGGATCATACGTGACCTCTCCCTCCACATTGCATTCGTTAACTCATATTCTTAGGACATCAGAATGGTTTCCTAGAATGATATTAGATTTTATTTTTTTAATTATTGTTTATATATGTGCATTATTAATATACATATATTTGTAAAGTGGACAAGCCATTATATGTGTGTGTGTGTGCATGTGTGTGTGTATAATTGATTCAGAGACTCCTCCGGGAAAGGATTAGGAAGAAAACCTAGAGTCCTTGTCATGGACATGCATTATATAATGATTTACAAAAGGGTGTCAATGAATTTCCTAAATGTAATTCTCGAACGTTCTCATCAAAAGGCCTTCTTTCAGGGATCATAGATTGTCTAAACATAAAAAATGCCAAAATTTCAAAAAAAAACCTATGAAGAGAAATTTTCACTGCTCCATATCCATTGGCGATGAGACACACTGCTCAAAATCCCATGCCTTTTCCCAACTAGTAGGAGGAGCCAAGGGAGTCGCCGTCACCCAGCCATCGAAATCCTCATAATTTGATGTTACTAATTTTATTTTTGATTTTAATTTTCATGTTTTATTTTTAGTAAATATAACAATGAAAAATATTTTAAAATATTTTCATATTTATTTAGAAAAAAAATTACTTATTATTATTTGTATGAAATAATTATTTTTATAATTATTTGTTTCACTTATTTATGATAATCTTATAAATATATTAAAGATGATAAAGTTAATTTAAAATATAATTATATATCTAATATCATAATATTAAAAATAAAAACAAATCTCACATTTATTTATTTATATAAGTCAATTTATTTGATAATGTATTGTATAATTTAAAAATTTTAAAACTATTGTTGTATACAATTATTGTTTCAAAACAATATTAATCATTATATGTTACTTGTTAATATCATGCTTAAGTTTAAGATAAGATTTAGAGTTTGAGATATGATCTTGTTTTGGACCAGAGTTTAACATTTGGGTTATGGTAGGGTTAGAACTAGAATTAGAGTTAGGGTTGTCAATAAGATTTAAGAGTTACAATTAAGGAGTCAATCATAGCTAGTATTATGATTAAGGTTACAATTTTGATTAGAGAACATGTTGAAATAATGATTAAGATTACATTTAGGAATATAGTTAGTTTTATTGTTAAAGTTAAGATTTTATTATTAAGATTATGTTTACAATTTGAATTATGATATTGTATTAAAAAATATTACCTTTATTTCTCTAAATATCTCTTTAGTGTTACCTATTGCACCTTATAAATTATGATTGCTAGTTATTCCTTTGACTACCTTTTATTTAAAATGATTTACCTTATTACTCCTTTTTCCCCTAATTTTCTTCATTCAAACTAAAATAAACTTTTATACATTTAAATTATTAATCCTACTTCAATTTTTCTTTAACTTATATGAGATTCTTATATTTTTAAACTTAAAAATCACCATTTTCAACAAACGTGGATCTTCTAAGTAAATGAATAAAATCATAATATAAAGTTTAGCTTTATTTTTATTTAAGTTCTTTTGACTCACGGATCCTTATTTTTGCCTTTAAAATCAAAATTATAAAAGGATTTTTGATTAAAAAAATTCTTCAAGTTAACATAATACATGCGCTTTACTTCAACAAAAGTAATTCAAAATAAAATATGTATTATTAGATATAAATATCTATATGAAATTTGAAAAATATTTTTTTTTAAAGAAAACTTTTCTTTCAATTACAAATATCTATTTTTAAAAAGTGTTAATTTAAATATTTTTTATTACAAATATATTTTTAAAGCTTATTGTGTCTTTATTCATTTAATAAAGGGGTTTAGTTTATTTTTCTCTTAAATAAATTTATTTTTTCAAATTCGTTTAATCAATGAGGTTAATTTTTTGATATATTACTCTTGTAATCATGTCAACTTTAAATCTTGAGATTAAGTAAAATAACTCAAACTATCATGTTTGGAAAACTCATCTTTCCTTTATTTTTCGATTTAAGCATATTTTAGATGTTGCTACTGACCCTTTCTTTGACTCCTGATACCTTAGCTACACAAGATGATCAAGATGCATGGAATACTAAAAATGAGGAAGCACTTGGTCTCATTGGTATATCTCTTAACCTAGATTTATATGTTTTGATTGCTCATTTCACTACTACCCACGAAGTGTGGGATATTTTGAAGAAAATGTATGAAATACCCACCAAATCATGCAAGATTCAATTGCAAGATAGTCTGGAAGACTTAATGTATACAAATTTAAGATCGATGGATGAATTTCTACTTAAATTTGATTCTATTAAAACTCAATTAATTGGTCTAGGTGTAATACCCTAACCATCTCAAACTAAAGAATAACCAAATAACAATAATCCAAACATACAAATTAGATTAGAACCCGAACATTTTTTTTTAAAACAATATCCATTACAATTTAATCCTACACAACAGGTTCAGTAATGTACTCATAATCAGCAATGATCATTTCCAAATTATTACATTAGAGTATATAGCATATCTATACTCTTATTAGAAATACAACAACTTTTAAAATACAATCAACTTAATCCTTGATTCAAAGTATTTAACAGTCATTTCTTCTAAGTCCATAACCAACCTTATCTCGAACCTGTAATAAAAAACAACAAATCCACAATACACCAAACAGGGCTTAAAACACGAATAAAATCATTAAAACCTCCAGTAATCCTGCACATTAGATTTTATGACAAAACTATAATCATAATAATCCTTTTAACAAAAATACTGAAAATATTATTTTCTTTCCACATTCAATTATATAGCAAATACTTAATTTCTTCATGCAGATATGCAGAAATAAACTCGTACAGAATATGACAAGGTAATGATCCAGTAGTCCATGGGTGTCAACATAAGAATCTATGTTTAGCCACTCGTAGAACTCAATATGCCAGGTCAAACCATAATATTCTTATCTTTTTATATGATTTTCCAACCCATAAAATTTTAAATATTACCACTTGATTAAATAACTGTCATAAACTTTCCCATAAGGATCTAAAATAGTGTCGGAGGGCATCCGACAACATAATTCTATCACCACAAGTTACTTGCTTTATGACAGCCACCCAATCTAAAGGATCACACTTGCATAATCTAACATACACAAAATTCTAGATATACTAACTGGAAGAAAATCTTAGATTAATTTTCCAATTCCAACTAATACACTTATTTCATTTGCTTCAATATAACAATTGCACCAGCAAACAGAAATATCACTTGTAACCATTTTCAATCTTTCAAAGTACCAAATGAAACCATAATTGTTTCCACGATTTAATTTTCCACTACATAACAACTATATTCAAATTAAATAATAAGAAATCAACTTTACTAAGATTCACCATATTTACATTTCATTTAAAAAAAAAAAACGTAATAATAAAATGATCCACACATATAATTTCATCAGATTATAAAATTAATCAATTTCCATTTCCAAAACCAGTAATCACAATAATTTCCAAATTGTATATCTATGGTAAAACTAATAGTACAATTCATAAGGATATACTTACAAATTGATACTTGTAAATAAATACTTGTACATATATATATACACAACATTTATACATATACATACACGCACTCACTTACAGATACCAAAATATATGTAAAACCTTATTAATTTAAAGTCAATTTTGAAATAGATAATAACCTTTTTCCACTGTACATCTAATAACTAGTCGCTACCAGATAATACAATTCTCTCTACTTTAATTAGTAATTGTTTGACAATGTATTGGTATCAAAGTGTTTGTTTTGTTTTAGAATTCTTGTTCCAAAATCAATGAAACATAATTTCCAAATTTCCTAAATCCAATACAGCCTATAAAATAATTTTGTTTGCCTATCGATGATTCAGACTAAACATAAGTTAACAGTCACAATGAATATCTCTATGCTATAGTTTAATCTTCACAACAATAACTCTCATAAAATCATAGTATAACTCAATTGTTTGCTTATAATGAAAACCCTGAATTTTATTATTGATGAAAGACAATAGTCAAATAACAATTCATGCAATCGTTTTGTTTCCTAATTTGTTGTCTAAATTAAACACCTAAACAAAATTTAAAACATTGCAAAACGTTAAACGACAATTGTTGACATAAAAAAAAAAAATTCTATTTCAAGTTTATACCCTCGGTTCACAGTCGTGACCCGTAAAACATTGCAAATTTGCGACTGAGATCTAATGTCACCACACTCTCATATTCATGGCCGAGTCACAACAGTAAACAAAATATTAAACATGAAACAAGGTATCCACAGAGCTCGACTCATATAACAGCCGGTACCTTATGCTATCTCACAATCACACACATAAACTACAACCACAACATACACATAAAATCGCAATACCCATATACATCAATGTTACCAAAGCGATATCTCCATACCCACATTCGAATATGGGTATGTGCAGAGCTAAACATCGCATACAAAACCATACTCTGCATTTATCCATGCTGGAGTGTAATTACTTACCAATTAAAACTAAAAAGAACTATATACACTTACACATTTCAAATTTTTGAATGCAATATAAGCAGAAATTACAAAGCATATATAATCTTACACCCGATGATGGGTTTACACTAAATTTAGCTATGAAAACCCCAAATCCTGCATACACCCAGAGTTGGGTAACAAATTTCAAACACTGCATCTATTAATTAATCGATATTCAACATTACTCAGTGAATATAATATAGATAAGAGAGTAGAGTTAGAGAAAAAGCCCCCTGCCTGTTTATATGTGATACAAAACACAAGCAAAGCTATCTGGAGAGTCCTCTTCTCAAACTCGCAACCCCACGCTTCCAAATCCACAAAACTAAACACAGAATTACCAGGGAAACCTTCTTAATAATGGCAATTGAGAAAGCCCACAAAATGACAATAGAACCATCAATAAAATGAAAACATGAACCTCTAAAAAGCTAATAAGAAATGACATTCTCCATCATGGTCATCAAAATCCCCATGAAAAATGCAGAGAAACCCGCTCAACAGAGTGTCCAAATTTCCTAACTGAAAACCCACAATGGCGGTCTGAGCTCAAGCATCGTGAAGAAGAAAAAAATCAATACTCATAACAGCAAGCATAACCATAAAAATCTCATTCCTTAGCTTTTGTGACACTTGGCAACCATAGTACCAAATACGACCTGCAACACATTAATTGCATTTATATTGCCGCCTTTCACCAAAACTCAAAACCTTTACAAAGTCCTTTGAAGTTAGGCATCGATAGCTTAAGCTTTGCATAAGTATAGGTTAAGACATAGTTAAGTATCATTCGATAGGTTAGTCTAGGTACTAACCCTTACTACCATAGTATTAGGTACTAACATTAATATTAATATTAATGTTGATATTAATATTAATATTAATATTAACATTAATCCTAATTTAATATTAACATCGTTGTTGACCATTAAGTATACTTACATGTATACATATATTTATAACTTGTATCAATATAAATACAAGTACACTAATATACAATAGTTACATATATATATATATATATATATATATATATATATAATACTAATGCACTTATATTTATATACATATGTATATATATATATATATATATATATATATATATATATATATATATATATATATATATATATAAAATACTAATGCACTTATATTTATATACATATGTATATATTACAACAATGTTATATATATATATATATATATATATATATATATATATATATATATATATCCAAATATACTTAAAACTAGCAACGACAAATACATGGTACTGATAATATTTTAAAACCACCTTATACAAAAATCTAAAAATACGAATCAGACAGAAGTAAAAACTGAAACCATACTAACATAGATTTTATAAAATTTGATTCCTGAATCCAGATTATTTCAGATAATAAGATTTTGAATATAAAACTGAAAGCATAAAAACATCTATTTCTGAGAATCATATTTTGAATAACCTCTGAATTCTCGAAGAGTTTACATAATAATACCAGAATTAAAGTAACTTAACAAGTACCAAACCATCCAGAAATGTAAACTTATCACAGATTCCAAAGTGTCAGATATAGAACTGTCAGGGCCATGACACTAGGTGTTATTCTCACTGATATTAGATTAATTACCATTATTTTAAAGAAATGCCTTCCTAGGTAGTTCCAATAATTTATCACCAATGTTCATTCTCAACTTGTTATTCCTACTTTTTCTATTCAATTCACTTATAGTATTTTTCAAAATTTGTCGTGTCAATAGGAAGCTAAGCTATTGCAATTTGGTACTCTTAGATCTAATGAACACATCTTTGTGTCTAAGACTCAAAATCAAAATTTTAAATCATCTCATCAAAATTTTTTTTCCTAAAAATCATACTAATCAAAATCTAAAATCATGATTTCAATAATAATCAAAACAATCTTAACTTTAATAATAATAGTAATATTAATAATAATAGATTCAAAGCCTTTTTTATAATAGCAATAATAATCAAAATACAAATCATAATAATAACCATCCCAATCAATATAATATTCCTAATAAAAAACCCCACTATACTTATTATGGGAAAGATGGTCATTTAACTAATAATTATTTTAAAAAACAAAATGATAGGCAACCTATGAATAACAATCATCAAAATAATAAAAAAACTCTTGGTAATCAATCTTGTCATGCTTTTATTGTTAATTATAATGTTTCTAAATGATTAGAATGGGTTGTTGATAGTGGTGCTTCTCAAAATGTTGCATCTCATAGAGAAGCTTTTGATTCTTTGCAACCTTATCCTTCACATGTTCCAATTCCATTAGTTGATAATCATACTTGCAAAGTTGAAGGATTTGGTGATGTTAGTGTTCCAAATTTAATGTTACATGATGTTCTTTATGTTCCTGATTTGAAATCCAATCTTCTTTCAATTACTATGTTATGTCAAGATTATAAAGTTGAATTTCATAAGGACATGTGCTATGCTATTGAACCTAATATTAGTCAAGTTATTGCAAATGCTAAGTTAGTGTTGGAATTTACAAGTGGGAAGATTTACTTATGAATGGTGGGGGGGGGGCATGAATTAGAAGTAACAATATTTAATCCTCTAAAACTTTTAACTGAGATCAATCCATGCATCTAACACATGTAATAAACATGAAAGTAAAGACATGCACGAAAATAGATAGCACAGGATTTTGGTCACCCAAAAACCCTCCAAAATGAGAAGGTAAAACTGGGGTGGGGATGACACCCACAAATTATCACTACAACAATATGTAACTAGTTAAGGTTACAAAGTTTGACCCCTTCTAATGGTCTACCCTATGAAAGGCCTGCCCTATTAAAGGCTTTACACCCTATTAAAAGTGACCTATCTAAAGGATTTATAAACACTCACTTAGAATGTTACCCTATTAAAGGATTTACAATATGGATGCTAAACCAACCTATCTTCATAGGGTTTTCATTCTCCTAATACAATGGTAAGAAAGTATAGTAGGATGTCTTGATCTATTGACTTACAATCTTCAATTGCTGATTCTAGAACCTTGTTCTGCTCAATTTGTTTTGATCCTTCTTGATTTGATGTAACTCTATTCATATTTCTGATGCTCTATTTTGACCAACTGGATTCTACAATTTTTTTCCTCCTCTAAGTCTTCTCACCCCTTAAAACTTTTCTAGCATTCACTTATGCATTCTCACACAATCCATACAACTCTCTCTCTCATACATGAATTATGGGGTTTCAACCTCCTTATAAAGGCTTTTGAGACTTAGGGTTAGGAATGAATCTACGATCAACATTCATCCATCTTTTCCTACTCAAATCTTTACACTTTTCATATAGGTTTCATTCTTTCTCCATTTTTTTGATTGGCTACATGCTAATTACATAGAGAATGTACAAGATTCGATCTTATCTTTTAGATCCTTCAAGATTCATCTTGAGTCAACTCAAAAATAGTTTACATCTAAGTTAGTGAAGGCACAAACTCATATGTTAATTTTGTGTTACTTGACACTTACTAATTGCTAATGCTCGACACATATAGGAATTTTATCTTGCTCATCTCCTATAGTAACTCTGTCTTGCTCAACATCTATACTTTGCTTGGCACCTCTAGTGACTCGACATCACTTGTGACTTGAGACTTGAAACTTGCCTAGCACTTGAAGTTTACTCGACACTTGTTGAATTTCTAGCTCGGGACATACTTTAGCTCAACATCTATATTATACTCGGCATCAAACTTAGGATTTTCTTAAGTGTGTTGACACTCAATTGGCAAAACCAATCTGAGACCAACAGTTAGATCATGATAGCTTGTTTAAATTTATGAGTTTAGCTCTTCAAGGTACTCTTTGCAAGAAAAAATTGATTTTAATATATGGTATGAAAGGCTTGGTCATTTGAATTTTGACTATATATCATTCATGCAAAAATCTAATATGGTTGAAGGATTGTCTCATATTGTTTAATTTAATATTGTATGCATAGGGTGTATGAGTGGAAAATTGTGTACAGAGCCTTTTCCCCATGGTTCATCATGAAGGGCATCTCTTAAGTTGCAACTTATTCATAGTGATCTTTTAGGACCTATGGAGAATATCTCCATTCAAGGTTCAAAGTATGATCTTACTCTTATTGATGATTTTACTAGAAGAATTTGGATCTATTTCTTACATAGTAAAGATCAAGTACTTGATACATTTGTTGAATTTCACAAGTTTGTGGAAATACAACTTGATTCTAAGATTAATATTCTTTGAATTGATAATGGTATTGAATATGTTAACAATGGATTTTGTTCCTACTTAAGATCTTTTGGTATAAAACATCAGCTTATTCTTCCTTATAAACCACAACAAAATGATGTCACAGAAAGGAAGCATATAGTTATTATGGAAATTGCTAGATATATGTTACATTCTAAAAATATGGATTACAAGTTTTGGGATAAAGTTATGGCTTGTGCCACTTATATTCTTAACATAACTCATACTAAGGCTTTGATAGATTTAACTCCTGAAGAATCTTGGTCAAGGAGAAAGCCCAATTTACAACACTTAATGATATTTGGATCTATTGCTTATGTTCATACATCCAAACAAAAAAGGCATAAATTAGATGCTAAATATTCTCCATTTATATATTTTGGGTATGATGAAAGTACTAAAGGTTATAGAGTTTATAATCCTTTGACTAACAAAGTACAAACTGCAAGAAATATTTGTATTGTAGAAGATAAAGTACATGATTCTTCTAAAGTTCAAGATGATGAATTTTGTGGAAGTAAAATTGTGGTAGTGGAGGACCAACCTCTTTCTCTAAACCCTACTCCTCAAGTATCTTCTTTTATTCCTTTTATTTCTTCTAATGCTCGTAATGATGGCAATATTGATACAAATGATGCATTTATAGATCATGACTCTTCTTTTAGTGACAACTCTATTACTACTAAGAGAAAACCTAAATAGGTTCAATGTTTACTTAATGAAAGTGATGATTATCTTACTAGGTTTGGTGTACTTAAGCCAAGGAAAATTAATTATTGCAATTATAGTTAATCTTCTCTTATTAATTCTAATGATCCTCAAAATTTTGAACAAGCTAAGATTCAACCTAATTGGAAAAAGGCTATGCAAGAGGAATATGATACTTTAATTTCTAATCAAACTTGGGATTCAGTTCCTTTTCCTCATGGTAAGAATTTATTTTCATGTGCAAGTGGTTATATAAAACTAAAATCAATGCCAATAATGAGATTAGTAAGTTCAAAGCTAGGCTAGTAGCTAGAGTGTTTTATCAAATTGAAAGATTAGATTACGATGAAACTTTTGTACTAGTTGCTAAGATACCTACTATAAAGATTGTGCTTGTTGTAGCTTGTAAAATGAATTGGTATATTCATAAAATGTATGTTAAAAGGATTTTTTTTTTAAAATAGTGATTTATGTGAAGAAATTTATATGGCTCAACCACCAAGTTTGATCAAAGAAGGTAGTGAACGTTTAGTATGTAAACTAAAGAAATCTATTTATGGTTTAAAGCAATCTCTTAGAGAGTGGTATTCCAAAATCAATGCTTTCTTTATTTCTCAAAATTTTGATAGAATTAAAAAAACTTCTAACTTATACATTAAACATATTCAAGATGATATTATCATTATTATTATATATGTTAAAGATTTTATTCTTACTTCAAGTTCTAACACCTTAATTTATGATATAAAGTTTCAACTAAATCAACAAATTCAAATGGTTGATTTAGGAATTTCACATTATTTCTTAGGAATGCAAATATGGAAAAAACCTAAGGATATTTTTCTTTCTCAAAGCAAGTATGCTCAAGATCTTTTGGATAATTTTTTCAAATGAATGATTCTAACCATGCTTCTATTCCATGTGAATTAGGAGCTAAGTTAACGGTTGACACACACACTCCTTTTGTTGATGCTACTTATAGAAAGCTTGTAGGAAGTTTGAATTATCTCTCTCACTAGACTCAATATTGCATATAGTGTTGGTTTAGTTTTAAGATTTATGTCCAAACCTCAACAAATAAACTTTAAAGTTTCTAGAAGAATATTAAGATATATCAAAGGATCTCTTAATATAGGTTTATATTATGATGCAGATTCTGATTTTACTTTACAAGGATTCACTAATTTTGATTTAGGTGGAGATACCAATTATGGGAAATCTACTTGTGGTTATGTTTTCTTTGTTGGTTCAAGTATTATATCTTGGAAAAGTAAGAAAGACACCTTTTTTTTATATTCTACTAAAGTTGAATACAAAAGTTTTACCGATGCATCTAAAGAGGTTCTATGGCTTAGAACAAAGGTTGAAGATTTAGGTCTACCTCAACAAGAACCTACACCTTTGTATTGTGACAATCAAAGTGCAATAGCCTTGGTGAAGAATCCTATCTACCATGCAAATTAAAATCATATTTCTCTCCACCATCACTTCATTAGAGAGAACATTGAAGAAAATAAAGTGTCCCTCATCTATTTCAAGGGTGAAGATTGAGCTGCTAATATTTTGACAAAGCCTCTTTCTAGAGAAAAAATTGAATTTCATTGTAAGAATTTGGGTTTGATACCATTTAATGTAATCTCCCCAAGTAAATACTAAAGGGGGGTGTTATAATTAATAATATTTCCTTGGTTGTATTTATTTATCAAATCGGATAAACCAAGGTATGGACCTTAAGTTGTTTTTCCTCTAGTACACATGTGAGGACATGTAATTTACTTATCCTCTTGCCCATGTGTTGGGACAACTCATTTTTGTAATTCATTTTATAAGAAAATTAGTTTATCCTCCTTAAGAGGATCTCAACACTTTGCACACATTTACTATGAATGGCTCTCTCTCTCTCTCTCTCTCTCTCTCTCTCTCTCTCTCTCTCTCTCTCTCTCTCTCTCTCTAGGCTTTTAACTCATTCATAATATTACACAAGTGGCTTTCTTTTCTTTTCCCTTTCAAAATATGTTTGTCTTTATTTGTGTTGATCCTTGGGAAGATCTCTTAAGCTTCAAGAGTTTGTGGTAACATTATTTTAATTTCAAACTCTCTTGGATTAGTTCATTATATTTCTTATTTATCAAAATTCATTTTAGTAATCCCATTCATAGGAGAAACTAGAATGATGACTAGAACTAGTTTTCATTGTGTATTTAGATATCATTTCTATTTTTGTACATAAATCAATACTATATATTTGCTATACTTGTAAACATGCTATATCCACTCTAATGGTGATTCAACACTGAACTTCACGATATCTTTTATGATGCTTTTGAGTTTTGTCTCGTATTATAGTTGATACTCTATCTCTAATAGAAATTTTTTAATTTCCATTTGATAATTCCCTTAAATAGTCATCTTCATTCTTTCTTAGTATATCATAGTGACTATCTTATATGAGTACATGTATCTTTTACATGTGAAGGAGCATTATATAAGGTAGAATAATCTTGACATGGTTATGCATGTGAGTTCCTTTCAATCAATATTATTGAAATTATTTAATTCTTGATCATTTGTTAGGTCTTGTAATTTATGGTATCCAAATGTTCATATATTTTTAAGAGGAATTATTTGACATCCACCATATTGATTACTTGGATGATGAATAGTGTTTTTTAGGAGATCATGGCTACAAGGAGGACTTATTTTATGGTTGAACTATACAACAATAAAAATATGAAGATTTGATGGTTGCTATTTAAGGACATAATTCAACTTGTCTTAGTAGATCATTAACAAAAGATACTATAAAAAAATAACATACTATTTTATCCAATGCATAAAGATCATTTAGATCAAGTTAGTCATCCTAAATATTTAGGTATGATTTTTTCCCTTAGTTATTCAAAAATGCATTTAAAAAATGAAATATCATGTTTGTAGTAGATATTTATATGTAACAAAAGTAAACCTTTAATGATGAATTTTTTTCTTTGAGGTATGGAGAAAATTGGAGTGTGACATATGAAGATTTTAGTCTAGTATTTTGAGCTCTACATTCCTTATATTTGAAATTAGTTCATTAAAAAAAATAATGGTTCTTCATCTTGACAAAAATTTCTTTTGAAGCTTCACCAAAGTGTTACCTCATACTAGAATAATATATACATAGAAACTATGGAGTGTCTTTAATAAACTAACTTTTTTTAATAGAAACTATAACGCATCATCAAACAATCAACTTTTCTTGGATTATTGATAAGATGAAGAATCAATAACATAAAAAATTTATCTCCTCTTTAGATATTTTAAGCTTGACAACTTTGCTTGTAATGCAAATATATTAATTGTGTCATAAATAAGGAAATGAGAAAAATATATATCTCTAATGCTAATATACAACAAACACTAAAGGCTAGGTGTAAGAATAGAGTTTCTCACATTCTCATATGTATATAAAATAATAATAATTTATATTAGAGGTTAATACTATTTTATTTCATAGAGAATAAGTTATTTAAGTTAAAAATCTTATAATGATACTTACATTACTAGTTCATATTTATTCAACGAGAATACAAGACTATTTCTATACCATCACCCACCTTGATTATTCATAAAGATGAGGAGGATTTTGTAATGCAACCTCATAGAATGAAAAGAGATCATGATATATCACAAAAATAATAAAACTTAAATACATGTACAATACAAAATTATATGTACATACAAGATGTTTACAAATAAACAAAATATTTTTGATTAGACATGAAAAATCACAATAAAGGTGGATGATCCAACATGTACCTATTTAACATCAAATTATAATTAATAAAAGTAACACTATTATAAAAAAGTGAATTGGCACATAATATATCTTATGATTCATTCATCAATTGGTATTTATTAGTCCCATAGAATTATATGATGAAGTGACATGAAATGTAGTATGTATTTGTTTAACTTAAAAAGTTTATAACAAATGCATCATTTCCCATAAAACATGATTCATAATTGACTATAAATAATTATACTAAATTTATAAGTATCTAACATTATGCAAATTCCTTCACTGGAGAGCATGCAGGTTTGTTCGCTATTTTTTGTGGCCTCACATGTCTTCTTTTTTCACTTATTAATTTTTTTGTTTGCTTAAGTGGTGTGGCTGTTTGTATGTTCCTTTATTGTTTTCATAAGTTCTCCTTACCTAGGGTTCCCATATGCTAGTTTGGGTGGGAATTCTTTGCCCCTTCTTTGGTTCATGCATGTGAGCTAGGGTTGATGGAGGATTGTCAAAATACTTCTTGTGATCTTTAGGGAGAGAATGAAGTTCCAAAACATGATGCTATGCAATGTGAGCAAGAAGTGTTGAGTAATGATAAGAAGCAAAGGGTTCATGGAGTGTCTAATAATTACAAAAGAAAAAGCCATGCAAATAATAGTAAGAAGTCATCATATAAAGCAGTGCCGATAGAGGATTCTCTTCTAGTTTTTCCAATGTTTTCCTGCTTCAATGGAAAATTTGAAAAGAGATTTGTTGCAAATTATCTAAGAGGAGTGGGAGGATCCAAAACTAGTGGAGATAGAAGGGGAGACTAAGATGAGGTCAAGGATGGAGGAAGTGATGGCAGGGCTTGTTCTTTCAGTTTGAAAACTCTTACCCTATCTCCCAATGAGGAGATGATTAAAAAAAGAAAAGTCATTTGAAAAATATTGCATATTTTTTTTGGTGTTTTTAGATCATAAAGCTTTTCCTTCTCAATTTTTGTTGATTAATGGTTCAATTTAGTGTAGGGAAAGAAATTCAGAATACATGTTAGTTTTTGCAAAATGATCCAATATTGTCTTTTTGTTGTTTTCTTTAAAAATCATAGCATGCAGAAAAGAGTTCTAAAAAGGGCTTCCATAATTTTGGTCATTCTTTATTCTATGCTTTTGCATGATCACCAAAATAATTTTTTGAAAAAGTTGTAGAAAGATCTACTCCAGATTGGGTTGAAATAAAAAACCTTCAAGCATAATTTTGACCTTTTATTTCAAAACTCTTAAGTCCACTTGAATCTGTGTTACAAATTGAATAATCTAGGGTTATCTTACCTCAATTAAATGCAATGATTCTCATAGCTTTATCTCTCGAAGTGAAATTCATAGAAATCATTTCTCTTGATTTAGAAGGAGAAAATTTCTCCTAGGAGATTTCTCTATTAGGAAACCTTCATGCTTGTTTTCACTGCAAACTCAATGTGCATGTTAAAAATATTGTCCAATGATTAAGGCTCAATTTTTTATAAGGTTAAAGTAAATTTGGAATAGACTAAAGGTGATACACATAAACCAGTCCTTAAAGTGGAAACCCCTGATAACTTGAAGAACAATTCTAATATTGAGAATAAAGATAACCCTAATTTGGGTCAATCTATGCCAATGGAAAACTCTTTTGACGGGGAAACTATTGATAAAGGTGAGTTTATCACTCTCTCTGATCCTTTGTATGATAGCTATTTTTTGGTGATCTTGATGGATCACTCTAACCCTATTTCTTTTGGGACTCATCCCATGACCCTAGATATAAATGGACAATCAGGTCATATTGAGGCTAATATAAGTAGTGCCCACACTACATTCAATGCTGAACAATTGGTTATTAAATCTATTAATGAGAAATCCAATAAGATCAAAAGTACTATTGTGACCCCTAAGGAGATCAATATTCCCTCACTTGAGACTCCAATAGAACTAAGCCTAAACTCTGGAGAATCATTTATAAAAGTTATAAGAAAAAAGAGGAAGGCTTATGAAATAAATTCTCTCTCTAGTAATGATAAAAAAAAAATGATATCCCTAATTTTTTTAGTAGATTGAATAAAAATTAGAAACCTCATTCTAAATAAAATATTCTCAATGTTATACATACATAGTTGGAATGTGAGGGGACTTGGAATAGAAGATAGAAAATATTCTACTAGGAGTTGGTGTAATAAGTTACAAGACAAACATATTATATGTCTGCAAGAGATTAAAGTAGTTGGTTTTTAGACTTCTTGTATGTTCAAATCTCTTTAGGATAAAGCCTTATAATTTCACTCTAATCATGAAAGAGGGAAAGGTGGTGTTGCCATCTTGAAAGGCCTTAAATGGGATGAATTTATTTTGGATAGTGGATGCTATCCATGTCAAAGAGATCTGTGTGTGATCCTCAAATGTGATGAAGTCTTGGTTGGGATCTGTAACATCTATGCCCCCAAATGATTATAGAGAGAGAGCTAAGCTCTAGGAATGGTGCTCCTTAGGGCCTCCTAAAGTATATTGGATCTTTTTTATAAATTTTAACATGGTAGAGTATGAATTTGATAAACAAGGAGGGTTAAAACACTCTTGGAAGAGTAATGAGCAATATTTTTGACTTAAATTCAAAAGGTGCTTTAACCTTCAAGATTTTCTTGAGTAAAGGAGGAAAGATTTTAAAGACATCTAGTTCACATGATGAAAGAATCAATTGGGAAAGAATAGTGTATTCTATATAATACATATGATGTATCTTGACTCCTCTTTCATCTCCTTCAAGGCTAAGGAAGGAGACTCTCTAGTAGAATTTTTCCTTGCCTCCATTTTTGAACATTCCCCTATCTGTAGTCTAGTTCTTTTGAACCATGATGGTATTGGCATTAGCAAAAGTTCTAGAGTTAAAGTATTCAAGTTGAATTCATCTCTTCTTAAGGACTTTGATACCAAATATGGTATTAGAATGGGGACATACTTGTCTAAGATGTGTGCTCATCCTAAGAGATCGATTGAACAATGAAACTTTTTAGTTGATACATGGAAGAATTTTTTTCAAATTGTTGGAAAAAATATTTCAAATAAAATAAATAAGATAGAAAATGAACTATAAGTTAAGCTTAATGAGACCAAATTAAAACTTCAAAGAAAGGGGGAATATGCCATGCTTGAGCAACTATTTAGTTCTACTAAACATCAACTTAGATATCTACATAAATACAAGATTCAATGCCAAAGAATTCAAGAAATAATGAATTGGTTGAAAGAAGGGGATATATGATTAGGATATTTCTTTGATATCATTCAAGCTAAGAACAAGAGAGAATTGATTGAGTATGTTCATATTGAGGTGGGTTAAAAATAATGACCCTAAAGTGATTAGAATGGCCATCTTTAAGTTCTATTCTAAGACTTTTTCATTTGAATATAGGTAAGAGCAGCAAGAGACCTTGAATTGTTGTTTGAATATGATCCCTAAAAAGATATCAGACCTAGAATGTGATAATATTATTAGGAAGTTCTCAATAGATGAAATCATTGGAGCCATTAATTCAATGGAAAATGAGAAATCACTAGGACTTGATGGGATATCAATAGAGTTTTATAAAGAAAATATTGATTAGATAGGAGAGGAACTACTAAGTTTCTATAATGATGCATTTGAATGTGGATCTTTGGGTAGTAATGTGAATAGAAAGTCATCAAACTTCTTCCCAAAAGTGGGGACATATACCTGGTCAATAATTGGAGACTTATTACCCTTCTTAATTTGTCTTATAAAATCATTGCTAAAGTATTAGCTAGAGGAATTGCATACATCATAAAGAACCTTGTCTTAGTTACACAAACATGTTTCATCAAGGGTAGATATATTTTGGAGAATTTTATCACTAGTTGGGAGGCCATGTATTGGGAAAAGATAGAGGGGAAAAATGTGGCCATCTTACTTGAATTTGAGAAGGCATATGACAGGGTGGAGTGGCCATTCATTATTGTCATGCTCAAAGCTATTGGGTTTCCTCCCTACTTCTATAAATGGATTGAAATTATGTTCAAAGATTCTTGTATTGTGATTGATATGAATGGAGAGATTTATAATCCTATTTTCCTTCAAATATCCATAAGGTAAGCGTGTTCCACTTCTCCCTCATTTTGTGATTCTTGTCGAGGGTTTTTTTAAATATTATCAGAGATTAGTTTTTTGGTTCTCCTATTAAAGGCATTACTTTCTCCAACTTGGAAGAACTTATTAATGCATGATTTGCTCATGGAACTAATTTATTTTTTGTAGCTTTCTAAAAATAATTTCACCAAGGCCCTTGAAAAGCTTAACTTATTTTTCTTGGCATTTGGAGATAAATTATCTGCATAGAAGTCTTCAGTTCTTAGTTGGTTAGACTTGCCCACTAGGTTGACCAATATGGGATGGAATTAGATTGGTCCAAATTCTATTGTAAGGTATCTTGGTATACCATTTTCAATAGAGCCATATATATGTGGGATTAGATCTATAATAATATTAATAGGAAACATATCATTTAATGACAAACCCATTCACTCTCTCTTGCTAAGAGAGTCCATGTTGTGCAGAATGTGCTTTCATCTCATGATCTTTATTTTGACTCTATTTGGTTGTTTGCTAAATATCATACTAATGTGCTTGTAAAGATTCTAAGGGATTTTATTTGGTTAGATGACATGGGCTTTAAGAGAAAACATTGTGTAAAATGGGAATGATGTTGTCTACCTAGAAGGCTTGAGGGTCTTGGGTCAAATGACATTAAAGCCCATGTGATAACTTTTGCATCTAAATGGATTTATAAAAAATTTATAGGGAAATGAACCTTGGAAGGTCCTTGTGAGAAATAACATTGAAATATCTCTAATCAGGAAGGGGAAACAATGGTTAAACAACCCACTTTGGTAGATCATTATGGGTTACTTCAAGTGGAAATTCTTTGGGTCTAAGGTGTTCAATTCCTTTTGGAATGCATGGTCTCAAGTGAGGGATTTTTTCTCTTTTAAGGGTGTTATTGTTGGTCCTCCAAACTATATTTTTATTTATAGATCAATATGATGGGGGTTGTACCTTAACAATAATTCATTTTCTTTAACAAAAAGTTGCTCTATTTTGTTAGTGAACTACTGGCAAATAATAAGCTAGGGTCGAAGGATGAGATTTCTACCAAATATGGTATCCCTAGTTCTCAAAAGAAAACATATAATCTATTATCTAAAGTGATTACTAGTGAGAGGGTTGTTAAGATAATGAACAATGATACATATAGAAAATTTGTAAAATGGACTGATGGTGTTCTTCTTAAAGATGTTTCTACTAAATAGATCTATGGCTTGCTCAAGAATGATCACTTTGTTCTCACACATGTATCTTAGTGATGGGGGTTAGATTTTCCTTTCTCGAATTGACATTTCTTTTTTGATTATTTCTAAAAGGGTCCTTGTGAACAAAAAAAAACACATTTTAGATGGCTTCTTTTGATTAAAAAACTTGCAATTGGCTCTATTTTGTCCTCCATCAATGTTAAACCTATGATTTGTGGTATATGTAAAAAGCCTAAAAACTTTGAGCATTTTTTTTTTGAATGCACTCATGCCAAAAATATCTGGTCTATTTTATTTCTCTCCCTATTGAGTGGAATAAGAAGAATTTGGTCTATCATGGAGTGAGATACTTGTTGGTTATGTTGAGTACTTTGATTTCTATCTATAAAAAAATTGGTTTGTGCTAAATAGGTAAAATCTATGGCTTTGGAAATACATGAACAAGGAGATTTTTCAAAATGATAGAAGATGTCCTACTAAGTTTAATATTAAACTCACTTATTTTTACACAATGTCACAGGTTTTCATATGCCTAGATATCCCAAAAAGAACATTCATGAAGCTTATGTTTGATGGTGCTCTGTTGATCCCTAAAGATGAAGTGAAAGCCTTTGAATACATTGACAAATATCAAAGGTTTCTCACCCAAGAAAAGATTGATAATCTTAGCAATCTCATGGAGATAAACATATGGATTTATCCATTAATATAGGAGGACCCAGGCATCAAGATAATGAGAACCTTGGTCGAAGAAATAGTTCAAGTAATACAATTTATAATGTCTCTTCTATGAACTTTTCAGTACCAACCTATCACCAAGGGTGTTGGAACCATGGGCTTTAAAACAAGAAGTCTAATATAAATGATATATATTTTTGTATTGTAAAAATTCAATGTATAAGACACTCATGGAAAATACAATAGGTAGTAGTTAGAACTAAGCTCATTTACTCAGCAGGTCACCTCCTCGAATTTTGTATCTATTTATATTTATTGGGGTTGGCTAACATCTTTTGGCCATATGCTCAATACTCTGTTATGTTCATGTTGGCTAAACTATCTTAATACAAAAATGATTTAAAATTATTAATAAATATTTATATTAAAATTATATCTATTTGAATTTATTGATTGTTCAATGTCTCAATTCTCTTTCAATGATCAAAACAACCTCAAGATGAGGCAAAGGATGTTGGCATATAAACAGGAATGAGAAAATATCAAAATTCAATTTTTTGGTATTTTTATATTCTAATTTTTCACATTTTTTAAGGTCTTTGGGCCATTAGGATTTTACAACCTCAAGGAAGGTATACCAAATATAGAACTCTTGGAGATCTTTCTAACAAAGTTGACAGTTCACAATTTCAAGCTAGGAGTAGAAAGTTATGACTTCTCCAAGTAGACTTATATCTTTATATGATATTTCATAGGTTTTAGCATTATTATAGTTTATTTTGTAATTCAATAATATACTTCTATTTTCATTTCCAAGAGACACTAGTGACCCTTGAGATCCATCATACTTTGTATAGAACTACAATTTTGAATAGAATGGTCAACTTTTTAGCTTGCATTTAATTTGTTATTAAATTTTATTATTTTCAATTAAATCACAATACCACAAGTTTAGTACTAGATATTATAGTCCAAATTATTAATTTAGATCATTCAATAAAGCATTGATCACAATCATAGTCTCAAATATAGGATATTGTAGTTATCATGTGTCACATATGTTTAGTTTGTATTATTTTTAGTTAACATAAAATATTATAAAAATCTAAAAATGACATCCATTTTTGTCATGTCATCCTCAATATTTTCATCCACCATTTATTAATCAAATAATTTTAATTGTTAAATCAACTATTTTACTCTAATAGCTAAATGACTTTAAAATATTTTATTAACATTTTCTACCCATAATTCAACACATCTATTTATTTAATTTTATTATTTGACCCAACTGTAGTTAAGGAATCTTTTTATTTAATTAATTTTTTAATTTAATTGGCCTACATTCTCAAATTGGTTAAATTAAAATTATTTATTTGATTTTTTTCACCTAATATAAAGTAAATATTTTTATTTATTTCTCTTAGGTATGCTTTTTCTTATCTTTCCACCCCATTAATCCATCACATTATATGTACCTTACCTTCTCTATTTTACTCAACCATTTATCTTTCCATTTCATCTCCACCATTGATCAGGTCTTATGCAAGGCATATAAATAAGACATTTATTTTCTCATTCCTTGTAACACTTCATAAAGTCAAAATCCCTATCACTTTTGAGGATCTAGAATATAATTAAATTATCACTTTAACGAACATTCTCAATCAAGAGTTAAAAATTATCAACTATCTATCTTTCATTGCCATATCATTATGATATCACAATCATACCATTTTGAAGACAAACCCATATATCAAAGCATTAAAGAAAATGTGAAGTGATAGTGAAGAATCCTAAGGTTTTTATGTTAGAACTATTATTTCTTATTTGATTTGAACATAGATTTTATGCCTCATTTTATAATTACATAGATTGTGAGTTCAAATTGTAAGGAAGCAAAGGTGCACATAATTGCTTCCTACACTAATCTTTGAGAGGATGATTATGCAAATTCAACTAACTAATGTAGAGATCTCAAGAAATGCATAATAATATAATCAAAATAACAATGAAAATATAACACAATGATTATCACGGGGAAACCCTTCCAGGAGAAAATCCCCACCCTCCAAAACCCGCACAATGTATTCTCAAATCAAGAAGATTACAATACACTTGCAATGCAAGTTCTTACAGGAGTGCATCACCACAACTCATACTTGGACTTAGACTCGGAGAGACTCCTTTTAGCACCTAGTCTTGCAAATAGAACTTGATGGTTCAAACACCTCCCCAAGCCCTTTTTTTAATAGTGATTTACAACTTGGAAACCATTTATGGTCTTACAAAACCATGGGCCAAAACCATCGGCAAAACAACCATGCCACATGTTACCCACTTGTCATTTGTAACTCCAATAATAGCATTTTCGTCTATAATTTTGTCCCCTAGTTTAGACCCCCATAAAAGTCATATAATGAGTTGTTTATACTCTAAAAATAGCCCTCCTATATTGTACTAGGGACAAGACACATTTTTAAAAACTCATACACCTTTTTCCAACTCATAAACATGTGGAAAACTACCACAAACAAATTCTATAATTTTTTGAAAAAAGCTTGTAAGGTTTAGACACAATTATCAACATTTTCCCACTTGTTGAACACCTTGGAAGAGTTAGGGGATCCAAATTGTCATGGAATTAATTTCTAGGGCTTGAGAGGCCCATAGACTCTAAACATCATCTGAAATTCTCTGTGCTCACGAGCTTAGTTAATGCATCAGCAATATTCACCAAAGTCTCCACCTTCTCCAGCTTCACCTTGCCATCTTCAACCATATCTCTCACAAAATGATATTGTACATCAATGTGCTTAGTCCTAGCATGAAATTTTGGGTTCTTCGCTAGGAAGATTGTACTCTGACTATCACTATAAATTGTCACTGCACCTTGTTTGATCTCTATATCTGAACATAGTCTCTTTAGCTAGATAGCTTCCTTGCAGGCATGAGTAGCTACCATATACTCTACCTCTATAGTGGACAAAGAGACCACAACTTGTCACTTGCTCATCCAACTGATTGCACCAGGAATAATGTAAACACATATGCACTGGTCGATCTTCTTCTATCAACATCACCAGCCTAGTTTGAATCCACATAACCTTGAATATCCAAGGAATGCTCATTTCCTATTCCATGGAAACATATAGAGTACTTTGAGGTACTATGCAAGTATCTAAAAACTATTTTTATTGCATCCCAATTATATGCTCTTCTTGGATTAGACATGTAACAGGAAAGTACTCCCGCTACTTGGGCAATGTCTAGTCTTGTACAAACCTTAGCATACATCAAACTTCTAGCAGCACTCTGATATGGTACTCAACTCATCTCTTCCATCTCCAATGGGGATGTAGGACATTGTGAGCTAGACAACTTTGTTTCCATAGTAATAGGAACACTCAATGTTCTGGAATCCTGCATATTGAATCTTCTTAGAATATTACCAACTTACTTACTCTGGCCTAGCTAAAGCTTTCTATTTTGTCTATCTCCTATAATCTCCATTCCTAGAATGTACCGTGTTGCACCAAGATCTTTCATTTCAATCTTTGTTGAAAGCTGAGATTTTAATTCTACAGTCAAATCTTTTCCTTTTCCAATAAACAACACGTCATCAACATATAAGGCAATAACCAAGAAATAATTACCATCAGACTTGTAGTATATATAGTGATTAGATTTTGGATCACACAAACTCCAAACTCAATACATATGTATCAAAATTCTAGTATCACATCCTAAGACTTTGTTTTAGACCATACAAAGATTTCTTCAATTTACAAACCAAATGACTCTTACCTTTCACCACAAAGTGCTATGGCAGCATCATATAAATTTCTTCCACCAAATATCCATGAAGGAAAGTTGTCTTCACATCCATCTACTCAACTTCTAGATTATAAGATGCTACAATAGAAAGTAAAAATTGAATGGATGTCATTTTTGCTATAGGAGAAAAAATGTCCCCATAATTAATTCATGCAACCTGGGAGTAACATTTTGCAATCAATTGTGCTTTATTCTTCTCAATGCTTCCATTTGAACTCATCTTCTTTTTGAACACCCATTTATAACCAATGGGCTTTCATCCTTTAGGAAATGGTACAAGTTCCTATGTGTCATTCCTCTTAAGAGTTTCCATCTCTTCTTCCATGGCTATTTTCTATGACTCTAAATCAGTTATACCAAGAGCCTCTTATATAGATTTTGGTTCATCAATATTAACATTCAAAGAAAATATACACCTCAAATCATTAGGAGAATATCCATACCTTTCTAGTGCTTTCCACTATCTACTAGACCTTTGAACAAGATCTGGTTTAGGTTCATATTCAGACTCATGATCAGGTTCTCCCTCTTCCTCTGATGATTCAGAACTCATAGAGCTCTCTTCATCATCTCATCTTTCTAAGGGCATCAATTCAACTTTCTTAGGTGTAGCACGAAGTTGAATCACATCTTTCTTTTCTTCTATCCATTCTAGCTACACTGTAACAAAAGAAGGCTTACTTTCTCTAAAAATAACACTTTTGGAATAAAATACATTTTTTGCAACATGATCCTAAAGCTTGTATCCTTTCACACCATAACTATATTCGATGAAGATACATTTGATAGCTTTGTTTTCCAATTTTGTCCACTTCTCCTTTGGCACATGAGCATATGCCTCACAACCAAAACCTCTCAGATGTCTAAGTGAAGGCTTGTAGCCTGGCCATGCATCTATTGGTGCCTTATCAACAAGATATGATGTAGAAGACTTTTTTATCAGGTAGCAAGTAGTGGCTATAGCCTCAGCCCAAAAATTTTGTTCTAGTCTAGCTCCACTCAGCATACTCCTAGCCTTCTCCATCAAGGTCCTCTTCATTCTTTCTCCAACTCCATTCTGTTGTGGAGAATGCGGAGTTGTATTCTCTCTCTTTATACCACAATATTTACAAAATGTGTTGAAATCATTGGAGCAAAATTCACCACCATTATTAGTTCTCAAACACTTTATCTTCATTCTAGTCAACAACTCAACCATTGCTTTAAATTTGTTGAAATGACTAAAAAATTCAGCTTTACTCCTAAGGAAATAAACCCATGTTCTTCTACTAAAATCATCGATGAAAGATACATAATAAATTGATATACCAATAGAAGGAAAATCAACTGGACCAAATACATTTGAATGGATTAGATCCAAAATACATGATGACTTATGAGAACTTGAGTAAAATTGAACATGGTTTTGTTTATGATAGATACAATGCTCACAAAAGTCAAACTCAAGATTGCAATCATTCGACCCATTAACAAGGTTTTTATTTTTTAAGGTTCATAGACCCTTCTCACCTATGTGATCGAGTCTCTAGTGCCATAACATAATCTTCTCTATAGGAAACTTTGATTCAATAGATAGAGCACCCTTGGGTACCTAGAAACCACAACCATCTATTGAAAGAGAAACCATCTCTTCTCCAACAAAGTAGTCCTCTTTATAGTCTTATTAGAAGTACTATTGCACTCAACTGTACATGCATCAAGCTAGTACAATGTACCCAATCTGCTTCCTCTTGCTATTACCATTGCACCTCTCACCATTTTCACACCTGCTTCAAAAAATTGTACATGCACACCCACATTAATTTTCTAATAGATAAAAAATTCCTCGCTAGTCCCAGGATATGCAAGACACGATCAAATCTTCTAATTCTACCATTAAAAAATTTCACATGAATACTTCCATGATCAACAATATCAAGAATCGAGTTATCACCCAAATACACCTTACCACCATCAAAATTTTCATACTTACTAAACCAATTTCTATTAGGAGTCATGTGAAAAGATGCACCTGAGTCTATCAACCATGCATTGTCACCTACATGAGTGGCCAAAAGGCTGCGATGAAAGAATCTCCATCTTCCTTCTCAGACTCAAAATCATAATCTTGCTTCTTCTTCTTTTTCTTCTTCTCCTCTTTGTAGTCCTTTCAGAAGTGTCTAGGTTTACCACAATTCCATTAGACCACCTTGGACTTACTAGGAGGTTTTGATCTCCCCTTATTCTTGGACTTAGAATGACCATGTTGCTTCTCGTTCTTAACTCTTTCTTTTGGTCTTCCTTGAACACTCAAAGCCTCTTTGGTATTTAGAGAGACCTTCCTTCTCATCTCCTCAGAAAGTAGAGAACCAACAATGTCCTCCATCTTCAAGACAATTGAAGTGCTCCCTATGGCCATGACAAGGCCATCCCATGAGTCTGGCAATGAATATAGCAAGATTTGGCACCTTTCTTCTTCACTCATCAACACCCCAATTGAGGTCAAGTGAGACACCAACATATTAAAACTTTCAAGATGCTTAGAAATCCATCTACCTTCTTCCATTCTCAAGGAATACAACTTCTTACTCAAGAAAATATTGTTCACAAGTGATTTCACTTGATAGATCTCACTTAGCTTCTTCCAAAACTTCTTCATGGTAGGTTCTTCATAGACATGAATCAAAATTTGAGTCTGCAAGACACAATGTGATGAGACCTTTAGCTTTTCTATTTGTCACATCATACTATGCAGCTCAAGTCAGATCTGTGGGTCTCAGCTTCTTCTCATCAATCACATCCCATAAATTTTGTGCTAGAAAACTTCTCTACATCAAACCTCCTTGGTATGCTTTCCATCTTTGTAATCCTGCAACACAAAAATAAAAACCTTCACACAAGCTCCCACTCAAATCTTGATTAGCTCAAAAAACCCTGTACCCAACAAATAGAAACAAAACTGGCAAGGCTTTGATACCACTTTTAAGGAAGCAAAGGTGCACAAAATCACTTCCTACACTAATCTTTGAGAGGACTATTATGCAAATTTAACTAACTATTGCAGAGATCTCAAGAAATGCACAATAATATAATCAAAATAATAATGAACACATAACACAATGATTACCATGGGGAAACCCTCTTGGGAGAAAAATCCCACCCTCCAAAACCTGCACAATGTATTCTCAAATCAAGAAGATTCCAATACACTTGCAATGCAAGTTCCCACAAGTGTGCATCACCACAACTTGAACTCAGACTTAGACTCAGAGAGACTCCTTCTAGCACCCAATCTTGCAAATAGAACTCAATGATTCAAAAACCTCCCTAAGCCCTCCTTTTATAGTGATTTACAACTTGGAAACTATTTGTAGTCTTACGAAACCATGGTCAAAACAACCATGCCACATGTTACCCACTTGTCATTTGTAACTCCAAGAATAGAATTTTCATCCATAATTTTGTCCTCTAGTTTAGACCCCCATAAAAGTCATATAATGAGTTGCTTATACTCTAAAAATAGCCCTCCTATATTGTACTAGGGACAAGACACATTTTTAACAACTCATACATCTTTTTCCAACTCATAAACATCTGGAAACCTACCACAAACAAATTCTAGATATTTTTGAAAAAGCCTTGCAAGGTTGAGACACAATTCTCAACACAAATCTTGTGTTATATTTTAATCACATTTTAATACATTCAGACATACTCAATAGCCTATGTAGTTGTCTCATCAAAATCTAACCTATGTTATGCATCTTATTGACCTATAACTACATAAATACTCATAAGCAATGAAAATGTGATCGTTCTTGGTAATTTGAAGGTTTTATGTCATTATATTAAGATACATACACATTTTTTTCCTACCAAGAATTATGTTAGTAAAATAATAGACACAAATTTTCAAACTTGCACATTCTACTTCATAGCAGAAGGGAGTATCATATGCGGAGATCACTTCTCTATCATATATTAAGGCTTTACATGTTGGAAATATTCAAGACTATGCTAAGTTACTAAGAGGGAAGGGGTGAATTGATAACTTCTAAAACTTTAACAATTTCAATTCTTAATCCAATAAATCAATTAGCACTTAGTTCATCAGATCTAATCTAATTGCATGCATGAGAAATTGAAAACATGAAAGCATCCATAACAATTGAACACAAAGATTTGGTGACCCAAAAACCTTCCAAATAGAAAGTAAAACTGGGGTGGGGATGAAACCCAAAAAATTTAGTACTACAGCATAAAGTTGGCCTATTAAGGCTTACATTGATCACTTCTGATGATCTTCCCTATTAGGAGAAAATAGGACTGCTAGGTCCACCTTGTAAGAGGATTTACAAACACACAATGAAGTATGACTCGGTAAAGATATTTATAAAAGATTGTTAGGCCCACCTTGTTAGAGGATTTTGATTGGTTCACCTATTACGATGAAGCAGTAGATCTCTGATTTGCAATTGAGTTTGCTAATAGAGATTCCTTAGTGTACTAATCACCTTTCTATGATAGATATGCCTTTGCAACTCCTTATACTAATATGGCCTTTATAATTCTTTATTTGTTGCATTCATAACTTGAACTTTTTGCATTCGCATTCACATTACAATACATATGCTGACATTCACATTCTTATTCTTACTATTTCTTATTCTTACATTGGATATAATACAATACATTACATATATATACCAATCCAAATTACAAAATTACAAAGTCGGCCATGACACAAGCTAACAAAAATATAAAAAAGTCGACCCACATGAAGATACTCAGGTTCTGAAAACTGACTCGGTGAGGTTCTGATACTCCGCATCCACTATCAATACTTGACATCATCATGCACTTGGTAGATGTAGAAGCTTAGTCCGTACTAATCACTTTCAAGTAGTCTTGAACTTGATCTAGATTGGTGACTCAGTAGATATTGTGCAACTTGGCAAACACTAAATCACTTGGTGAATACTGAAATACATAGTTTAAATTGTTGGACTTCACACTGACTGAATCTACTCGGTAATCACTAGGATTAGTCCAAAAGACTTGGTAGCAACTATAGAGCTTAGTGGCTACTGAAATACATGGCAAACACTATAGACTATTCAATCAGCTCAGTAGTTATATAGAATTTGAATAAGTGTGTGTCACTAATAACAAACTTGATTGGTATGTCAAAAATCTCCCCTTTTGGCATTAGTGACAAAAACACTTATTAGCCCAAAATTAAATACCTTGTATTCATCACCACATGATACTAGCTCGATATATTTTTGAGATTTTTCAAAATTGATCTTTGTAAAGTATATACAACGTAGTTCTCCAGCATAGCATATTTCTCCCCCATACTATGTGTTCCTCTATGTACATATAACTTTTCTCTTATATACATATGACATTTCTCCAATGTAACTTTTCTCTTATATCTCCCATATAATAACATATCTCCCCCTTTTTGATAGTAATGCCAAAGGTTTATTCTAACATATTTACATAGAGACCAAAATTTTCTTAGACACCAACAAAAGGATTCCATTGCACAAATAAATTAATAATGTTCAAACTACAATTACTATTTTTTCAAATTCCTTTATAAGACTAAAAATTCAGTCTGAATTACTCAATATCTTCTTCAAGATGCATTTTTCATCACCCCAAATCTCCATAATTTTTTTTGTAAGCTGTTATTTATACTGTGCACGGTGACACTATTTATACTATGCAAAGTGACACTCTTATAGTGTATTCTGTTACAACAAGATGTATCTTTATTTTCCTATCATATTGATGTCCTCACTAGAATCCAAGGAACTTTAGGAAGTTTATACATTAACAAATTCCATGTCTCTGGCCCATCAAGAATCCAAGGACCTTTAGGAATTTTATAGGTTAACAAATTCCACATCTCTGGCCCATCAAGAATCCAAGGAACTTTAGGAAGGCTAGAGGCTAATTGAATCCTCTCCTCTATCCATTCTCTATAATAGCCATTACCAAAATGGCAAAATATAAAGAATAGGTCCCAAATTTATAATCTTGACACTCAATAATGACCCACATGGCTCTATTACATGGGGAGCAGGCAATGTCAACAAACCAAGACAACAAAATAGTAGACCCCCTTTTCTTTGTATAATATATATTTACAAAATATGACATTTTTCAAAATAAATTTCAGAGTACACTCCAAAGAAAAGCTAGCAAGTTTTACTTGCTAAAGCATATTAAACCCAAATTGTCTCTTGAGTTGCAAAATGTTTAAATGAGTAACAATCGACCAAGGCCTTCAACATTTCAAAAAATAGAATTTATCTTCATTTATGGGGCAAAAGAGGAGAGGATTTGGCATCCATATGTATTGTTTCAAAGTAACTCGCTATTTTTCCCTCTAACTATTTGATGAGATTCTGGGTTATGATGTTAGATTTAGAGGGTTTCCTCTTTTATCTCTATGAGTTTATTATTCTTCTAATTGTCTTCATTATCATCACATTTCATGTAGCTTGTTTTATTCTTGGATTCCTCTTAAAAGTATGTTTTTCTAAGGTAGGTGTTTTCCTTTTAGACTCCCCATTAATATAATATGATTTTGTTTAGGCTGCTCAATAGAAGCTACAGTTCTCTAAAGTATGTTCTTACCTTGCCTACATTTTATCCTATTCTTGACAAAAAATTGAGACTTTAGAATGTATAAGAATTCTAGGGTTAGGCCATTACATTTTTACTTTGAAATAGGACAATTTTTTCTTTGATGGTCATTCTTTTTACAAAGAAAAAAGGTGTTTCCCAATTGAATTAATTTACGCTGAATAACCCTATGTCCAATTGGAAGAATAAAACTTCTGAAAAGTTTGCAAAAATTAGAACCCTAGCATCTAGGTAAGCTAGGGTTAAATTCAATTTCATGTGCAAATCTTTACCAAACAATTTCAAAGAAAATGAGGTTAATGACCAATGCTAGAACACTCAATACCTAAAGCCATTTGAGCATCATACTTATGATGACTGACATCACAAGGAGTCAGCTCAAGCTTTCAATACAATGCCCTAAAAAAAAATGTTTCCATATTCCAAAAAGCCCTATTTAACACCTTTTCTTGCAATTTTAGAAATCTTAAGGATCTCAATGCTTCAATACCAACTCTTGATCTCTATACTCAAAGACTCCCCTGATCCTTACAATGCTTCAATACCCTTCAAATAACATAACTAAGGAGTTCCAACTCCTACCAACATTAGTTTTGTCTCAAACTTAAAACTACCTTCAATAGGCATGTCCTATTAGCCTTGTCCTGCAAGTAATCTGCACTTTACTTCCAAACTTCTCAAACAACCTAGTAACTTCTTCACATTTTCAAATACCCTTTATTGAGTTCTTCAAACCCTATGAATCTTAGTCCTTTCATCCTGTGATTGATGAACCTTTCTATGACTGCTCCTACATGCAACTAGGCCTAATTAGCCCTCCATTTACAAAGCAACTCCTTTTTTCTCTTACTTCCAACATTCCAAACCTTGACACAGTCTTAAGGAATCTATTAAATAGAAGGATTCCTAAATTTTTTTGAACTTCCACTCACATTTAAGCATTCTTTCATCAAACCCTCATTTTAAGGGTTTCTAGCCAAGGACTCTCTAGAAAAGACCCTTAACAGTTTCACAAAACCTTTCTAATGGTTTAGACACCTTACAATACACTCCCTTAATTTTTTCCAACACTCATTTATCCACTCCAACCCTCAGATCACTATATTCATCATGTGGTGCTTTCTAAGTGCACCCTCACTGTTTGTTCATCACTCACCCACTGTTCCTTTCCCTATTCACTATCACCTACATCTAAATCATAGTAAAAACATCATATTTACAGGCTTGAGTACCTCTCTGACAAGTTACATTTTAATCACAAAAAGTGGGAAAGGCATACTTCCTTAAATTTCTTCAAAACAATGACAGGTTGTCATGTTTCCTGTGATAGCATAGAACTTCAAATAGATCTGTTAGAAGAAACTTGCAATATTGCACTTTTAGTGCCTTTTACATCCTCTAGTTCCTTTTCGAGGAATTACCAAATTTTTCATGTAAGCTGATATTATATGTGTTTTTTCTTTTCAATTAGGTTGGCATGTGCTCAAACCAGTGATGGTTGTGGCAGCATTTAAATCAACTTCTAAAAGATCCTTGACTAGTTCACGAGATAGGAGTGTAGCTGCAAAAAACAAAGGAAAATCAAATTTCTCTCAAAATGGAGCCCACAAGAGATCAAGGAAACCAGGCCATGCAACATTTTATGTAAACCAGTCTATGGGTAAACTTTTTGTAATTTCTCTTAATACAAAATTTTATCTAGTCTTTTCAGAATAGTTGTATTAGCTTATTATTATATAACTTTATATATATATATATATATATAATGTTTTTTTGTTCAACATTCTCTTAATTATGAAATTAAGACTAGAGCACCATTGGTACTTCGTCCCAGACAAATAGGTGTTGAAGCTTCACTTCTTGTCCTCCAAATGATCAGAGCTTTTAATATGGATAATATAGTAATCAAAGATGATTGAATGGTATTTACCTTGCATTTAAAAAATTGGCAATATTCGAATATGAAAATTAGGAGCATCCTGAAGGAGGCTTGGTCATATTGGATATCATTTTGAAATTTACCATACAACATTATTTAAGAGACGACAGTGTTGCAATTTTTATTTAAAATTCACATTGATCAACACTAACAACATATGACATATGATAAAGGTGATGCTTTTAATATGGATGATATAGTAATCAAAGGTGATTGAATGGTAGTTGCCTTGTGTTTAAAAAACTAGTAATATTCGAATTGGAAAATCAGAAGCATCGTGGAGGAGGGTTGGTCATATTGGATATGATTTTGAAATTTACCATACAACATTGTTTAAGAGACATCAACCACATATGATAAAGATGATTGATGATACATCAAGATGGCCAGAGTTGTTCTAATTGGTTTTGTGTTGCTATGAGTTATACTCTATTATAAGATAGGATTAGTTCCTATACTCATTTTCTCAAGGCTCTCTACAGTAGTGTTCACTATGACATGAATCCCTCTCAACTACTTCACTCCATTGTGAGACAATTCACTTTCTATAGAGAGATAACTATTTCAAGGCTAAAGAAGATATTCTTTTTTCAAAAAGACAAAGTGATGTAGGTATATTACGGAGCTCCTAGGAAAAGATTTTGTTGAAGGGGCCACCAAGCACCAAGTAAATTCCAAAATTTGCTTACTTTAAAAGGTACTTATTGAAGGGTAAGTGGATATGCCTAAATTATAAGTGAGGATATGGCCAGTTCACCACTGCATTGTTGCAGGGTGTCACCATACTGCACTGTCCACATCAAAAACTTTGCTACTAATGCGTAGATGACAAAGAGTTCTTCAATCATTGACAATCCATCGAATGAATATTTTGTGCAAGATTTTATCAATTATGAAAGGTAGGGACCAACCTAATCTAGCTCAAAAATAATTTTTAGTATCCCATTTGATGATATTATAGTGGTATCAATGTTGCAAGACTTGGTAGCCTACTAGGTTTTATTGCATGCAAAGAAAAGGTGGTCAATGCTTATAGAAATTTAAAAGAACAATGATAGGGTTCGATCAATCTCCATTATCAAGTGAAGAAGAAGAAAAAATAGATTTTTTTAGACATGATAAGATTGTTGAGTGATAATGATCTCTTTTTGAGTTAAATGGCTCATAACACATCTAATGGTAGGACATTGGTGCATAGAGAAGAAAGCAACAAAACTATATACAATAAGGTGTATTTTGCTTGTTGTTCCTCATTGTTTATGCCCACTTTATACAAGAAGATGAAAATGTACAAGCAAAATTGGTGGAGGAAAATGAGCATGCTAAACTATTGGCTAAATATGGGAGCCTTGGGACCAAATTTCTAATCAGCCATCTCTTTTAGGAACTACTTGGGTGTCACCAAATGCACAAGGCCTAGAAAAAACCATAACAATCAAGGAGAACAAAATTATGGCTTGTAGAAAAAGTTCAAAAATTTGTCAATACCTAGTTTTGATGGATCAACTAGACGCAAAACAAGAGCCTCAGTTTAGAGTTTGGACACCTATTTTTCTTGAACCAAATGCAGAGAGCGATGCCATACAATTTGCTTGAAGTGGTTGCACATGAATGTTGGTATCACAATTTAGTAACACAAGGACATGGTATCAGAGTCTCTTATGACCAATTTTACACTACACCAATGGAGATATTTGGCTAGAAGGATTCAAAGGCACACTCTAGAGAGTTAGCTCAATTGAAATATGTTGGCACACTTCATGCATACATTTCAAAATTTCATCGATTATCAATGAGGTTACTAATGTGTCTAAAAGGAGATTGATTTTTTGGTTCGTGGAGGGTTTCACTAAGTCTCTTAAAGGCTGGGTCAAAGATTTTGATCCACCATCCCCTCTCAAGATGCTATTAAGTGTACAAGGAATATGGAGTTATCCAAACCATAGTCTAGGTTTCTTAACAAGTTTCCATAAGATCCTCACCACAAAATTAGCCACAACAAAAGGACAAGAAACTTGGATATACCAAACCAACATAATAATATCTAAGCAACTGGAAGGGAAACTTGTGATACAAGGGATGAGTTGAGAGGAAAGAGGCTTTGTTTTGGTTGTGGGGAGACTTGGACACATGGACATAGGTGCAAGAGTAGGGGAAAATCCCATTGGATTAAGGTTTTTGAAGAATCTAGTGATGATGAGTTGGAAGAGATAGTTTCAAGATGCACAACATTAGCAAAGGGATGGAGATTTAGGCACATATTAGCATCAAGATGATTTGACAAAAATGGAAGGTACAATTGCAACTCTTAACCACTCCTTATTAAAGTGCTTCAATAGCTAAGGGTGTTGTGTAGGGACAATGAGTTGTTGTATTGATTGATAGTGGGGTAGCCTACAACTTCATTGATGCATCCAATGTAAAGAAGTGAGGTTTGAAAGTTGAGGAGCATGAAGGTTTATATGTGAGGACAACAAATAGCACAATGCACTGTGCAACTCTTGTTCCATAGTTAAGCTTGGCTTTGGGTAATTACACCCTTACAAATTACTTTTATGCAGTTGACAAAAAGGAGACTGATGTTGTTTTGGGTTTTTAGTGGTTGCATACTTGTAACTTCTAAGAACTATGTAATTGATGTCCTAAATGCTCATTACCATCCTCAATTGTATATGGAGTCTTGACATATGCTATTGACCAACAATAAAAGTGATATTGTAAACTTTTCAAAATACTTTTTCCACAGTAACTGTTTAAATCTTATTCTTTTCTATGTTTTGGTTCTTCATTGCTTGTAAGGGTTTGTGTGACTATTGTCTCAAGTGTATATTTGTGTCCATGAATGTTCTTTGAGTCCCATTATGATCCATGTTGAAGGTGATCAAAGATAGTGAAAACTAGTCAGAGGTAAAGGATCTTGATTTACTTTATGTCTCTAGTTTCACCTATGGAGGATTAGATTTTAATGGTTTTAAATTTTTATTGGTAGCACATGTCTCCTGCATAATTAATCTATGTTCATTTTGAATATTACAAGTGACTTTGGGCAGTCAATAGTATTGTTTCCATCTCTCAACATTTCCCCCCTAGTGGTAGCATTTTTGATGAACAGAGCAATCTCTATGGGCTGAAGATAGTGCACCAGTGAGCAACTCCATCTTTTGAACCTACCATAGGCTGTGCTATAGCATCCTCCATTGGTTCAACAAGTGTTGAATAAGTGTTGGAATGTCAACAACATCTAAATCTGTTGTGTGGTAACCCTAATACCATCACTTTTGTTGAATCAAAACTTTATGATTAGGAAATTATGAAAAATATCTATTTTGTTGGGCTCAGTTGAATCATGATCTCTTTCCAGAGAGGCAAAGTGAACCATAAGATCCACTACGAGTGTGACTGGGTAAGTGTGAAGTTGTTTGTTGTCCTTTTTTTTTTCTCAACGTGTCTCCTTTTTCATGTTCTTGATTATGATTAGTCATTTGTATGCATGGAGAGAAGACTATCAACTGGAATAGGGACGATACCTCTCTCTGTGTTATGTGAGATTTGTGTTTTTGCATGACTTTTACATGTCATGCCTTTTCTTCATGTATTATGCTACAAAACTGGAATTGGATTTGTGTCTTTTTGTACAAAATAAAGTGTTCATGTTATTTGTTGTTCCCTGATATACCTAATGATATGGTGCAAAATTTATTTTATAATTTTTGTTGTTTCTAAATTTATATTTCTAGAAACTAAATGAGAAATAAATGTGACTACTTTCTTACAAATTATTCATATGTTTGAATTAGACCAGGATAAGATCTCTAACTTTGAAATGAAGTTAATGGATATTAACACTGAACATTTGGGTATTCTTGAGTCGGAGTATCAATCCATTGTGAGGATGCCATCACAAGAGTTTTCTCGTATCTACAAAGACTTGAGCACCATTGGTAACACAAGTATGGATCTATATCATTTTAGCTCTGCTCAAACATCATGCATTAAAATCCAGTCTTTAGTTTTTTCTATATCATTGATATCTCTTGTCTTAAGATTGTAAGTTTCTTTATGTAGCTTGTAAAAATGAATGGGAAAATAGTAGTTAGCAAGCCACTCTATGTTGTGTTGGCTCAGTGCAAAGAAGAGAGAAGAGCAAGGTTACAGGTACTTCTTTTCATTCTTATTTTGAGGAGTAGATTTACAAACTTGATTCCATGTTATTTATTTTGAAACCAATTCAGCAAGATGGATCCATATTCAATTCTTGTGCTTATGTTACAATTTATCTCTAAGATTTAGCAAATTTACTGAAAGTCAAAGTCAGGTAGTCTAAATAAGATAACTATATATAGAAACTCAATCATTAAGACATTTAGTATGGACTTGAGCTATGTTGATGGAACTATTTCTGATAAGAGTAGGAAAGAAGGGTCATGAGGTTATAGGGGGTGGAAGGGTATTAATAATATAGTCAGTAGGTTAGATGGTTAAGTCTGGGTAGAAATTTAGGAATTGTTGGGTTCCTAAATGTGTGTTTATTACTGGAATGTATTTGCTTAGTCAAAATATTGTTGTAACTAGGACTTTGGGAATTATTAATTCACAATGTCTATTTGGTTGGTTGAAATTATTAGTATTCTATCAGTGGAGATGCCATACTAATTTGGTAAATCTTGATTGTTTTATGTAGGCGCAATTCTCACAAATGCAAAATCTAATTGGTGTGGCACAAGCTATGCCAACTCGTCTTCCTATATACCAAACAAACAAAAAATATCAAACAACACCATATTTGCAAGAGTAATACACAATAATATATTTTGTTAATACTTTATTGGGAAAGAGATGTCACTACCGCTCTTTTGGTTTTTGTTAAATCTAATTATGATTTTTCACATGGATGACATATCTTCTTTACAAGAAAGATAAATAAATGACTGCTATCATTTTTGCTTCATGCTTATTTGTTATTAAAATTTAAAACCTCCTTGACCATAGAATCTTGATGCTGATTTTACCTCATTCGTCCATATTGAGTTTATGTGGAACTGATCTTTTTCTTGGTATGATCGAGACTGAAGTCCATTCTTTGTAGGGTCTATTTTCTATGAACTTACCATCTATCTGTACTCTCCTTGCACAACGAATATCATCGAGTCAAGAAGATGTGCTTTTCTTGTGTTGAGAAAAGCTCCTTGATGCCCTCCATCATTACACTTAAATATTTTTGCTTACCCTTATCCCAAGATAAAAACCTTACTTCGAGTTTTGAACCCGAGGCATCAATTTCAAAACCTACATCTTTCTATGATATTTCAACTTGGTCCATCAAAATGTACTCCCCTCTCTTGTAATTTATTTTGTTCAGGTAACATTAGGAGAGCTATTTAAAAGGTTTCTTCCAGCAAAGAAACAAATTGTGAATGGCTTCAACTAGGGCTTCATATATAGGTTTGGATTCAGCTTTTCTCCATATAATAGCAATGTCTGATGTGCCTATTTGGTCGGGGTTCCATTCAAGTTGTTTTTCAGAATATTGGACACCCCATCAACAAACTAGGAAATAGTTTAGATCCAAATAATTATTAGTATATTAGAATAATTCTTTGTAGTTTTTTGTATTTACCTTCTTTAAGGCTATTTGTAACTGATGATATTATAAATTGCAATCTATTCTTAGACATTCTTCTATAACACAAGGTTAAGATCTCTTAAAAAATCACGTCTCTTCTCGCATCTCATTTTTTTGTTCATAATAACATCGGTATTATAGCCAAGTTTTATGTTGAAAATAATTGGGAAGAGAAGTTTGGGTATATGGGAAATTGTTAAGAAAACTATTGTTCCATGGAGTTTCCCAATGGGGATGGGGGACCAGGGGCCTAAACTTGGGGATGGTGGAGTAGTGGTTGGCAAGTGGAGCTGATATAAAATTTGATGTGAATTGAAATTTTCAAGTCAAATGCTGTAATATAACATCTCTAGATGTGCCACATGAAAGGAAAACTATGAATATATGGTTGCAATTAGAATGTAATGGCATGTGCTAAATAGCAGGCCAGTTGCTGAAATTTCTAGTGGATGTTGCAGAGGTGGTGGTATGTGAGGTGATGTCTACCCCAAGTCCCCAACTCTTGGAAACATCCCACAGGAAAAATATCAAACAACACCATATTTGCAAAATATGGGAAGTACATGCTCTCCTAAGATAAACTGTAGCTATAAATTCCTAATTGTAAAGAAAGAGTACTCAAACAATGGTGGTTCTGTCTATTGCATTTTGAAAAGAAGAGATGTATTTTTGGGAACTAGGGCTATAGGCTAGAAAACAAGCATAATGTTATTTTGTGTCTAGGCACACAACATGCCCTTTTCTTTAAAGAGATTTATCCTCAAAGTTAGTAAAAGTCAAAATGTTGAGTAACACTTTTAATATACAACTTCACAAATGTATAAAATGGGGCTTCTTTCTTAAAATACTGGCTCACATGAATGTTTTGCCACAATTTTTGAAGTCTTGGCAAATACTTCATAATCGAGTACTAGATCATCTATTGCAATCGCTTTTACTTCACCTTCCAAAATTAGATTGTTATCTTTAGCATCAGTTTTGCCTCTTCGGTAGCAATCCTTCCAAGTTTTAATATTACTATACATTATACATTTGTTATTGGGATTTGCTTCTAATTTACTATGTTCCAACCTCTTGCGGACTTGCCTAGGAAGACACCATGGATCCTTTGTACTACCCCACCAAGGAACACTCAGAACATAGGGTCAAACATGCATGAAAATCTGTTTTATTTTCTTTTAAATGGGAGAATTTTTTTGTCTTTAATTAGGATTGTTGTTTGGAGATTATAGTGTGGAAGAGTGTGCTTGTTACTTGGAGACAATTAAAACTTACAAGAACAAGCCAACTGACAGTATTTTGGAGTGTATTGACAACAACTATCTATCATGAGTATTCTTCATACCTCTGTTGAATAAAAGTTATGCACTGCTCATGTAGATTCAAAACTTAGAAATATTCATTTCTTTTAGCTAGGAATAATAAAGATAAAATGATTGAAAGAAGAAATAGATTTTGAAGAACCTCTTTAAATGAATATAAGACATTTGTGTTAAATTGTTTTGTGTTTTGAATAATTTGTATTGTATTTCTGAATGATCAATGGAAAAGCTTTCTTACATCTGCATCCTTGAGTGAGGAGTGCCATTGTATGGGACATGTCTCGTGTCCCTTCATTTCCTTTGCTAATCGCACCTTTCTGTTACAAGTCTTCTAACAATAAGATTAGTTAGTATAACATTTTTTAATAATGAAGATTGTATCCCTTCACGATCATTTCTAGACACACCTTTTCCTTGTTAGATTTGCATCCTTTCATTCAATAATTAATTAGCCTTTAGTTATTGATTATAATATTCTCCTTATTGGATACCAATAGTAATAATCTCACTAGTTAGTGTGCATGAGCTAATATAATAATATGGTTCATTGGTTCAATACATCTCAAAGTTTGTCATTTTTTCACTTAATCATTATCATAACATATTGTTGTTCCTCCATATCGGTATCAGTTATGAGTGTTGTATGCTTATTATTGCTTAGTCATATGTTGATTGATGTCCTCTTGATTATTTATGTTTATTGATACAGCTTCTCCTGATTTGTGTATCATCCTGTTACATAGTAATCATGGACCATCATTGGATATACATATGATCATTGATCAATTATCACTTGGTTTTTGGTCTGCATAGTAGCTATCATACTTATTAGCACTTGGGAACCGAAATACCCATTACGGATTCCTCATTTTCTATTCTGTATCACTCCATATTGATTTAGTAATCGGTTCATTGACCAAATCACTTCTTCTCATGATGTGTAGTGCCTGCCCCTAGTTCACATTTTTCGAGCTACATTTATGATATGATTGCCAAACTCTTTTAGGCCAATTTATGTTTGATGAGTAGTATTATTATTTTAGAGATTATCAGATGATGATTACACTCAGTTTATTATATGATGAGATTACTTGGTACTCTATATTTCATGCATGTATGATGATTATTCAATGGTTTCAGTTATCGATGATGATTAGTTAGATGGTTCATTATTCCATGTGTTTCTTATGGATACTTACCCCATACTGCATGTGTATGGTGTGCGTGTTGTTTTATTTATGTATGATGTTTCTGATATGGTTAAGGAAGGGAGTCGTAGTCACCTGCTAGTCGGGATCTACACGATGCACCACTTCCTGCCATTGCCTGTTTAGCTTAGAATATTGTGTTTGTACATGCGTGGATTTTATGCAGGTTGCAGGTACCGGGTATCGACTTCCTTGAATTGTCAGGATGAGCGTACCCTATCGCACTGTCTCAATGGTAAGAGAGGGGAGATAAACTCTTAAGTCCAAATCCTAAACCCTCTAGCCAATTGTCCTAATTGATAATTAGGACAAGTATCTGAGTTAAGTACCCTCCGAATGCATCAAATGATGTAATTTGGTGATTATAACCCTTTTGTTTGATTTGGTATGTATTTTTCTATGATGGGTTTTCGTATGTTGCTTTATGAGTCCTTGGTGTTTTTTTCTATTAATTAAGTCTAATTAAAAAGACTAATTAATGATTTAATTTAATAAGGAATTATTATGATATCTTTATAGTTAATTAATTAAATAAAAGAATTAAAGTTGGAAATTAAAGCTTAAGATATATTTAGAATAGGATAATATTTATTTAATTTAATAATAATATATTTGGAGTTCATTTTTAAATAAATGCTAAATATTATTGTTATTTAAATTAATTAAATATGTTATCAATTAAGTTCTAAAATGAATTAAAAGTTGAAAGATATTAATTTATTAAGAATTCTAGATCGCATGATCTAAACATGAGTTAAATATAAGAATTAAATTAAAAGATTAAATTATAAAAATTAATAATGTTATTTTAATTTCTTAAAAGTGCACATAAGATTTAAAGTAATAAATTAATTAAGAATTGAAGTCAAGTGAAATTTTAAATAAAGTTATTTAACCATTCAACTTAATGTGCATGAAAGTTGAATGCAAAAGAATTAGAAAAGATAATAAAAGTTAATTTGAGTTAACTGAGTTGTGCAAAGAGTCTTCTCGGGTAAACGCACAATTAGTGCCCCGAATTGAGGAGAATTTGCTTATCACAACTTTGGGGGTTCATTTTTGGGAGGATACGAATTTGGACGGGAATTTTTGGGGAGACAACTTTTGGAAGAAAATTTCAGAAGGCGAATTCTAAAGAAGATTTTCAGAAGAAGGTTATTGAAGAGGAGCGAATTCTCGTACAGCTTTCGGAGATTGCATAATAGCATCAGATTGAGGTAGGGCCTTGTGTTTGATCACGGGTTGAATTATGCAATTTGATAATCTTATCTTCTTCGTGCTTGTGGATTATCAATCCGAATTGTCTGGATTTCACTGTTTGATTCTTTCGCTCTCTTATGAACCTTATGATACTATATTGTATTTCACCTATATAATAGAATTGGTAAAATAAATCAATTTGAAACCCTCGTTTCTAGATTAAGGAATTATTGTATTTATTTTGGGTGGGATCTGTTTTTTTTTTAATAATAAAAATAATAATAATAAATAAAATAGAGAGAATTGTTTAATAAAATTTGTTTATTTGTAATATTTTGTTACTTAAATAAATAGAATTCTTTAAAAAAAAATTTGTTAATATTATTAAAAAAATTTAAAAATAAAAATAAAAATTAAAAAAAAATATAATTGGTGGGGGAATTACCCCCACCCGTGCCTTTTTTTTATGGCAGGCCGACTGCAGCAGCAGTCGTGCGCTGCAGCAGTGGAAGGCAGGCCGACTGCTGTGCAGTCGTACCTACTAACGCAGGCCAACTGCGGCAGCAGTCGTGCTCTGCAACCCTGCACGGAGCCGGCGATTTAAATATCGCTAGGTGATATGTTTTCCATATTATGTATTATGTTATTAATAAATTGTATCATAATAATTTTGTTATAATATTTTTATTATTATTTTTTTAATAATAATTTTATTATAATAATTTTATTATTATTTTTTTTTATATAATTTTTTTTTAATAATAAATAATTGGAGGATTAAACTCAAAATTTTAGTTGTTAGTTAATTAACTATTTATATGTATATAAATATAAAATTGAGGAAATTAATAATTATTAGATAGTTATTAATTTAAATATGTATATGAAATTGGAATTGATTTAAGCTATTGGTAAATAGTTTTTAAATAAAATAGGTATTTTTTTTAAACTTTTAGAACTTCGATTTTTAAATGGGTTTTGGATTTATCTATTTATTATTTAATAATCAAATACTATTATTATTTAATAAATGAAGAAATGATTATTATTACTTTTAAGTTGCATTATGATTAATTATGAGAACGGGTTAATTCGTTGGGGTAAGCTGTGAAACTTAGTTGTTGAAATATACGTTAATCTACAAACTGAAACCTTTATGATATACTTTCGAAGTCAAATCCAATTTGTGAGACTGTGACGTTTTCCTTGTGTTCTCTGTATTTTGGGGTTGCTTTAGTATTGACCAGTTTAGGTTGTTACCAGAGGCTCGGGGTCTTGAATGTGATGTCATGATGATTTGGTCTCAATCTTTCTTAACCCGACCATGGTAATGTGATGAAGTGCTCTATGACATGATTGTGTTTACTGTTTGTTATTGCTTTCCAGTTCCTTGTGTGAAGCTGAGATGTATGTATTTGAGAATACCTATCTTAACCATTTTTGAGTCTCGATCAGTTATATTTGATAACCATTTCTGAATCTCGATCAGTTATACTTGTATTACTTTCTGGTTGATCATTAGAGAACCATTGGTTTTTGTGACTTATCATTGATGCCTTCAGTTGCTGATAGAGAACTGTCGTGATTACATGATTACTATTTGATGTTATCTGTTGCTCATGAAGACCTGATATAATTTTGTGGATTATCTTTTTATGATATTATCAGTTGCTCGTATAGGACTGAGATGGTTTTATTATGATTCTTTGATTTATGAGTTCATGAGCTAGGGTAGGTTATCTATGTGTAGAGTCGGGAAGTGGCTTGCAATGGGGGTCGGAGCCCTAAGAGGTTGCCTTGAGAAACCCATTGTAAGTCATTTTTAATAAGTGAAAACATTTACACTAAATGAGAGAAAATGAACCTAACAAGATAATTGTATGTTCTCTCCCATGCCATGAGTGCTAGTACAGACTAGGATGGGGTAGAGAGGACGCTTGGTTACGACCCTGCATTCCATAGTAGGCCTCGTCAGTACGAGAGGATACTAGTGGCCGCAGGATCAGTAGGGACCCGAGATTCCTAAGGGATTGCTTGGGTAACTTCTACGTGACTTTTGCGTTGACACTTTCCCGCTTGCATATTAGGTTTCCTACGTGTCTTGTGGTACCTCTGGGATTTAGATGTCGATCTTTTTAGGAACCCTTGAGTTAGCATACTTATAGGATTTTCTGGACTTAGAGAGTATTTATGATTATAGGTTTTGTTATCCTATTTGGGACTTGAGACTATCTCCTCAGCGCGGTGGGAGTGGACCATTTAGGTTCCACGTGGTCGGGTGGTAGTGCTTTTACTCTTACCATTGAGACCCGTTCCGTGGTCACCGTGGCTGGAGTTTTCGTGATTGGCATTTACCTTCACTATGTTCTTGGATTATTATGATGGATGGTTAGATTTTATGATAGATGTTTTATCATTATGGATGTATGGATGTATCATGTATGGTGAATAGTTTCATATATTCTTACTGTACTTTGTATCATGGATTTGAGGATGTTGTATCTTGATCTTTACATATGTATATTCTTTTAAGCCTTTCATACCCTGTGACATGTACAGTGGATGAATGAGCATTCCGAATTAATTTGCCAAGGAGCATTCGGAACAAATGTATATTATGGACATTGGAGTTTCTGATTATTCTTTTATATGTATGTGTTAGTTGTTAGACTTAGAATTAATTAAATTTAAACGTGACTCAACGTCTTGGGATCTTTAAGAAATGTAACTTGCAATGTATGTTTGTCGATGATTACGTGTTATTGCTTCCGCTACTATTTGTTTGATGTGTATGTCATACTTTCTTACTTTAAAAAAAAAAAAAAAAAAAATGTTTAGCAAACTTAGTGAAACTTTAGGTTAATTCTTTTGGATCCCTTGGCGGGGCGTTACATCTGGTATCAGAGCCCAAGTTTCTACATTGGGAGCTCTGGGTATATTGGAACGCCACTAGTGTTAACTAGTTGAATAAAAATGCAAACCTTAAACAAAAACTTGAAGCTAGTTGAACTGAAACAGTATATAAACTATTAGTTACCTATTTTATTCATACTTCAACACTCAAAACTTCAAAACTGAAATCATACTTAAACTAATATTATAGGTAAACTGAAAACTGAAAATATCTTGTTTGCAAAACATGTGTCTTTTATCTATGTATTTCAGTAGTATGTTTCATGGTTATTTTAGCATCTTGTGTCTTGGATATTATTGTAGGATGGTATCTAGGATGAGATCTTCCGTTAGGGGCCATAGCCTTGGCCGTGGCAGAGGTCGTGGACGAGGCAGAGATGTTAGTGTTCATGAGTCTATCCATGAGAGCCCCATTCAGGAAGAGAATAGGGAAGAGCATGTCAGTGAGCATCAGGAAGAGAACCACGATGAGGGACATGCCGACTCTGAGGAGGTTGATCTGAGGCAAATGATGCGAACCCTTATTGATCGCTTACCTCCTGTTCTTGAGCAGGATAGAGCACACCAGGTTGGACATGAGCATAGACGCAGATCTAGGAGTCCTCAGAAGGACCGACATAGATTCATAGTATCTTCTCAGATGAAGGATCTTCAGAGGTCCAAGATCAAGCCCTTTAATGGGCAAGGTTCTGGGTATGTAGCTGAGCAGTGGCTTATTGCCCTTGACAAGATTTTTGCTATGCAGGACTTTGACAGTAATGTCAAAGCGAGGTTTGCCATTACCAATCTAGAGTTATTTGGAGCCACTTGGTGGACTATTGAGGAGAAGAAGTTGGGCATTGACATGGGTAGTGTCACTTGGGAGATTTTCTTGGAGAGTTTTCATGAGCGATTCCTACCAGAGGAATGGAAGCAGCATAGAGCAGATGAGTTCCATAACTTGAGACAGTTCACTATGACCATTGTAGAGTATGAGCGCAAGTTCTATGAGCTCATGCCTTTTTCGGGATTCAGTGACAACCCAGCACAGTTGGCACAATATTTCATTCGAGGCTTGAACAACCGTTTTATTGGGGGTGTTAAGGTATTTGAGCCTAAGACCCTCAAGGATGCGGTACATCGAGCTATCCTGGTAGAGCAGAGTGTCAACTTTGGGCAAGGAGGATTTGTGGGAGCGCCTACTATAGCAGGATCTAAGGGCAACCACAATTCTGGTGGAATCAGGAAGCCTCCCTTCCCTAGGAGGAATCAATATTCTCAGCAGCACTCTCAGCAGCATTCTCAGCAGCAGCCTCAGCAGCATAAGGGATTTTAGCCTCAGGCACAGAGTGGTGGCGGTGGATCCAACTCTAGGATCAATCGCAATGCTCAACGTAATAGACAGAATCAGCAATCTCGGCCTGCACAGAGCAACCAGTCTTTTGCTAGCAGGGGTAGCCACCAGCGGTTGAATGCACCACCTATAGGGAGAGGATCTGGCAGAGGCACGAGATGTTATTCGTGTGGACAGATTGGTCATATTGCAGCATACTGCCCATAGCGAGCATCTCAGTATTTAGGACCCAGGCCAGCAGCATCTGAGCCTACAGTCAGAAATACAGGTGGATCTCATAGAGTATTTGCAGCGGTGGATCACCGTCAGGCAGACCATCAGGGGACAGTAGTTGAGACTACAGGAGCTATCCGAGGTACACCTCTCTCTGTGTTATTTGATTCAGGTGCTACAGATTCTTTCATTTCTCCATCTCTAGTTGATAAGTGTAAGCTGGAGTCGGTTAAGCAAGACCATGGTTGGCAAGTGGAACTAGCCTCAGGTGCTAAAATTTCCACAGATTCGGTGGTTCATAAGTGTGGACTTAGCATAGGAGGGTTTGAGACTTCAGTCGATTTTCGAGTTATTCCTCTTGGCTCCTACGATGTGGTCTTAGGTATGGATTGGCTTAGCTCTCATAGGGCTAGTATTGACTGCAGAAAGAAGACCATTATGTGTCAGGATGACCAAGGGAAGGATGTTGAGATTGTGGGGATACCGAGACCTATATCCCTACGGATGATCTTTGCTATGCAACTTAAGCGAAGCTTTCGTAAGGGGTGTCAGGTATTTGCCGTTTCGATAAATGAGCTTGATGAGGAAGAATCTACGAGGAAGACCCTAGATCACCCTATTTTACAGGAGTATGTTGATGTCTTTCCGAGTGAGATTCCAGGCATGCCTCCGAAGAGAGACATTGATTTTAGCATTGAGCTCACTCCAGGAGCGGAACCTATCTCTAGAGCTCCTTACCGTATGACCACTCAAGAGCTTAGTGAGTTGCGTTTGCAGTTGGAGGAACTTTTGGCCAAGGGTAGTATTTGACCTAGTGTATCACCATGGGGAGCTCCAGTGCTCTTTGTGAAGAAGAAGGATGGTTCTTTGCGCCTTTGCATTGATTATAGACAGCTGAATAAGGTGACAATAAAGAACAGGTATCCTTTACCTAGGATTGATGATTTATTTGATCAGATCAAGGGAGCTACAGTGTTCTCTAAGATTGATCTTAAGTCAGGATACCATCAACTTTGCATCAAGGAGGCTGATATTCATAAGACCGCCTTCCGAACTCGCTACGGGCATTATGAGTTCACAGTGGTACCCTTTGGGTTGATGAACGCTCCATTAGTTTTCATGTGCTTAATGAATGGGGTGTTCCATTCCTATCTTGATAGATTTGTTCTTGTATTCCTGGATGATATTCTGATATATTCTAAGTCCCAAAAGGAACATGAGGAACATTTGAGTTTAGTTTTGCAGTGCTTGAGAGATAATCAACTTTATGCCAACGCGGCAAAGTGTGATTTCTTTCAATCAGAGATACAATATTTGGGACACGTTATTTCAGGCGAAGGTATCTCTGTAGACCCTGCAAAGATCCAGGCAATAGTAGATTGGCCTGCACCCACTACTGTGTCGGAGATTCGTAGTTTCATGGGTCTAGCTGGGTATTATCGCAGATTTGTTCAAAACTTCTCCAGAATAGCACACCCTATTACCTCCCTTCAGAGGAAAGGAAAGAAGTTTCTTTGGACAGAAAAGTGTGTAGAAGCATTTCAGAAACTCAAAGAGCTTCTGACCAGTGCATCGATCTTAGCAGTACCTGATCCAGAAGGTGAGTTCATGGTGTGTACAGATGCTTCCCTCGAGGGTATTGGAGCGGTTCTAATGCAGAATGGTCGAGTGATTGCATATGAGTCACGCAAACTCAAGGATCGTGAGTTGAATTATCCTACACATGACCTTGAGTTAGCAGCAGTAGTTCATGCCTTAGTGAGATGGAGATATTTCTTGTTGGGACACAGATTTGAACTGCATAGCGATCATCGTAGTCTTCAGTACATATTCACGCAGCCTAATCTGAATGCTAGGCAAAGGCGTTGGATGGAGTTTTTGTGCGAGTATGACTTTGAGGTGAAGTATATCCAGGGGAAGGAGAATGTCATAGCTGATGCTTTGAGTCGCAGGAAACATGTGATATCATCTATGACTCTTAGTGTCGATTTGAGATGTCAGATACTTCAGGCACTCCCCACTGATTCATGGTATCTGGAGGTGTGCAGTGAGATCAATTCAGGGAGACCCTTGGAGGGTAAGTTTTTAGGCTATGTCCTAGAGTCAGATGGCCTTTTGAGACTTTCAGGAAGGATCTATGTGCCGCTACTGGATGAGCTTCACATATTGATCCTATCAGAGGCCCATCGTGCACCTTACTCGGCACATCTAGGTGTCAAGAAGATGCATGCAGATTTGCGACATTTATTCTATTGGTCCGGGATGAAGCGCGACATTGCTGATTTTGTGGCTAGATGTCTTGAGTGTCAGAGAGTCAAGGCAGAACACCAGCATCCGGCAGGACTTTTGCAACCTAATCTCGTTCCTTCATGGAAGTGGGACATCATCTCTATGGATTTCATAGTTGGATTACCTATGACTCTTCGTCGTCATGATGCTATCATGGTCACTGTTGATCGGTTGACCAAGGTGGCACATTTTGCACCAATCAGGTCTTCCTACACTGCAGCTTCAGTAGCTAATGTCTTCATGCGTGACATTGTGAGACTACATGGTATTCCCCGAAAGATCATTTCGGATAGGGATCATGTTTTCACTTCTGCATTTTGGACATCACTACAACATGATCTGGGAGCGCAGTTGAACTTCAGTTCAGCATATCACCCAGAGACAGATGGGCAGACAGAGAGAGTGAATCAGGTTCTCGAGGATATGTTGAGGATGTACGTGATGGATAGGCAGACTCATTGGGAGGACTATCTCTACCTAGTGGAGTTTGCTTACAACAATGGGTATCACAGTTCTATTGGCATGGCACCTTTCCAAGCCTTATATGGACGCCCTTGTCGTACACCTTTGAGTTGGGATAGCCTTGAGGATCGCATCCTGTTGGGCCCAGAGATGCTTCGTGACATGGAGCAACAGGTGGTGCATATCCGAGAGCACTTGACAACGGCACAGGATAGGCAGAAGAAGTATGCTGATGCTCATAGGTTAGATAGTATGCTGATGCTCATAGGTCAGATAAGCAGTTTGCTGTGGGAGAGAAGGTCTTCTTGAGAGTGCGTCCGCGGAAGAGTCCGATCCGTTATGGAAAGGGCTCGAAGCTAGCACCTCGCTTTGTGGGACCATTCGATATTCTTGAAAGGATTGGTCCAGTTGCCTATCGTCTTGCTTTACCGCCCAGCCTTGCTCGCATTCACGATGTTTTCCATGTTTCAGTACTTAGACAGTATATTCCTGATGTTGTACATATTCTTGATTGGAATGCATTACAGGTAGAGGACGGGCAGCTGGCTTTGGAGCCAAGTCGTATTCTGGAGCAGCGGGAGTTGACCCTCAGGGGTCGAACCATAGAGCAGGTAAGGGTCCAATGGGACCCTACTGATGACTCTTCAGCGACATGGGAGGATGCATCTAGATTACGGGATTTATATCCCTATTTGTTTATAGGCTTCCAGGAGTAAGCCTAAGTCTAGGGGGGGTGGATGTAGTGCCTGCCCCTAGTTGACATTTTTCGAGCTACATTTATGATATGATTGCCAAACTCTTTTAGGCCAATTTATGTTTGATGAGTAGTATTATTATTTTAGATATTATCAGATGATGATTACACTCAGTTTATTATATGATGAGATTACTTGGTACTCTATATTTCATGCATGTATGATGATTATTCAATGGTTTCAGTTATCGATGATGATTAGTTAGATGGTTCATTATTCCATGTGTTTCTTATGGATACTTACCCCATACTGCATGTGTATGGTGTGCGTGTTGTTTTATTTATGTATGATGTTTCTGATATGGTTAAGGAAGGGAGTCGTAGTCACCTGCTAGTCGGGATCTACACGATGCACCACTTCCTGCCATTGCCTGTTTAGCTTAGAATATTGTGTTTGTACATGCGTGGATTTTATGCAGGTTGCAGGTACCAGGTATTGACTTCCCTGAATTGTCAGGATGAGCGTACCCTATCGCACTGTCTCAATGGTAAGAGAGGGGAGATAAACTCTTAAGTCCAAATCCTAAACCCTCTAGCCAATTGTCCTAATTGATAATTAAGACAAGTATCTGAGTTAAGTACCCTCCGAATGCATCAAATGATGTAATTTGGTGATTATAACCCTTTTGTTTGATTTGGTATGTATTTTTCTATGATGGGTTTTCGTATGTTGCTTTATGAGTCCTTGGTGTTTTTTTCTATTAATTAAGTCTAATTAAAAAGACTAATTAATGATTTAATTTAATAAGGAATTATTATGATATCTTTATAGTTAATTAATTAAATAAAAGAATTAAAGTTGGAAATTAAAGCTTAAGATATATTTAGAACAGGATAATATTTATTTAATTTAATAATAATATATTTGGAGTTCATTTTTAAATAAATGCTAAATATTATTGTTATTTAAATTAATTAAATATGTTATCAATTAAGTTCTAAAATGAATTAAAAGTTGAAAGATATTAATTTATTAAGAATTCTAGATCGCATGATCTAAACATGAGTTAAATATAAGAATTAAATTAAAAGATTAAATTATAAAAATTAATAATGTTATTTTAATTTCTTAAAAGTGCACATAAGATTTAAAGTAATAAATTAATTAAGAATTGAAGTCAAGTGAAATTTTAAATAAAGTTATTTAACCATTCAACTTAATGTGCATGAAAGTTGAATGCAAAAGAATTATAAAAGATAATAAAAGTTAATTTGAGTTAACTGAGTTGTGCAAAGAGTCTTCTCGAGTAAACGCACAATTAGTGCCCCGAATTGAGGAGAATTTGCTTATCACAACTTTGGGGGTTCATTTTTGGGAGGATACGAATTTGGACGGAAATTTTTGGGGAGACAACTTTTGGAAGAAAATTTCAGAAGGCGAATTCTAAAGAAGATTTTCAGAAGAAGGTTATTGAAGAGGAGCGAATTCTCGTACAGCTTTCGGAGATTGCATAATAGCATCAGATTGAGGTAGGGCCTTGTGTTTGATCACGGGTTGAATTATGCAATTTGATAATCTTGTCTTCTTCGTGCTTGTGGATTATCAATCCGAATTGTCTGGATTTCACTGTTTGATTCTTTCGCTCTCTTATGAACCTTATGATACTATATTGTATTTCACCTATATAATAGAATTGGTAAAATAAATCAATTTGAAACCCTCGTTTCTAGATTAAGGAATTATTGTATTTATTTTGGGTGGGATCTATTTTTTTTTTAATAATAAAAATAATAATAATAAATAAAATAGAGAGAATTGTTTAATAAAATTTGTTTATTTGTAATATTTTGTTACTTAAATAAATAGAATTCTTTAAAAAAAAATTTGTTAATATTATTAAAAATAAAAAATAAAAAATAAAAAATAAAAATAAAAATATAATTGGTGGGGGAATTACCCCCACCCGTGCCTTTTTTTATGGCAGGCCGACTGCTGTGCAGTCGTACCTGCTGACGCAGGCCGACTGCAGCAGCAGTCGTGCGCTGCAGCAGTGGAAGGCAGGCCGACTGTTGTGCAGTCGTACCTACTAACGCAGGCCGACTGCGGCAGCAGTCGTGCTCTGCAACCCTGCACGGAGCCGGCGATTTAAAAATCGCTAGGTGATATGTTTTCCATATTATGTATTATGTTATTAATAAATTGTATCATAATAATTTTGTTATAATAATTTTATTATTATTTTTTTTATAATAATTTTATTATAATAATTTTATTATTATTTTTTTTTATATAATTTTTTTTTAATGATAAATAATTGGAGGATTAAACTCAAAATTTTAGTTGTTAGTTAATTAACTATTTATATGTATATAAATATAAAATTGAGGAAATTAATAATTATTAGATAGTTATTAATTTAAATATGTATATGAAATTGGAATTGATTTAAGCTATTGGTAAATAGTTTTTAAATAAAATAGGTATTTTTTTTTAACTTTTAGAACTTCGATTTTTTAATGGGTTTTGGATTTATCTATTTATTATTTAATAATCAAATACTATTATTATTTAATAAATGAAGAAATGATTATTATTACTTTTAAGTTGCGTTATGATTAATTATGAGAACGGGTTAATTCGTTGGGGTAAGCTGTGAAACTTAGTTGTTGAAATATACGTTAATCTACAAACTGAAACCTTTATGATATACTTTCGAAGTCAAATCCAATTTGTGAGACTGTGACGTTTTCCTTGTGTTCTCTGTATTTTGGGGTTGCTTTAGTATTGACCAGTTTAGGTTGTTACCAGAGGCTCGGGGTCTTGAATGTGATGTCATGATGATTTGGTCTCAATCTTTCTTAACCTGACCATGGTAATGTGATGAAGTGCTCTATGACATGATTGTGTTTACTATTTGTTATTGCTTTCCAATTCCTTGTGTGAAGCTGAGATGTATGTATTTGAGAATACCTATCTTAACCATTTTTGAGTCTCGATCAGTTATATTTGATAACCATTTCTGAATCTCGATCAGTTATACTTGTATTACTTTCTGGTTGCTCATTAGAGAACCATTGGTTTTTGTGACTTATCATTGATGCCTTCAGTTGCTGATAGAGAACTGTCATGATTACATGATTACTATTTGATGTTATCTGTTGCTCATGAAGAACTGATATAATTTTGTGGATTATCTTTTTATGATATTATCAGTTGCTCGTTTAGGACTGAGATGGTTTTATTATGATTCTTTGATTTATGAGTTCATGAGCTAGGGTAGGTTATCTATGTGTAGAGTCGGGAAGTGGCTTGCAATGGGGGTCGGAGCCCTAAGAGGCTGCCTTGAGAAACCCATTGTAAGTCTTTTTTAATAAGTGAAAACATTTACACTAAATGAGAGAAAATGAACCTAACAAGATAATTGTATGTTCTCTCCCATGCCATGAGTGCTAGTACAGACTAGGATGGGGTAGAGAGGACGCTTGGTTACGACCCTGCATTCCATAGTAGGCCTCGTCAGTACGAGAGGATACTAGTGGCCACAGGATCAGTAGGGACCCGAGATTCCTAAGGGATTGCTTGGGTAACTTCTACGTGACTTTTGCGATGACACTTTCCCGCTTGCATATTAGGTTTCCTACGTGTCTTGTGGTACCTCTGGGATTTAGATGTCGATCTTTTTAGGAACCCTTGAGTTAGCATACTTATAGGATTTCCTGGACTTAGAGAGTATTTATGATTATAGGTTTTGTTATCCTATTTGGGACTTGAGACTATCTCCTCAGCGCGGTGGGAGTGGACCATTTAGGTTCCACGCGGTCGGGTGGTAGTGCTTTTACTCTTACCATTGAGACCCGTTCCGTGGTCACCGTGGCTGGAGTTTTCGTGATTGGCATTTACCTTCACTATGTTCTTGGATTATTATGATGGATGGTTAGATTTTATGATAGATGTTTTATCATTATGGATGTATGGATGTATCATGTATGGTGAATAGTTTCATATATTTTTACTGTAGTTTGTATCATGGATTTGAGGATGTTGTATCTTGATCTTTACATATGTATATTCTTTTAAGCCTTTCATACCCTGTGACATGTACAGTGGATGAATGAGCATTCCGAATTAATTTGCCAAGGAGCATTCGGAACAAATGTATATTATGGACATTGGAGTTTCTGATTATTCTTTTATATGTATGTGTTAGTTGTTAGACTTAGAATTAATTAAATTTAAACGTGACTCAACGTCTTGGGATCTTTAAGAAATGTAACTTGCAATGTATGTTTGTCGATGATTACATGTTATTGCTTCCGCTACTATTTGTTTGATGTGTATGTCATACTTTCTTACTTTAAAAAAAAATAAAAATAAAAATGTGTAGCAAACTTAGTGAAACTTTAGGTTAATTCTTTTGGATCCCTTGGCGGGGCGTTACATGATGTTGATGTGTATTGATTGCTCTTCAAATTCTTCCATGTATGATGCAAATTGATATCTTAGCTACTAGTGAAAATAGTTCTAAATGATGATTTATCCATAGGTATGATTCTCTAATATGATGATTTATCCATAGTTGTGATTTATCCTGATGGTATCTATAGACCATTCAATTGAACTATGTATTTTTTGTAGCCTTCCTCCAGGAGGAGGATTCAATTGAATTATTCATCTAGGATTCCACATTTTGCATGCATGTCTACTAGGGTAGTTGCGACTTAAACAAATATATTCTCTCAATATATCTATTTTGTGCATATCTAGCAACCATGGCTTTTGATGACCACATTATGTTCAAGCATCCTGTCAAACAATTCACATGACTTATCTATGCTTCCATTTTGCAAGCATGTCTCCCAAGGCAAATGCTACTACTTCATCTACACTGTTTGACAAAATCCTTTATGCTTTAATGGATGCCTATAGCTTATCCCAAAGCTCTCATTCAACAGTTATGAGATGATCAATCAAGAGGAAATAATTGAGAGCTTAGAGTGACACAATTTTCAGATGATCATATGAAATAAAATGGGTGTGTGAGTAGAAAGAAACTAGAAAGACATTGTGTATAGATGAAGGCATGAAATGGATGGTTTTGGAGCACTCAGCACAGGCACTCAACATTCAGTACATCATCATTTGAGATCAAATGGGTGTGTGGGATTATACGCATAGTGAATAATAAAGGAGGGAATTGAACCCTCCCTAAGGCTCACACTTGTGGAGGTCCACTTCAACAATGGGCCTTCCTGTGAAATTGTTGTCTAAAACCTTTCTAATGAGATAATGTGTTATGAGCTCTTCATCAGTGGGATGGAACATGAATCTAGGAGGTAGTTGTGCATCACCCATATCATGACTATAACTAAAGTTAAGAGTCTCTATTATTGAATTCTCTTCCTTATTTCCCATAGCAAAGGAAATGAATATGGGTGATAGCGAAGAGAATTCAATAATAGAGGCTCTTAATTTTAGTTACAGTCATGATATGGGTGATGTACAACTACCTCTTAGATTCACGTTCCATCCCATTGATGAAGAGCTCATAACACATTATTTCATTAGAAAAGTTTTAGACAAAAATTTCATAGGAAGGGCCATTGCTAAAGTGCGCCTCAACAAGTGTGAGCCTAAAATTTTTAATTTTGACCAATGCTTGGGAGTTCTCGACCAAAAATTGGTCAAAATTTTGACCAATACTTGGAGTTTTCGACCAAGTATTGGTCAAAATTTTGACCAATGTTTGGTCGAGAACCACCAAGCGTTGGTCGAGAACTACCAAGCATTGGTCAAAATTTCGACCAATGCTTGGCAGAACTTGGGCCAACATGTTTGACAATTTTTGACCAATGTATTGGTTGAAATTTTGACCAACTAGTAGGTTGGTTGAAATTTTGACGAGAAAAACTTTGACCAATGGGTTGGTCAAATTTAGTCAAACTTTGGTCAAAAATTGGGTCAAAATTTTGACCAATTTCGCTCGAAAAATGGCCTCAAATGTACTAGTGAGACTGCAGTACCTTTAGAAGGGAAGAACTTTTGGACATAAAAGAATAGACAGGTTAACAGCGAACCAAATTTGCATGGGTTGTTCTTTGATGTTCTAATACTTTCCATATTTTTGTTGAATTGCCTCAACAATAGGTTGGCAAGTTCATAAGATAAGTTATTTTTAACCACTTTATACACCAAATCCATGGCTTCACATGATACACTATTAAGATGGTTTGAACTGTATATCTTATGTGCAATAACATGAATTCCAAATTTCAACTCTGCATCTATAACACTGCTTATTTTCATACCTCTGCCATCCCACTCGGCTAGGGTTTTCTTCTCTAACTCTGCTTGACCTAGGGTTTTAGTTGTTTTGGCTTTGGCAAGCATGGGAAGGCTAGTGATTCAATGAATCATTTTCTTTGTTATTAGAATTGGCTGCTCTAACCACAAGTATTCGTTATGCACCTGGCCAAGGATATACCTAATCCATTTAATTTGAAATTCTCAAGGCATATGGGGAATATGTGTTAATCCTTTTGATTCCAAATGTTGATGCTTGGGTTTTAGGGTTCCATCAACACATAACTAACCTAGGGCATCATCCATCTCCAGAGTACCAACTTCTTCAATTATACATTTAAAATGAGCACGAATGTAGTTAATAAGAAGTACCTTGGGAGGGATTTGGGATTGAGCTCTACTTGGGTCTAGGGTTTCAACAACCACGAGCGCAAGCTTGAAATTGGGTGCTTTCCATTCAACTCCTCAAACCAACATGTCAAAACCTTTCTTGACCTTGTTGCTGCTGGATGCCATTTTTACTCAGTAGCTTGAAAGAATTTCGAAAAACTTTCGTAGGAAATCTGCTCAAGTCACTTTGATAACATAGAAAATAGCTCTTTGTAATAGCACTTGAAAATTCATGGTAAGAAATGAATTTGATTTTTTCCCTTTTGTTAAAACTTCACCATTAATGGTTAGTATAGAGGTAGATAAGTTGGTAGACTATCATCCATGATATGATATTGATTACTTGGTGACACCTCCATGATTTGGTAACCATAAGTACCTTTGCTACTCTTAACCTTGCTCGATAGAGTCTATGACTCGACCTTACTTGGTAGAGAAGGTAACTCGGTAATAATTGATACAAATCTTGCTCAGTGATCCTTTTGTATCTTGTATATGGATTTGGATCTTTGTCACCTTTCAACTGGAATTGATTCAGATGTCTTCTTTGATAGCCTTGTTCTAGTTCTTCCTTGAGAACATAATTAGGAATGGTAGAGTCACCCAATTCTTGAGTGACTTGACCATCATTACTCATACCAGTATCCTCGGTAAACTTAGGAATCCATTGATGTCTCATCTACTTTCGGATGTTATCAGCCTTTTCTTTCTTCTCATCTTCAATTTTACCAGTATTCATACAATTCTTAGCAAGATGACCAAGTTCTGTACAAATGAAATATCTTTTAGTGGTATCTCTTTTCCTCATATGATGTTTAACACAATTCATACCAATGTGTCCAAATTCTCCACAGTAATGATAACTACACCAGGTATTGTAATCCAAACCAAATATTGCTTGCACAATTTTCTCTAAAGGATTTAATGTCTTTGTTTTGCATTTTAATGCCTTGTGTCCATGTTTCTTACATTTATGACAATTGCCTTCAAATCTTGGTTTCTCTTTGAATTCATTAGCCCTATGACCGTGCTGATTGCAATTGTAGCATTTTCCATTGAATTTTTCTTTTCCATTACTACAACATTTGTTTGATGTATGACCTATCTTACTACAGTGATTGTAAGTAGGTCTTTGATTCTTTTGAGCACCTTGTTTAGAGGATTCACGTTCTTCTTTGTATCCAATTCCTACTTTTTCCTTTTTCCTATAGAGGTTTTGCTCATTCAGTTGATCCATGTTTGCTTGAGATTTCATCATTCTTTCATCGATTTTCTTTTCAGTGTTTAGGTCATTTCTCAATCTTTCACTAATTTGTCTTTCAAATCTTAGATCATTTTTTATTCTTTCATTGATTTGCCTTTTAGAATTTAGATCATTCCTCATTCTTTCATTTTCAAATCTTAGGCTCATGATTTCCTCATTTGCATTGGAGAGTTGATCAATAAGGTCTACTTGCTAAAGGGATTGGTTATGGATTTCATTGTTTCTTCCATACATTTCTTCTTTTATCTTGTTTCTCTATTCCAAAACTTCACATAACCTTACTGATTGAATTTCTTGTTCTCTTTTTAGCTTTCTTACTTCTTCTTGTAGGGAGCCATTCTTCTCTAGGAGTTCTTTGATTGCATCATTTGCTTCATCTGAGCTGCTTGATGGGTGAAAGTCTTCAATTCTTACTTCAATGTAGAGATGATCATTCATTTGGTTTACAAGTTCCTTTCTTCTTTTTAGAGATTGGGAAAGTTGCTCCTTAGCTTTCTTGAGTTGGGCAATGGCCATTTCCAGATCCAACTTTTCAGTGTCAATAGTTTTGTCAAGCCTAAATATCTCTATATCCTTGATCTTGGTCAAGCTATTAAACTTTCTCTTGAGAACCACAAAGCTTTGATACCAATTTTTGGAAATATTCAAGACTATGCTAAGTTACTGAGAGGGGAGGAGTGAATCGATAACTTCTAAAACTTTAACAATTTCAATTCTTAATCCAATAAATCAATTAGCACTTAGTTCATCACATCTGATCTAATTGCATGCATGAGAAACTGAAAACATGAAAGCATCCATAACACTTGAACACAAAGATGTGGTGACCTAGAAACCTTCCAAATAGAAAGTAAAACTGAGGTGGGGATGATATTCACAAACTTTAGTACTGCAGCATAAAGTTAGCCTATTAAAGCTTACATTGATCACTTTTGATGATCTGCCCTGTTAGGAGCAAATAGGATTGCTAGGTCCACCTTGTGAGAGGATTTACAAACACACAATGAAGTATGCACTCAATAAAGAGATTTATAAAAGATTGTTAGGTCTACCTTGTTAGAGGATTTTGACTGGTTCACCTGTTAGGATGAAGAAGCAGGTCTCTAATTTGCAATTGAGTTTGCTGATAGAGATTGCTTAGTGTACTGATCACCTTTCTATGATAGATATGTCTCTACTACTCCTTATACTGATATGGCCTTTATAATTCTTTATCTGCTACATTCATAAATTGAACTTTTCGCATCCACATTCACATTACAATACATATGCTCACATTCACATTATTATTCTTACTCATTCTTATTCTTACATTGGATATGATACAATACATTACATATATATATACCAATCCAAATTACAAAATTACAAAGTCAGCCATGACACAAGGTAATACAAATATTACAAAGTCGGCACACACGAAGATACTCAGGTTCTGAAGACTCACTCAGTGAGGTTCTGATACTCGGCATCCACTATCAATACTCGGCATCGTCATGCACATGGTAGATGTAGAAGCTCGGTCCATACGAATCACTTTCAAGTAGTCTTGAACTCAGTCTGCACTAGTGACTTGGTAAATATTGTGCAACTCGGCAAACACTGAATCACTTGGTAAATATTGAAATACATGGTTTGAATTGCTAGACTTCACGCTGACTAAATCTACTTGGTAACCACTGGGATTAGTTCAAAAGACTCTGTAGCAACTATAGGGCTTGGTGGCTACTAAAATACATGGCAAACACTGTAGACTATTCAATGAGCTTGGTAGCTATACAGATTCTGAATAAGTGCGTATCACTAATAACAAACTTGACTAATATGTCAACATTACCTATACCTCAAAATCCTCAACATCAAACTAATTCAAGATAATTACGTAAAAAAAAACTAAGTTTAAAAAAAAATGTAATAAGATTGTTAGCCCCAACTGATAAGGTAATTGATGATGCTATGAATGTATGTAAAAGAATTATATCAGTTATTATGTTGACATTGATGTCAAAGTCTTAGTCGGTTAGACATTATGCTAATTTAGTAGTGTCATAGGATTTGATTGATGAAGAGGATTTAAAGAAATTATGATAAAGACAGAGTTGATAAGTATGGTATTCAATGGGTAGTTGAATGTGTTGAATAGTGATAATGTAATGTTGGTTGAAAAACAATCATGTAATACTATAATGTATTGATCTATACAAGCTATACTGAGTGGCAAAGTTAAAGAAGGAAGACAATATTTACCGAGTGACTACAATGTTCATCGAGAAGTTGAAAAAGTTAAGTTGGAAATTGAGTATTGTTCGAGTAAGTTCAGTATTGATTGAGTGATGTATTACCCAAGTGAAATATTATGTTCATTGACTAACAATAAGAAGAACAAATTTGAAAAGATGGAATCAAAGGCCATCTTTTGATGGAAATGAAGAATATTTCGAGAAGTTCAAAGGTACGAGTCAGAATTTGTTACAAGATCACCAAAAAGGAAAATACAAGGAAGATTTGATGATGGAGATTGAAGAAGGATAAAGATGGACACAAAGTATCATGAAAGCTCTATTTTCTAAGTGGTTACATGCAATGCACTTGAGATCGATGATCACGATTAAGATGAAATAGTTGGAAGAATATGAGAGTACTGTGACGACTATTTAAAGAGTAGTTGAGCACATTTTTTGGTTGCTAATCATTGGTGGAATTGTCAGAGGAAGGAGATCAAAGTGCAAATTTGAAATAAGAGACAGATGAATTGAGAAGAGAAAGAAGAAGATCAAAGCATAGTTGAAAGGAAAGTAAAAGAGGAGTGAATTTTCCAAGTAAAGAGATTAGAGGATAGAGATCAAAAAGAGATTGAGTAGAAAGGAGATATGAAAAAGAAAGGTAGTATTATACCTAATAGATCATTTATATTGTTACTTTCTAATCATTGTAGTAGAAAAATCTTGTTAACTGAATAGACCTAACAACTCTATAAAATCTTATATGGTAACATTGATTAGTGGTGTTTATAAGTTCTTTAGAGTAGTCTACTCTTTAGACAAGATCAAGGAGTGATAAGGTCTAGATGATCTTTTGGTGTAAATCTTGTAACAAGGTCACATTAATGATGTGTACATAAACCTTTAACAAGGTTGGTTCCTAGCAGAGCTCACTTCAAAAGAGTGAAAATTTTGGGTTCCCAGTCCTAGGTGTTTTATCCCTTTACAAGGTTTCCATGTTAAATATCATGGTGTCAAATGTGAGAATGTTGTTATGTTGCAAGCTAATTTTTATGTTATTTTCATTTTATCGCAACTTAGTAACAACTAAATTAATGCTTAGTGATAAATAAGATTTTTTACTACTAGTTGGTAATAATAGAACAATGAATGACCAATTTGGAGTAAAGTGTTCGAGTGAGTTAATTAAGAACTTGAATGAGTACACCGATTGAATGCTTATGATATTTCTGAAGTTTGTTTGGTACTAAAATTGTTTGAAGGAACTGTAGGATAACTAAACATAAGCACCCACCCCTAGTTATCTAACAAAAACATCTCATGATTATTACAAGAGATTTGTTCAAACACCATCCACTGTTAGTACTAATTTTAAAAAAAAAAACTTTTTCCTACTTAATAGATGGAAATATTTTTTTAACTTGTTTTTTTAATCTATGTTAGTTTTTGTATCATTAAACATTTATTCCTTAATTATTAATATCCTTAAGCATGTTATAAGAAAATTAGGTCACATATAATTGGAAATATTTATATATATATGTGGTTAGTGTAATAAACCCAACAGGTTATAACTTCGTGAAACACCAAATCCTTCTCAAATTCAATTGTTTGACATTTTGTCAAACACTTTGCAAGCAAGAGATATATTGCATATGTAAATTTTGATTGTTTTCTAAATGCCAAACTTTAATAAATATGCTTCCAAAGAACACACCAAATAATGAACAATGAAAATGCAATTATTTTTTAACACTAATTATAAATAGGAAAATATGCATCTACATCTATAACACATTAAGGCAACAAATTTTGATATAAAAATCTAATATAAATCATATTACTATAGATTTTACAAACCCTACCAATGTCCTACATATCTACTCTCAAACAATGCAAAATGTAGTAGATGAAAACTTGGAATTGCTCCAAAAACATGAATTTTCCTATAGCAAATTCCAACTTATTCCTTACTCCAAAAAGCTAGCCCTAGGCCACAAATTCAGCACAATGAAAAGACTAATTTGTCTTCTCCAATAGTCACAACCCTTCAGAAGATGTTTCACCACTTTAGTTATGCAAATCAATGGAAGTGTTCATTCCCAACAATCAATATAACAACTGCAGAAACCTTTTAATTTAAATTTATTTAATGAATTTATAAGAAATTAATTTAATCAATTTCTCCTTATTTCTCCACTTAGCCTTCGGAGAACGTAAAGGCTAAGAACTCCACTAAGATGCTAGAAAGATGGAGACACTATAGTTAGTTGGTTTATGTGTATTTTTTAGTCATGAAATCTATGTATAAGAGATTGTTCACATATTTAATAGGAAATGATTTTCTTTATAAATGGTTCATGTGTATTTTTATAGTCATGAAATAAATAGGAGATACATTATTCTTCTTGTAGTATAAGTGATTTTAAGATTTGAATAAGAAATTAAGGCTAGTTACTTATTTTAAATTTTCCTTAAAATAGTTTATTGTGTTTTAAGAGGATGCATAAGATGAATATGGAAATTTTGTGTGGGGAAGGTTGTTTATCATGATTTGTAATATATATTTTGCATTTATGTTCATTTGTAAGAGAGGGTTTTAGTTGGTTGAAATAAAAAATATTTAATATTAAATGTAATATAAAAAATAGTTTAGTCCTAATTAATATAGTAAGATAATGATATAATATAACCTTTTAAATTTTAAGGGATTGTGGATGGGATGAACATATATATGATTGAACTTATAAATGCAATCAATCTTTTCCTTGAATATATGTTATAAATCAAACAAGAGAAAATGAAAAAGACAAGTAGTAAATGTAGAAAATATTTTAATTTTTTTAATAAATATTTTTCACAATATAATGACTTCAAATAATTAAGCTATGGTACATTCACATTTATAATATACCAAAGTCATAATATGACTATGTTATGTGTTTTAGAATGCAAACACATTATATATTTTAATTTACGTTGTAATATTATGTGATTTGTCATTTTTACACACATATCCATAATATGATTGTATTTAATTTCAATTATTTAAAATTTATAATGCAATAGTATCTTTAGATAATTATATCATGGCTAAGTATTACAACTCATCATGCATTTTTTAAAACTTAGAGTAATCATATTATGGATTCATGTATGTAGAAAACTATATTTTGACCTCTTAACTCCTTAAACATAATCTTATGTTGAAAATATAGTTAGAATCTTATGTGAAATTTTCTTTTAGATTCAAATCTTTCATCCATAAAATATAGACAAGTTGAGCATATCTTTATGGATGAATTTAATGAATATGATTTAGAAGAAAAATTATATTGAACAAATGATAATATTGTTAATATGTAATTTGATATAAAATAGAATAGGATTTAATAATCTAAATTCTATTTTTAATTAAATTATATTAGATTTCAAATATAAACAATAACCACCACATTATTGGTTAGATATAGGATCAATAAATGATTTAGAATGAAATATTCAAACCATATAAAATCTATTAAATATCAATAAATAGTATTTTAAAAAAAATTATTTTAAAGGAAAATAATAAGCAAATAAATTATAATCATATTTAAGACAAGTTAATATATTAATAAAAAATTTCAAGAAAAAATAATATATTTGTCACCATAAAGATATATTTTGAAATAGAAAGAAAAAGCATGTTTGGCACAAAGAATTCTTTGTTTTATATTTGAATTAACAAAAATGCAACTTGTAGATAGATTGAGAACATAATTTAGTACCATGAATCAAAAATAGGAACAAAATATGAGTCTTTAACACGAATCAGATTACATAATTCCTCCTTAAAAGATTGTTTATCTTATAGTCAAGCACCCCCTTCTGTTAAAAATCAATTTTGTTTGGCAGACACCATTAAAGGGGGTCTCTTAATTATATACAAAACAATTCCATGTTCCTCTGCAAAACGAAGTCATTTTATTATTTGTTTGTTACAAGTATTCAACAAATAAATTTGTTTTAAACTAGAAATGCATTATCATGTTGAGCCACTAAAAAAAATATCAAATTAAACCACGCAAACTTTTCATAGACACCTTTCAACTTATCTCTTTGAAATTGTTTCTTCATTATAGAGAAGAAGACGGGGAAGAAGATGATGAAAGATTTATGAGTTCAAATGGAACAATATCCTCAAGCAGTCCATCTTTATGATACTCATTCTCTCCTCCCTCAACAATAAAATTTATACCATCTCCATCCGTTATTATATCGCTATTGTCTATTCCAAATCCAAGAGATTCACAACATTTATCATTTTGTTCTAAAAGTTGTTCAAAACATTTATCATCTTCTTCTAGAAGAAATTGATGGATGTCTATAATGGTGGGAGATTGAGATGACTCCATTAGGTCACCACCTTCATTGTCAAGACACTCATTGTCTAGAAGAGGAGCTTTCTTGGATTGCACCTTTCCACAAATGTTATTATTATACTTGTGGGAAAGAGAATAACTGAGTTGTTGAGAAATCTGCAATTGAGGAGATGGGAAATGAAGATGGAGGCCTTCATAAGTGATGGTGAGTGTGTGGGGATCTTCAACACACTTCTCCACCTGCTTTTTAGCTCTACACTTTGGATTTGTGCATCTGTAGTAACTCCTGCACATCAATACTTCATTTCTTTAATAGTGCCCACAAAGCTTAAAATATCATAAAATTGATATAGAAAAGATTGAAGTATTTAATGGGTGTCATGAAGTAGTATTATACCTGGGGTATGGGCTGTTCTTAATGGCCTTCTGACCATATTTTCTCCATTTATAACCGTCCTCCATGCCATTTTCATGCAACTTAACCTTGACTGAATACTTTGCCTCACTCTTAGCCCGGTGTAGCCTTGTATAGAATAACTCGTTTCTGATATCAAAATATACCCACAAACATAAATTATTAGATACTATGTGTGCATGAAGACAATAGTGGCAATTGTAAAGATTACATGGCAAATAAATGCTCTCCAAACATGGAATGGTCATTGGTCAAGGCAGCAGCTATGCAACCAAAAAAAAAAGAGTTAATCATATCAATGAAACACCAGTTTTTTTTTTTGAAAAAATTGTTATATAAAAAAATACTTGTCATAGCTAGATAGGCACTACCATTGTTCAATGCCATGTGAATGTAGGAAGTCAGCGATGGCAACTGTAAAGAGTACATATCAAATAAATGCTGTCTAGATTTAGATTAAGTTGAGTGTGATGGGTGTCAAGATAAATAATAATAACAATTGTCAAGTTGCAATGCCTAATTCTTATTTTTTTGTCTTTTATATTAATTACATTGGTTCTTTGAATGCAAAATTTCATCTGTTTTATTCATTTTTAAGGAGGATTTTAAAAAAAATTAATCTGTTTTATTGGTTCTTATGAAAGATGGTTCCATGTAAATTACTATTCTTGAATAACGAATCTTGAAAAACCACACTATTGAATCCTAATAGTAATATGATAATTTAACTCCTTATTATCAAAATTTCATGAGTTTAGATAGCATCTGAAAATTCTGAATAACAAACAAACAGTTGTCTACTTTCAAGTGAGAAGAAACTTACATTGAATTCGAAAATGGATTAGCTTTTGAACTCTGGAACAACTCAGAATTGGTGGATGAGCTTGAAATCGATGTGGTGGATGAAGATTGCTCCTTTCTTTGATAAATCGACAGGGCAGACTGAACATCCGTAAGAGTCGGCCCTGAGTAAAAAGAAGTTGACCCCATTTTCTCTGAATCTCCATTGAAGCTCTTTCTAGCCTCTGGCAAAAAATCCATACTGTGGGTCTCAGATTCTGTCAGCAGGCTCGTCAGGAGATCATCCAGATCGGCTTGTGTTGAATCTGGCGCAGACCCATCATACCATCTCAGATTCCCATCTGAAAAATCACTTATGCAACTAAAATCATCTTCCACCTTTTCTTCTGAGCTAAAAATGGCATTTTTACTGAATCTCTTGGATGGAGGAAGGCTGCAACAATATGAATCCGACCAGTTTCTCTTCCCACTGCTTCCAAGCTCGCAACTTTCTGAATCCATGGCCGACACTCACATCTCAAATATCAAATGCCGCCTCTCCTCATCAAATCCAACAGCAAAATCATGAAAAAAAAGAGATCTCAAATGAATGAATTGATACGTTCCAAATGCAAATGCTAATATAGAATTCATTAACCAGGCCGTGCAAAAGCGGCCCAGCAGGTCAAGATAAGGATAAACAAACTGCTCGAAATTGACCACTCAATTGTCAATCTGGTTGACTCGGTTTCTGAGAAGAAGAAATCTCATAACCCATTTACAAAAACATGATTTTTAACTCGTTGCACGCAGATTAAAGAAGAAATCTTTTGTGTAAGATGACAAAGAGTTGACCTGGAGGTTCGAACATTGGTCTCCTTGCCGCGTAGTCCTCTTTCTGTAATTTTGCTCAGATCTCTGTAGATTTGCATCGATCATGGCGTCAGATTTATACACCAAGTCATCGTTTATACGGACTCAATTAATCCTCGAAAAAATCGAGCTTGACAAATCTATTGAAATCAGTCTTCATAAATGAAAAATCCAGCAAAAATATGACTCGGTGCTTTGTATTGGAGAGGCGTGAACGCCCAAATTAGACTATAATTCAAAACACCGTAAAATATCGCAAAATGGCAATAAAAGTTGTAGGTAGGTACCCTCGTGTTCTTTTCTCAAAGTCAATTACTTCACCTCCTTACCCAATTTAGATTTACTTTCACGGCTGTTTGACCGTATTTTATCTGTACGACTTCCATCAGCATGGTAAATTATAAGGATGAAGAGCTTTAATTTCCTTGTTCCTATATTGATTTAGATTTGAAACATTTCGGGACATGCATTCAATATCAAGTGGATAGGCACCCCATCGTAATTACAAGCATTTAGCATCAACTTCAACTTCAACATCTAGAATTAGGGATTTAGATGTTTGGTTGAATTGAATTGTTGTCATGGTTTTGGAAGGTAAAAGGAGGGTTGCAAGTTGTCTTTCATATGTAGTACAATTACTACTTGCACCAAAAGAAGGTGCAATGATTACGTCGATGGAAACTGTATCTTGCTCTTTGAAGTTTACTTCATTTTTTTCTTTTTTCTTTTACTCCTTCATTGTCTTTCCTCTCTCCTCTTCCTCCCCCTCCTCTTTTTTGTCTTCTTTTTCTTCTCCTTCCTTTTTCCTTTTTCACATTCTCCTTCATCATATTCTTCTTCTCCACTTCTTTTTCCTGCTTGTCTTTTTTATCATCATTGTCTTATTCTTTCCCTTTCCTTATTCTCCTCCTTTTTCCTCCTCAACTTTTCTTCCTCTTCATTTTCTTATTGATCAATGATTTATCATACTATCAAGCGACTTACCTCAAGATCCTCCACAAAAATAATGTAGACTAGGAAAAATGGGTAGAGTTTGCAAGAAATTTTACAAAAACATATCATAGCAGATATTTTTAGAAAGAAACAAGCCATAATCCAGTTAAATGGGTTTAGTTGTTGATTAGCTAGGTTGATATATACGTATATTTAACTGGGTTATGGCTTCTGTAAGGGAATGAGCCTCATGATTATGACATTTACACAAAAAAATAACTCGCTTCTTCAACTTCTTACACTCAACTTTTCACTAAAGTTATTCTTCCAGCAGTGAGAATAGTTGCTACAAATTTCTTGGAGCCAAGGGACCTTGAACCTATGCTACGTTTTTTGGAGATATGGGAGAAGTTACTACCGGCTTTAGTACTTCATAACATTTTGGATCATATAGTGATGCCCAAAATAACAATAGTAGATACTTCGGATGCAGAGATCACAAGGGCATGACAACGAAATCCTAGATCTCCAGAATGATACATACATACATACATGTATGCATGCATGCATTACTACATACATGTATATGTATATGAATGTATGTATACATACATACATGCATACATATACATGTATGTATGTATACATACATACATATACATGTATGTATGTATACATACATACATATACATGTATGTATGTATGTATGTATGTATGTATACAGAGAGATCTTTTTTAAAGTGCTTATTACATATTAGCTATACAACAAAAAAATTGATCCAGGTGCATACATATTCCAGAATCCAAATAATAAAACAATAAAACTCACTCAACCTTTGCTAAGTGACTTAGCTCAAGATCCTGCACAAAAATAAAGTTAATTGTTCCTTTTATTGTACCTAATCTGATAACAGTTCTACAAGAATTTGTAATCAACCTAGCTAATCAACAACTAGACCAAATCAACAATAGCAATAGATACTTGGGATCCTTGCAGGGACAATGTGCTAATACAATTCAAAACCCGCAGAATTTAAATCAAGTTATTTATCTGCAATTCTTTTAAACCTTTAATAAGATAGGCATAAAATACCAAGTCTACTAGATCCAGACATTCCAATTAAATTTATTGGCAAACATAGAACAAATAATAACATAGTCCAGTAAGTTTCCCAACATGTTCCTACATTGTTAATACCTTGTCTTAGCTAAATTTCCTGAATCTAATTGAAGTCAAATTGGAATTTCAAAAATTCATATTTCTTGAGCACATAGAAAACATAGTTATAATTAAGAGGCACATACAAGTAAACACATTTCAAATCCCATTGCAAAAGAAAGCAATCATTAAATAATGATACTCTTTAAAAGAGTTGAACAAATTTGCCCTTAAAAAATTAGATATATTCTACGATTCTATATGATATTTCAGCTAGATTTTTTCGTTAGAAATCATGGCATTTCGAAAAAAAACATAGATTTGAAATAAAATTTTGTATTAGCCAAAACCAAATAAGAATCAACTCAATTAGATGTATTCTAGGATTTCTATTAAATAAAGAAACATGTCTTATCACAAGACACAAGTCCTATCACCTACCTGATTAGTTTGGAATGTTGTTCTCACCAAAATCACAAAATGTAAGAACAATTGTGCCAAAAAGAACGTAAAAAGATGATTATCGTGCACAATCATTTTTTTAAGCTCTTTTGGCACAATTGTTCTTACAATTTTTTGGCTCAATCTCCAACTGGTTAGTATGCATTTTGAAAAAGTATTCTTGGACTATGAGTCGAGAAAAAGAGAAATATCAAACTTGAAAAAGATGTATATAAATGCAATTAATTTTTAAACTTCAATTTTATAAAATTACAAAGAGAACCATAGAATTATAAGAAACTATTGTGGTTTTTACTATTTGAAAATTATAGTTACAAGTGATAAAGTTATATACCTTTGATTAGAGAGCACAAATAATGGAAATGAAGTATTTGTCGAAGGTGCGAGCTCAACTGCCACATGTGGATGACATTGTTAAGTAGAGAATATTTACATACATGCATAAATGGTTAAGTGCTACCTAACTATGTCCAAGGCATCTACACACTAGAGGCATACTCCACCTACTAGGCTGCCTACATACCCATATCCACAGGATCAAGACCCTTGAACTACTCACTTTAACGAATATGTAGTTCTAGTTTATAATTGTTTTGATGCAGTTGTGTTCATATAACCATTGGTCAACTTTGCTCACCTAATACAACTCTTCGCAATCATACACCCACTTGGGCGAATTAGGTGGTTTTCTATAATTAAAATACTATGATACCCTAGGATACCCTAGTGCAACCTTTGTGTTGTAGTTTACAATTAAGTGTAAGTTTAACTTATATACATCCGAACTCACTCCTTATATAGTTATGTTTAAAAACTTGTGACAATACCCATGGCCATGCTACCTATTGAGTGAGTTTTATTATTTTTCTATTGTGTCAAGATCTATGTTTACACACACATGCACACACATATATGTATGTATACATACATACATATACACATATATACATACATACATATTTACATACATTGGCATATGCAATTTTATCACCTTGGAAAATTGTATTTGATCTTGCTAGCTAGGAACAACTAAGTGTTCGTTTTATTATAATCTGATGACAGTTCTACAGGAATTTGTAATCAACCCAATTAATCAACAACTAGACCAATTTAACTAGATCATGGCTTGTTTTCTTCTAAAAATATCTTCTACGATATGTTTTTCTAAAATTTCTTGCCCATTTTTCTTGGTTTGCATTATTTTTGTACAGGATCTTGACCTAAGTTAGTTAGCATGGATTGAGTGAGTTTTATTATTTTATTATTTGGATTCTAGAATATAGGTTTTGTTTTTTCATTGGCTTAGCTAAGTCAGTAAGCACGGGTTGAGTGAGTTTTATTGTTTTATTATTTGCTTTCTGGAATATGGGCTTTGTTCAAGTCCTAATTTTAATGAAGTAAGAAAGTGGTTTTTAGGGTGGAAAGGACTATATAATGAAGAGGAAACTTGAAAACTTGAATGTAGAAATGTTGAAATGAAAGCTATCAAGGATCAAACACCTATGGAAAAGTTACAACACAATGTGAAGTTGATTTTAGATAAAAAAGAAAGAAAGAAAGAAAACATGACTTAAATCATTCCCCATTCGTTTTGATTGCGGAGAGTTGTGTGCAAAAGAGGGTGGAGACCTCTGAATGAGGGTGGAAAGCTCTAAATGTAGGTGAAGATTTCATTGTTGTGCCCTTGTGATCGCTACACTTTGTTGCCATGCTCTTATGATCTTTTCATTTCTTTGTCATGTCCTTGGTGGAGATAAGTGGAGATCTAGGATTTCGTTGTCATGCCCTTACAATATCTGCATTTTATTGTCATGCCCTTGTGATCTTCGTGCCCTTGCTCTACAATTTTGTTGTCGTGTCATGCCCTTGTGATGTTTGATCCCAAATTGCGATGGCAATTTGTGACAGGGGTGTAATTTGTGGCATTCAGGCCCAAATGTAGCAGTGCTTGCTCTATGATTTTCTTCAAAGGTAGAAGAGGTACCTATATAAATATTCTTTTCTTTTCCTTCTAAACATTTATCTCTTTATATTCCCCCAACAGGTGATTTGAGAAGCTTCTCTTTATGTATATATATGTCTATATATACATACACACACATATGTGTTAGTGTATGTATATATACATATACATATGTATATATATGTATATACATACATACATACACATACACATACATACATACATCTGCATATGCAATTTTATCACCTTGGAAAACTGCATTTCATCTTTACTCAATCACTAAGAGATAATATAATTTGTAAGTATAGATTTCTGCATACTTAGTTTTATATGAATAGTTTCGATTGAATTCTTTTGAAGAGAGTGAGTCTACTCATGATGATAATGACTCTGTATTAGTTCTCTAGAGGAGAGAGACTTACAAAAGATTAGATGTTGTTTATGGATATGGGATGATTCGTTTGTGTGAATGGCGGTGTTGGTGTTTTGAAAACGTTGGAGGGTTTTTAATTATCCCACTAAGAAAATGACATATCTAGGGGTAGCTAACTCCCATTTTCAACATGTCATTTCTAACAATGGGCTAACTATAAGGCATGATCCTTCCGCTACTTTAGGCTTTGCTAAACCTAGGCGGGTTAACCTTGAGATTCTGATGTATGGTACTAGTGTAAAACATATACCCGAATCTATTAAAGCAGATAAAAGCCCTTATATCTCCTAATGACTTATGAAATGACATAAATCTGCACTAGCTAAATGCAAAACCATGGAGTTCATAAGCTGAATGAGGGCATCACATTTAGGTTCTTCAACATGAAAGGGAAAGAACGTTTGATTAATAATGTTGATTCAGCAAACCTCAAATATGCAGCAGTAAGACCTAATGATCCTGTAGCTGACCAATGCCTAATCCATTGGGCAAATCCATGAATCAAAAACACACATATGGATATCTAGGATATATTTGTATCTTCAGATATCTGATCTATCTATTTAACTTGTAAATAGACATCCATGTTCAATATAAACCTCATTCTTACATGATATCCCCATCAGTAAACTTACAACCCTGTTGATTCCCCTGAAGCATTTACATAACCCTTTGAGTTACAAGCAAAAATGAAATAACATACATCCTTTAGGGACTACAACTACAACCTAAGCTCTTTGTCAAAGATTATAAAACATTGAAGATTGCTGATAAAGGAGACAAGATTCAACTGAACCTCAACCTGCTGTTCTTTGTATTAATTTCCTTGAAACTATACATTTATATGCATGAGATGAAAACATGAAAACACCTAACATATCTGAACTATCTGTATTAACCTTCCTAATGTTGTTCATACAAGAGAGAAAATGCTAAAGAAAATGGTGTCTCAGTATTGGGAATGCATCAGGACTAGATCCAAAACCTTGGTATCATAGTAATGAGAAAATTTTCTCCAAAAAACTTGAACCAATGGTCTCACAGTGAAAAACTAGAACCTCTACAATGAGAAAGAATGAGAATGGTCTAGAGGAAAGAATTCCTGGATTGAATCTGCAATTGACATCTGTCCACATGAAATTCCCTCTCTTCGCCATGAAAAGACTCTCTCTAATCTCTCTCCTCAACTGCTAGAATCAAATCATCATCATTTGGCCTTTACAAGGCATCAAATATCTCAGAAATCTCATGATGAAAGAATGTAATTGATTTTGGTGTTAAAATGAGTTCATGGTAAAAGTGAAAAGCTAGTTACATTATGACCTCCAGAATGCAAGAAAATAGTTTAAAGTTGATTTTCTTCACTTTCAGACTGCAAAAAGCCTTTATATCTACCTTATAACCAAATTTGATGACCAATGATGAAAAATACCCATTTTGTTGAGAACGCCCCAATATTTACAAATTGGCCTATATCACAAACTGGTGAGCACCTATGCAAAAATTGACCTCAAAAATAGAAAATTCAGCTCGTTCCAGTTTCGGTGGTATATTGGAATGCCTCACTAGTACATTTGAGGTCATTTTTCGACCATCTATTAAAATATTTTAGATTGGTCGAAATATGGAAGGAAAAATCTCTCTTTTTTTAAATCCATGCCCGTGTTGGTCAAAATTTCAACCAACACTTAGTTGAACATGTTAAAATCAAAAAGGGTTTCGGCCGCCCATTTCATTGTTTTGTTAAATTAAGAGGTGGTAGATTAGCGCTAGTTGGTGCATGCAGAGGGTGGAAGGTATATGCCTCGTAGGGCATGTGCATCTCGATTTGGATTTGAATACACTTGGGCAACGAGGTCAACAGAATCTATATCCAGTCTTGAAACTGTATCCACATTCACCGCCTCTACTACTGCCTTTGCCTCTGTTCACTAAGCCTTTGCTGCTATCTTTCTCGTCTCCCCTGGTTTCAAAGATTCTACGGAGCGCGCGTGGGGGAGCTGCACAAGAAATTTAGGAGAAGAGGTAGAAATCGAGGAAGAGGCAAGGAATCAAGGTACTTATCACATTTTTCTGCCATTTTTTGCTCAATCTTAGCCATGGCACCCATTAGGTCATTTTGAACAAAGTTTTTCTCTGCAATCTCTTTAGCAATTTTTGCCACATGTATATCACGCTTCATTGCCAATTGATGCTTTCCTATGTATGAGCACCCAATTTTCTTAATCAACCTGCTGCATAAACTTTGCTAACTCTTTCAGACTCTATAACATCACCTATCACACTAAACCACCCCCACATAGTATTTACAAAAGGCCATCATGTGTAACTCAACTCTAGGGTTTCAACACAAACAAAAAATCATATTTTCTAGAGTAGACATTGCAATTTCATAAGCATTCAAACAGTGTCAAGATACTACGTTAGTCTTTCAAAAGGTTTATTGGACTCCAAATTGCTAATATGTTGAGGCTCATGTATGGTTGAGAAGAAGAAAAATATCTCCTATATCATTTTGGACATTTATGGAGTCTTGGAGTCATGTGATCAATGAGTTGATATTGTTGTACATCAAGGGTCTAATACACCAAGATGATGGAAATGAACTTAAACTTATTCATCTGTCAATTGGAATTGCTCCATTTTGCTGATCTATGTGCTGCTAATCCTATGTATTCAAGGTATGATACATTGAGATGTTAGAAGGGAACTCAAGCTTGATGGACTGCGAAGTCAAATTTGCAGTCTCTATGAGCTATTATCATCCAAAAAATATACCCCCTTTCATTCATCTATCCATGAGCTATTTCTTATGATTGTGATTGTGATTGAGCTTGTAACTCAATGACCTACTTTGGTTGCTAGTGTAGTTTTAGTCTTTTTCTTACTTAGATTCACTCCTCTGTCACAATGTAATGTCCCCAAATCTTATTTGATATACTAACATATTAGATCTAACAGAGTAAATATTATTCTAAATAGAATAGGAAAAGGTGGATTATAATTAATGAGGACTGTCATCAACATTTATTTTCCAAATATAATTTTCAAGCATCTTGGAGCATGCAGGGGAAGAAGTTGACATAGCTTATGAAATTATGCTATGCTCTTATTCTACGAAACCAATTTTTGTTGAGGTTGGACACCAAACATATTACCTCACAACCATGTTCATGGTTGATAAGGCACTGTTAGAAAAGATTTCTCAACATATTCATTTTGTTAGAAAAGAGTCAATGCACACAAAAATTCATCAATGCACATAAAAATTCAAAAATCATTCCTAATGGATATAGAAAATTAATTAAATAAGGGGGATATGATCATATTGTGTGACTTATGAAGATAGATATTGGAACCCTTAATATGAACTAATATACTACTATAACCTTGTTAACATGTTTTTTTTTTTACAACAGATGATCTGTGATGCAGCCACATTGTTCTTCAGCATTGAGATCCCGGTCATGTTTGGAGGCTTCATAGATCAAAATTTACAATTATTTTTTACTGATCTTTGAAGGATTCATAGATTAATTTACAATATTTTCAGTAATCTTCAAGGGCTTCAAAAAAAAATTCACTTTGTGTGATCTTTGAAGGCATCAAAGATAAAGTCATGATATTTTCAATTATCTTTGAAGACTTCATAGATAGCTATGTCAAATTTTCCTAAGTTCAAAGATTTCAGAATTTATGTATTTCATAGAAGGATAAATCCCACGACGTAATTATATTGTTAGTATCCATTTTCTCAGAAACTAATTAGAGAGGAGTATATCATTGAATATATAGATTTTAGTGGCTTAAAATGAAATTCCATGTGGATGCATGGCCAAGATTGATATAATGCCTAGATATCCAAAACATTTCAGGGATAGGGGTATTGCAAAATGTAATGACACACAAAATGATTACCTAGAGATGCAAAATTAATAAAGGAGTGAAAGTCTCAATTAACAAGAGTAACACACCATGTCTAATAAGGATAAGATTGAAAACTAAGAAAAGATGAAAACTAAAAGAATAAAATATTTTTCCAATCAACTAGAATGTTAAAAACTTTCAGCAAATCCAATCTAATTGGATAAAATGACTCACCTCTAAATGCAATTCGAACCTGCCAAAACTGTAAACCTTATAGAAAATCCAATGCAAATGGATATTGGGTCCACCCCTTAACCTCATTTGAAGCTCAATTTATGAGGAAAAAAAGAAATTATACATACCCTAATTCTCTCCCATTATACCTACATAATCAAAATACAAATTAAAACAAAACATTAAGATCAAGATTCAAGGATATGGAAGTCAAATTTAAAAAAAAAAACATTTATAATAAAACCTGACACTATAATCTTCTCCAATTCGGATATGTAGCTACCAAAGGATTCAATCCACAACATAGCTTTTTTTCTTTATAAACTATTATCCAAACCAAAACTACGCTCATAAGGAAGATAGGGCTCAAACTTTTAGACCAATAATTACATGGAAATGTATGTGAAATGTCTGATCCTATAACCCACTTCAATTTCCTGATCATTTTTTTTTTGTTCTCTCTCATAAGATTTGGTAGACATTTGTTGGTTTTGTGTCTAGATGAACTAATTGTAGAAGTTTACATTACAATATTTGTGAAATTATCCTTCCAAAATTGAGAAGGAATTCCATTTACAAGAGAGATTCTTGGGTGAATCTATCCACTTCTTTACAGTAGCTATCTTTATCTAAAGGAATCTGGCAACAAAGAAAACTTGAGGAAATATCACCCTTGTACAAATGGCTTTATGTCTTTAATATGTTGATTTGATTGTACAAAAAGCTAAGTTATCAATTTGGCACTCATAGTTCCTAGATCTGGGTCTGATATAAAGGTTATTTGAGATCCAGTTTGGTGTAGTAATGCCTATGGGTTAAGCCCAACAAACTCAAAATGAACCGAGTTGGCCCCTCTCTGGAAGAATGCCTTTATATATCATCTTAAAATGAAAGGATGTTGTTTTGTTTGCCTAGAAAATCTTCTTTAACTCTCTGCTCTTGCTTTTGTATAGACTATTTATAAGGCATTCTTCCTTGGCTAGGAAGGAGCTAATAAAGCCCTACTATATTCAATTATCTACTGTCAGAGAATCTTCCCCAAATCAGGCCTTTTTCTGCTGTGTGTCATCCAATTATTTTCATTGTCATTGTTTTTGTTTTTATATTTCAATATGTGCAGATGGAATATATATAGACATGATGCAACATAAAGTACTGCAAGCAAGATCTTGGTGGGCATCAGTATAGTAGGGTGTCAAATAGTGCCTGATAGGTTGTGATGTGTGCTGGAGAGGTAGAAAGTGCTTAAAACACTTTATGCCCTCTTGAACTTCTCAATCAAACCAAGAGCAGCTTTTTCAATTTTGGACAATTGAAAATAGGTAAATACAATGGAAGTTTGTATGAACCAATTTTAATTATATTTAGGATTATGAAACAGACAACAAATGGTTGTGGGCATCATTTCTTAACCTTGTTATTAGAGTAGAAATAGTAGAGTTTTGTATCTTCCACTCACCATCAGGCTTTTAACTATCCAAGGGAAAATAGGCAAGAGAAGCCATTTATAAGGCATTGAAAGAGATCATTCAAAAGCCTTGTAGCATGGAAGGAGTAGATTGTGAAGACTTCTAGCAATTCTATTGGCTTACCAAATGACATACGTTGTTACTATTAGACATACTTTTCTTCAGTGGATGAGAAGTAGAAATCCTTAGGACATATCCTAAAGTTGGATCTCATCTGCTAGATCCAATATGGATGAGAAAAAAGAGTAGGCTTCCCTTAGTAATGGCAATCCTCTCATCACTTTCCCATATGCCACTTGAGTTTTGTTTTCAAAGTGTTGCTTCTTAATAATTAGTAGGTAATTTTTCATGTTTTGATGGGAATTGTGCCATTTAACTAATAGTTCCCACATGGAGTGCCTGCCAAACTGCATGCAGGCTTTTTATTTTCATCTTTTGAAGTTTTACCTACATGGGTGCATGTGTAGTTTTTAATGTGCATGAGAGTCCCTCATACAAGACCTCAAGGGGATCATTTTTATGTTTTTGGAGTTAGTAACTCTGTACTTTTGATCCTCTTTCTTCTCCTTATTATGGTGACCATCTTATTCCATCAGCTTGTGTGTTGGTCTAAGTCACAAAAGCCTTGGGCTTATCATCAAAGTAGTATTCTAAATCTCAGATGAGGATTTTTTGTATTATAATCTAGTATTATAAACTAGTATAGGAGTAGTTATGCATATAATTTCATACATCTGCACTGTAATTTTATTTTTATGCATGGTTAGAACAGTAGCTATAGTTTCTTAGTTTAGGAATTGAAGCATTATATAAACAAGTATGTACAATGTAAATAATATTGACAATTTTTTTGCAATAAAGCTTTATGCAATTGTTGCTTCACTCATGGTGTGAGAATGCTTATATCTATGTCATTTGATTTTTTTCCACATCTTGTTCAAAACATATAATGCAATCTCATCTATTAAGCATATTAAAAGCTAAGGATTTGGAGTGACTTGTATACAATTCATTTTTTGTCATTTCATTATATGGTTTGAACAAGTGTGGAAAAAAATCAGATTTTTATTATGAATTTTCTATTCACCAATCTATGTTAAACTAATCAGATGTTAAACTAATCAGCAAGGTCACTTTCCTAACACTTTATGGATTGGATGCTATTCGCAAGGTCAGTTTCCTAATATTCACTATAGTACTTGCTATTCAATTGAGATAGACACAGCTCATTAGTTAGTTTTTATTCTCTTTGGATTTTGTTAAAGAAGACAGCTGAATGCTATATGAACTAAAAGTTCTATGGTTTCAACAGGCTTGTGCATCTCTTGAGCCAAATTACCAGCCCTAGTGACATTTGTTGTTGTTCAAAAGCGGCACCATACTAGACTATTTGCAAACAACCATGCAGATAGACATTCTATAGATAGACTTGGGAACATCTTGCCAAGTCTTCAGTACATAATAAAGCAACTGAATTACATAAATTATTTTTTTGATAGTTGATTTGCTTAAATATTGCCCATCAAAAATTACTTAGTACATCTCATATTTTTTTTGCACAGGAGCTTGCAGTTCTGAAGAATCTGATAGCAAAGAATTTGAAGAAGATATTGTAGCAAAGGTATATTTGGTATTCTTTTTTAAGTGAAAATGTGATTGGAAATTTTGTATATTGTCATATTTCACTTGCAGAAAGGTCAAATTGTAAATAGAGTTGAAGTTGTATGGATTTAAGTTTCTTCTTCATTATTTATAATGCTCTCAATTCCTCCTTTGTAGTTGTAAAAATACTTGTTTATTTTCACCTTTCCAGATACCCTTTACCAGGTTCTTCAAGATTCCAAAATATCTTGGGCTGACCCCACTCCAGCATGTCCTAACTCCTTGGTTCAGAGACCTAACTCCTTTTTATATGTGTCTTCCTCTTACTACTCCATATGCAGGTTACAAACAAATCATCCTTCTTCCACCAACAAGTCATTCCATTCAAGAAAGACCATGTCTGACGATATTAATACACAAAAAAATAGGGAGACAATTGCTAGACTGTGGTCTAACTTAAAAAGAAAAGGTGATGGAAAATGTTATTTTCCTTGCAAAATGTGTAAGGGCTTAAAGACTCAAAGATATCTAATCACAACAGCTGAGCAACATTGTAGGCAACATGGTCACATTGAAGGGGGAAATGAGTATCGCCCATTGGTATGTATTTTAATAGTTTATAAATTACATAAGACATGATTTGATGATGACATCATGGTCATGGTTAATATAAGGTCATCATTTTCATATAGGTCAACATCCCTGAGTTTCATGTTATGGACCATGACAATTTGGAGAATGTTGATTTCCAAACGAGGGAACATGGAGGTGTGAATATTGAAGTAGAAGGTAATGATACCATGGAAGAAGACCAGGATGATGAAGATCACAATGATCAAGATGATGATGATGATGATGATGATGATGATGATGCAGAGCTTGATGTACCTTTACTTGAGAAGGCACACCAGTCCCTATATGAAGGCTCCAAAACAACTCTTCTTGACGTTGTATTGCTATTGGTGAACTTGAAGGTTATGAATGGTTTATCCAATGTAGCAATGACATGTATGTTAAGGTATGCCATCTTCTTTCATTATTTTACTTGTAGTTCCCTTACAATTAACATTGGGTTCATGTAGCAATTAATATTCTTTAAATTAAGAAATTATATTTTTGGTCGTAGGTTGATAGGTAACTGTTTGTTACCACCATCAAACATTCTACCTCTCTCATACCGAGAATTATCTACCATTATTAAAGATATTGGAATGGAGTATCAAACAATACATGCATGTCCGAACGATCATATTATATATCATAAACATCATGAATTTGCAACACAATGCCCTACTTGTCATATCAGTAGATATCAATCAGATCGATTAACAAAAAAGGTGCCTCGCAAGGTTCTTCGACATATTCCCATTAGTCCACGTCACAATGATTATTCAAGTGCAATAGCTTGGCACAATTTATGGATTACCATGCACACAATAGAATTCAAGATGACATTATGCGAATGCCTACAGATGGTTTGACATTTAAAGAAATAGAGAAAAAATGGCCACACTTTAAAGAAGAACCTCGTAATCTCAAGCTTTCATTGGTAGCAGATGGTGTCAATCCTTATGGAGAGATGAGATCTACTTACTCAGTGTGCCTATTTTTGCTATCAACAATAACATACCTCCTTGGTTGTCCATAAAGAGAGAGCACATAATGCTGACATTGATTGTTCTAGGTATTTTTTGATTTAGTGGTCATCTAAATTAATTTATTATTACTAATCCATCAATGATCAAAATAATTATGTAATTTTTTTGCTCATTCAACTAGGTAAGTACCAAGTTAAAGATATCAACATATATATTGAACCCCTTATCGACGAGTTGGTGGTGTTATGGAATGGGGTTATTATGTATGACATTTTTAGACCAATAGGACAAAGACAATTTCAATTTCATGCAATGCTTGTATGGACAATACACGATGCCCCTAGGCTACCACATTTTTGTGGTATGTTCTCTTCTTGACACCTCTTTTTTGGTATGTCAAAGTTAACACATTTAATCCAATTATACACGATCTTGTAGGTCTTCAGACAAAGGGTAAATTTTCATGTCTAGTTTGTGGTCCAAAGATGAAATCTCGTCATTCAAAAAGTTTAAGAAAGCAAGTGTTTGATGAGAATAGACACTTTTTGCACAGAAATCATAAGTACTGAATTATCGAAAAACATCTTTTCAATGGTCTAGAAGAGACTACGTCAAAGCCATAGAGAATGACACCTCGCCTATGGAAGTTGGCATACAATAAAATAAATCGTCAAGGTAATGTCATTCCATTTGATGGTTTTTGTTTCAAATTTATATTTCGATATTGTGTTTTTTTTACTAATGATGTGATTGATGCTTGTGAAGGTCGTCAAGACATCAATGACCAACTTCCAAAAGGACTAAAAATTTATCCTACTCAACTTACTAGGTTTTCGTACTACGAACAACTCCCGATTGTGCATTTGTTTGATCCTATGCATATTGGAAAGAATGTAGCAGAGACATTATGGAAAATCTTGGATGGAAGGTGTGACAAAGATCAAATTGTCAAAACTTGTAGTGACATTGAAGAATCCAACAACGCAATGAAAAATGGCATTCGATCAAATAACAATGGAGACTAGATTGATACAAGTGCCCTTAGTTGGTTATTGTCAGAGTAGCAGAGCAATGCTATAAAAGAAGTCATAAAAAAAATACGATTTCCCATAGGATTTGCTGCAAACATAAACAATGTCATATCAAATAAAAGTGAATTTGGGCCAGGGTTGAAAACACATGATTTGCATACATTTATTAAGGTAATTCATGTTATTTTGTATTCACTATATATTTATATACTGCATGTAGTTTCAATTGCATTCTTTTATAAAATATTGACAAGATCATTTTACAAATATTGCAGTACATTCTACCTCTATCTCTCCCACGCCACTTCGCCAACAATGTCAAACAAGTTTTATATGATCTTGAAAAATACATGAGGTGGTTGTCATCTAAAGAAATCAATAAAGAAGATATAAAATATTGGAAGAGAAAAATTCCTCTTCTGATGTGTGAAATGCAAAAGTGTCTACCTCCAAGTTTTTTCAATGCACAAGAACACTACCTCATACATCAAGTTGAGGAGATTGAATTGTGTGGACCTATACCAACCAGGTCAATGTGGATGGTTGAGAGGCACTTAAAATTTTTGAAAGGCTTGGTTCGACAGAGAGCACATCCCGAGGGTTCTATGGTGGAGGGATATATGGTATACCAGACCATGGTGTACATTAGTGAATATCTTCCTAAGTTTGCAGCAAAGATCCATATAGATCGTATTTAGGATCCCAACTCAATTAAAAAATTTGAAGGGGAGTACTTGATGGGCAAAGGTAGATCAAGGAAAGTGAGAGGTTAATCTAAGATGTTATTGTAGTTAATTAATTCTTATAAATATTCAATATAAGTTATTTTTAATTGGTGTATTTTTTTGAAACAGGTGGTCGAGAGTGGGATGCAATACATTTGTATATTGCGAACAATCTTCATTGGATGACGGAATGGATTGAACGATGTCAACAAAATGGTTTCTCATTAACATGGGAAGGTGTTGCTTCATTGGTTATAGAACCTCATCATAATGGAGATTTCAATGTTATGCCGATGGTAGTTGATCTAGTAAAGGGTTTAAGAGGTGGAGAGGTATGTAGAAATTTATTAATGATCATAACTCGACATATGTTTCGTATCAACTCATGATGCAAATAATTTACACACACTTCAAAAATTGCAGGTCAAATATCACAAAGCTATGTACTATCATGGCCACAAATTTTGCATAAAAAGGTTGGATGACACAAAGAAAACTTGTGATTTTGGGATAACTGCAGCTTTCGAGGTCACTAATATATCATCTAGAAATGACATACATCCTCAATGATCTCAAAATCAATACTATGGCATCTTGGATGATATAATTGAGTGTGAATTTAACACATTCAAAGTATTTTTATTCATCATCAAATGGTACAAGTTACGACTAAATCAAAATGATCCAAATAGAAGGGTTATTCAACATGACAATGGATTTACAATGATCAATACAAGGTCGTTTGAGCCAGTTGGAGATGAGCCCTATGTTCTTCCAAGACAATGTGAGAAAGTGTTTTACTCAGAGGTTCCACATAAATAGGGTTGGTCATTTGTTGTTAGACATGATCCAAGAGGAAGACCGATAAAGTATAATGTTATGGAAGAAGAAGATATTGAAGATGATGAAGAAGCAGATGATGAAGATCAAGATGATGGTGATGACGATGATGGTGATGGTGATGATTATGATGATGATGGTGATGATGATGGTGATGGTGATGATGGCGATGATGATGGCGATGATGATGGTGATGATGCGATGATGATGATGATGATGAAGAAGAAAATCAATGACTACAAACATCATCACCCCTTCTATTAATGATCTTGCATTCCATATATAAGGTAAATTTGTTCATGTTTATGATGTTGCATATTGTTCATGTTGTCTTCTAAGTTATTTGTAGCATACACATATCATGTAATTTTTAGCTAACTTAAGATAAATGATTAACATATGTAGTAAATTTGATTACATATTTATTGTGTTCATTTCTAATGATTACAACATATGTTATTTATAGTGACCAATGTTTATGTTGTGTCTGATTATGACCCTTTTTGCAAATAGTCAATTGACTACAGGTACATCGTCACCCCTTCTGTTGATGATCTTGCATTCCATATGTAAGGGAAATTTGTTCATGTTTGCGATGTTGCCTATTGTTCATGTTGTCTTCTAAGTTATTTGTAGCAAACGTGTATCATGTAATTTTTAGCTAACTTAAGGTAAATGATTAACATATTTAGGAAATTTGATTACATATTTATTGTGTTCATTTCTAATGATTACAACATATGTTATTTATAATTATCAATGTTTATATTGTGTTTGATTGTCACCCTTTTTGCAAACAGTCAATTGACTACAAGAAATTTGACTCGTTTGGCGTGGATTGTGCACAGTGACATGGATCAGTAGGTATAAGTCAATAAATAGACATAATTTTTTTATATTCTTCTTGTTTATCATTAAGCATGTATGTTATAAATAGACATATTATATAATCATATAATGTATATATAGACAAAGAAGGTCCGTATAGAAATATAATTGTATAATCACTTTCAACTTACTAAATTTTATATTTGTCACTTTCACTTTCCATTTGATGGATTGCAGGACCCACCAAATAGGTACTTGTCAGATCTATCTACATCGAATGAGGGAAATGAGGAACTAGTAGATGAAAGCTCTACATGTAGTACAACTAAAATAGGGAGATGAACTAGAGGACAAAAGAATAGAAAAAAAATTGATAAACGCATGCAATTTTTCCTTGCTAATGGGGGGTCATGTTCTTATGATGATGAGACCAAAGGCGACATCAAGGTGCCCTTTCGGTACTCACACATTGAGAAAGAATGGGTACCCGATGAGCTACCTCCAATTAACATAGATTTTTGTGTTAATGAGAGGATATATTGCATTGCTCGATCCTCATTACATGGTTTGGGCCTATTTTCCATGGATGGGATAAAGGTATGTTACAAAAAAGTTGTTGAATTGTTCAAGTATGTCGGTCCATGTTACAATTACAATGATTGGATGCGGATTGTTCAATATAAAAAAAAGTATGCGTAGGTATGCGGTATCAACTAATTATATACAACGGAAAGAAAATGATCAAAGTAAAATATTTTCTATGTAAATTGATGGGAGACCAAAAGCAATAGGTAATATTGCAAGTTTTATAAATAGTACGCGACCTTCTTCAACTAGTAAGCAACCCAATTGCATATTTAAGGCGCGTGAGGGGAATGAAGTTTTTGTTTGTGCAATAAAATCAATAAGTGCAGGGGAAGAACTACTAATCGATTACCATTTAAATCGCATAGATACAAACAAAATTACTATCATGAGGGCTGTAAGTACTATTTACCATTTTGTTAATAAGTTTTTTTTTTCTGTCTATTGCTTTCAGTTAGCTGAATTGTTTATGTTTAATCTTTATGACAGGACGATATGGATCCGACAGATGATAGAGGTCACCAGGATGCTACTCCCACCCCTTCTTCAGCGAGGGTAAACCTTTTTGAAATTGTACAAATTAGATAGTTGAAAAATGTTATATTATTATGTTATTTTATTTACGGTGTAAGTACTATTTACCATTTTGTTAATAAGTTTTTTTTTGCTATCTATTGCTTTCAGTTAGCTAAATTTTTTATGTTTAATCTTTGTGACAGGATGATATGGATCCGACAGATGATAGAGGTCACCAGGATGCTACTCTCACCCCTTCTTCAGCGAGGGTAAACCTTTTTGAAATTGTACAAATTAGATAGTTGAAAAATGTTATATTATTACGTTATTTTATTTACAGTTTTTTAGTTTTTATGATAGTTTTACTGATATTCCTCTCACAATTTGATCTTCAGGATAAGGGTAAAGCAGCATTAGTAAGTACTGAGCCACTAGCTACACCTTCTAATGAGGATATTGCTGAAACTCCCAATTTCATAAAAATGCTAAAGAATTTTTAAAAAAAAATTAATTTAGAAGCAATGAAAATTTTGGATGAGGCAAATATGGAATCCAAGGCGATGATGAAGAGGCTATCAGATTTGAGAGGACAAGCTCGTCGTTATGAAGTAAGCTCCAATAAATATTTAGTTATAACAAAAGTTCAATAAAGATTTATATTTTATAATCTTTTATGTTGTGAAGTAAAATATGTAATATGTGAAAAAATACTTTATTGATGCAATTTTTTTAAAGAGTTTTAAGAAACTTTAACTACTAAATTCTTGTTCTATAGGAATTTTTGGCAACTGATCCACAACTTGGTCAAGGACAACACGGTGAGGCCGGTAGTAGCAGAGCTCCGACTGCCACTAGTAAAATATTCTTTTAGTTGACAAGTTAGAAGGAACTTTTTATTTTGAACATTCAAAACTTCTTAACTCTTACTTTTATTATTTTAGAATGTCTATGCTAACAATGTATTGTTCAAGTCATCCAGTGCAGGTGACTCCTATGAGGTTGATGGACGCCCGTACGAGATTGCCGACTGCAATGTTTGCAACAAGGGGACGTCTAGCTGGTAAATCCTTGTTTTGCTATATTTGGTTTTGTGTTAATTAGGAGTTGATAATATGTACTTTAATCTTGGGTGCATCACACAGTGTATTGTTTTTTTTTTTTGTGGTAGGAGATGCACCGTCTAGTACACCACCAAATGCGGATCATAGTGCATGTATTGGTGATAATTCACCATCATTTCCTAGAGCTACCTATATTTCTAGCACGGGAGCTATGCAGACATCGTTGTTGATTGACAATAATGAATCAATGCCTTTGAAATGTCCTAAGATTCCAAGTACTTTAAATAATTATTTTTTATATTGTAATAAGGATTTTCTTGCAAGACGTAAACATGATAGGAAGTGGTGAATGCAAGGGCTTTTGATGTGGAGTGATGCCTCATGACCTTCTTTAGTATGTCGTATTGTGCAAGTTGTTTAATTATTCTGGAATTCCTTTTTATTAGGAGTTTGGTAGGATTATCTGAATTATCAATGACCTTTTGTCTATACCGGTAATTCTCTAGTTTAGTAATTCAATACATTGCAATTTCATGCTTTCAGTAGAAGATACTAACCAATTTTTCTATAGAGAACCAAAAGTGGGAGTCTTCTTTCATATTCAATGTTCAATTTTCAATGATTTCCCACATCATTGCTATTGCCTTTTAGAGTTTTAGAGTGCTCACTTTTAGCTTCATTGTCTATTTTAGCAATATTTTCTTTCCATAATATCCTAGGTATGATCAGTGACAACATCAATTAAGAATGACAAAAAACGAAGGTCATGGCAAGTTATATGTATTATGCACTATATTTTTTTTCAAGGTATACTGATTAATATAGTCACAGTACATTTTTTAGTTTCAGAACATCAGCAACAGAACCTTGGTAGAGTTTGACTGGTTTTAGACATTTTAAATTTTTTCCCAAACTTCTTTTTTGGTCAATTTTGGTCAAGTTGATCCTCCAACCCTAAAATAGATCACTAAAAAGATGAAATGTATCTCATTTTATGTATTTTTTATTCACTATTAAAAGTATTCTTTGCATGATTCATTTTAATGGTTCTTACTATTAATTATCCCATGACATTTTTTGCAGGCAACGATACATTTTATAGGAGGCTTTATGACCTCACACTGCGAAGATTTGGGCCCACCATATGTACAAGGTGGAACATCATAACTGAACTAATTTTATCCCACTATTTTTTTTCATATCATTAATTGGTGCAACATTTTTCCTTTCATTCGGGTCTTTTCTTATACTAGCTATATCTAACAATTTTGTGTTTTTTTTTAAAAGGTGGAACTACCAAGATAAAAAATTAAAAGATGAGCTCATCAAAGATATAGAGCATGAGTTTAGTAGTAATATTTTTTATCATAAGAAATTGTTACAAAAAGCTTCCAGACATCTTACGGTTGTGAGGGACACATATATAAAGAGCCTCGTCCTAAATCTGAAGTACGAGTGTCCTCCCTTTGTTTCAGTGAGGGACTAGAATGAGTTCATTTTGGATGCAAAGGAGAAAAGGGAACGTCCAAAAGAAAGTACACCAGCAAATCCAAAAAGGTATGCAATAGTATTAACTACTAGTACATTAATGAGCAAATTTAGGGTTCAACTTCAGTATCAACAATTTCAACTAGCTCAATTTAATCTATCTATTGATGAAAGGTATGTAATTCATATGCTGACACAATTGCTTATAAATCTCAATCTCAATCTGGGCATTAATCCTACATAAGATATAACTGACACAACTGCTTATAAATCCTAAATTCATATGCTGACACAATTGCTTATAAATCTCAATCTCAATGCTACCACAACTGTATATATCTCAATCTGGGCATAAATCCTACATAAGATATAAATAGTGCACTTATAACTTCACATATAGCTATATTATGTCTTGAAAATATAGTAATGCTCAACTACATGTACCATAGTTGTATGTGTTAGCAGTATAGGTGATAAATGATATTCAGTAATTGTAATGACAAGTACAAATTTTTTGAAAAACTTTGCAAGAATTTTACTAATGGTCAGTCTCCTAAAAGTAATAAGCATCACGTTCAATGCCAGAAACACAAGTTAATGACAACAATCACGTTCCTATCTTTGAGGACTGACAACAACCCTTGTAGATTTATATTTATTGGTATTGTGGAGAGATGATCCAGCCTACACTAGGTAAGGCAAACTATTTGAGACTTCATTTGGATGACACGATGCATGTTACCTATAGACCATGGCTAGGCATAGAGCCATAAGATGATGTCTTCTCCTAGCTAGGATTCATGTTGGTATCTTAGCCACTGAATGGCCATTCTTCATTGAAGATAGAGAGATTTTCGCTAACCCATGTCTAGAGACAGTTTGACTATCAATACAATATATCACAAGAGTACTGTAGTTACACCTGCTTCACCAAGGAGGTAAAGAAAGGTTGTTCTCCTAGATTGGACCCAATTAGATGTATGGAAGATGTTAGTCACCTTACCATTTATAGGTGGGACTACTTTCTAGATGTAGTGAATGATGGTGTCACACCTTAGTACATAGAGCATTTGGCCACACATTCATTTCCTCATATAACTAATCCTATAGGGGTAGTTAGTCAGGCACCACACCCTGATGTTCAACAACCACAAGAACATGCTTTGAGGGAGGAGACACCATTATAATGGCCACTAGTAGTTCTTGTTACAATTCCTTCTCATACTATTAGATTGGATCTTAGATCAAGCAACATTCAATAGGCACATAGGCCTACTCATGTGAGAACTCATAGAGAGATGAGCACCATGGGTGTAGTAGGAGGTGATGCCAGGAGACATAGGGTAGAGGAGCCACCACAATAGGATGTGGGTGGAGGAGGGGATGATGACATGCCAAATTAGCCTCCATAGGTTTCACCCATAGGAGATGTATTAGCACAGACTCAAGATTCTCTATGACATGTGAGGGAGAGATTGAGGACTTCTCAGAGGTAGGTGGGCAAGTTACAGGTGCAAGTTATAGTTAGAGATGCATGACTAGCTAGAAGAGGGGAACTGTGAGATAGTAGATCTATGGTTTGAGATCATAGTGCTAAAGAGATAGATAGAGTTAGAGTGAGATGAGATCTGTCATCATACCTCTCGGGCTGCTCATTATTATGTAGTATATGAAAATGCAGTACCTCTAGCTCAACATGTCTCAAGGTTATTTGATTATGCTTGAGCTTCTAATGGTGTAGTGCCTCCTGCACATGCAGATGTTACTCCTCCTCCTCCTCCTAGTGATGAGGGGGAAGGTTGTAGTTAGGTCCATGCCATCTTTTGTTCCTTTTTGTATCTTTATATTGATCATGAGATTCATTGTATATTTGATGTATCATTTTGATACTTGAGATATTGATAGCACTTTGATTAGCACTTAGTTTTGATCTTTTGATTGTATCACCCCTTTGACATGTCAATGATATATATATGACACTGGTTGTGAATTTTCCACTCTTAGAAAGCATTAGAATTATTGATTTTAGTTTGCCTAGTATGATAATGGTGAGCTTCTGTTTACCTAAATGTCTCTATTTGGAAACTGACACTCAACTTCTGCAACACTTTGCAAAAGTGAAATCGATCAGGAAAATCACCTGTTCTGATGATGAAGATTTTGCTAATGTCAAAGTTCTACAATGCTTTCCTTATTTGGAGGAGTTGTGTGTGCATTCTCCATTATTGCCCGTGTCCCCTACAAGTGTAAGCATTTATGTTATTTTAATCTGCATGAAAGCATTTGTTTGCAAGCATTTAAAGTTATGATTTTTTTTTTGGAAAACTCTAACCCAAATTTCATTCTTATAAATAATGCTGATAATTTCTGCTATTTCTTTCCACTCTATGAAATTTACTATTTCTTAAACTCTTATACCTTATTTATAGGATCAAAATTATGTGGCATTATTAAAGCGAATGGTTTAAACATGATCAAATACTAATTTTCTTAATTTCTACAATAAAAGTGTTAAAGTTGACTTTTTATTTTTTTCTATCCTTAATTCTTCTTTTACCGTGTGACTTTTAAGAATAGTCGAAGCTTATCTAAACAGTTTTTAATCCAACTGTCAGCTTTGAAATCATTTGTTGTGGATGTAGACTATATGAAACATCCTCCAAACTATGATGTAATGTTTCTGATCTTCTCAAACATCTTGAATGGTGTTCCACTACTAGAAGCAATTAAAATAAACATAGATTAAGACAAGTCTTAAGTCATGAGTCTTTTGCTGTAACAATGGTAGGTAGTTCCTGTTAGTTTCTAGTTATCTTAAAAAATTAGTGGGGATTTTGTTTCAGTTACAACCACCATTTATAAAATCAGTTCCATGCAGTGTGGAGGCTAAAGAAGCACTTGATGCATAAAGGTGATGTCTTTTAACTTGAAAACAAAAAAAACCTTACTTTTCAGCTACGAGTAAAAAGGAATGCTACTAAAACAATCTGAAACCTGACATTCGCCCTCAAGTTTATACCTATTGCAGCCTTGGGGATAAAAAAACTTTGAGTGTGGAACCTATGGATACTCTGTAGGACATCAAGAACCAGCAGGTAATGATACCAAGGTAATGCTACCAGACTCATGCCTTCCCACTAAGCGTATAGACTCTAAACTACAGTTTGAACCAGTGGTTCCTCCATGAAGCGCACCACTCCCCCACCCACAATTTACCAAATATGTTTAGATACCATTCAACTAAATTGACTTATCTTTGATGGAAAAAAAATTTAATCTATAAAATCTACTAGTTGTTTGAACTTTTAGCTTATCGTTTACTTTGTGTGACAATGGATAATATAGACTGTCGAAATTGATGTGTAATGTTATGGAGAGGCATGCCATAATATGGATAAATACTTAGCATGAACTCCATGGATAAATAGCATGATTCCACATGTCAATTAAAGGTATGATGCTATAATTTCTTCCCTTTTTAAATATTTTTGGTGGAACATGCTACTTTATGCTAAAACCTTCATACCAATATATAATAATCCACTATTTAGTATTGATCTTTATATCTATATCATCTAACATATTTCAAACTTTTCATAGGTTGCAGGACACATCAAAGGCAACAAAGGTGAGGCTGGAAAAGCTTGGGCAGCATAGACTTGCCTCTGGGGGATATTCGAAAATCAAAGCACGTGTTGTAAGTAGCAATAAATGAATTGCAAAGAAAAATTATTTATAAAATGCAAATAATTTTTTTAATTAATAAAAAATGCAAGGTGCTGATTTTAATCTGGAGGACACAGAAGAACACAAAAAATTGCCTTCAAACAAGGCTATGCAGTGGTGGTTGAATGCCTACGGAAAACTTCCATTGCCCCAACCGAATAATCTCCTGCATCATGCGCACAGGTAAATATGCCAAAATATATATTAGAAATTGAATACTTGAGCAACAATTTATTTGATAATAATGCTCATGACATTGCAATGCAACCTATTAATCATGACACAGATCATACGCAGCATCATGAAGACCCTGATGTGCATTGTACTATCGATGGAGGTGCTCATTTGTTATTTAAAACTAATTATATAATTATTAATACAATTTAACATCTTTAATTGAACTTGTTGTAACCTTTTTGTGTTGAGGATATAGAATCATGTCATGCTGAACGAGTGCCAGAGGATGTTCAGACTGATCAGTATGTAGATCATGTTGCACATTCAAGTAAAGAAAATCTATGTTTTTTTCTTTTAAATTAATTTTTTGATTTATAGTTCTTTTACTTAAATAAAAAATCGTAATTCACTAATATAAAATGGTGTGAATTTAACTCATGAAGCACTTGTTATTGCAGCGGACCCCCCTTTGGTGCAATAGCCTCATGATGTTCCTGAACGAATGAGGAGGAGACATGTGTTAGAACCAGTAGAGGAGGGGGATGATGAGGACATTGATATTCCTCTTAGAAATTTTATGAAAAAAAGAAACAACAAGAAAGCAAAAAGATATGATTATTCATGAATGACTTACTCTTGAATATTGTTAATGAATATTATTCATTAATTTTGGGTGTTAATGAATATTGTGTTAATGAATTATTCATGAATGACTTACTCTTGAATGTTGTGTGTTAATGAATTATTCACGAATGTTGTGAATTTATGAATTTTATGTGTTAATGAATGTTATCATGTGATTATAATGATTGAATGTTATATTTCAAAAATGGATGAATTGAATGTTATTAAATGTTAATGGGGAATTTAGAGTGATGTTAGCCGGGGGGAGAGGGGCCAAATGAGCTTCCACCTTCACGTGGTTGGCCCTGTTAAGTAGAGAATATTTAACTATTCTCTAAACCAAGTGAAGCTCAAACTTTAAAGATAAGCTTATAGTTAATAGTGACAACAAATTAGCAAGTCGAAATGAAGTTCTTCGTTACAGGTACCTTTTTAGTTTTTAAAGCACAATATCATGTTTTAATATTGTATAGTTTTTTTTCTTAAGTTAAAGTATTCTTTTACTATAACAACATAATTTATGACCATTTTAGTAACTATTGTAACATCACTTTATGACAAATCTTGTTTTGGCAAAGATGGCGATACGTGGTGTTGTCTATTCCTTGGGAGATTGGATTGCACAGGTCTATATCTTGTTAGGAACATGTGTGTTCCTTCTGTTTATTTTGTTAGAGTAGTGTTGTTGGACGCATATGCTTTGTAAGTCATCCCGTGAGTATATTTTATTATTCCACATGCATAGGTAGTATTACTTTTCTAGATCGTACTCAGTATATAAGAATAGGTTGAGGCCCTTGATGGGCACGGACGAATTTATTGTATTGAGCTTGCTCAAAGGAGGTTACCCCCTCGAAGTGGCCTGCGATCAGTAGATTCATTCTGAGTTCTGCTATCACTTTGTATTCTGTTATTTCGAGCATTCTCACGATATTTCTATAAGGAGGTTCATCACATCTGGTATCAGAGCACTCTCTTGGGCTCGCTGGGTGGAAATTACATCAAATTTTTTTTTTCTGTCGTGGCCTTCAGGTTCCTCTCACTTCTAATATCTCTTGTTATTGCAATAACTCTTTTCAGTTGTTCTGTCTGTAGCTTCCTTGTTTGCTTTCTGTTTCTGCTCATACTTCCGCAGAACGTCTGCAATATCATTTCGCATACTTCCTTCCTTGGCGACCCAACCCCAAATTTTACATATCAAAGCCCTAAATCCCTCATTTATCTAATTTTAGGGTTTGCCCTATCTTTTTCACCTCTCATCCAATCGCCACCAAACTGAGCCACAAGATTCAATTCCTCATTTTGCTCCCTTATCCCTCTTGGACTGTTCACCTCATTTCGCCTCCCTACCCTTGAAACCCTCATTTTTCTGTTTCCCTTGTCCCCAGATAGTCTCCCACCACCCGTCGAACACCCATTTCCTATCTGAGTTTTACCCAAATCCAAGTTTGCCGTAACTAAAAAAGTTTTTGTTTCTCATCTTCTACCCATTCCAAAAAAAAAAAAAAAAAAAAAAAAAAAAAAAAAAAAAAAAACCTTGCTTTATGGTTGTTACGCGTACAGGAGCAAAAATCATGGAAGAAGAAATGGCATCCCTCAAAACCAAACTTCAAGATCTGGATGACAAAATTCTGGGTCTTAACTTTCAGCAGTCAGCCATGAGCCGAAACCATTCAGGAGATACTGGGTCCTCTTCTGGCAATTTCCGTGGACCAAAGCTTGATTTTCCACGCTTCGATGGTTCTGATCCGACTGGATGGATCTATAGGGCAAAGCAGTATTTCAGCTTGCATAATACTTTGGATAACCACAAAGTCCCCCTTGCATCTTTTCATTTGGAACATGAAGCTCTTCAATGGTTCCGTTGGTACATCAAGGCTAATGTAGGCCCAACGTGGAGAGAATTGTGCACCCTCATTTTGGAGCGCTTTGGCCCTAGTTCCTTTGATGATTTCACAGGAGCACTCACTAAACTGCGTCAAACAGGCACTGTAAGAGAATACCAGATAGAGTTTGAAAAATTAGCTAATTACACAGAGGGCTTGTTTGATGAATTCTTCCGTAGTTGTTTTGTCAGTGGTCTGAAGGATGCACTTCGCTCAGAAGTCAAAATGTTTTGACCTACTACAATGATGGAAGCCCTTGGGTTGGCTAAGTTAGCGGAAGACAAGATTAGTGCTCTACAACGCTCCAGATCTAATTTTGTTCCATTCAGAAATACAGGTTCTCACAACCCTCCAGTCATACCAGCTCCCAGAACTACTCCGATCAAGCACTTGTCTGAAACAGAGATGCGAGTCAGGCGAGACAAAGGGCTTTGTTATAATTGTGATGAGAAATGGTCTCGGGGCCATAGATGTGTTCAGCAAAAGCTCTATCTCTTGGATGTGGATTCTCCACCGGAACTGGAAGAATATGTAGATGCTCAGGAAACAGTGGATGATGAGGTTGAGCCTCACCAGCCTGAACCTCCTTCACCAGAAGCTCCACCAGAGATATCTGTCCATGCTTTGGCAGGAGTCACTACTCCACAAACCATGCGGGTCCAGGGTTTCTTCAAGAAGATCCCTCTTACTATACTCATTGATTCTGGTAGCACTCATAACTTCATTGATCCACGAATAGCCAAACAGGCTGATTGCTTTATCCATCCCTGCTCTAGCTTTGAAGTCATGATTGCCAATGGGGGCACTTTACCTTGTAAAGGGAAATGTCGCAATGTGCGTCTCTCTATTGGAGATTATAACATGCGCTCTGACATGTTTTCCTTACCCTTAGGTGGCTGTGATGTGGTTTTGGGTGCCCAATGGTTACGCACTCTTGGCCCCATTCTCTGGGATTTTGCTGAACTTTGGATGCAGTTTTCAGCCGAGGGGCACCAACACACTTTGAAAGGCTTACAACCAGGGTCTCTCAGCATCATCAGTTCACACCGTATGGAAAAACTTCTTAAGAAGAATTCACATGGTGTCATCGCTCAGCTCCATTCCATTCAGATGCAGCCATCAGCAGTCTCTAGCACTCCTGCCGATCTCCAACACATTTTGGACAATTATTCTGGTGTATTTGCTGAACCTGTGGGATTACCTCCTTCTCGTCCAGAGGACCACCGTATTCAGCTCCTTCCTGGCAGTGTTCCGCCCAACATCAGGCCCTACCGCTACCCATTTCATCAGAAGACCGAATCGAGATACTTGTCCGTGACTTACTGAAGCAAGGTATTATTCGCCCTAGTACCAGTTCCTTTTCTTCTCCAGTTCTGCTTGTTCGCAAAAAAGATGGGTCATGGCGACTCTGCATTGATTTCCGAGCACTTAATCATCTCACTATAAAGGACAATTCCCATTCCAGTTGTTGATGAACTTCTTGATGAACTTCATGGGGCTCATTTTTTCTCCAAGTTAGATCTTCGTTCTGGGTATCATCAAATTCGGGTTAATGAGGAGGATATACCTAAAACTGCCTTCCGCACACATGATGGTCACTATGAATTTTTAGTCATGCCCTTTGGCCTCACGAATGCTCCTTCAACATTTCAGGCAGTGATGAATAACATATTTCGACCATACCTCTGGAAATTCATTCTGGTCTTCTTTGATGATATCCTCATATATAGCAAAACTTGGGCTGAGCATCTCCATCATCTGGAGCTTGTCTTGCAACTTCTCTCTGATCATCAACTCTGTGCAAAACTATCTAAATGTGTGTTTGGCCAGGAGGAAGTGGAGTATCTCGGGCATATTGTTGCACACCATGGAGTGCGGGTGGATCCTACAAAAATAGATGCCATGAAAACTTGGCCGCATCCTAAAACTCTCAAGAGCCTTCGGGGTTTTTTGGGGTTGACTGGCTACTACCGCAAGTTTGTCAAAGATTACGGGAAAATTGCAGCACCATTGACAGCTCTGTTAAAAAAGGATGCCTTCTCCTGGACCCCTGTTGCTGAGACTGCATTTGAACAACTGAAACAGGCTATGTGCAGTACACCTGTTCTCGCGATGCTAGATTTTTCCAAACCCTTCACTATTGAGAGTGATGCTTGCGGCAATGGATTGGGTGCTGTTCTCCTGCAAGATGACCATCCTATTGCGTTCACTAGCAAAGCCCTCTCTGGTAAGAATCTAGCCCTCTCTACTTATGAAAAAGAAATGATGGCTATTTTGCATGCTGTACAGAAGTGGCGGCCATACCTCTTAGGGAGTCATTTTTGCATCAGAACCGATCACCAAAGTCTGAAATACTTCCTGGAACAACGGGTATCCTCTCCTACACAACAGAAATGGGTCAGCAAACTCATGGGGTATGATTATGAGATCACCTACAAGAAGGGTAAGGAGAATATTGTGGCAGATGCTCTTTCTCGCACATTTGATAATCAAGCTTCCCTTTCCGCTATTTCTATGCCCATTCCCAATTGGTTAGCGTCTGTTCAGCAGGGCTATGACAGTGACTCTTCTTTATCTCAAATCATTCACCAGCTAGCCAATAATCCTTCTGCTATACCACATTACTCTTGGGATGGTGCTTCTCTTCGATACAAGGGTCGGCTAGTGCTTCCTCAGAACCCAGCTCTACATCAGGCTATTTTTTATGAACTCCATGCTTCTCCTTCAGCAGGGCACTCAGGCTTCCTCAAAACTTATGAGCGAGCAAGGAGAAACTTCTTTTGGAAAGGGATGAAACAGACGATTCAACAGATGGTGGCTGAATGTGATACTTGCCAACGCTACAAGGGTGAAACGACCCTCCTTCCTGGCTTGCTCGAACCATTGCCCATCCCTACACGGATTTGGACTGATATTTCTATGGATTTCATTGAAGGGCTTCCTAAATCCGGTGGCAAGACAGTGATCTTGGTTGTGGTTGATCGTCTCTCGAAATATAGTCATTTTTGTGCCCTTAGCCACCCCTATACTGCCTCCTCTGTTGCACAAATCTTCATGGACCAGATATTTCGTCTTCATGGACTCCCTTCTTCCATTGTCTCTGATCGTGATGCAACTTTTACCAGTCATTTTTGGACTGAACTGTTTCAGAAAACTGGCACCAAACTGAAGATGAGTTCGGGCTATCACCCACAAACTGATGGTCAAACTGAAATTGTCAATAAATGCTTGGAAACTTATCTTCGTTGCTTCACTTCCGAACAGCAACATCAGTGGGCCAAGTGGCTCCCTTTAGCTGAATGGTGGTACAATACCTCTTACCACACTGCCTCTAAAATGACTCCATATGAAGCAGTCTATGGTCAGGCACCTCCAGTGCTCCTTCCCTACACTCCCAACAGCTCACCAGTCCAGGCAGTTGACATAGTTCTCTGCAGCAGGGATCAGATTCTTCGTACCTTACAGGATAATCTTCACATGGCCCGTAATCGGATGAAACAGCAAGCAGATCAACACCGTTCTGAGCGCTCATTTCAAGTTGGGGATATGGTTTTTCTTCGTCTACAGCCATACAAACAATCCTCCCTAAAGCTGAAAGGGCGTCATAAGCTGGCCCCAAAATTTTATGGGCCTTATAAGGTTCTGCAGAAGATTGGTTCAGTTGCTTATAAACTGGAACTTCCTCCTTCTTCCCGCATTCATCCAGTCTTTCATGTTTCTTGTCTAAAGAAAGTTCTGGGTACCACTGTCAGAGCACAAACTACTCTCCCTGAAATGGATACGGAAGGATCCATTATCCTGGAGCCGATGGCAATCATTGACCAGCGCACTCGCCAGCTTCGCTCTCGCTCCATCTCTGAGGTCTTGATTCAGTGGCATGGCATGCAACCAGAGGATGCTACCTGGGAACCCCTTCTTCAGATTCAACAACAATTTCCACACCTTACGCTTTGAGGACAAAGCTTTTTTCTAAGAGAGAGGGGATGTTAGGAACCTGTGTGTTCCTTCTGTTTATTTTGTTAGAGTAGTGTTGTTGGACGCATATGCTTTGTAAGTCGTCCCGTGAGTATATTTTATTATCCCACATGCATAGGTAGTATTACTTTTCTAGATCGTACTCAGTATATAAGAATAGGTTGAGGCCCTTGATGGGCACGGACGAATTTATTGTATTGAGCTTGCTCAAAGGAGGTTACCCCCTCGAAGTGGCCTGCGATCAGTAGATTCATTCTGAGTTCTGCTATCACTTTGTATTCTGTTATTTCGAGCATTCTCACGATATTGCTATAAGGAGGTTCATCACATATCTCAACATCAACATGGAAAATGGTGTGAAATTGAACTTTCCTTAGTCATGGTTGCATACCTACTGCACTCTTTCATTTGAAAAATGAATAGAAATACCATATCTGGTAGCTTCTTTATGTTGTATTCATTTATTGGTAATGATTCAATGTCATGCCATTTGATGGTAGCTTCTAGAGTTTCATTTAGTTGTAAGGTGTGCCTTATCTTTTCATGTTTGTATACTCCATTTGGTAGTTTGGTATTAATTAATGATGTCTGGGATCTTCTACCTTCACTATAGTCTTCATCATCATCCAACTTGTTGTTTGGTATTTTCCATGTTATCCTCTATTTCCATGGTCTTCAACATGGTTGTGTATTTTATCTATCTAGTTCAAAGACTCTATGCACCTAAGGTGGAAGCCATTTAGAACTAATAGTTGGAGAGATCGTGTTTTCCCTCGTAAAACTAGAAAATGTCACGAGTTTAAGGTCAAGAAGGAAGAAGTCCTAACATTTTGAGTAGCAAAATATGCTTAAAATTACATATTTAGTTGATTCTTTGGTGAAGTTTCTTATTTCAATTCAATTGATTTTGGTTGTCAACCAAATTCCTAACTCCAATGTATATTGTATTTCAGTGCTACATTTTCATAGGGATCTAAGTAAAATGACAGTTGACTATTATTTGTATTTGAGAATTTGTGTTGTGCCTTACTATGATCCTTTGATAATAGAGGAGAAATCAATCTGAATTTGTTTCTCATGTCCCATGTTGGATGCTTCTTCTTGTGTAACTCACCACTTTTGATGTGGGTTATGAACTCTGATGCTAGTATGCTATTACACTACCATTTATTATAGAGTAGATATAATAAGTATCTTTGAATATACTATAAGGATCTCTAAACATGAGTAAAGTAGTATTACATAACGTAGATCTGAACTCAAAATTCATGATGTTTTCCACTCTGGAGAAAGAGGGGAACTTAATATACTCATAACACACCCCATTAGAAGAGATCCATTGGATATTTTTTGTTGGGGTTTGACTCTCCTGGTGTAGCGCTAAGCTAGGCTTCTAGGTGCTAGGATATTTTCTCTTGTTGGTGGTTCTAGACCTGCTGAATGCTCTAGATAATTGTCTGTCAAATTTTGGTTGAAGGAGCTATGCTTGGGCTATCAAGTATTATGCATAGTTTGTCCTATTTTGTGGTGATAATATGGACTTTTATCAGTGCAGAAGTATGGTCTATAAATTCTTAGAGTCTCTAGTGCCTCTAAGATTTACATTGTTGGGTGACTAATTCTTTGAAGTCCCTAATGTTTGGTGACATTGAGCTATACCTATGTGAGTTATGTTTGGGTTTTCCTTCCTCATCTTCATTTCACTTTTGTGAGTTGTTTTGCCTGAGGCCATTGGAAATTCCCTTTGCTAGTTCCTAAAATTGGATGGATCTAGTACAATTTTGGGCTATTCTATGTTTGTATTCTAGTTGAAATAGAGATCTCTCCACTTCAATCATGGTTGATGAGAGGCCATGGTTGAAGCATTGAATATGAGGGTTTTCCATTTTGTTGTAGAGATTGCATCTCTATAGGATACATGCCTAATGATTGCCATTTTGTGTTGGATAGGTGTTGTCACTTGATGGAGGGCCGTGAAAAATGACCATTTGACAATTAGAGCTTCTGATTCTATTTTAGATTTTCCTTTTGAGGACTTGTTTTCTAATGAAGAAGAAACTTTTTTTGATTATATTGATGCTTCTCATGCTGTTGGTCTGAGCTAGACTTCTATCGCTTCCATTCTTGTCACAATTTTGGATGTTAGACTATATTTTAGGTGCGATGCCTACTAGCCTTGTGGCCTATGCTGTTGAAGTTATTGCTTCAACTTCTATTTTGAAAAAAATTCTACTGATAATGCTGACTCTTAAATAATCACTCTTGGGCCTTGTTGATAGGTTGTAGTGGGGTTTCCTTTGTTGCAATCCTAACAATAGCGTTGCTTAGACTTTTGTCCAAGTGCATATGAAGAGGTTTTTTTTGTTGTGTTGTTGATGCCCTATGTTTATGCTTTCATCCCTTGTTTGTGTAAAGGTTAACAACCCCTTGTTTTGGCTATTATAGAAAAACAACATATCAATATCATCCTTTCAGATTGAATAATACTAGACGAGTAATGATACTATATTGAAAAATGCAAGAAGCCAAGACTACAATATACACTCGTTTGATGAAGCAAATAAAATCCTTCCAACAATAATTAGTCATAACTATCAAAGTGAATTTTTAGGATTGTATAAACACAATTGGAAAATGGATCAAGAAGATTTCATGTCTTTCTCATGGCAACTTTGGTTATTATATGTAAAATTGGCCTCATTCTTTTAACAATTATTTTCATGTTATCCGTAGAATTTTTTTTATCATTTAAGTTTCTTGTTCTTGCAAGATGAACTACGAGATGTAGCATTACTGGTGTTTGCAAATAAGTAGGATATTCCTAATGCAATGAATGCTACAGAGATCATGATAAACTTGGGTTGCATTCTCTTACACAGCGACACTTGTGAGTATTACATTCTTTATAATTGTCAGTATTAAAAATTGTAGATACTAATCATCTATTATGTTGCACTATTTCTACTTTGCATATAGTTTATCATCACTCTAGTAAACGAGAAAAAAATTGGAATGTTAAGTGTTGCTTGTGAAACAACTTGTATCATGTCCTAAGGTATATACAAAGCATCTGTGATAGTTTGATAGAAATAAATTCTTTCATTTTAGCTCTTATGTCTTTTGTTTTATTTTGTAGGTTTGAAAGATTATAGTGGAATAGGGTTCAAGAATTTTGTATTACAAAAACATCTTATTTCTTTATTGATACAGATAGATTGAAGAGGTAAAAATTTAGTTTTGATGCATACTCATATGTAGGATGCAAACTTATTTTGATGTGACATTATGTGTGTTCTCTTTCACATTTTACTATCAATTTTCTATCCAATTTAATGACCCAAAACTACTGAGAAAAACTATGAAGGTCACAATTGCTACTAAATCATGTACTACCTTTTTATGTTTATCGCTTACCTATCTACAACTCCACAATCAATATTGACAGTCTCTTGCCCTCACCATGCAACTGAACTACTTTAGTTTTATTGATGTAGCTGAACCACGAGTGCCTTTTGTGTTCTTGACAAATCGTAAGCTTTCAACTTTTGTGAAGCCATTAAGGATGCAAATGAACAATTGGTGAGGTGTAAATTTTAAGGCAATTTTTTGTTTCTATAATGTACAGTTCAATTGCTAGAAATATTTCATCTCGATTGTTAATTGATAGATTGTTAACTTTTCATTTCATTTTCTACTTTGGTTGGGTAGTTCTCCTTGCATTTGTAAATCATAAATCTTGCTTCAGTCTTTAGCCTAATGATAGTTTGGTATTACATCCAGGGCGATAACATAGTTCACTTAAAACTTTGCATTAAAGAAAACATCAAGGGATAATATTTGAATTGTGGATATTTGTAAATTATGTTGGTTTTAGACAGTTATAGTTATAGTTATATATGCACTCTTATGATGATGTGATTGGGATTGTAAGTTTTTTTGTCACGTTTATCTGTTTGAAAAATAGATGAAATTATTGGCTTTCATTCCTGATAAATAATTCTTTCCTAATTTTATTCTTCCCTGCAGGAACCAAAATTTAGACGTACTGTGCCAGTTATTGCAAAGGCTTTGCTCTCATAGGAGCCTTTTGAACTGCACAAAAATTGAGTTGTAAAGCATAATTGCTCAGTGGAGACTCAGGATATCGTGCACATTTCTTGCTCCTTCCCATTGTTTTGTATGAAATAAATCATGTGACAAACGAAACAATGGTGTGGAGGTAGAAATGTGCACGATACCTTGATTGTCATGCACCGAGCAATTACGCTTTAGAATCAAGTTTTGTGCAGTTTAGAAGGCTCCTATGAGAGCAAAGCTTTTACAATAACTGAGATAGCTCGTCAAAATTTCTACATATATTGGTCTCAATTTTGACACAAATGCAAATAAGAATTGGTATTTTGGTCACAATTTTGACACCAAATTGGTCACCTTTGACGTCACTTGTATGGCACTGGCATAGAAAAGTAAGGTGTTTTCGTTTGAATTTTGACACCAAATTGGTGTAGGTTTATGTCGAAATTTCGACCAACGGCACCCGCAAATGAGGAAATAATAGTTCAAGTTGGACGAGGGAAATCTACAAAATTTGCATCGGTAAGTCCACCTTTATGAAGTCAAAATTTTGACGTAGAATGTATGTGGTGAAAAATTGACCAAAAAAGATCGACAGCAAGCTTGGTCATCTTATCGGCCTACTCTTGTTGAAATTTCGACCTTTTCGCGTCAAAATTTAGGCCTAAATTTACTAGTGCCTATTTTGGATAAAAATTGCCCCAGATATGCCCTTTTGAAATTCAGGTCTCCATTCATGGTTTCCAACTAAAAGAATAAAATTTAAAAATTTAAAACATTCTATAGTTTAAACTATAGAAATTTATCATTTGAAACCAAATTTTATTCAATTGCAGACTGAACATACACAACAATATTTGGATTTTTTCAACTTTAGAACTCCTTTTCCTCCTCACACCCACTGGGCGCCACTTGGGCTGCCATGTGGCATCCCCTAATTGGCTGCCTTATTGCTCTGTCATCGCCCAGTCACTGCCTAGTCAACACCTACCTCATCACTACCACCTCATCACCACATGGCACTCTGTTATTGGTCGAAACTCACTTCTGCCACATTAGTGCTATCGGGACCCACTGCCACATGTCATCACCACATCAACCCTTTCCATGTCACTATAGTTAACCATCGTGCATCTTCCTATGGCGAGATAGAGACATCGACACGATCGAGACACATGTTGCAATCTCCCTCCATCTCCATTTTACATGCCATATCATCATTCCTTTGTCCTTGGTCAAAATTTGGTTGACTGACGTCACACTAACATCACCTCCAGGTTAGCTACATGGGCCATCATTCCTTTGTCCTTGGTCAAAATTTGGTTGATTGACGTCACACTAACATCACCTCCAAGTCAGCTACATGGTCCCTGTGCATGCTCTACGACTTCCAAAAAGCTCTATCTTCAATTCATTACATGTAAAGTGTTGTGTTCTATTTAAACTTTTAAAGTTCCTCTATCCTCACAAATGTGGGATAATGTTTTTAACTGTTTCATTGTGTGAACCTCCTCTGATGCTTCAGAGTTCTTTTCTTTATCAATGTCTGTGTTTTCTTTACTTAAACACTTGCTTGGAGCTCACTTTTTAAACACCATGGCTGCTTTTTGTTTTGGGCGGCTTCATTTTTGCTTGCCACAGCTTCCAAATTGCTTGGCATCTCCTTTTATTTATTGGCCTTTTTCTTTCTCCTTTTCCAGCGTGGGATCCTTTGTATCTAGCTCTTTTCATGGCAGTTTTCTTAGACTTGGCTGTTATGCTTCGGTGTTGCAGGTTTCTCTATTGACATTGCGTGAGGCTTAGACCTGCTTTAAAGATGGCACCTCTGCTTGATTGCTTATGTGTGTAGCTGTGTCTTCTAAGCTAGCAACTTCATTGTATGGGTGGCTCCTCTGTATTGGCATGGAGGTCTTCTTTTTAGTGCCTACAGCTTGATGCCTCTTCCGTACTTTGATGTGTTGGCTCTATGTGCAGGATCCCTTTTGCTCCAAGTTGGCGGCTTTTCTCCTGCATGAGTGGGGTCTTCCAAAGACCATGCCATCTCCTTTGCAATGCATCTCCTCTTAAAAGTCGTGGGTCCTTTTTTATGTAGAGTGACCTTTTGCTGCTCTTCAAATGCAGAGCTTCTTTTATTATAACATGGGCATTGACTTTGGCTGCATTCATTTCCACATGTCATGGAATTTGATGCTGCCAACTGGCGGTTTCATCTTTTCTCTGATTAGATATTTAAGCCTGAAAAATGGGACGTATTTGGTGTATCCCCTTTTGCCCATGCCTTGAAATATAATCACTTGTTTTAGAGCAGACATTTTTTATGCTTTGTTTCCTCCTTCATTTAGCGTAGACTGTTCATCCTTTACATGCGGCTTCTTCTTCTTGATGTCATGGGAATTCCTTTTTTTATTTCCATGGTGGCTCCTTTGCATCATGAACCTTTGAACCATGATAAATCATATTCAAGGAATGACAAAGCTACATTGAAAGGCATCGAGAGTCTTTCTTTGGATGTAAATGCCTCTTATCAATGTGTTGACTGCTTCTAGTGCGGATGCTTGTGCCCTGTGGCTTAGATGGATGCCTACTGGTTTTCTTCTTTTAAGTTAGTGTCTTCATCAATCTTTTGTTTAAAATCCTCATAAAATGCCTCCAAATCACCAATTGCTTGTTAACCAAGCTCCTCCAAATTAGGCAACTCTTCAAACAAATACTAAATCAACATACAAAACTGAGTACCCCAGTCACCCACATGATTTTGATGTACAATTTCAACCTTACAAAACTCTAGCATTCGACAAAAGTAATCACCAATTATTGTTGGATTTCTTTAGCAATATTAAGAGAGAAGAAATCCACAACTACTTTTGTCATTAGAAGCATAGGAGCCCAAGTATTGATGCCAAACTTGTAACATTTGCCGAATTCTCTCACAACAATGTCAAATATTTAAACCTTGATCATCCTACCCAAAACACATAATAATAATAACCATTATAATCTTTCTATGGAGATTTTAAAACCCCAATGTCTTTATCAGTCTGATACTAGTCGGGCCCCAAAGCGGGTCCGATTAAATTTTTTTTTGTTTTCGGACAACTGAATTGTAGAATTGATCCATTGATCATCTGGCACTGATTTGATGGAGGATCAATCAATTTGCATCACTTTTTAACATTTCAAAACTTATTTCACCTCTTTATGCAAACTATCAATTTCATGCTAGGAGGTCCTTTTACTAACCTTAAAAACTAATCCAAACCTCTGACCAGGCTCTGAAAATTGGCACACTGACTCTTTGTTCTGCATACTTGTACCCTATCGAATCTCGTCTCAAAAAATTTGGGGTCAAAAGATATTGACCATCAAAATCACCCTTTTAGAATCACCTACAGATAAACATGTTAGAAAACCATAAATCGCGTACAAAATTGGCTTTGAAAATTGGGCAAACGGGCACTTAGAGAAATGAACACTAGGACGCTAGTTCACTGTCACAAGGAGAGAATGGATTTGTGATTTGGGCTCATGATGAATAATAGGGCACAAATGGTGAGCAGTCAAAGTGGGCTACTTGAATTTTGTAGATTGAAATAATGACAGAAAAGCGATTTTTACAAATGGAATTGACCTGGAAAAGTGTGCATATGGATTCGTTAAGATGTAAAAACTGACACACTTCGAGTATTTTTAGTGGACAACATGGTGGTACAATCCATTTGATCTCACCAATTACGGATATCAAGATACAATATCATGAACAGGGGTACCAATGAATCTACAAATGTTGACACCAATAAAACTTTAGGAATTCCATTTGGAATCACACTTGAAAACTGATCAAACAGATTCGTCATAAGCTGAAACTTGAAACATAACAAGTCTCTAACATCTAAAATGTGATGCAAAAGGAATTTTAGCATTTTAGTCAACTACTCAAAATTTATAACTCATCAAACAGGGCTTTCCATAATTATGTGCAAAGTGCATAAGCATGAAAATAGTAAACTACCAATTTTGAGGGGTTCAAAACCTAGTCAAACGAATTCAAAACGACTCAAAATTTGAAACATAGGTTCTCTGGTATGGACACTAGATAATCCCAAAGTGGTGGGTCATGAAACATTTCTGATTGCGAGATATTCAAATGCAAACATGGCCTCCTGTCACTATTTGACACCTAAGGGAAAAAGCAAATTTGGCAATTCCTCAAAATGAGACTTCACGAAATGGATCGGAATCTCAATTTAGCTTCATGGAATGGGTAGACACACTAAAAGAAACGTGTTAGAAACATTTAACACCTCATGGGGCTCAAAGGTATAGCTGGGTACATGCGCATTTATGGGCATTTTAAAAGGCTTGAATTGACTCAAAATTTCAAATAGATGCTCAAAATGAGAACGCAATTTTGAGTGCCAACAGTGGTTGTATCTAGGGATGCATGCCCCTTGCGAGAATGGCAAGGATTCAGATCTTTGGGAGAAGCAGGCCACACACCTGACTACAAAAACTCTCTCGAACAACCTTATTGAAAGTAAGAAACTACCACTAAGATTATGTACAAACGATGGCCCCGGGCCATTGAAAAGTTTTCAAAACTCCTTACCTCTATCATATACCTAATTTTAATTTATATTCTTTTGAGGTAAACTAGAATTCTCATTCTCATTTGTTTCACCCAACACATCAGCACTTGCAATCATTTCGTTAGGCAAAACAAAACTACTATCATTACTTCCATAGTGCATATAAAAATCAAGCATGCTTTCTTCATCTTGCTCACTATGAAAAAATGAATCAGCGTGATCATAACAACTGAGACCAAACTGAAACTGATCACCACTGACTGAATCATGGATTTCTTCAACTGGAAACACAAAAACTTGGTATTCTACTTCATTCAACAGGTTACATGGATCAGATGGTAACTTACGTTGTGCATTTGAATATGAAGAGTATGCAAAATTTGATTTCTCCTCACTTGCAACATCAGTACACCATAAATTAGATTGAATAGACACTACATTTTCTTCATATTCCAACAAATGATTAGATCCCAAATGATAAGAATTATCATGAAATTGCGTGTTCACAATATGTTGATCTGTATCAAATTCTTTGTCAAATATCTCACTAGGATAAATCATTTCATTATTATTTCTTTTCTCATCACATGAGCTATCTAAATTTATCTCGTCCTCATGAAAACAAGCAAACCATGAACCAGCAATAGACCTTATCCCTATACCTTTCTTTTAACATAGAAGTCGTCATGTCTATTACTATACAGATTGCTATCACATACACCCCCCAAACTCAACATAATACATTCTGAAACTACATCTTCTTCAACATCAAATTTAGGAGAAATGACTTCACCACATGAAATTGGATAACATGTCAAAACACAAGCATCCTTATATTGGTTAGCATACCTTTCAAAATCATGAGCCAAAAAATCAGAAATCTCATCAACACTTAACAAGATTTCATCCCTAGTTTCTTCTCCTTGGCTGTGATTATTATCTGGATGGCTTGGCACATTTACAACAGCATACTTGTTAGTAACAGAGCATGAAAAATTAGAATTATGATCATCCCCTACATCTTCCTTTCCAAACAATACCTCAACAACCGGCATCGTAACACATTCACATTCATCACTAGAAGGAAGACTATTACTACTATCACACTGTTCCTCTTCTATATATTCATTATCATAAGAAGATGAATTGACATTATGCATATTGTCAAATTGTTGATTACTATCCTCTGATTCATAAAGTTGAGTCTCTTCATTTTCAATATCACTTTCAATAAACTCATTTCATTTGTTAACATTAAACTCATTAGCCTTCAAATCACTTTCAACCTCCATGATAAAATCTTGGATTTCATAAATCTTATCTAATCTTATCTTGGATAGCCAATCAACTGAATTTGGCATAAAATTTTCTAAGAGTATCACTAGCCATGAAGATTTCTCTAGCCTATAGGACTCATCAAGATTCATGACTATGGATTTAAACTTCATGTAAGTTTGGAATCCATCAAGACCCTTAACATCACCAATTTTACTTCTTAATGTTAAGACAGTCTTATTATGAATTTCTCTTTTCAACCTAGCAATATTCGCACGAACCTTTTAATGAGTTAGCACATGAAAATTGTAAATACCTTTATGTGTTGTTGTCTAAAACCTAAGATCTTCTGATTGGTCTGGTGCTGATCTCAATTCCTCACACCACTGATTGAATCCTTTGTAGAGTCATCATCTCCTTGAGGAGAACTAAATGAAATCAAAGTTGTGATTCATTTCTTATCATTTCAAATTCTTATGATAGTAGATTAAAAAACACTTCAAAACTTATTGGTCAGAAATTCATATACCCTCTCTTCTTGTTTTAAAATTTAACACAACTTTTAGATCTACCTATTTCAACTGAAAACTCTTGAAAACAATTATATAACTGATCTACACTAGTATAGATATCCTTTAGAGAGTCGCCACTCACAATTGTGCGAAAGATTTAACACATGATTTATAAAATGACAGATTTGAATTGAATTGTCACTTTGTAGAATTTGCAAAACTTTAAAAACTTAAAAGAGAGAAACCATTTTTTTTAAAAAAAATTGACTCTGAATTGAAAATAGTACTCTAAAAATCAAACCAATTGAATTGAGTGAACATAAAACTTAGTAGCAACATGATCTGTACTCAATCCTTCAAATATACTATTGTCCTAAACAAAGCAATACTGGGGTACGTGACATTTGAGTAAGAAAACTGGAAAACACATCAATTAACTTACTACTGTAACTTTTCCATGCACATCTTCCTGCTGGATTGAATCCCTTCTTAAATTCTCAAGGTTTGTCTACTATTCAGATTCAATACACACTAGAGACTCTTGTCCTTTCAACAAAATGGATTGCCATCTTATTTCCCCAGCAGAGTCACCATTTTGTTGGTGTTTGAAAATGTTGGAGGATTTTCAATTATCTCACTGAGAAAATGACATAACTAGGGATAGCTAACTCCCATTTTTAGCATGTCATTTCTAACAACGGGCAACCTATAAGGCATGACCCTTCTTCTACTTCAGGCTCTGCTAAACCTAGGCGGGTTAACCTTGAGATTTTGATGTATGGTACCAGTGCAAAACATATACCCAAATCTATTAAAGTAGATAAAAGCCCTTATATCTCCTAATGACTTATGAAATGACATAAATCTGCACTAGCTAAATGCAAAACATGGAGTTCATAAGCTGAGTGAGGGCATCACATTTAGGTTCTTCAATATGAAAGGGAAAGAACGTTTGATTAATAATGTTGATTCAACAAAACCTCAAATATGCAGCAGTAAGACCTAATGATCCTGTAGCTGACCAGTGCCTAATCCATTGGGCAAATCCATGAATCAAAAAAACACATATGGATATCTGGGACATATTCATATCTTTAGATATTTGATCTATCTATTTAACTTGTAATAGACATCCATGCTCAATCTAAACCTCATTCTTACATGATATCCCAATCAATAAACTTACAACCTTGTTGATTCCCGTGAAGCATTTACATAACCCTTTGAGTTACAAGCAACAATGAAATAACATACAGCCTTTAGGGACTGCAACTACAACCTAAGCTCTTTGTCAAAGATTATAAAACATTGAAGATTGCTGATAAAGGAGACAAGATTCAACTGAAACTCAACCTACTATTCTTTGTATTAATTTCCTTAAAACTATACATTCATATGCATGGGATGAAAACATGAAAACACCTAACAGATTTGAACTATCTATATTAACCTTCCTATTGTTGTTCATACAAGAGAGAAAATGCTGAAGAAAATGGTGTCTTAGTATTGGGAATGCATTAGGACTAGATCCAAAACCTTGGTATCACAATAATGAGCAAATTTTCTCCAAAAAGCTAGAACCAATGGTCTCACAATGAAAAACTAGAACCTCTACAATGAGAAAGAATGAGAATGATATAGAGGAAAGAATTCCCAGATTGAATCTACAATTGACATTTGTCCACATGAGATTCCCTCTCTTCACCATGAAAAGACTCTCTCTAATCTCTCTCCTCAACTACTAGAATCAAATCATCATCATTTGGCCTCTACAAGGCATCAAATATCTCAGAAATCTCATGATGAAAGAATGTAACTGATTTTGGTGTTAAAACAAGTTCATGGTAAAAGTGAAAAACCAGTTACAATATGACCTCTAGAATTCAAGAAAATAGTTTAAAGTTGATTTTCTTCACTTTCAGACTGCAACAAGCCTTTACATCTACCTTATAACCAAATTTGATGACCAATGATGAAAAATACCCATTCTGTTGAGAACACCCCAAAATTTACAAATTGGCCTATAACACAAACTGGTGAGCACCTGTGCAAAAACTGACCTCAAAAATAGAAAATTTAGTTTGTTTTGGTTCCAATGGTATATTGGAACGCCTATTTTGGATAAAAATTGCCCCAAATATGCCCTTCTAAAATTCAGGTCTCCATTCATGGCTTCCAACTAAAAGAATAAAATTTAAAAATTTAAAACATTCTATAGTTTAAACTATAGAAATTTATCATTTGAAACCAAATTTTATTCAATTGTAGACTGAACATGCACAACAATATTTGGATATTTTTTAATTTTAGAACTCCTTTTCCTCCCCAAGCCCACTAGGTGCCACCTGAGTTGCCACATGGCATCGCCTAATTGGCTACCTTGTTGCTCTGTCATCGCCCAGTCACTGCCTACTCAACACCTACCTCGTCACTACCACCTCATTACCACATGGTGCTCCATTATTTATCGAAACTCATATCTGCCACATCAGCTCTACCGGGACCCACTGCCACATGTCATCACCACATCAACCCTCACCATGTCGCTATAGTTAACCATCGTGCATCTTCCTATGGTGAGATAGCGACATCCACATGATCGAGACATGTGTTGCAATCTCCCTTCATCTCCATTTTAGTGCCATATCACCATTCCTCTGTCCTTGGTCAAAATTTGGTTGACTTACATCACCTCCAGGTCAGCTACATGGGCCTTGCATGTGCTCCACGGCTTCCAAAAGGCTCTATCTTCAATTCATTAGATGTAAAGTGTTGTATTCTTCTATCCTCACAAATGTGGGATAAGTTTTTTAACTATTTCATTGCGTGAACCTCCTATGATGCATGAGAGTTCTTTTCTTTATCAATGTCTGTGTTTTCTTTACTTAAACACCTGCTTGGAGCCCCCTTTTTAAATGCCATGGCTGCTTCTTGTTTTGGGCGGCTTCATTTTTTCTTGCCACAGATTCCAAATTGCTTGGCGTCTCCTTTTATTTATTGGCCTTTTTCTTTCTCCTTTTCCAGTGTGGGATTCTTTGTATCTAGTTCTTTTCATGGCAGTTTTCTTAGACTTGGCTATTATGCTTTGATGCAGCGGGTTTCTCTGTTGACATTGCATGAGGCTTAGACCTGCTTTAAAGATGGCACCTCTGCTTGATTGCTTACATGTGTAGCTGTGTCTTCTAAGCCAACAACTTCATTGTGTGGGCGGCTCCTTTGTATTGGCATGGAGGTCTTCTTTTTAGTGCCTGCATCTTGATGCCTCTGCCCTGCTTTGATGTGTTGGCTCTATGTGCAGGGTACCTTTTGCTCCAAGCTGGCAGCTTTTCCCCTTCATGAGTGGGGTCTTCCAAAGACCATGTTGTCTCCTTTGCAATGCATCTCCTCTTAAAAGTTTTGGGTCCTTTTTTATGCAATGTGCCCTTCTACTGCTCTTCAAATGCAGAGCTTCTTTTATTATAATGTGGGCATTGACTTTGACTACATTCGTTTCCACATGCCGTGGAATTTGATGCTACCAACTGGCAGCTTCATCTTTTGTTTGATCAGATATTTAAGCTTGAAAAATAGGACGTAGTTGGTGTATCCCCTTTTGCTCATGCCTTGAAATATAATCACTTGCTTTAGAGCAGAAATTTTTTATGCTTTGGTTCCTCCTTCATTTGGCGTAGACTATTCATCCTTTACATGCGGCTTCTTCTTCTTGATGTCATGGGCATTCCTTTTTTTATTGCCATGGGAACTCCTTTGCATCATGACCCTTTGAACTATGATAAATCAAATTCAAGGAATGAAAAAGCTACATTGAAAGGCATCGAGAGTCTTTGTTTGGATGTAAATGCCTCTTATCAATGCGTTGACTGCTTCTAGTGCAGATGCTCGTACCCTATGGCTTAGATGGATGCCTACTAGTTTTCTTCTTTTAAGTTAGTGTCTTCATCAATCTTTTGTTTAAACTCCTCATAAAATGCCTCCAAATCACCAATTGCTTGTTCACCAAGCTCATCCCAATTAGGCAACTCTTCAAACAAATACTAAATCAACATACCAAACTAAGTACCCTAGTCACCCACACGATTTTGATGTACAATTTCAACCTTAGGAATTCCATTTGGAATCACGCTTGAAAACTGATCAAACAGATTCTTCATAAGCTGAAACTTGAAACATAACAACTCTCTGACGTCTACAATGTGATGCAAAAGGAATTTTAGCATTTTAGTCATCTAGTCAAAATTTATAACTTGTCAAACAGGGCTTCCCAGAATTATGTGCAAAGTGCATAAGCATGAAAACAATAAACTACCAAACTTGAGGGGTTCAAAACCTAGTCAAACGGATTCAAAATGACTCAAAATTTGAAACATAGGTTCTCTAGTATGGACAGTAGATACTCCCAAAGTGGTGGGTCATGAAACATTTCTGGGTGTGAGATATTCAAATGCAAACATGGCCTCCTGTCACTATTTGACACCTAAGGGAAAAAGCAGATTTGGCAATTCCTCAAAATGAGACTTCACGAAATGGCTTAGAATCTCAATTTAGATTCATGGAATGGGTAGACACACTGAAAGAAAGGTGTTAGAAACATTAAACACCTCATGGGGTTCAAAGACACATCTGAGTACATGCGCATTTATGGGCAATTTAAAAGGCTTGAATTGACTCAAAATTTCAAATAGATGCTCAAAATGAGAATGTAATTTTGAGTGCCAACAGGCTGATCAGGCAAGTTACAGAAAATTAGGCTGTCAATTGCAAGTAGTTTCATTAATTAGATAAGGGAATCCACTTTGAAAGTTGGATGATCAAAATTGGCATTTCCATCCTTATGATAGATGTCTCTATCTCATTATAGAAAATTACCTCTAACGACAAGTGACAAATTATTAAATATATGGAAAATTAGAAGAACATTCACCTCTAATATTTTTGAAGGACAAAAATATAATTTGGTGGAAAAAGCCATGAACTATGTGGCTCCACATTGTGGCTATGCCACTGTGTAGTAGTGGAAATTCTTCACGTTAAATATGAAGATCTTGAAATTAAAAAAGATAACTATTAGAGATCTATATTTGTGTTTTGGTGATAACAAATATACAGTCTAATTTTAAGAAAAATAATAGTTTAAATGTATATGATTAAATAAAATAAATAAGAGTACTAGCTGTAGCTGTATAATTCTAGTATATTATTGATTATGTTAAACAAAATGTTCAATAAAATAAGTATGAAGTAACATAAATGGATCATCTACTCAATCCTATTATGACTTAATGTGAATGCATTCGATCATTACCTGGACGATAACGAGCAATGGCTCCCAAAGGCTGGCGTTGGTTTGCGCTGATCAAATGATTCCTCACGAGGAACTTTATTATGCACAAGTTCTTACTCAATCACCAAAAGATAATATAATCTGTAACTACATAGTTTTGCATACTTAGTTTGGTGTGAATAAATTTGATTGAATGCAAGGATAATTTCTTGTGTGAATCCAAGACATGAATGATTAATTTAATTTAGCACAAGTACTATGCAATTGTGCATGTATGCATGTAAACTAGTTCACATAGTGGGGTAAGTGCAGCAAGTTGTGGTGCCAAAAGCAGGGCATAAGTGGACACCTTTTTCCTAAAACCAGCAATTTCTAAACTTCAACAAGAATTTGAAGATAGTTACGCTCAAAATTTTAAGATATGACCAAAAAAAAAGTTGCAGTTCTTTGAATCTAGTTTCTAAACTACTAATTTTTTTTCAAAATGGTTTAGTTTTAGGTCCTCAAAAAAGGGGGCCACAGAATGTGGTAGTGTTTATTTCAAAAAAAATATAACATAGTACAATGTATGGTCCCACTAAAATTTTAAATTTTTATTTGAAATTCTTTAATCACTCTAGTCAAAAGTTACTTAACACTATGTAGTTTATCCTAGGTTTTTTGGGTAATTTTATAATGTGTATTTTTTTAAAATGAATTTTTAAACTAGACACATCCCAAAAACATGAAATATTTGTGTGCTCCCCCTAGAAATAATTGAAAACTAATCAAAAATCAAAAAAAAAATTTCAAAGTGTGTAGAATGGAGTCTAGTTTCTAAAAAACTAAATTGTTGCAAAATTTGATGAACAAACTAAAATCTACAACCCAATTAGTACATGGTGGTTTTTAACAAAAAATTGACATACATTCAAAAGAAATTATAGGTGAAAGGCTTGAAATAGTTCAAATTAAAAATAAATTATATGGTTATATAGCTAACACAGAGACCTACAATGTCATGTAACCTGATCTTATCAATGCCCAACCACGAGGAATCTTGAAGGAGAGCACACAAGAAAAATCAATCATTTTTTGTATGTTTACCGCAAAACACGTCTCAGACTTGTTTATAAACTCCAAACCTTTGGGTTGGATCTCCAACAAAAAACCAAGCCTTAGGCTTGGTTTTAATGCAAAGCTTTGAATATCACGTATGCCCTATAGTGCGTGCGTGCTATGGTGCACACATGCTATTTAAAGATTTTGAATTTGGGTCTCAATAGTGCGTGCACACTATAGTGCGCATGCACTATTGAGACCTAAATAGTGCATAGAGAAGGAAGAAGGGATGCAAAAAAAGAGCAAGATAAAGGGAGGGATGGTTATGTGTGTGTGTGAGAAAGAGAGATAGAGAGAAAGTAGGGGATGGGAGAGGGGAGAGAGAGAGAGTAGGGAATGGGAGAGAGAGGAAGTGAGAGAGAGTAGGGGTGGTAGAGAGAGTATAGGATGGGAGATAGAGAAAGTGTGAGAGAGAGTGGGGGTGGAAAAAAGAGAGTATGAGATGGGGGAGAGAGATTAAGAGTAGGGGATGGGAGAGAGAGGAAGTGTGAGAGAGTGAGTAGGGGTGGCAAAGAGAGTACGGGATGGAAAAGAGAGATTAAGAGTAGGGGATGGTAGACAGAGATTAGGTAGTGGGAGAGGGAGAGAGAGAGAGAGGATGTGAGTGTGTGTGTGAGAGAGAGTAGGGCATGGGACAGAGTGTGAGAGTGTGAGAGAGAGTAGGGGTGCCAGAGAGAGAAAGTAGGGGATGGGAGAGGGGAGAGAGAGAGTAGGGGATAAGGGAGAGAGAGAGTATAAAGGGAGAGAGTGAGAGAGAGAGTAGGTAGTGTAAGATGGAGTAGGAGAGGGAGAGAGGGGGGGGATGGGAGTGTGTGTGAGAGATTTAGAGAGTAGGGGATGAGAGAGGAGAGAGATAGGGGGGATGGGAGTGTGTGATGTGTGTGAAAGAGAGAGAGTAGGGGATGGGAGAGAGAGTAGGCGATGGGAGAGGGAGTGGGAGAGGGAGAGAGGGGGGAATGGGAATGTGTATAAGAGAGAGAGTAGGGGATGGGAGAGAGAGTAGGGATGGTAGGGAGAGAGTATAGGATTGGAGAGAGAGATTGAGAGTAGGGGATGGGGAGAGAGAGAGTACAGGATGGGAGAGAGAGATTGAGAGTAGGGGATGGGGGAGAGAGAGAGTAGGTGGTGAGAGACAGAGTGGGAGAGGTAGAGTGAGAGAGAGGAGGATGGGAGTGCATGTGTGTGAAAGATAGAGAGTATGGAATGGGAGAGGGGGGAGAGAGAGAGTAGCTTGAGAGAGAGTAGGGGATGGAAGAGAGAGAGTAGGTGATGGGAGAGGGAGTGGGAGAGGGAGAGAGAGAGGGGGGATGAAATGTGTGTGTGTGTGTGTGAGAGAGAGAGAGAGAGAGTAGGGGATGGGAGAGAGTGTGAAAATGTGAGAGAGAGTAGGGGATGGCAGAGAGAGAGTAGAGAGGGAGAGAGTAAGAGTGAGAGAGATAGAGTGAGAGTGAGAGAGAGAGAGAGAGTAGGTGGTGGGAGAGGGAGTGGGAGTGAGATCCAGAGTAGGGGATGGGAGAGGAGAGAGAGGGGGGATGGGTGTGTGTGTGAAAGAGAGAGAGTAGGGAATGGGAGAGGGGAGAGAGAGATAGAGAGAGAGAGTAGGGGATGGGAGAGAAAGAGATTAGGCAATGGGAGAGGGAGTGGGAGAGGGAAAGAGAGGGGGGATGAGAGTGTGTGTAAGAGAGAGAGTAGAGGATGGGAGAGAGTGTGAGAGTGTGAGAGAGTAAGGGTGGCAGAGAGAGAGTGAGAGTAGGGGATGGGAGAGAGAGAGTAGAGAGGGAGGGAGAGAGAGAGAGAGAGAGAGAGAGAGAGAGAGAGAGAGAGAGAGAGAGAGTAGGTAGTGGGAGAGGGAGTAGGAGGGAGAGAGAGGGGGAATGGGAGTGTGTGTAAGAGAGACAAAGTAGGGTATGGGAGAGAGTAGGCAGTGGGAGAGGGAGTGGGAGAGAGAGAAGGGGGGAATGAGAATGTGTGTAAGAGAGATAGAGTAGGGGATGGGAGAGAGTGTGGGAGTGAGAGAGAGAGAGAGAGTAGGGGGTGGCAGAGAGAGCTTGTATGGGATGGGAGAGAGAGAGAGTGAGTGAGAGTATGGGATGGGAGAAAGTGTGAGAGAGTAGGGGATAGAAGAGAGAGTAAGAGTAGGGGATGGGAGATAGAAAGTAGAGAGGGAGAGAGAATACTTGAGAGAGAGGGGGGGGGGATGGGAGTGTGTGTGAAAAATCTAGAGAGTAGGGGATGGGAGAGGAGAAAGAGGGGAGATGGGAGTGTGTGTATCTATAAGAGAGAGATTAGGGGATGGGAGAGGGGAGAGAGAGAGTAGGGGATGGGGGAGAGAGAGTAGGTAGTGGGAGAGGGAGTGGGAGAGGGAGAGAGAGGGGGAATGGGAATGTGTGTAAGAGAGAAAGAGAGTAGGGGATGGGAGAGAGTGTGAGAGTGTAAGAAAGAGTAGGCAGTCGCAAAGAGAGCTCGTACAGGATGGGAGAGAGACTGAGAGTAGGGGATGGGAGAGAGTGTGAGAGAGAGTAGGGGATGGGAGAGAGAGAGTGAGAGTAAGGGATGGGAGAGAGAGAGTGAGAGTAAGGGATGGGAGAGAGTAGAGAGGGAGAGAGAGAACTTGAGAGAGAGAGAGATAATAGGTGGTGGGAGAGGGAGTGGCAGAGGGAGAGAGATAGGGGGGATGGGAGTGTGTGTGACAGATCTAGAGAGTAGGGTATGGGAGAGAAGAGAGAGGGGGGATAAGAGTGTGTGTGTTTGTGAAAGAGAGAGAGTAGGGGATGGGATAGGGGAGAGAGAGAGTAGGGGATGGGGGATAGAGAGTAGACAATGGGAGAGGGAGAGAGTGTGAGTAAAGGATGGGAGAGAGTGAGAGGGAGAGTAGGGGATGGAAGAGAGTGTGAGAGAGAGTAGGCAGAGGGAGAGAGAGAGAGGGGGGGATGGGAGTGTGTGCGAAAAATCTAGAGAGTAGGGGATGGGAGAGAAGAGAGAGAGGGGGGATGGGAGTGTGTGTGTGTCTATGAAAGAGAAAGAGTAGGGGATGGGAGAGAGTGTGAGAGTGAGAGAGAGAGTAGGGGGTGGTAGAGAGAGATAGTGTGGGATAGAAGACATAGAGTGAAAGGATGGAAGAGAGTGTGAGAGAGAGTAGGGGATGGAAGAGAGAGAGTAAGAGTAGGGGATGGGAGAGACAGAGAGAGGGGGGATGGGAGTGTGTGTGAGAGATCTAGAGAGTAGGGGATGGGAGAGGAGAGAAAGGGGGGATGAGAGTGTGTCTCTGTAAAAGAGAGAGTTTAGGGGATGGGAGAGGGGAGAGAGAGAGCAGCTCGAGAGAGAGAGAGAGAGAGAGAGAGAGAGAGAGTAGAAGATGGGAGGGAGAGACTAGGTGGTGGGAGAGGGAGTGGGAGAGGGAGAGAGAGGGGGGATGGGAGTGTGTGTAAGAGAGAGAGTAGGGGATGGGAGAGAGTGTGAGAGAGAGTAGGAGGTGGCAGAGAGAGAGAATAGGATGGGAGAGGGAGAGAGAGAGAGAGAGAGAGAGAGAGAGAGAGAGAGAGAGAGAGAGAGAGAGAGAGAGAGTAGGGGATGGGAGAGAGTGTGAGAGATTAGGGGGATGGGAGAGAGAGTGAGAGTAGGGGATGGGAGAGAGAGTAGAGAGGGAGAGACAAAGCGAGAGAGAGATAGTAGGTAGCGGGAGAGGGAGTGGGAGAGGGAGAGAGAGAGGGGGGGAATGGGAGTGTGTATGAGAGATCTAGAGAGTAGGAGATGGGAGAGGAGAGAGGGTGAGAGAGAGTAGGCAGTGGGAGAGGGAGAGAGAGAGTAGGTAGTGGGAGAGGGAGAGAGAGAGAGAGTAGGGGATGGGAGAGAGAGTAGCCTGAGAGAGAGAGTGGGGATGGGAGTGTGTGAGATAGAGAGAGTAGGGGATGGGAGAGGAGAGAGAGAGTAGGGGATGGGAGAGAGAGAGTAGGGGATGGGAGAGGGAGTAGGAGAGGGAGAGTGAGAGAGAGTAGGCAATGGGAGAGGGAGAAGGAGAGGGAGAGTGAGAGAGAGTAGGGGATGGGAGAGGAGAAAGAGACTGAGAGAGAGTAGGGGATGGGAGAGGAGAGAGAGAGGGAGTAGGGAGAGAGAGAGAGAGAGTAGGGGATGGGGGATGGTGGGATAGGGAGAGATGTTTTTTGACATAGTGCGTACACACTATACTATGTATGTGCTTTATATTGCGTACACACTATAATGTGTATGCACTATGTCAAATCACCCAAAAATGGTCAAAAGGAAAGTTTGGGTCCCATTTCATCCATTCTCTACTTTTGTTCTATTGTGTATTCTGTTGTTTTGACAGAAAACATGGGTTTTAACATAGCAAACACTATTTCAAGACTTTTTGAAGCTAGCAAACACCAAATTCAATCATTGGATATACGATTTGAAGACTTTTTGAATAATCTTTGTATAGAAAAGGTTAGTGCAATCCTTTTTAAATATTGTTTGTTGATATATAGATACAAATTTGATTATAATTTGACATGTTGTTTTAATATATAGTGAATTCATTAAAATTTGTATGTTTGAATGAAATGTTATTTCAAAATGGTTAGAAATTTGACAAGTTGTTTGATATATATTGTGTATTCATTCAAATGATTGTAATTTTAATATGTATTTGAATGATTTGTAATTTACACATTGTAAGTAAATCAAATGTTTGAATAATTTGACATATAGAAATCATCATCATGCCAAGGAAGAAACCAAAAACTTAAACAAATGAAGATAGGGAGAGAGATTTGGCAATTAAAAGAGATCAAATGAAACTACTATGTCAACAAAAAAAATTGCAAAGCAATAATGAAGAATTGACTTTCGAAAATGATCAAGAACCACCGATACAAAGAAACAAAGAGGAAGAATTGGAAAGACAAAGAGAACGAATGAGACTATTACACTTAAGAAGAAAATTGAATTGTGAAGCTACACCATCTTCCAATGTTGGAGTCATATCATCCTCTCATGTTGAAGAGACACTAATTTGTAGATTTGACGATGTACACACTCCATCATGTCATGTTTAAGACACAACATCAACACATCAAGTAGGTGATATTCCATCTTTTGCATCATATTGCCAAGGCACATCATCTTCAGTTCAAGGTATGCAATACACTCAACCTTATGTTGGTGTTCAAAATGTTGAGAGAATAGAAGAGATTATAACACCTTCTAGAATTTTTTTTAGAAGACCAAAATATTTGATTGATATTGATACTAACATTTTGAAATCAATGCTTGACAAGATTAGCAAGCATACTTGTCAAAGAAAAGTTAATTATATCTGGAGATTATTTTTTGAAGAATTAAATATTATAGGTCAATGCCAATTATTTGTTGAAATGATGAGGAATTTTAAATTTAGGCCTATCATGAAGATTCTTGGGCTAAGAACGATGGACGATTCAAATGAAAAAAAAGCATTGTAAAGAATCTAATGAGTGCTTATGAAAAAGTGAGTTCTAAATCATGCACCAAAGATAGTAATATCACAAGATGAGTACTTACATTGACAATAGTAAGTAGCCAAATGAAGAAAGCTCGACTCATGAGAAAGACAAGCAAAACATTAAAAATTGTAGAGGTATGCTAAGAAGAGCCATGTTAAGGCATGAGAGATTGGAAGATCCAACAAAAAATGAGTTATAGACATTTAGTAGTAGACTACTACGAAAGGATAAAGAAATTAGTGAAGCTTTGAAATCATTGATCGAATATTTTTGAAAAAATAACACACGTGTTTCCCCTAATCAAAGAGATGTTGTAAGGAGGACTGGTAGCCAAAATCGTGACCCACATGTGAAACAATTTTTGGACTCAACTCAAACACAATTTTTTGCAAAATTTATTGGTATGTATCCTAAAATTCGAATAAGTCAAAGATTTTTTGAGATGGATAAACCTTTTTATGTGAAGACAAATAGCACATGCACAACTTATTGTTGTAGGATACATATTGAATTTTCTAACCATTTTGATGTTTTTAGGAATACATGTGTGTTTTTGCATTCTGAGTTTGTTTTGCAGGATTGTGACATGAATGAGCCACCAAGATCTTCAAGGGAATTCATATCCAACATTTTATGTGAAATAGGGGATGGCCAACAATTTTACAAGACATCATGCTTGGATGGTACATGCTTATTTTGTGATTCTTTTCAATTTTTATCAACTTGTCAACATATGGATAGTACACATGCAATTGGAAATGAAATAGTAGATTACAAAAAATTTAAGACAGTGACATATGCTCTAAAAGATGGGAAACAGGGTAAAAGATGTGATTTAGTCATTCAAAAGATTCCAGTGTATGAGTTCATGAAGATTTTTTGTGAAAAGATTATTTACGAGTATGCAAGGCATACACATAGAGCTCGATGGATGGATTTGCAATTCAAGTTGTGCAAGGATACATTTCCACTAGATACCATTGTTTCAGTTGTAAATTTTGTAGAGAACTACACACTACAACCACAAAATGAGGTGCAAGCAAAGTACTATACTTCTCAACAGGTTTCCATATTTGTTCACATAACATTCATGCATTCACCTACAAGTACAAAGGATGACAGGAATATTTTGCGGGAGTACCATTTTTACATTAGCGATGATCGATCACATTCTATGAAGTTCGTACATGGTTATTTTCAACTATTTTATGGACATTTGGCTAATAGAGGCATAACATATCATCAACACATTATTTGGTTAGACAATTGCACATCTCAATTCAAGAATGCATGAATGTTCTATTGGTTGAATAGGATGCAGAGGTTGTGTAGAATTCAATATATGTGAAATTTCACATAGGTTGGTCATGAAAAGGGAGAGCACGATGGTCCAGGTGCATGCATCAAAAGAGCCTTATCTCCTGAAAAATAAAAGTAAAAAGATGGAGCAATATTGATAGATGCAAAATCCATCGTCTAATGGTGTAATGCTACAATGGGTCCAAGTAAGGAAGTTGAGTCTATGGTTTGTAGATTTTTTTGGTTGATAGATAATACTAACATTGCACCATATTAGGATTGTTGCATACTAATAGGATCCAATGAGTTGCATTCTTTTAGAAGCTTTGATGTAGGTTCATGGAGTATCGACACATGAAAAAAGGCATGCTATTGTCCATCATGTGCAGAGGAAAATTGGGATGACTGTGAGTCAACTAAATGGGTGGACAAATGGAATATATGAGTTTTGGACCCAATTGACACCTATCGTCCCCCACAAGCACTGGAAATGGTAGAGATGGATTTGTCTATTGACTTTGACTGCTTGTTTGATCCAGTACAACCTGGTAATATATATATTTATATATATTTGTAATTTCAATATGTAACATTATAACTTTTACCTAAGTATTTTTTGAATTAAAGATCGCATTTTGTACATTTGTCACTGCAGGCCATGTTTTTTTTCAATTATTGCACCTGAAGACAATGAAGAAGGGACAGATTATTATTTGTGTTGTTGTGTCCAAGCTAAATAAAAATTGGATCACTCAGTTATAAATGGTGAAGGTTTAGAGTACCATGTTGGTGCAGTGGTTGTAATCGACACATGGCTTAGACGATATTCTATGAAGAACCCTAACTTGTGGTTATTTGAGGATTGGAAAACAAAGAGGAAGATTCTTCATTATTCAAACCTTGTTTTCGCATCAAATGTCTAATTGATAAAATATGGTAGAAAACCACATAATTAGATTCTTTGGAAAGTTCATGAGTCAGACCATGAGGCAATACTGAGACATTAAAATGTAGAGTAGATTGAGTTGGTTCATTAGATTGAATAGGGAGAGAAGGAAAGAGAGAAAGAGTGATCAATTGGATCCAAATGTAATGTTGCAACCTCTACCCCAAGACTGTCCACATGACAAGGTGGGTATTGTTATTATGTGTAAGTGATGAGATAAGTTTAAATCACAGATTTTATGTTTTGATTTGTTTAGAATCTAGATACATTTTTTACTGTGTTAATTCTTCATTTGCAGGTCACCAAAGAAGAGGGCTAATAAAGTCTAAGCACCAATGATAAAGGGTGAGATTCCAAAATCATCTGCAAAATGGTATTATCAATTTACATCCTCAATGTTTATTAATGCTTTTTGTTCAAGTACCATTGTGTGTTAATAATCTTATGCCTGGAATTGTAGAGAATCACCATCATCAAAAAGTAAGAAGGAAAAGAAGTCTTGATCTGATGATAATGGGGCAGTTGCAGATATAGTTCTCTCTAAGGATAATGTTGATCAGCCAATGTATAAGTTGAGAGAACCAAAAGACTATTTAGGTCTACTGAAAATAAATGGAACTTTTGATATTTTAGGATATAAAATGTTTATTGATGGATTTGACAAGAATTAAAAGTATATAGACAATCAATTTACTCTTCCATAAAATGGTTCCTACATTAACAACTTTTACTGTATTTCTTGATTTTGTTCCAGCATTTAATGTGATTGTAATATTGGTTTGTAACTGAAGGAGGACAAAGCAAAAAGAGTAAAAAAGTTGCATCTACGAACACACCTACAAATGGAAGTGGAAGAAAGTCTAAGGGAGCTAAGGAACTTAAAACTATAACAGATGAGGACCAAATAGGGATATCATTAGATATAGGTGCAAGGAGTTCAAATGAAAAACCTTTGGTATGTAAACTCCAAAATAGAATTTTTGGTTTTAAACTAAACTTGAGTATGCATTTGACTTATTTTCCTGAAAATGTAGAATGCATGGAGATCATGTGCATGCATTGATTAGTAGACTTTTGAAGTTGGGCTTCACTTCAAAAATATATGAAGAACATGCATAGGTATTGGAAACTTCTCAGATGGAGGTTATAATGTTTTAGAATGTTAGGACCAGTTTCAAGTTGATATCAGCCGATTTGTAAAGGCTTGAGACTCATTGGTGTTTCTATAAACCTTGAGTCCTTAAGACCTATAGGGCATTTAGTATCTAGGGAAATAGGTAGAAATAACTTAAATAAGGATAATTTAGGTCCTAGGGTCCTTAGGATGTTATTTTCAATAAGAAATGTTAAAGCAACAAAATGTTGCTATGCAACTTTCAAAAGTTGCATACAATATATTTCCTTTACACATCCTTTGCATACTTAACATACTCTCAATTATAGAAATGTTATCTCATTTGTACATGTTACAAAGATTAAACATAAACAAGGTTGGCTAATGCCTATTACAATGAAAGATATAAATATTATGTTTAATTAGTAACCCAAAGCATGAAAGGGAAGCATGAAATTGTCAAATTTGTAATACATTGCCAAGAATGGGCAAACTTAGGCCAAAATGGCACAAGTTGGTGCAGAGGCACCTAGAGCACATAAGGAGTTCAATAAACCTTTGGAGATCAAAAAGGCATAAATTAACATGAAGATGTCCAATGACATCAATTGGAGTATTTTGGAGCCTATAATGACCTATAAGGTTAATCTCTATAATAACTTTACAATAAGTGCAAAAAGGCCTAACAAGCCTTAGGACTAAAATTGGAGTCTAGGATAGAATTAAGTGTTAAAATTTTCAAATAGGATAAACTAGTCTTTTTAATTGGTTAATAAGTCCATTTAAATGATTTGGTAAAGTTTCATCACTTAGCAATTTCAAAAATTCAAAAGTTACAAAGTTATAAATTTGAATTTTCAAATTATAATGGTCATGGACATTTAGGAGGGAATTAGTTTCTTTATTGTTTTAAGCCAAATTAAACCATCCAACCAATTTGGATCGTTTGGGGTAGTTGATAGGAGTTTATTAAATGTTTCACAAATCCATTGTATGAGAAGAGAAACCATGGTACAGACTACTACAACAAATTGAATAAAAAAACTAATTTCTTGCAAAGTTAAAGGGTTTTTTTTGGTATGATTCAAAGTTCTTATTGATTGGATTTCCCTGTACAATATTTTGATCATTCATATTTCATCTCTTTGAATTCTTTCATGTTCTAAAAACCATACTACAGTCGTTGTTAATCATTTTGGTACTGTTCAGTGTTTGGAAATTTTGATTTTAAGATAGTTTTGTGTAGATTTCACACTATGAATGTAGCACTCTGATTCTCATAGAATGACATCTTATTAACATACATAATATCAATTTAACATGTGTAGTATCTTACTAATATTGGAAATGCAAGTTTGATTAATTTATGTGGTGATCACCATAAAGAAGACTAAGAAACTAAGTGAATTTGGAGGATAGGCTGAAGGTTAGAGAGTTTTGGCCAAACAAGGGCACTATTTTATGATGGAATGTGTATATAAATGTTGTATACAAGGTGTTCCAACCTTTATTTGTTGCATGAAACTTTGGGAAGCACGACATTGAGGAAGCCCTAAACTTAAGGGTTTCGAGGGCATAATTTGGGATTTTGGTACCTAGACACATCTTGGAGTCAAATTGACTTCATATTACTTTGATTTGAACCTATTTATGACACTATGAAAAGATTTGGAGCCTAGGAGTTTGAACGGTTAGCACTTCCTTTGTAAATGCATGAGAATTAGGCCTTAAAAATAAAAGAAATAGTGAAAATAGTCATATACCTTCCAAATCAACCTACCATATCCTTTTGGTATGTTAAGTTAATCCATAAAGGGTACTCAAATATATAATTTATTTTCCTAGTGTTTTGGAAAAAGTTGAAGAAAAATACTTGTGAGTGTTGTTGTAGGGCTACAAGGCATGCTATTAGGCCTAGTTTGAGGAATATTGAAGTTTTGGTGTGTAAACCATTGAAGAAAGTCTAAAAACTCTTCAAGTACCTTGGATTTCATATTTTAGGGCTATCGTATCACATCATAAGACTTGGTGGATAATTTACCATTTCACTTATTGAAGGAACTTTTGGTCACTAGATTCAATTGTGCATTTGATTGAGTTTGTATTTGGACCTTTGATCCACCATATTCCCTTGCCACCTCTACATCACAAGTGAGGTTTGATAGGGTAATTTGATGTAGAGATGACACAATGGAAGCAAGAATCAAGCCCAACCCCTACACAACCTTCAATGTGCTCACAAGGATTGAACAAAAGATTTGGTCTACTTCCTCAAGTGCATACTCCTCCTAACAACCACTGAAAAGGGTTTCTAGACTCACCTTCCACAAGTAAGACTCAAAATAATATGCACCCAACTCAAGCAAATATGACAACCTCCTTTGAAATGGGAAAAATGAGGATTTTGTTGTTCAGGGCTTTTCCACCACCAGCAAGGGCTTGGGAAAACTTAGTCTCAATACAAATAAGGCAAACGAACCACTAGTTGTACTCCCAACAACCCACAACTCAACTTGCAATTTTAGACCTAGTAGCCTATTAGATCTCCTAAAATTGATTTCTACCAATAACTCTAAAACTCATTAAAGGACCTAGGGAATAAAATGCTGATTCAAGTATGCTTTTCCAAGCTCTAACAAACTCCAAAGTTTCAAAGACCAACTCCACTCTAGCATATCCCAACCAGCACCAAGTACTCAGACCTAATTAGCCTTTTAAGGCTTGGTTTTCAAGGCAAATGGTCAAGAATGGATACATAAAATCAAATCTACACTTCCAAGCTATTCTTCAGGCTCAAACAAGGGCACTTTGTTTTGACACCAAGTCCTCAAACTCTTTCCATCATTCTATCCACTCTAATCTCTCCAAAACAAGGTCAAATACATGTAGATTTTTGAACTAGGGCTTCCTTCCAAAATTCACCAACTTGTCCTCCTACTCAAAAACTACAAAAATCAGATAATATACAACCCTAAATTACTCCATACTAGAGAAGAGAGAAATCTACTAGTGGAATCTCAAGTTAGGGGCATTTTATTGTCCAAACTCTCAAAACAAGGGTTTCACATACTAGCAAGGAACAAAATTTGATAAATTTTGCCAAAAAAATTATAAATTCTTCAAATCAAAGCCAAAACCTTTTAAATAGGTAACTCTAACTTTTTAGTGCAGAAGATTGATCCCCCAATCAGTGGATTCCATACAATACATGAAAAATCAGAGAAAAGTGCTACAACAATAGGAATTTTATTGATTCTTGAAAGAAAATACAACTAAAACCTCTATATATCTCCCTCTTCAAATTCTTAGAGCCTATATAGGCTATTTACAACTGATTTAACCAACCCTTGGTTAGTTTAACTGTTGGAAGTTGTATTTTGAAAAGTTGTCAAGAAAATTGCAAAAGTTGCTAAGTAACCTTTTTTGCAATTTTGCAATTTTTGCTCTAAGACAAATTTTATTGCAAATATGTTTGCATATATTTACAAATTAACTCTACAAACTCCTAGGGACCTTATTAATGTTCTAAACACCTAGACATGCTTAGAAAATATAGAAATAATCAAAAATCCACTTATTGGACTAATTGATGCCTAAGGCTTATAGTTGTACCATGGGGTCTTGTGTCCATTACAAAGGTGGATGGTCATAGGTATATCATTAGATCTATCCATAGACCTTATTACATCAAGAAAATAAAGAAGATTAGGTGCACCAAATTTTTTCTAAAACCCTTGATTTCTAGCCCAAGAAATGAGGGTTTGGGTGAAGTGTGCATAGATATGCATGTATGCTTAAATAAACCTGTAAATCCTTGTATTTAATACATTTCCTAAGACTATTTTTGGTTTTGGAGTCATGGAAGTAAAGGGATACAAAATTTCCTTCTTTGAGCAAGGGCTAATTAGGCCTAATTGAAGGGTAGGTTGTGAAGGAAGTCTTCACCAGTCTAAAGGTTAGAAACTGAGACTGATATGAATTTAATATCTCTGAAAAGGGTTTTCAAAAGTGTGAAATATTCATAGGTTGTTTGAGAATCTTGGGAATGAAATGCTGATTTCGATGTTGGCAGGCTACTAGATAGGCCTAGAAGGCCATAGTTGAAGAATGGTGAAAGATAGGTTGGTAGGAATGAATGGGGAGTTGGAACATGAAAAATGTATTATGTTAAGATGGTCTAAGGTGTTAGGATCAAGGATTGAGGTCAGAATTAAGTTTTGGTGTGTTGGAGGCACTAGGTACACTAGGTGGCCTAGGATGGAGTTGGTGAAATGAGAGATTGGAATAAGGAAGTGGGAAGGTGAAATTGATTGGTATGGTTGTGGAAGTGATTTACAAATTTAGAGAACTTCATTTGACCTTTGAGTAGGACTGATTCCTTGAGTTGATTCCAAGTTTCTTGTTGAATCCACAAGTTGAGTTAGCCTACTTAAGGTGAAAATGGAGGGTTTTGCATCATAGGTCCTGGTGTACCTTGTAGTTTCATGCGTCCACTTCATGCCCCTACACCAAACAATAACAAGAAGCATGAATACCATTTAGAGTCTTCATATCATCACTTACTCAAATCCCAAATTATTTTCAACACTAATCAACAAGAACACTAAAATATAGAACTCAATCATAACAAAAGATAGATTATTATACTCGAACTCATGAAAAACACTAGCCAACAAAAGATAGATTATTATACTGGAACATTAGGCTCCTTCCTCATTTCTTCCATTTGTGATGATGCAAAAAGAAAAAAAAAATGCATAAAATGTTGTCCTCTTACATAAAATGCTATCCTCTTGCATTTTTCTCCACATTTTTTTCATAACATCAAGAAAATAAATTGAAGATTAGGATACCCATTTTGCTCCTCTATAACATATTAAAAGATGTGGTATGGTTGTTTTGGACCAAGTATCTGCTATTACACTATGGGCCACTTTTTAGGCATAACAATGAGCAATATAGGTGATTTTCAAGGAAAAAAAGATTTTTATGTTTCTTAGAAGGTTATAAAGATCCTTAGGGTCATTAGGTTAATTTTTAGGCATCTAGGAGTTAAGATGTCAAAAATTGCAAAAAATTGCAAAAGTTGTCAAAGCAAAATTGCAAAATGGTTGACAACTTTGTAGGAGTTTGGGAATTGGTGAAGGGCTAAGCATTTGGAAATAAGTTATTTTTCTATTTCCAAACCTTTTCCAAGTTGTAGAATTGGAATCAACTGAAAAATGTAAAAATTGCACTTTTTGTGCAAAGTTGCATTGTTGAAAGTTGTAAAAGTTGCTCAAATTTGCAACTTAGTGGAAAAAGGGTTGTGGGATCAGACTGTCTATTCCATTAGCTCTAGGTGGGCAGGTAAACCCTATCCCCAACCTCATCCCATTTCATTCAGTACTTGAATGTTCTCGAGCATGCCGAACTAGAATGTCCCTAAGGATCACTAAATGCCATAGGGCTGCAATCTTTGATGAGGCATATCTTGGAGGTCATGCGAGGTATGGATACAATTCTAGTTCTTATAGGACTATGTTGTGGAGACCTACAATAACCTCTCTCACTTTTTGGAGATCATACTCTTTTTTGATTTTGCGATGCCATCTTGGGTGATGCTAAAACTTGTAGTGTTGGCCAGTACAAAGTTGCCAACTACCAAATCTCTCTCACCTTTCATCATTGGATCGAACTATTTTCTCTGTTAGCTTTGGGTGGCCTAGGTAAACCCTATCCCCAACCTCATCCCATCTTGTTCAGCACTCAAATATTCTCAAGCATGCCAAATCAGAACATCCCTAAGGGTCACTAAATGTCATAGGGCTATGATCTTTGACGGGGCATATCTCGAAGCTCGTTTGAGGTATGGATGCAATTCTAGTTCCTATATGACCATGTTGAAGAGACCTACAATAACCTCTCTCTCTTTTTGGAGATCATACTCCATTTTGATTTTGCGACAACATCTTGGGTGATGTTGAGACTTGTAGTGTTGGCTAGTACAAAGTTGCCAACTACCAAATCTCTCTCACCTTTCATCGTGGGATCAAACTATCTGCTCTGTTAGCTCTAGGTGGTCAGGTAAACCCTATCCCTAACCTCATCCCATCCTATTAAGCACTTGAAAATTCTTGGGCATGCTGAACCAGAATGTCCCTAAGGGTCACTAAATGCCATAGGGATGCAATCTTTGATGGGGCATATCTCAGAGCTCCTGTGAGGTATGGATACAATTCTAGTTCCTATAAGATTGTGTTGTGGAGACTTACAATAACCTCTCTCACTTTCTGGAGATCATACTCTATTTTGATTTTGTGATGCCATCTCGGGTGATGTTGAAACTTGTAATGTTGGCTAGTACAAAGTTGCCAACTATCAAATCTCTCTCACTTTTGTTGTGAGATTGAACTATCTACTTCATTAGCTCTAAGTGGTTGAGTAAACCTTATCCCCAACCTTGTCTAGTCTCATTCGGTTCTTGAATGTTCTCGAGCACGCCAAATAAGAACGTCCCTAAGGGTCACTAAATGCCATAGGGCTGCAACCTTTTGCAGGGTATATCTCGGAGCTCGTGTGAGGTATGGATGCAATTCTAGTTCCTATAGGACCATGTTGCAGAGACCTACAATAACCTCTCTCATGTTTTGGAGATCATACTCCATTTTGATTTTGTGATGCCATTTCAGGTGATGCTAAAACTTATAGTGTTGGCCAGTACAAAGTTGCCAACTGCCAAATCTCTCTCACCTTTCATTGTGGGATCGAACTATCTATCTATTAGCTCTAAGTGGCTAGGTAAACCCTATCCCCAACCTTTTCCTATCCCATTCAACATTCAAACATTCTCAGGCACACCGAACCGAAATGTCCCTGAAGGTCACTAAATGTCATAGGGTTGCGATCTTTGATGGAGCATATCTCGGAGCTCGTGTGAGGTATGGATGCAATTCTAGTTCCTATAGGATTGCATTGCAAAGACCTACAATAACCTCTCTTTCTTTTTGGAGATCATACTCTATTTTGATTTTGCGATATCATCTTGGGTGATGCTAAAACTTGTAGTGTTGGCCAGTACAAAGTTGCCAACTACCAAATCTCTCTCACCTTTCATCATGGGATCAAACTATTTTCTCCTTAGCTCTGAGTGGTTGGGTAAACCCTATCAACAACCTTGTCTCATCCCATTTAGTGCTTAAATGTTCTCGAGCATGCCGAACCGAAACATCCCTAAGGGTCACTAAATGCCATAGGGCAACCATCTTTGATAGGGCATATCTCAGAGCTCTTGTGAGGTATGGATGTGATTCTAGTTCCTATAGGACTATGTGGTGGAGACCTATAGTAACCTCTCTCACTTTTTGAAGATCTTACTCCATTTTGATTTTGTGATGCCATCTTGGGTGATGTTGAAACTTGTAGTGTTGGCCAGTACAAAGTTGCCAACTGCTAAATCTCTCTCACCTTTCCTCTTGGGATCGAAATATCTATTTTGTTAGCTCCACATGGCTAGGTAAACATTAGCCCCAACCTCTTCCCATCCTATTGAGAACTCAAATGTTCTCGGGCATGCCAAATTGAAATGTCCCTAGCAAAGATAATGACACATTAAGGGGCTTACAAGAGTTCATAAGTTTCTATTTATCTCTCCCACATTGAAAATATCATGGAGAAAACATGGCGTGATGTGTAGAAGGATAAGATTATAAAGGGCTCATAACTTTTTCTCCTTTTCATAACTCACGATCTTAAGGGTTTATTAGAGGTAGGCTTAATATAGCACATATTTTAATGTGCATAGGTTTATAAGATCGTGTCAAAGCTATCAAAGGAATGATAGAGATCACTATTTTGCATCATTATGAGGGTTTACGAAGGAATAACCAATGCATCACTATAGAGACAACATTAATGATAATCAATGCATAAGGTAGGGGCATTATGAAGGAATGAGATCAAAGGAAAATATTCAAGGCAACAATAGAGAGTGTGATGAACAAATTTTTAAACCTTTGTACTAGTTAGATCTTTTCTTCATTAACGTTTCATTAAATCTTGAGAATCTTATTACGTACAACCTATTTTTCAAAGTCCTAGGATCAACATAAGTGTAGCATTAAAAATATTCATCCAATTTTGGGGTGAAAGTTGGGGAATTTTGTGGGAGCATGTTTGTCCAATTCTCATTAAAAATGTGATGTCATCTTTTCCACTCACATTAGGTCTAAAGGTGGGTTGTATTTAGTATAGGTGAAATGCCAAGATAGTCTAGATTCAAAGAACTAGGAACTAGTTGCATCATAATTATCTCAACAGGATGCCATAAAAGTATTCCTCTTCAAATTTCTTCTCCTCCTTAATTGAAACAAGTCTGAGTCCACAAGTTGCTATGGGATGGATCATATTGTTGTTTTTGGGATAATATTTTGATATGCCCAAACATAATGAATGGATGATAATAGTTCTTTGCATTTAGATAGGGAATTAGAAGTTAAATTTCTTTGTCTTGCCTTTAAGTAGTTCAAAATTGATTTCATTTATTTCTATTGATTTTGTAGCACATTTGAATTGTGGTTAACTTTTTCAAAGGTAATTCTTACCATTTGGCAACACATATAAATACTTTACAATTCTTAAAAAACTGATGAAAAACTATTGATGACTAGACCTACCATATAAATTTTATATATTATTTTGCTAAAAACAAGGAATTATTTTCTTTAATGTTTCATCCTAAGAAGTTGTTTAGAAATTACATATTGTTGAATTGATTTCTTTATTATTATTTTCACTGGCAATAATGTACAAAAAGTTAGTATCAATACTAAATAGAATAAAACTAAATCAAATACTTGTGTGTAATTTTAATCATTTTATAAGCATAAGAAAGTGTTACTTATATATATTTAGTTGGTCAAATTAATTTGGATTGGTTAATGGATTCATGTCAAGCTTCTAATTGTTGACTGATAACCATTAAATGAGACCAAGCTAGTTAAAAGTTTGTTGCGGATACTCTTGGAGGACTTTATGAGATTATTGACACTTCCATCCCCAACTCATAAATAAGAAAAAATATGGAAAAGATGACATGATCTTGGGTTGAAGTAAAATCACAAGAAGTGATGCACTTAATGAGCCATAAGAAACCTATGTGTACATTCCCCAACTTATAACAAATGCTTGGATATAAAGGCTCCATACACTGGCCCAAAAATGGAAGCCAAGGATGTCACCGTGCATGTATTGGTACAGTCTCTCTACGAGAATCCCAAGTATCTACTATTGTTTTTAATTTGGGTGTCACTAAATGATCCAGAAAATTATGAAGTATTGACACATGTAGTAACTTCTCCTATGTCTCTAGAAAATGTAGCATAGGTTCAGGGTCCCTTGGCTCCTAGGAATTTGTAGCAGCTATTCTCAATACTATAAGATAAATTTCAAGGAAGAGTTGAGTGTAAGCAGTTGAAGAAGCAAGTTCTGCTTCTATGTAAATGCCAAAATCATGAGGCTCATTCCCTTGCATAAGCCTTTGCCACAATGACATTACCTCTAAACCATGCAAAGGATGTTGAAGTGGTTCCCAACCTTGAAACACTCTTATAAACAATGCCAGAGCTAAACATTATGCATAATAGAGAACATCTTATCTAGTGTAGTACAAGATTGAGTAATTCTACCTATAAAATTCTATCTTATATAAGGTACAATGTTGACCAATTGTGCATATAAGGAAATATATGCATTGGAATACATGTGAGTGCCCATTACAATTGGTATTCTATGGTGGCAGATCTAACATATGGAATTAATGAAACCTTGAGAATCATATTAGGCTCTACATCATAACTAAACCTTGAAATTAATGTAATGTATTATTTTTAGTTTCAGATTTTTTATATGTTTGTAATAATAATTTACAATAAATTTTTAGATGCATAACATAGAAGGAAAACTTTAAAAATGAACAAGAAGATCATAAATCAATATGACAATGACATAAATTGAAAATGATAAATTTTTGGCTTTAACACTAATAAAGTTTATTGTTGATCAATATTGAATCAAAAATTCAAACTGATTAGGTATTGAATTAAGCTTGATAAACAAATGATAGAGAAGGAAAACTTTAAACATGAACAAGATCATAAATCATATGATGATGACATATTGGAAATGATAAAATTATGCTTAAACAGTGGTAAAGTTTATTGTTAATCAATATTCTATCAAAGTTTCGAACTAATTAGGTAATGAATTTAACGTCATACATGAACATCTCTAATTTAATGTCATACACGAACATATCTAATTTAATGTCATACATGAACAAACATATAATATAAAATGATAACCAATAATGTCATGTACATTAACAAACACAATATATTATGATAACCAATAATGTCGTACATGAACAAAGATATCATATATTAACCAATAATTTCATAAGTCTAATAATGTCATGCATCAAATATAAAATGTCATATATACATCAAATGTATATCGAATATGTCCATTGACATAAAATCTAACATATATCTCCGCTGATTCCTATACATGTACATGTCTATCAACTATATCTTCTCCTTCCCACAAGGGGAAGGAAACAAATCTCTAAAGGCCTTCAATCATCGTGTGGAGGGAGATAGTGGCAATGATGGGGTCTTGCTCACACGCTTGCTTGTCTTCTTGTTAAGGCTTTTCTCTAACTTGAGCTGATACAAACAAAGTAGATATGAATCAATAATTATTATACATTGAAATCAAATATATGTACACACAAAATTAATTATTTTCTTACCGCCATCGTATAGTCACTCTGCAAGTCCACCTCGAAGGCTCATGGATGATTAGGTGTGACAAGAACCTATAACAATTGAATCAATATAATCACTTATAAATAATATTAGAAATTTTGATACTAACTATTATAAATAACAACTAAAACCAAGAAAATTCTTTCATACCTCAGTCAATGGCTGTGAACTAGCCATAGCTACAACCACTTCACGATCAACAGACTGTTGAAGATGAGGAGGAGTCTTCGATGTCAAGAGTTGCATGTCATACAATACATGTTAAATGTAACATGTAACATAAAACAAATGTACCTCTATGAAGCTCATGTTGCGTCTAGGCTTAGAGTCTATTGTGAATGTCGATGGTCTTGTAGAGAACTGATGCACATGCATAATTTTTTTTTTCAATCCTTTATATGATTACTTAATAAATATATTTATTCATTTAAATGATTAAATCGATACATACCTCTAGAATCATTGAGGAGATGAAAAATGGGGTTGGGGGATCACTACTAGGGCCGCCAACACTCTAACCCTAAATTTTGAACAATGTCAATACATGCTAATTAATTAGTCATTCACTATACATATGAAATGTGATCAAATTAGTTTATTATAATTGTAATTTACCTGTGTGTCAATGCCAAATGTCTCATTCAGGAACTAATCAATCACTAGCCCATCATCCGCATGATGTGCACATGTGACTGCAACATGCAGAATGGTCCTCCTCAAATAATGGACTCGTGCAATGAATGAGGGTCTGCGTCAAAGCTCTAATAGTCCCTAGAGTGTCAACCTCTACATGTTCCTTCACAACTGAAGGAATAGTCACATACTCACCCTGTGGCTTGACCATAGGTGCCCTAACTACATTAGGGTCACAATGTGCCCCCAACCTCTCAAATGATGGCCCCCCACCTCTACCCTGAGAGTCTAATATATCAAAATAATTGGGGATCTCCCAAGCACAAACTCACAATACAATTTCTTTAAGAAATACATGGGGATCTCATGATTATTGTAAGGAGGGGCATCAAAAACCATCTACCATCTATCCAAAAAATTATTTCTAATAGCATTGCGTATGCACCAATGGATGGGGAACCCTTTAGTACCCTCTCTAGTAGTATCTTGTTCACCAGGTTTTCTAAATAATGTACATATTCTACCTTTTGGTATATCTTTTTTTTTAACATCTTGATATGATAATTTATTTGCATAATATCTTTTCTGTTCATCCCTCTTAACCTGCCAAACATCTAATTGACCACTAATAGAAGCTTTGTGGGTCTTAATGGATTCGAGGGATGATGCCAATTGAGCTCTCATTGGATTGGTTTGTCCACATTCTTTCAACTGACCAATGAGTCCTTCTAATTTAGTTTTTCCTCTTTCTATTTCATTTATTATATTTTCTTATGTGCCAAGAGGAGGTCTTGCAATTGGTTCAAGTTGCAGAATTAATTATTCTTCTTGTGGAGGGTTTTGGTTTTGATCTTCTTGAGGGTTTTCATTTTGATCTTGTTAAGGTTTTTGGTTTTGACCTTTTCGGGATTTTCCAGTTCATTATTGACATTTCTTGATAAGAAATCAATTGAAATCTAAATAAATAAATAAATATTTTAAAAATTAAAAAAAACTTACAAAACAATATAAAAAACATATCAAACAATGCAAAAAGAAAGTTAGATAACATACGGTGTGCTCGTGATCTCGAACTTCGACGGCGAGGAGGCATATTGGCAAGGCGAATGGTGAAAATGTCATATTCTCTCAATCCACATATGCGCTGTGAGGAGGGTAAACTAGAAAATAGGAAAGAAATGAATGGGATGTGGGTATGCAATCCATTTATAATATTTTGGCTTGTTACAAAGTGTGTACGCACTATGGCTTGGGTTACCCAAGCCATAGTGTATGCGTTCTATAGCGCGTACATGCTATTGAAAATTGAAAAAAAATGTGTCACCTTTTTGGCACCACAACTTGGTGCACTTACCCAATGAACTAATTTACATACATTCATGCAAATATGCATACAATCATCATAATCAATTATCCTTGAATCTGACCAAAGCTATTATATATGAACAAAAAGATACATGTTTAGAAAGAAAAGAAAAGATAATTTACATAGGTACCTCTTCTTCCCTTGAAGAACAACACAGAGCAAGGGCACATAGATCACAAGGGAATGACAAAAAATCCTAGATCTACACTGATCTCCACCAATGTTTAGGGCTCTCCACCCTCTTTCATGTGCAACTCTCCACAATCAATAAAAAAAAAGGGGAATAATTTAATGTCATGTTTTCTTTTCATTTTTGTTTATAATCCATAATCCACAAGATCTCTCTATATATATAGATACATGCATATATACATATATATACATACATATACATACATACATACATACATACATTAATACAAGTAAGGGTGTTGACCAATCTTGAAAACTTTTATGCTAAAATGAAAGCTATTGATGATCAAACAACTATGCCAAAGTTACAACACATTGTGAAGTTTATTTTAGATAAGGTAGAGGCAGATATTCAAAAGTTTGATAATCAAAATTCAAGGCACAAGAGCGAATGAGAAGGAATAGCTTTAGAAAGAGAATGAGGAGTGACTTTAGAAAGAGACTAAATGATAGAAATAACAACTAGACAACATAGAGGATATTATGGGAGCCATTGGATAGAATCTAGGAAAGTGTTACGGTAGGTACTATGACATTGGAATCACATGCAAGTGTCTTTGAGAATTTACAGTCTAAATATCAAATGCTTATAAGAGTATTTCAAGTATTGGCACAATCTCCCTTTGATGATCCCAAGTATCAAATTCTTATAAGAGTGTTTCAAGGTTGGGAACCACTTCAACATCCTTTGCAAGGTTTAGAGGTAATGTTATTGTGGCAAAGGCTTCTGCAAGAGAATAAGCCTCATGATTATGGCTAGTTTCTTTCTCAAAATATCTTTTATGATATGTTTTTGTATAATTTCTTGCAAACTCTGCCCATTTCTCTTGGTCTACATTATTTTTGTGGAGGATCTTGAGGTAATTCACTTAGCACGAATTGAGTGATTTTTATTTTATTAGTATTTGGATTCTGGAATATGTATGCAGTTGGATCAATTTTTCTATTATGTAGCTAATAAATAATAAGCATCTTTAAAAAGATCTCTAGAAATACATATTCAAAAGGAGATATAAAGAGATACTTGTTCAGAAGGAAAATAAACCAACATTTACATACCCTTGAACAAAATCGCAGAGCTGGGGAATGACAAAAAAATCTTAGAGCAAGGGTACAACACAACAATGAAATCACAGAGCAAGGGCATGACATGGAAATAAAATTACAGAGCAAGGGCATGACACAAAAATCACAGAGCAAGGGTACAACAACAAAATGTAGAGATCACAATGGCATGGCAACCAAATTGCAAAGCAAGGGCGCAACAATGAAATGTAGAGATATATCATAGGAAAGAAATGCACCAAACACATATGCATAATCACGAGGCTCATTTCCTTGAAGATGCCATAACCTAGTTAAATATACATATATATCAACCCAACTAATCAACAACTAAACCCATTTAATTGGTAATAGCTTGTTTCTTTCTAAAAATATCTACTATGATTGTTTTTGTAAAATCTCTAGCAAACTCAGCCCATTTTTTGTGGTCTGCATTATTTTTGTGTAGGATCTTGAGGTAAGTCACTTAGCACAGGTTGAGTGAGTTTTATTGTTTTATTATTTGGATTCTAGAATATGTATGCAACTAGATCATATATGTAATAAGCACTCTGAAAAAGATCTCTCTGAATATATACAGAGATACAAATTTAATTAGAAGGAAATATAAAGACATACATGTTTACAAGGAAAAGGAAAAAAATTTACATACATACCCTTTCTCACCCTTGAAGAAAATCGTAGAGCTAGGGCACAACACAACAATGAAGTTGTAGAGCAAGGACATGACACGATAATGAAATCATAAAGAAAGGGCACAATATGACAATGAAATTACAAAGCAAGGGCAGAACAACCAAATGCACCGATCATAAGGGCACCACGACAATGTTCATACCTCTCCACCTCTTTCATGCACAACCTCTCCAAAATCAAAACAAATAGAAAATGATTTTTGTGTTTCTTATTTTTTTGTTTTATGATCGCGAGGGTGTCACAATTATGATGCCAACATCAGTATTGCGATGTCATTGGGGACAATTACAAAAAAAAGACATGAAAATGACCACAAATTACACAGTTGTTGCAAATTACCATTGCAATTTGACCCCAAATGTTGTAGTGCCTTCTCCTCCACCTCTTGTTCCTTGTTTTTTTCCAACAAATGATTTACTCCATTAGATAAGCTAGTTTGCAATATATGAATCATTGGCCATAAGCAAAGAATCTATGGCTTTGTGTCACCTACACAAAGAATCAATTTCTCACTAAATTTTGAAAATAGATTAAAGTGACCTTTTTATTTATCTTCATATTTATTTTACTTTAGTTTTTCTAATTAAATATTATTATCTTTTTTAGAGCTTCCATTGAATTGTATGTTTTCTAATCAACATTAACTTTTGGTTTTTAATGTCTACTTCTCATTTTATATTTATTTTTTCCTTTATAATTGTTAATAAATAATTCAAATTATTTAATAATAGAACTATCAATAACATGTAAATAATATTCTAAATTTTATTTTAATTTTTTTAATAACAATTCTTTTAGACATTTTTTCAAGTAGTTCACTTATCTTGTCTATTTCTTCACATTTTGCATATATGTGTGACATTAGGATAGTTGCAACATCATCCTTGCAGCCATATAATTTGATGGATGCTAATACCCTTTTACAACACTATGAACTATTGTGTTTCTATTTAAATATAGTATCTGAAATGGTTTAGAGAGAGATCGAGAGCTTTGGATGCAAGTAGTTGGTAAGAGTATCACAACTCTTTTGTTGGAAATTTGGCTAGATAGTGAATTTGGAGTTGTCATATATGGAAATATATTATCTGTATGAAGACAACATATTATGAAGATTTAGTTTTGATTTGAGAACTTAGAAAATTGTCTAAGTACCACAAAGCTTATATGTTAGTATAGAGACAGTTTTGGCTTGTGAAGTTGATAGACAATGTTTTGGCATGTACACACTTGAGGGAAGCAAGAATAGACTATAAGGAACCTACATGCAAGATCTTGAGTCATTATGATAAGTACAAACATAGTTATTAATGATTTATTGATTACAAGTATGCACTGGCAAAATAAGACAAAGATGAGGAATTGGGGTATGTGCAGTATCATGGTCCATCAAACTATGGCCTTAAGTGGCAGTGAAAAAATAGCAAATCAGGGTTATGCCTACTTGATGCATTATTTTAAAGTAGTTATGAGCTTTATATCAAATATTTTTAACAAAAGAATTTGTAGGAAATTGAATGTAGTTTGTAAACGACTAGGCCTTATTTGAAAAAAAAAAAACTCATTTGATTGGTCAATTTTTTTTAACTGTAATGTTGTACTACAAAAATTTTAGGTCAAAAATAAAAAAGTAGGTGTATGTCTGACCATCTTGATCAAAATCAAATGATAATATTTTTAAATATTATTCTAGATATAAGAAGTAGACTCATGTCCAAATGTGATGCATATTTTTGGGTATTTGTATTCTAAATAAATAATTAATTATGAATTTTCTACAATAACATTTCTAGAATTTAAAAACTCATGTCTAACCACCTCAACTAATTGAAAACTTTACAAAATTAAATATTTCTTTTGATTCTTGTAGTAGGTGAAGCATAGAATGTGACGCAACATTTGGATTTATCAATCAACATTTTATATGCATCTTCATTAGAAATTAACTAACAAATGTTTATCGAACTCATAATTTGATAGCCATTATCTCAAGAAACCCTTTTTATTTCATTGAATTTGAATGAAAAAAGAGTCATCATATGGTCACTCGAAGTCTGGATGCCAGATAAACATGGATCAAACACATTTTTTTGAGTTAACCAATAGGCTTGGTAAATATCAAGCCCAATTGAGTACCCAAAAGTTGGTGACAAAATACAAAATTTCAAATTTGAGATATTGGGAACATCATTATTATACATTTTGGGGACCACATTGTTTTACATTTACAAACATTTTAAAATATGTTTTACATTTAAGATATAATAATAAATAAATATTATTGTTTCTTATTTTATTATTAAATATTATATAACAAATATTATTATACAATATTATATAAAGTATTAAATATAATTACATAGTATATTAGGATCATAGTATTCTATATTATCTATAGTATTATAAATATATCATTAAATATATCTACTATAATATATATTTTAACATAGTATTAGGAATTTTATTCTATAGTATTATATATTTTATTTAATATTGTATATTATAAATATAATTTCTTATGTGTCAAAAGGGGTCATAAGTTAACCTATGACCCCTTTTGACACATATGATCAATTATAGTATGTCCTTAGGGGTCCTAAGACCCCTCCAAAAACATGTTGTCATGAAATGTGTCGAAAGGGGTCATATGTTATCCTATGACCCCCTTTGACCCATATGATCAATTATAATATGACCCTAGAGGTTCGAGGACCCCTAGGGATATATGTTGTCATGAAATGTGCTAAAAGGGGTCATGGGTTATCCTATGACCCCCTCCAACCCATATGATCAATTATAATATGTTCCTAGGGGTTCGAGGAGTTCCTTAAGGACATATGTTATCATAAAATGTATCGACCCATATGGTCAACATGTTATCATGAAATGTGTAGAAAATGGTCATAAGTTAACCTATGTGACCCCTTTCAACTCATATGATCAATTATAATATATCCCTAAGGGTCCTAGGACTCCTAGGGGCATATGTTATCATGAAATGTGTCAAACCTATGACCCCCTTCAACCCATATGATAAATTATAATATTTCCCTAGGGGTCCAAGGACCCCTGGGGACATATGTTGTCATGAAATGTGTTGAAAGGGGTCATCCCATGACCCCCTTTGACTCATATGATCAATAATAATATGTCCCTAAAGGTCTGAGGACCCCTATGGACATATGTTGTCATGAAATGTGCCAAGAAAGGTCATAGGTTAACCTATGACCTATTTTGACCCATATAACCAATTATAATATGTCCCTAGGGACCCTAGGACCTTTAGGGACATATGTTATCATGAAATGTGTTGAAAGAGGTTATAGGTTATCCTATGACCCCCTTCAACCTATATGATCAATTATAATATGTCCTTAGGAGTCTGAGGACCCCAAGGGATGTATGTTTTTAGGAAATGTGTCAAAATAAATAAAAAATCATCTTATGACCCCATTCAACCCATACGATCAATTATAATATGTCCTTGGGATTTGAGGACCCCTAGAAACATATGTTGTTAGGAGATGTGTTGGAAGGCATCACAGGTTATCCTATGACCCCCTTCGACCCATATGATCAATTATAATATGTTCTTAGGGGTTTGAGGACCCCTAGGGACATATGTTGTCATGAAATGTGTTGAAAGGCATAATAGGTTATCCTATGACCCCCTTCAACCCATACGATCAATTATAATATGTTCCTAGAGGTCTGAGGACCCCTAGGGACATATTTTATAATAAAATATGTCAAAATGTGTCATAGGTTATCCTAAGATCCCCTTTGACCCATATGATCAATTATAATATATCCCTAAGGGTCCCAGGATGTAAGGCCCCTTTCCCTAGTACCCTATTTTAAATCCTAATAATACTAATATGATTAGATATAGGAAGGGTTAGAAGATGAAATGTCATGTTTCTACCTCTTATGTATAGAATGTGAAATTTATATTGTAATCATACACCTTATGATAGAACAATGGTAAGTAGGTTCTGAGATTTGAGTATGCCATGATTGGGATTTCCCTTACCAATATGAACCTAAGATCTTATTAGGATTGTTATACATTTTAGTCTTTATTGTGTTAAGTGTCATAATCAAAATTATATTAGGTTGATAAGCTAAGACCTATGGAATAAAGGCTCAAGATGTCATAACCTGGAAACTATGTTGATGGTCTCATGCTATAGTATAGTCTATAAATTTATGTACCATTAAAACAACATATAATTTTAATTTCTAATTATCGTGCTAATATTTCCCCTGCTCTCTCTCTCTCTCTCTCTCTCTCTCTCTCTCTCTCTCTCTCTCTCTCTCTCTCTCTCTCTCTCTCTCTCTCTCTCTCTCCTGGATCTGACTTGTGACTCCACATGTGTGTTCCCTTCTTCATTTCATCATCTATATGATTTTAGGGTTAGAATCCTCTTCAAATAGACTTTCATCATAGTTGTCTCTAAACTTAGAGGGTGGGTGAACACCCCACTAGTGTGTCCAAGACCACTAAAAAAGACTCTCCCACTGCCTCCTTTTGGAAAAAACATCAAGCCACTATCTCTTACAACTTTGTCCCTATCAAATTTGTTACTTTTGACTAAGAGCAAAGATGGGGTTGAACTGATGGGACAACTCAATTTTCGAATTGGTGGAAGAATTCATTGGTTAAGGGGTCGCCTAGGTTAGCTAAGCAATGAAATGGTCAAATTGAGGCCCCTAACATGTTATACTAACATATGGGTAGCTTATTTTCACAAAAATGACATCTTGGGACTACCTATATGCCCTCTAAAATCCTTGTCAAGTTTGAATTCGAATTTCCCTTGATGGTGACCCATCCTATCTTTTCTCCAAGTGGATTTGCTTAAACCTTTTGAAGGGCATTAGTTTAAGGTTAAGTGTTACTGTGGCCAAAACCCTAGGTGACATATCATCAACACATAAACCATTATAAGTGTCAAGTGACACATTTAAAACACATTACACATCACCGTGACATGTCCCTAATGTATTCATGAGACTAAATTTATCGCACACATGCAAGATTACATTTACAAAATAAACACATCACAACAAGGCTTTTGAATCTTCCAAAGATTCAACTTGGCTAAACTGTGTCCACATAAGTTTGGACCTTGTTTCCCCCAAATAATTCTATAGTTCAATTTCCTGCACACTAACTCAAACATTAGTAGCCCAAGAAAAAAATCATATAAAATGCATGTATATAAGTACATGACAATTTCATATTAAATAATTCACCTTAACATCATAATCAATTTTCATTTTCTAATCATTTTTATATAAAGCATTTAAAGCATTAAAATGTCAAAATTTGCATATCGACATTAATATCTAATCAAATGATCCACTAACATTCTGAATTGAAACTATGAGACATGACTATGCAAACATCTTGTTACCTAACAAAATTGATACACCTCATAACGTAGTATCTCATAAGGATAATGGGATACTATTAGCAATCAAACTATATTTAAGTGAATCAAAGGATATTAGTGGTGATGTTTACATTTTGATGATTTTGACCTAAAATATGTGTTCAAAATTAATTTTCATGTTGAATGACTTAATAGTATAGATTCAACATTTCATCATTGTGATAGGAAATGGATTATGATGTGGTTCATAATGTTAGTGGATCATTTGATTAGATATTAATGTCGATATGCAAATTTTGACATTTTAATGCTTTAAATGCTTTATATAAAAATGATTAGAAAATGAAAATTGATTATGATGTTAAGGTGAATTATTTAATATGAAATTGTCATGCACTTATATACATGCATTTTATATGATTTTTTTCTTGGGCTACTAATGTTTGAGTTAGTGTGCAAGAAATTGAACTATAGAATTATTTGGGGGAAACAAGGTCCAAACTTATGTGGACACAGTTTAGCCAAGGTGAATCTTTGGAAGATTCAAAAGCCTTGTTGTGATGTGTTTATTTTGTAAATGTAATCTTGCATGTGTGCGATAAATTTAGTCTCATGAATACATTAGGGACATGTCATGGTGATGTGTAATGTGTTTTAAATGTGTCACTTGACACTTGTAATGGTTTATGTGTTGATGATATGTCACCTAGGGTTTTGGCCACGGTAACACTTAACCTTAAACTAATGCCCTTCAAAAGGTTTAAGCAAATCCACTTGGAGAAAAGATAGGATGGGTCACCATCAAGGGAAATTCGAATTCAAACTTGACAAGGATTTTAGAGGGCATATAGGTAGTCCCAAGATGTCATTTTTGTGAAAATAAGCTACCCATATGTTAGTATAACATGTTAGGGGCCTCAATTTGACCATTTCATTGCTTAGCTAACCTAGGTGACCCCTTAACCAATGAATTCTTCCACCAATTCGAAAATTGAGTTGTCCCATCAGTTCAACCCCATCTTTTCTCTTAGTCGAAAGTAACAAATTTGATAGGGACAAAGTTGTAAGAGATAGTGGCTTGATGTTTTTTCCAAAAGGAGGCAGTGGGAGAGTCTTTTTTAGTGGTCTTGTACACACTAGTGGGGTGTTCACCCACCCTCTAAGTTTAGAGACAACTATGATGAAAGTCTATTTGAAGAGGATTCTAACCCTAAAATCATATAGATGATGAAATGAAGAAGGGAACACAAATGTGGAGTCACAAGTCAGATCCAGTAGAGAGAGAGAGAGAGAGAGAGAGAGAGAGAGAGAGAGAGAGAGAGAGAGAGAGCAGGGGAAATATTAGCATGATAATTAGAAATTAAAATTATATGTTGTTTTAATGGTACATAAATTTTTTAATTTTTATAGTGGAAAGTTATGGGTTCTTGGTTATTATTCAAGGTGAAATTGATGTAACAATACTTCATTCAGAGTTGTGTGGGATAATGAATGTGTTTAGTATATGTAAGATATTAGTTTGGTATTAATAGGTAATTCAGTTTAGCATAGACACAAAGGGATAGCTACAAATTGTGATATATATATCAATAGATTCCTATTGTAATGTTTCTTTTAATAAATAAATCTATATACTAAATGATGTAAGTCATGAAGGTTATAAGTAACATATAAATATTCAATGAATAGTCACTAAGTATGTTGACTTGTAAATATTAGTAGTTGAGAACTATTCTTTTGGCTTAGTAATAAGTGACTTTGAGGTTGGAATTGAAAAGATAACTACATCATGTTCATATAAGTATACATACCGATTGTTGAATAGGTAAGTTAACAAGATAACATTCAACATACTAAATTAATTATGTATAAGAGACCCTAGAAGGGGTCTAATCTTAGAATTAAGTGTACAATATAGGACCCTAATATTATGAGTAAATGCAAGATTTTGGTGGTGAGAATTGTGGGTGATTAGGGTAGCTATATCACAACTTGAGGGAAGGCAAGCTACTCGAGTTACACCAATGAACTTGGTAATGCGGCAATGAGATGATAATAATTTATCTAATAGATGTGCACTGATAATCAAGCCCAATATCCTAATATGATGAATTAACAATGTCATTCCTTCAAGGAGACTAATATAGATACTTGTACATTTCTAATAAAGGTATTATACGTAGTAACCATACCCTAGATGCAAATTTCCATGGCTACACCTAGCTGAATGCCCTAACATAACGTTTAGCAATCCTTAAGGAAAATCAAATATTGAGGGCCTTAATATTGAGTCCTCCATGTCTAACATCTTCTTGTTGTATCCACAAATATTTGATGTCAATCTGGGTGGATCCTCCTACCAACCTAGGAAAGCTTTGTTCGGTTAAGGTTTAAGGGTATGTTGCAACTTTATAAACATAGCTATTAGGATTTTTGAACTCTTGGCTATTCAATAACCTAGTTGGCAATGTAAGATACCTTAGGAGTGATTCCTAGGTGTTATCATCTCTTAAAAAAAGAAAAAAATTGAAGTTGTGTTTTGCCCTGAAATTTTGGGCATGACACAGGACCCTTAGGAACATATATTGTCATGAAATGTGTTAGAAGGGGTCATAGGCCATATAATTATAATATGTCTCCCAGTTGACAAGGTTGAATTATTTTCTCTCCTTCGTGCCTAACCATAGGAAGTTCCTTTGCAATTTTTTAGCCATACTCTGATTAATCTTGAAGATGGAGAGAAAGCATATATGTATTCCCTATAGAGTTGCTACTAGCAGTTGAAGTTTCCCCACATTGCTAAGGATTTTACCTTTCCACCTAGCAAGCTTCTTTTGCATCCTTTCTAGAACAGTGTTCAAGAAGGTGGTGGAGACATTCTTTATTGTCATGGGGAGACCAATGTAGGTGTCTAGGAGGTTCGCTGAGTGACTTCCTAGTATATATTTAACTTTAACTTGCAAGACCTCAAGAGTGTTAAAAAAATAGATCTTACTTTTGACTAGGTTAAATTTTTGACCTGAACAATCCTCATAGTTGGTGAACAGATTCCTCCAAGCTCTAGCCTTTTAGATAGAGGACTCTACAAAAAGGAAAGTGTCATCCAAAAATTGTTGTATTACCTCAAGAGATAGAGTGGTAGTAGGTTGGATGTCTTTTAAATCTCCCAATAGAACCAACTTGTAAATCGATTTGCCCAACACTTCTACTGCCATAATGAAGAGGTAAGGGGATAAAGGGTTACCTTGTCTCAGGCCTCTGCCAGCTTCAAATCTTCCCTAGGGTGTCCCATTGAGCAACAAATTGTATTGAGCTATTTCCACCATGTTTCTTATGACATTCAAAATTTCCTCTCTAAATCCCACTTGTTCTAACACATCATATAGGAAGGTTCAATTGACTTTGTCATAGGCCTTTGAAATATCTAATTTAAGGGTCATACCTAGTCTTCTACTTTTTTCCATGGAGTGAATGATTTCATGGGTGTTAATCATAATATCCAAGATTTGTCAACCTGGTACAAACCCCTTCTATGGGTCCCCAATAACCCTTTCTAGAACGATTTTATCTTATTAACCATCACCTTGGAGAAGACTTTATATATGGTATTACAAAGGCTGATTGGTCTAAAATCCCTAATGGTTATGGGTGTCTGGATCTTAGGCACCAGAACAATAAAGGTTTTATTGATCCTTCTTAGCATTTTCCTAGTTCTGATCATGTCACTAGTGGCCCAAACCAGTTCATCTTTAATCACTTCCCAAAAGTGCTAAAAGAAGGCTGAAGGGAAGCCATTAGGGCCCAACGCCTTGAAATCCTTCATAGAAAACATAACTTTCTTCACATCCTCTTCAGAGACTTTCTCCCTTAGTTCATCATTTTCCTCATTCCCCAACATAGTTGGGATGGTATTGAGCATACTTTGCCTAATCATATTGTTGCTCCTCTTGTCCTCACTTTTGTAGGCATTCCTAAAGAACTCAATTGCATGTTTCCCCATGGGTGAACCCACAATAATGAGTTCCACTTTTGCGGGATGAAGAAAATCCTTTTTTTTTTTGCAAAATCTACAAATCACATTTAACAATTGTTCGCTTGAACATATTAACCATGTTTGCAGTGAGCATATATTATAATAATGTTTGTAGTGAACATATTTCCTATATATTGGGTATGTCGAGTGAACATACCTCATTAATATGTTTGCCAGAACATATTTTATGTTGACTTCACTTTCATTTAAACATCATTTTTTTCATTTAAACAACATTTTGTCGCAAAACTTAGTAGTGTGTGTTCGTACAAACACATGTTCGCTGTAAACATATTATGTATGTTCACAGCGAATAGTACGTTCACGCGAACATATCAAATTACAAATTTTTGACCCCCTTTTTTGAAAAAAAATAAAATTGGCTCTTTTGACACCTAAAATTGAAAATGATTGATCTCCTACTGTAAAATAAAAAGTTCCAATTTGTTCTACTCAGAGCAAGCTTTCCAATGACTATAATGTAATACATATTGTATTCATTAAGACTTTCAAATATAAGTTTAACTCATTATAGGTTTATTACCAATTGAACATCAACTAACTTCGACACTTTGGAAAAATTAGTAAATTACATCAATTTTTTTTTGAAAAATATCTAGGAAATAGGTTATTGAGATAGCTTTCTATTCAAAAATAAAATTTAGATTTATGATAAATTGAGTTCAAGTTCTCTGTGTTGAAACAAATGTATGTCTGAATTATGATTGGTGTCCATTCAAAACTTCATAAACTATACAATTCAACCAAATTGAATCAAACCAAATGCATCCTCTAGATATTGATGTTACAAATTCAATGCCGAAAGAATCACCTCATTATCTTTTCTAGAAAAAAGGTTATGTGTGTCAAGTGGACTGTCACTCTTTAAAAATATTTAATTTTAATATGTACCACTTTTCGGAGGAGAAGAAAAAATTGACATAAATAATTTTAAAAAATAAATTAAAAATTTGGTTACAAAGTAGGAATAGAGTACTAGAAATCACTAGTTGGGTATGTGCAGGATCATGGTGTACCAAACTATGGCCTTAAGTGGCAGTGAAAAATCAGAAAATCAGGGTTATGTCAACTTGACACATAATTTTAAAGTGGTTATGGAGTTTATATCAAAAATTTGTAAGAAAATAATCTGTAAGAAATTGAATGTAGTTTCTAAACTACTAGGCCTTATCAGGAGAAAAAAATAATTGATTGGTCAAAAGGTTGAATTTTAATGCAGTACTACAAAAATTTCAGGGCAAAAATAAAAAGTAGGTGTACGTCTGACCACCTTAATCAAAATCAAATGATAATATTTTTTTAATATAATTATAGATATGAAAATTAGACTCATGCCCGGATGTGACGCATATTTTTCGGTATTTTTATTCCAAATAAATAATTAAATATGAATTTTTTACCAAAACTTTTTCGAAAAAAAAAGTCTCGTGTCTGACCACCTTAATTAATAGAAAATTTTACCAAATTTAATTTAATTTTATTTTTTCTTATACTAGGCGAAGCATAGAATGTGACGCAACTTTTAGATTTAAAAAATGTTATACCATTTGAAAATTATAGCTGTTTTTCAATCAGTATGTCAATCAACACTTTACAATAATCTTCATTGATAATTAACTAATAAATAGTTATCGATCTCAGAATTTGACAGAAATTATATTGATGGAATCTTCAGAGCGATATTAAAAAACCCTTTTCATTTCATTCAATTTCAATCAAAATAATATTGTCTGACGACTACCCGAAGTCTGAGTATCACTAAAACCCTCTTCAAACACGTCTTTTGGGTTGACCGGGTAGGCTTGGTAAATACCAAGCCTAATTGGATATCGGATTTGAAATCGGATATCGAATTTCAAATCGGATATCGGATTTGAAATCAGATATCTGATTTCAAATCGGATATACGATTTGAAATCAGATATCGAATTTCAAATCGGATATCGGATTTGAAATCAGATATCTGATTTCAAATCGGATATACGATTTGAAATCGGATATCCGATATGGCTAGGTGAATTTTGGTGGGAAATTTGAAATTCCAACCCATTTTGGAGGGAAAACCGGATTTAAGACTTATAGCTTATGATTTATAAATTATTTTTGTTATATTACTATATATATATATATATATATATATATATAATAACGTAATGTAAAGATATAACATATAATATATTAATATATAATAATATATTATGTTATTCTCATTATAATCTATAAATATAATTTATATTATTATTATTTTTACTAAATATAATAACGTAATATTTTTATTAAATATAATAAAGTTATATGTGTGTGTGTGTGTGTGTGTGTGTGTGTGTGTGTGTGTGTGTGTGTTATTAATATATATAATAACGTAATATATATTATAACATAATATTTTATAGCTTATAATTTATAAAAAAAAATTTTATATTACTATGTAAATATGTATTATAATATATTATATATATATATAATAACGTAATGTAAAGATATAACATATAATATATTAATATATAATAATATATTATGTTATTCTCATTATAATCTATAAATATAATTTATATTATTATTATTTTTACTAAAGATAATAACATAATATATATATATATATATATATATGTATATATATATATATATATATATATATGTATGTTATTAATATATATATAATAACGTAATATTTTTATTAAATATAATAACCATATATATATAGATATATAGATATGTGTGTGTGTGTGTGTGTGTGTGTGTTATTAATATATATTATTATATTAATATGTATGTTATTAATATATATGTATATTATTAATATATATGAGTCAAAGGGGGTCATAGGTTGACCTATGACCCCCTTCGACCCATTACATAACAACATATGTCCCTAGGGGTCCTAGGAACCCTAGTGACATATTAGAATCGTTCTTATGGGTCGAAGGAGGTCATAGGTTGACCTATGAACCCTTTCGACGCATCACATTATGACATATGTCCCTAGGGGTCCTAGGACCCCTAAGGACATATTAGAATCGTTCTTATGGGTCAAAGGGGGTCATAGGTTGACCTATGACCTCATTCAACCCATTAAATGATGACATATGTCCCTAGGGGTCTAGGACCCATAAGAACATATTAGAATCATTCTTATGGGTCAAAGGGGGTCATAGGTTGACCCATGACCCCCTTCGACCCATTAAATGATGACATATTAGAATCGTCCATATGGGTCAAAGGGCATCATAGGTTGACCTATGACCCCCTTTGACCCATTACATGACGACATATGTCCCTAGGGGTCCTAGCACCCCTAGGGACATATTAGAATCATTCATATGGGTTGAAGGGGCTCATAGGTTGACTTATGATCCCCTTCGACCCATTACATAATGACATATGTCCCTAGAGGTCCTAGGACCCCTAGGGACATATTAGAATCATTCTTATGGGTCGAAGGGGGTCATAGGTTGACCTATGACCCCCTTCGACACATTACATGATGACATATGTCCCTAGGGGTCTTGGGACCCCTAGGGACATATTAAAATCGTTCATATGGGTCAAAGGGGGTCATAGGTTGACCTATGACACCCTTCGACCCATTACATGAAGACATTTGTCCCTAGGGTTCCTAAGACCCCTAGGGACATATTAGAATCGTTCATATGGGTCAAAGGAGGTCATAGGGTGACCTAGGACCCCCTTCGACCCATTAAACGATGACATATATCCCTAGGGGTTCTAGGACCCGTAGGGACATATTAGAATTATTCATATGAATCAAAGGAGATCATAGGTTGACCTATGAACCCCTTCGACCCATTAAATGATGACATATGTCCCTAGGGGTCCTAGGACCCATAAGGATATATTAGAATTGTTCATATGGATCAAAGGGAGTCATAAGCTGACCTATGACCCCCTTTGACCCATTAAATGATGACATATGTCCCTAAGGGTCCTAGGATGTCTAGGGACATATTATAATTGTTCATATGGGTCAAAGGAGGTCATTGGTTGACCTATGACCCCCTTTGACTCATTACATGACAACATATGTCCTGAGGACCCCTAGGGACATATGAGAATAATTTTTATGGGTCAAAGGGGGTCATAGGTTGACCTATGACCCCATTCGACACATTACATGACGGTATATGTCCCTAGGGATCCTAGGTCCCCTAGGGACATATTAGAATCGTTCATATGGGTCGAAGGGGGTCATAGGTTGACCAATGATCCCCTTCGACCCATTAAATGATGACATATGTCTCTAGGGGTCCTAGGACCACTAGGGACATATTAGAATTGTTCATATGGGTCAAAGGGGGTCATAGATTGACCTATGACCCCCTTTGACCCATTACATGATGACATATGTCCCTACGATCCCTAGAGACATATGAGAATCGTTCTTATGGGTCAAAGGGGATCATAGGTTGACCTATGACCCCCTTCAATGCATTACATGATGACATATGTCCCTAGGGGTCTTAAGAAAATATTAGAATCGTTCTTATGGGTCAAAGGTGGTCATAGGATGACCTATGACACCATTCAACCCATTACATGACGACATATGTCTCTAGGGGTGCTAGGACCTCTAGAGACATATTAGAATCATTTTTATGGGTCAAACAGGGTCATAGGTCAACCTATGACCCCCTTTGACCCATTACATGATGACATATGTCCCTATGGGTCATAAGAAACCTAGGGACATATTACAATTGTTCATATGGGTCAAAGGGGGTCATAGGTTGACCTATGACCCCCTTTGACCCATTACATGATGACATATGTCTCTAGGGGTCCTAGGACCCCTAGGGACATATTAGAATGCTTCTTATGGGTCAAAGGGGGTCATAGGTTGACCTATGACCCCCTTCGACAAATTACATAATGACATATGTCCAAAGGGGTCATAGGAACCCTAGGGACATATTAGAATTATTCTTATGGGTTAAAGGGAGTCATAGGTTGACCTATGACCTCCTTTGACCCTTTACATGATGACATATGTCCCTAGGGGTCCTAGGACCCCTAGGGACATATTAAAATCGTTCTTATGGGTCAAACGGGGTCATAGGGTGACCTATGACACCCTTCAACCCATTACATGACGACATATGTCCCTAGGGGTCCTAGGACCCCTAGGGACATATTAGAATCATTCTTATAGGTAAAATGGGGTCATAGGTCAACCTACGACCCCCTTTGACCTATTACATGATGACATATGTCCCTACGGGTCATAGGACACCTAGGGACATATTAGAATTGTTCATATGGGTAAAAGGGGGTCATAGGTTGACTTATGACCCCATTTGATCTATTAAATGACGACATATATCACTAGGGCTCCTAGGACCCCTAGGGACATTAGAATTGTTCATTTGGGTCAAAGGAGGTCATAGGTTGACCTATGACCCCCTTTGACCCATTAAATGATGACATATGTCCCTAGGGGTCCTAGGACCCCTAGGGACATATTAGAATTGTTCATATGGGTCAAAGGGGGCCATAGGTTGACCTATGACCTCTTTTGAACCATTACATGATGACATATGTCCCTAGGACCCCTAGGGACATATGAGAATCGTTCTTATGGGTCAAAGGGTGTCATAGGTTGATCTACGACCCCCTTCGACACATTACATGTCGACATATGTCCCTATGGGTCCTAGAGCCCCTAGGGACATATTAGAATCATTCATATGGGTCGAAGGGGGTCATAGGTTGACCTATGATCCCCTTCGACCCATTAAATGACAACATTTGTCCCTAGGGGTCCTACGACCCCTAGGGACATATGAGAATCGTTCTTATGGGACAAAGGGGGTCATAGGTCATTACATGATGACATATGTCCCTAGGGGTCCTAAGACCCTTAAAGAAATATTAAAATCATTCTTATGGGTCAAAGGTGGTCATAGGTTGACCTATGACCAGCTTCGACCCATTACATGATGACATATGTCCCTAAGGGTCCTTGGAACCCTAGGGACATATTAGAATCATTCTTAGAGGTCTAAGGGGGTCATAGGTTGACCTATGACCCCCTTTGACCCATTACATGATGACATATGTCCCTAGGAGTCATACGGCCTCTTAGGGACATATTAGAATGCTTCTTATGGGTCAAAGGGGGTGATAGGTTGACCTATGACCCCCTTCGATGCATTACGTAACGATAGATGTCCAAAAGGGTCCTAGGACCCCTAGAGACATATTAGAATCATTCTTATGGGTCAAAGGGGGTCATAGGTTGACATATGACCCCCTTCGAACCATTAAATGATGACATATGTCCCTAGGGGTCCTAGGACCCCTAGGGACATATTAGAATCATTCATATAGGTCAAAGGGCATCATAGGTTGACCTATGACTCCCTTCGACCCATTACATGATGACATATGTCCCTAGGGGTCCTAGCACCCCTAGGGACATATTAGAATCATTCATATGAGTCGAAGGGGGTCATAGGTTGACTTATAATCCCCTTCGACCCATTACATAATGACATATGTCCCTAGAGGTCCTAGGACCCCTAGGGACATATTAGAATCATTCTTACGGGTCAAAGGTGGTCATAGGTTGACCTATGACCCGCTTCGACACATTACATGATGACATATGTCCCTAGGGGTCCTCAAAATCCTAGGGACATATTAGAATTGTTATTATGGGTCAAAGGGGGTCATAGGTTGACAATTGACCCACTTCGACACATTACATGATGACATATGTCCCTAGGGGTCCTAAGATCCCTAAGAACATGTAAGAATGCATCATATGGATCAAAGGGTGTCATAGGTTTACCTATGACGCCCTTCAACCCATTAAATGATGACATATGTACATAGGAGTCCCAGGACACCTAGAGACATATTGCAATCATTCTTATGGGTCAAATGCGGTCATAGGTTGACCTATGATCCCCTTCGACCCATTAAATGATAACATATGTTCCTAGGGGTCCTAGGACCCCCAAGGACATATTAGAATCGTTCTTATGGGTCAAAGGGGGTCATAGGTTGACCTATGACCCCCTTCGACCAATTACATGACCACATATGTCCCTAGGAGTCCTAGGACCCCTAGGGACATATTAGAATCGTTCTTATGGGTCAAAGGGGCTCATAGGGTGACCTATGACCCCCTTCGACCCATTAGATGATGACATATGTCCTTATCGATCAAAGGGGGTCATAAGTTGACTTATGACCCTCTTCTACACATTACATGACGACATATGTCCCTAGGGGTCCTAGGACACCTAGGGACATATTAGAATGCTTCATATGGGTCAAAGGGTGTCAGAGGTTGACCTATGACCTCCTTCGACCCCTTAAATGATGACATATATAGCAAGGGGTCCTAGGACCCCTAGGGACGTATTAGAATCGTTCATATGGGTCAAAGGGGGTCATAGGGTGACCTATCGCCCCCTTCGACCAATTACATGACAACATATGTCCCTAGGGTTCCTAGGACCCCTAGGGACATATAAGAATCGTTCTTATGGGTCTAAGGGGGTCATAGGTTGACCTATGACCCCCTTCGATCCATTACATGATGACATATGTCCCTAAGGGGTCCTAGGAACCCTAGGGACATATTAGAATCGTTCTTATGGGTCAAAGGGGCCCATAGGGGTACCTATGATCCCCTTCGACCTATTAAATGATGACATATGTTCTTAGGGGTCCTAGGACCCCTAGGTAGATATTAGAATAGTTTTGATGGGTCTAAGAGGGTCATAAATCAACCTATGAGCCACTTTGACCCATATGAACGATTCTAATATGTCCCTAGGGATCGTAGGACCCCTAGGGACATATGTCATCATGTAATGGGTCGAAGGGGGTCATAGGTCAAATTATGACCCCATTTGACCCATATGAACAATTCTAATATGTCCCTAGGGGTCTTAGGACACCTAGGGACATATGTCATCATGTAATCTGTCGAAGGGGGTCATAGGGGTCATAGTTCAACCTATGACGCCCTTGAACCCATAAGAATGATTCTAATATGTCTCTAGGGGTCCTAGGACCGCTAGGGACATATGTCATCATTTAAAGGGTCAAAGGGGGTCATAGGACAACATATGACCCCCTTTGACCCATAAGAATGATTCTAATATGTCCCTAGGGGTCCTAGGATCACTAGGTACATATGTCATCATTTAATGGGTCGAAGGGGGTCATAGGTCAACCTATGACCTCCTTTGACCCATATGAAGCATTCTAATATGTTCGTAGGGGTCCTAGGATCCCTAAGGACATATGTCGTCATGTAATGGTTCGAAAGGGGTCATAGGTCACCCTATGACCCCCTTTGACCCATAAGAACAATTCTAATATGTCCCTAGGGGTCTTAGGACCCCTAGGGACATATTTTGTCATTTAATGGGTAAAAGGGGGTCATAGGTCATCATATGACCCCATTTGACCCATATGAAGCATTCTAATATGTCCCTAAGGGTCTTAGGACCCCTAGGGACATATGTCATCATGTAATGTGTCGAAGGTGGTCATAGGTCAACCTATGACTCCCTTTGACCCATATGAACGATTCTAATATGTCCCTAGGGGTCCTAAGACCCCTAAGAACATATGTCATCATTTAATGGGTCGAAGGGGGTCATAGGTCAACCTATGACCCCCTTTGATCCATATGAACGATTCTAATATGTCCCTACGGGTCCTAGGACCCCTAGGGACATATGTCGTCATATAATGGGTCGAAGGGGGTCATAGGTCAACCTATGACCCCCTTAGACCCATATGAAAGATTCTAATATGTCCCTAGGGGTCCTAGGACCCCTAGGGACTATGTCATCATGTAATGGGTCGTGAACAATTCTAAGACGTTCCTAGGGGTCCTAGGACCCCTAGGAAAATATGTCATCATGTAATTGGTCAAAGGGGGTCATAAGTCAACCTATGACCCCCTTTGACTCATAAGAATGATTCTAATATGTCCCTAGGGCTCCTAGGACCCCTAGGGACATATGTCATCATTTAATGGTTCGAAAGGGGTTATAGGTCAACCTATGACCCCCTTTGACCCATATGAACGAATCTAATATGTTCTTAGGGGTCCTAGGGACATACGTCATCATGTAATATGTCGAAGGGGGTTAGAGGTTAACCTGTGACCTCCTTTGAGCCATAAAAATGATTCTAATATGTCCCTAGGGGTCCTAGGACCCCTAGGGAGATATATCATCATTTGATGGGTTAAAGAGGGTCATATGTCAACCTATGACCCACTTTGACCCATATGAAGTATTCTAATATGTCCCTAGGGGTCCTAGGACCCCTATGGACATATGTCGTCAGGTAATGGGTCGAAGGGGGTCATAGGTCACCCTATGACTCCCTTTGACCGATTAGAAGGATTCTAATATGTCCCTAGGGGTCTTAGGACCCCTAGGGACATATGTAGTCATGTAATGGGTCAAAAGGGGTTATAGGTCAACCTATGACCCCCTTTGACCCATAAGAATGATTGTAATATGTCCTTAGGGGTCCTAGCACCCCTAGGGACAGATGTCATCATTTAATGGGTTGAAGGGGGTCATAGGTCAACCTATGACCCCCGTTGATCCATAAGAACAGTTCTAATATGTCCCTAGGGGTCCTAGGATCGGTAGGGACATATGTTGTCATTTAATGGGTCAAAGGGGGTCGTTGGTAAACCTATGACCTCCTTTGACCCATATGAACGATTCTAATATGTCCCGAGGGATCCTAGGACCCCTGGGGACATATGTCATCATGTAATGGGTCGAACAGGGTCATAGGTCAATCTATGACCCCCTTTAACCCATATGAATGATTCTAATATGTCCCTAGGGATCCTAGGACCCTTGGGGACATATGTCGTCATGTAATGTGTTGAAGATTCTAATATGTCCCTAGGGGTCCTAGGACCCCTAGGGATATATGTTGTCATTTAATGGGTCAAAGGGGGTCATAGGTCAACCTATGACCCCCTTTGACCCATATGAAACATTCTAATATGTCCCTAGGGGTCCTAGGACCCCTAGGGACATATGTCATCATGTAATGGGTCAGAGGGGGTTAGAGGTCAACCTATGACCCCCTGTGACCCATAAGAATGATTGTAATATGTCCCTAGGGGTCCTAGGACCCCTAGCTATATATGTCATCATTTAATGGGTCGAAGGGGGTCATAGGTTAACCTATGACACCGTTTGACCCAAATGAAGCATTCTAATATGTCCCTAGGTGTCCTAGGACCCCTAGGAACATATGTCATCATGTAATGTGTCGAAGAGGGTCATATATCAACATATGACCCTCTTTGACCCATAAGAACGATTCTAATATGTTCTTAGGGGTCCTAGGACCCCTAGGGACATATGTCGTCATCTAATGGGTCGAAGGGGGTCATAGGTCACCCTATGAGCCCCTTTGACCCATAATAATGATTCTAATATGTCCCTAGGGGTCCTAGGACCCCTACAGACATATGTCATCATTTAATGGGTCAAAGAGGGTCATAGGTCAACCTATGACCCCCTTTGACCCATATGAAGCATTCTAATATGTCCCTAGGTGTCCTAGGACCCCTAGGGACATATGTCATCATGTAATGTGTCGAAGGGGGTCATAGTTCACCCTATGACCCCCTTCAAACCATATGAAAGATTCTAATATGTCCCTAGGGGTCTTAGGACCCTTAGGGACATATGTCATTGTGGAATGTGTCGAAGGGGGTCATATGTCACCCTATGATTCCCTTCGACCAATATGAATGATTCTAATATGTCCCTAGGGGTCTTAGGACCCCTAAGGACATATGTCATCGTGGAATGTGTTGAAGGTGGTCATTGGTCACCCTATGACCCCCTTCGACCCATATGAATGATTCAAATATGTCCCTAAGGGTCCTAGGACCCCTAGGGACAAATGTCGTCTTGTAATATGTCGAAAGGGTTCATAGGTCATCCTGTGACCCCCTTCGACCCATATAAACTATTCTAATATGTCCCTAGGGGTCCTAGGATCCCTTAGGGACATATGTCATCATGGAATGTGTCGAAAGGGGTCATAGGTCATCCTGTGAGCCCTTTTGACCCATATAAATGACTCCACTAGAAATAATATAGTAAAAATAATAATAATATAGTATAACAATCATATATATATATATATATATATATATATATATATATAATTTATAGATTATAATAATAATAACATAATATATTATATATTATAATTTACATATGATAATAATAATAATAATATATTATAGATTATAATTTATATATGATAATAATAATAATATGTATTAATAACATATATATAATATATTACGTTATTATATTTAATAAAAATATAGTAAATATAATAATAATATATTATAATAATATATATTATATTTATAGATAATAATAATAATAATAACATAATATATTATTATATATTAATAGATTATATATTATATCTTTACATTACGTTATATATATATAATATTATATTATATTATTATATAATATATAGATTATATATTATTTTATATATAATAGTTATGTTATTATATTATATATTTATAGATTATATATCATATCTTTACATATTTCATAACTCAAATTAGTTATATCACTTACAAATTTGTTTTTCCCTCTAATTTTTGTCCCTTTTCTCTCCAATTTTTATGCCGCCGATATCGGATATTGGATCTCATATCGGATATCTGATATGAGATCCGATATCCGATAAGGCTTGGGCCTTACTTTCCAGGTTTGGTACCTGGATATGTGAAAAAAAGTCAGAGCGGATTTTGAAGCGCTTTTAGACGTGTTCAAACTCTATTTTTTTCACATTGCCACTTTTTGGCACACCATGATCCTGCACATACCCAGTTTATGTCATCTAGAAATTATTCATAGTTTTAGAGATATAGTCACTTGAACGTGAGGTTTGTTTCAAAAATATTGATTTCAGTGTCAAAATTGGTCACAAAGTGGAACCCATTATTGTGAGATCACCCCCATATATCCTTGTTCCTTCCAGGCCCTTCCTCCCTCCTCTTCAAGGGAGGTAATGGCATTGCATTTTTTGTGTTTTGAAGCCGATCTATGGAAGAAGGAGGTATTCCTATCACCTTTAAAGAGCTATGAAATTTAGGCTCTTTGCTTCCAAAGGCCTCCTCATTTAATAGCTTGCTTCTAGTTCTCCCGGCAACACTCCTCCTCTTGGGTGGTAGCCTTCATGTTGTCCCTTGCTGCCATGGCTACTTGTAACCTTTTAAGTTCCTCTTCAACTTCCCTTTTGATTTCAAAAACATCCCAAAAAGATCTCTTTGCCCATTCCTTTACATTCCTCCTAACATTATCCACTTTCGAGGTAAGCCTAAACATTGTAGTCCCATCCACTCTGATGTTCCACCATACTTCCACCTTATTTATGAAGTCCAGATGAGATTGCCACATAATTTCATAGTTAAAAGGTTTAGGCCCGCTTCCTCACCCAATTGAACAAAATTGGGGAATGATCAAAGGTTGACTAGGGAGGAGGGTATGAAGTGTGGTGAGTCTCTTGAGACTGAGAGTTTATCTAATATAACATGGATCAAATCCTTTCCCTTCATGTTATTGTTCTAAGTAAAAGGGTTACCCTATGGTTCAACATCCATGAGGTCATAGGTATTAATAAAATCGAAGAGATATTGCATGCTTTCCCAAAAGTCATTGTCCCCTCAGCTTTTCCAAGGGATATAGGGGGCTTTTAAAGTCCCCCATGCACATAATATTTTTATTCTTCATATTTCTCAATACTCCTCCTAGCCTCCTCCAAGCTTCCCATTTGCCAGCCCTTGCATTTAGAGCATAGATGTTCACTAGGTTCCACAATATCTTGTCATTACTGAGCTTTGTAATCATGAAGTTCTTTTCCTTATGGACCTCCTTGCTAGTCAAGACATTGGGATACCACATAGTTTCTATACCCCAAGGCCCCTTCCACTTCCAAATGGAAGAAGGTAGCCCCGAGCCATAACTTATCAGCAAGCTTAATGAAATTTTGGTCAGTTATCTTAGTTTCCTGTATGAGAATACAATCTACCTTTTCAACTAGAATACATTGCCTAAGAGCATATTATTTCTGGGAGTTATTCAACCCCCTAATATTCCAAGAAAGGAATTTCATTTCTTACATTTTCTTGATTGTCTCTAGTGTAAGCTATCTTCCACTGGCCACCTCCCTTGTTGTTTGCTTTGTTTGTGTTGTTTTGTTGTTAGAGCATCCCATAATATTTGTCACCCCGACATCTAGTTTCTTTCCACCCCTAGTTTTCTTCTTAGGGAATTCCCAATCTCCCATAACACTCATTTGAGGGGAGGAAGGGGCTGAGTGAGCCATCATATCTTCAACCACCTCAATACTTCTCATGACTTTGGCAGCAACATCCTCTAGAGTCACCAATTTGAGCCTTTTCAAGGTTACATTCCCCCAGTGAGGGTTGTTAACAATATTTTCTAGTTCTCCTTTGTTGGATACTCCTCCTACCTCCTTTATAGGTGAGGAGTTTTTAATAGGGTTCACAAACACTGTGGTTTGTTTTTGGGCCAAAAAGATCGGGGTCACCAAAGGAATCCTGGTCGAGTTCACTTGGCACTCAACAACATAATTGCATATAATTTCTTCTTCCATTGGGTCTCCTCGAGGGTCCTAATCTCACCATCTTCTAGAGTCTGGCGTGTTATATCCCCTCCTGCAATTGGAGATTTCAAGAGGTCATCAATCTCCTTCCTAAAGGGGTATTCCACCATGTCGATCCCATTTTTCATCACAACACTTGACAACATAACTAGTGGGTCAGCTACCACTTTATCTTTCTCAAATCTAGCCTCTATGGTCAGGCCTTCTAGGTTATCCTCCTTCCCCTCAATCTCTAACCCCATAGGAGTAGACGAAGATTCCCCTAGCACTGTGGTAGACTTGACTATACTGAGCGAGCCCTCCTTTTGCTTATCCTTTTGTGTTAGGACATTGCAATGCATCATTGAACGGCCAAAATGACCATATTTTTGGCAATAGAGGTCAATGTTCTCATATTCTACAGTCTGGACCTTTTTACCCCACTTAATAGCCAATGTGACTGTGGTCGAGAGTGCCTTGTTGATGGTAAAATTCACATAGAATCTAGCAAAAACTAATCTAGATTTTTGTAGAGCTACCTAGTCCGTAGTGACAAAATGTCCAAAAGTGTTTCCTATCCATCTTAAGGCATTTTCATCTTAGAATTCTAGCAGTAAGCCTGGCAAGAAAACCCACACTAGGGCTAGACTTTGGAGTTCTTGGCTAGGATCAAATCCAAGGTGCCATTTAGCCAAGGCTAAACAATGTTTTCCATAGTACCATGTCCTAGAAAGGGTGGCCACTAGATCACCAACAGCTATGAAGTGGAAGCAGAAAAGGCCATTGGGCATGACTGAGACCATTACACTACCCTTCATAGTTCACTTTTGTGCCATCCATTTCCTGGTCATCTCAATCATGGGTCGGAAGAAAATAAATGTACTCACTACACAATGTTTCAGGGAGGCAGAAGTGCTTTCCACAACACAATTCGAGAAGGTGATTTCTAGTCTGGTAGCACCATGGGTAACCTTGGGATCCACTAGCTTGGGGTTCCCATCCTTTCCCCCTATGAGTGCATTTCTCCACCCCTTGTTGGGGATAAGGGAAGAACCAACATTCCCATCCTCCTTCCAAGTAGAGTCAACTCTAGGTTCTGAGGAAAGGGGCTCATGTATGATGTCCATACCAAAAACATTATTGGACAAAGCAAGGGAATCTTCTCTATAAAGCACCAGCACTATGTGTAGGTCCGAGCACACTAGAATCTTCTATAGGCCTAGGCCCTCCAAGGCCATGTTGATTCAAAATTCAAACCATCTATGAGCAGGAAGTTTTTATAAATAGCCATCATGTTATTTATAAATAGCCATACCATTATTATATTTTACAACATGATCATATTTTATAATGCAATTGTGTTTTTGTTTAATAGAATCATATTTTATAAAGATATCAAGAAAAAAAAACACAGAAAGAGATGAAGAGGGCTGGAATCATGTCCTAAGCAAATTTGGTGGAATTGATATTTCTCAATCCTTTTCTCTTAGTTGAAGAGGTTTCATCCTATAGGCTCGTGAATGCCCTTTCTAGGCTAGTGTGATTGAAAGCTTCATACCTTTGTTAGGTTGCCAAGCTCATGATCTCAACCTCCATGAAACAAAAATGTAGTTTATGCTTCTTTGCTTCAACTCTAAAAAAGAGTAGAGATATAAGATTATATGTAAACAAAACTCTCTCATATGATGATTTTTAATTCATTCTCTTCAACATTAATTAGTTTGACAATAACTATGACTTTATTTTAAGTTATAATTATATCTTAAAATACTAAACCTTAAAATATACAAAACTTTAAAAGTGTACATATAATTTTGATACATAAATTAGCAATTAGTTCATGAAAAGTTAAATAAGAAGAAAATATGAGAACATAGATTTAGTTTGAAATCGTGACGAGAACATAAATTTGTCCCCTTCTATTTTTACTCTATCAAAGAATGTTTTTGAAATATTAAGCAGCCAAAACAAGGGGACTCGTCCATACAAAACAAACTCGCAGACTACCAGCATATTACCATCCACAAAAATGAACTCCCCCTAACCTACATTAGCACTCCAAAAACAACAACTAACAACAGAGAAACAACATTCGAAAAAGTAAAGTAACTAACAGACGTCCATCTAAGATACCCTGTAACCAAACTAATAAAAGTAAAGAGTTTTTTAAACAAAAGACATCTATCAAAGAATGTTATAAATGACTATTTAAAAAAAAAAATTGAGATCCACATCATTTATCATTTTCTTCTAAGAAACTGAATCACCATTTAGCATTTTCTTGTAGAAGCTCATAGCATTTATCACTTTCTTCTAGAAGCAGTTGATGGGTGGCTACAATGGTAAGCGATTCATATGCCTGCATTGTTATAGCAGCCATTGTACCCATTGTTTTACTCGGCAGCTTAATTGGTTTTCTCCTGTCCACAAATGTTATTACACTGCTGATGAAGAGAATAATTGGGTTGTTGAGTAATTGTTGCACATTAATGCACACTTTGCCTCGCTTCAACGCTTTTAACATGGTGCAATCTTGCATTGAATGACTCATTTCTGAAATCAGAATATAAAAACAAACATCAAATATTGGTCATCGGTCAATACCTTGTGAATGTGTGAAGTCAAAGTTGGCAAGTGTAAAGAGTGCATATCAAATTAATGATGTCTAAAGATATCAAGTGATCCTTGTTCAATACCATGTGAATATATGAAGTCAACAATGGCGACTTTAAACACTACATATGAAATAAATGCTTTCTATAGCGTCGTGAGAATGGTTTGATATACCTATAATCAGCAATTATCAAGTTCTAAATTCGTCTAGGTTAATTTCTTATTTCGTATGTTAAAATCTGTTGATTTTTTCGGTATCAGATGGTCTAAAAGTGCCATTTTAAAATGTTCGCCGATAACTGTCACTAAGACTCCCAATAGCCGTTATAGTACTTTTTGCACAAATGGATCAATCAACAATCAAGAAAACTGAAAAATGGAAAAAAAAATGACGACTATTAGTATTCATGGTGATTTGTTTTGGAATGTTTATGTGCAAATACTAGAATTTTTTAAGACAATAATTATAAAAAAACGTAATGATTAACATGATGGTATTGTGTACATGAACGATAATTAAATAGCATTTGCTCCCAATGCAAATGGGAATATAGAATCCAGTACAAAAATGGCCCAGCGATAAGTATAACACACTGCTCAATTGTCAATCTGGTTTACTTGGTATCTGAGAAGAAGAAATCACATAACTCATTTAGAAAACATGATTTTGAAGTCACAGCACGCAAATTGAAAAAGAGATATTTTATGTAAGATGAGAAAGAGTTGACCTGCAGATTCGAACATGGGTCTCGTTGCCGTGTAATTTTGGTCAGATCTCTGTAGATTTGTTGCATCGATTATGACGTCAGATTGTCAACGTTCATCCGGACTCAATTAATTCTCAAAATCGATCTTGCTTTTTCTTCATAATTGGCTGAGAAATCCGGCGAAAGTATGACTTGGTGATTTGGACAATGCGTGAATGCCCAAATTAGGCTGTCATACAGAATCACCATAAAAGATTAAAAATGGCAATAAAAGATGCGGTACCCCTGTTCTTTGGTATTAGCTAAAACCTAAACTAAGGTATAAGTGAAAAAAATACTAAGTGCTCCCCTTGGTAAGATACGTTTTACTTTAGTATTTAGATGTTGTCCACATTATTTTACTTCCATATTCAAATGAGATTACATCATGTTAATTTTTTTAAAAGGGTAAGGTATGTGCATTTCGTTCGTAGTATAGTTATGTGTCTTTTATAAAGAGTATTAGGTAGTTTCATATTACAGTTATCATATGTAGACACAAAAACAAATGTTTGGTGTCAAACTATAAAAACATAATTTTTTCCTATTGAATTTTGTGGTTGTATACGCATATTTCATGTTCGTCACTTCTATGTTACATTATAATAACAAAAAAAAATTCAACGGTGTTGTTCCCATATTGAAGTATTTAGGAGCACACATTTAATATCACTAGATAAGCATCATGTCGTAATTAGAAGCATTTAATATCAACTTCATCATACAGAAGAATGGATTGGACATTTGCATAGTTTGTTGGAAGGTCTTAAGTACTATCATAACACATGATCATTATAAGGGTATTTTTAAAATTTAACGAAGGTAGTACTACACTAGTATGATATATTTTATAGAATGTTTATTGGAATTACATCATGCTTACATAATCAAAATGAGTAATATTATATTATAAAAGTTGGTTATAAGCTCGTTCATGCAATTGGAACTTATGCTCACTAAAAATGTAGAAAGTTGTAGAAATAATCCAAAAGTATAAAACAATTAAATTTATAACTTAATAGATTTGTCTAACATTGAATAATTTGAGGACATGTGAAGGGTATACACATCAAGGTGAGGAGATAAAAAGTTGTCAAACTAGACTTAAAATTACTTTAAGCATAAATATAATTGTATATTCATAAGAAGTGTGATGTTGTAATAGCACATATATCTTAGCTATAAACACCATGTTAAAAAGAGATCATAGCCAAATTTTAAAACGTGGGATTGGGTTACCCTTTTTCACTTTCTCTTCATTATTCGTAATTATGAAAGAACGTGAATGCACTTTGATGATTTATACCTCAAGATTGTCACCTATACAAATAATGCCATCGACTAAAAGAGAAAAAAAATTGGGTTTTTGGTTATTTGTTTAATAGGGTTTATCACTCATTTTTATGTGTAGCCTAGTTTTTGCATTTCCCATTTCACCTCCTTTCACACCTCACATTAAACCTCTTTAAACATAAGAATATGTGTAAGGAAACATATAAATTAAGCAATACATTTAGTAATTTTTTATTATTATCTAAAATCCTCAACCATGAGTTATTAGTAGTCACATTATAATCTTTAATCACTTAGATTGAATGAATACCTAGTTATATTGGTACATAGAAAAGAGACAATCTTATTATCAAGTCAACGTGACAAAATTGGGTGAGCACACTAAATTGGGGGATAAACAATTACCAGATTAGTGATTTTTTCCATTATATATATATATATATATATATATATATATATATATATATATATAATTAGTCGTAACATGATTATATTTTAAATAGTACAAGTGTACTTTATAATACAATTGTATTTTATAACATACTCATTTTGTGTGTGTGTGTGTGTGTGTGTGTGTGTGTGTGTGTGAGAGAGAGAGAGAGAGAGAGAGAGAGAGAGAGAGAGATTCCAACACTAACATAATTAAGAGAGTAAATCCAAAATATCCTTAACCATTACATTTTTAGATGCACATTAAATTAATTATAGATTAAATCAATGTACAACATAACATTGTGATTTGCATGGAAAAACACTTCTACTTGAAAAACCTACTCTCTGAGAGATAGAGCTCAATTGTATTACTAGCAATATAATAGTCACATTACAATGGACACACCCAATGATCTACATGAGTAATCATGATAATCTACAATCTTGGAGTAATTTTTGTTAGAGTGGGGTTGTCGTTGCACCAAAAGACCGATTTATCGATTCCCAATACAACCACTCAACTTATAGTACATAGGAGGTGGTTAAGCCCTTGCACGAATCTCGAGGGGAGCACTGAACAAATTTCCAACAATCTCCCCCTCAGCGTTACCTGAGGGTCTGAGGATTTGAACCTGTGACCAAGCTCTAATACCACTTGTTAGAGTGGGGTTGCCCTTGCACCAAAAGACCGATCTGTTAATGCTTGATACAACCACTCAACTTATAGTACATAGGAGGTCATTAAGCCCTTGTCACGAATCCCAAGGGGAGCATTGAACAAATTTCCAATAATTTTTGCATCACAATGACATCTCAAAAATAGTTTAACCCATCATAGAAAATGAGCCAAGACACCACAAATTTATAACTACTCCAACATAAAGAGTGGATGCCAAAATTTTCCAAAAATAAGTCTCATGCCTAGGTGTGAACAAGAGTCCAATATTGCACACTATCATCATCAATACTAAAAAAGAGAGGTAAATAACCATTCAAAACTTGCCAAAACATCAAATATAGCTTTCATGCACAAAACCACTTTAAATGGCATGAAAGGTGTTAGCCTAATCCTACTATACCATAACTAAACAAAAAACTACATCCATGATTTACAATTTTCCAATGTTATGTCAAACCAACATGCCACACAACTAAATATACATGATATAGAAAAATGAGTATCTTTGACATGCATGATATGAACACATGTGAGAAATGTTATATACTAAGATACAAATCCTCTTGACCCTTGTGAAAACTAATGGCTATCATAGTTAAGTTTAGAAGTTTTCATAGTCGTGGCAACATACAAATATGTCATACTTATCATACTTAACTCACTCAAGTAATGACATGCCACACCAAAATAGTCTAAAATATAGATCCTTGAAGGTGGGTACAATTGTCCAAGAAAATAGGAATTGTGTTATAGTCATTAGCCACCATATAGGATGCCACCTCACCAAGAGGTCCCACAAAGCAATATGACAAAATAGAAAGTTATAAATTTAGAAAAAAATGAATATACAAAAAATAATAAATAAAATAAATACTAGAATGAGCTAAGATCGAGGAGCCTTAATCCCAAAATTCTCACAGTTGTCGAAGACCTATCAATAGTCTATAATATCAATTACTCAAATCCCTAAGGCCCATGTAATTAGAACACTATCTAACCTCTCTATTTTCAATGAATCTTTTCACCCATCTACAATTTCATTGAACAATTAAACTTCTTCAACTGAACATGCATTTTTATTTTAGTGTAGGAAAATAGTATCTAAAACTAGGAATTAAACCCCATCCCATAAATTACATTCAAGAATAAGCATTAGGCCCAAGTACAAACCTCAGTAAAGATAGGAAAATGGGTTAATTGATCTCTTTTTTGTGTTTGAATTGATATGGATGTGATTAGAAATTGACAATGCAAATAATAGGCCCAAAAAGGAAAAATTAAAAATAATCAACATGAATAGACAAATATAGATACATGAATAAAAAATGATGTATAAAAATAGTATATGGATGTAGGAAGGAGCACATGTCTAAAATATGATCTCAAAATTGGTAGGTTATTATCAATAGGTGTCATAGTCCTCCAAGTGTCACATGTTCAAATTAAAAGTCGAAATGGTCTCATGGGCTTCCAAACTACCTAGGTAGATCAATTTTTAGGGAAAATCACTAGAAATATGGCATTAGGTTTCCTAGTCTTAGGAAACAATAATGCTAGGTTCTCTAGTCCCTGTCATGCATGACATAAAATTTCTATTTTCTATCTTTTATAGGCTCTTTTACTCTCAAATTGAATCTAAAACCTACTTATAGACTTATGCCTATATACCAAGAGAGAAAATGGTGTTTGTGTTTTATAGGGACTTATATTAGTGAGGCCTCAGGTTTGGAACCAATTCAATAATAATGATGACATGGAATTTATTTTTAGATCTAAAGTAAATACATGAATTGAAATAATTATACTTTTGATCGGTGAAACAATACTCTTAGGATAAGTCCTCAAAATTTTGATACAAAACACGATGAATCACTACAAAATCCACCATAAATACATAATTGTAGATACCTCTTTATATCTTGCTATTCGTCAAATCACATTTTCTCTTGAGAAGACCACATTCTCTTGTGAAGAAACTTGTATATGTGGCATGTGAAATAAATTATAAGGGCTTCCTTATATAAGTTCCCCAAGGAAATTTTGCATTAAGGCCAATCCATAATGGACATCCCAATTTTAAGGCTAGATCCAAGAAAGCCAAGGCCTACACATTATATGACATTAATTTAGTTCATAATAGTAGTTGGATGCTTTAAATTTTTCACATAGTCCATGCTAACCAAATTAGCTATACACCTTTTGATTCAAATTTCATTGGATGGAAAAATAACAAGGTTTGGTTATTACACAAAATGAATGTCAAGCTTTAATTGCACTAAACTTAATAATGCTTATATATAAGGTAAAGGATACACTTAAAATTAGGTTTCAAAGAGAAGTGTGTTGAGATCTAAATAAGATAAGACTTGTATTATTGATTTAAATAATGATACAAATAAAAAATGGCCCTAAAAGTTCTTCGAGGGATGGAGAACCAAAATGAGTGATAATAAAACATGAATTGGACTCATCAATCAGGTTGGAATCATCATATATGTGTCATCAATGTATGACATGAAAGAATCAAAAGATCAAAAAATGAGTGCTAATGGAGTACTATCGATATCAATGTCTCAAAATGATACAAATGGAATTGTACAAGGTAATTATTAGAATAGAAATACATTAGAGCAAGTCATAAAAATATAAAGAAGGAATCTAGCTAGATCCCTCCCCCTCACCATCATTGATGCAGAGGGATTCTTTCTGGACTTGGTACCCTTGAACGGGCAATAGACTCATCCTAGTCTTTATCCACATCAATCATCACAACCCTCCTTTCGATATTTCCTTCCAGTCTATTGATTGGGGTGTTCACATTGATCAATCATATGAGTAATCAAAGTTACCTCATAAATGTTTGAACATATTCTTCACCACATTCGAATACACCCATTTATTCTATACTTCTCAACACCATCATCTAGATCACATTTCTTCTTGAATTTCCATTTACATTTAGAACAAGTTTAACTTCTTTAAAATAAATTACTAGATCCCAAGATTTTCTTCTTGAATTTCTATTTACATTTAGAACAAGTCTAACTTCTTTAAAAGAAATTACTAGATCCCAAGATTTTCTTCTTTAAACTAATATCTCCATCCATATATTTCACAAGAATCTACATCATCCACACTCATAGCTTCTCCAAGAATACTAGCCTCATTAGTGTTAAAAATAAAATAAAATAATACAAGTAAAATCTAATGATTAATATCTGGAAACAATTTCAATTCTCTTACATGCATAGATCTCCTCAATGCCCAAGATTGAAGTTCTCCATATCCTTGAAAAATCAATAGGTTGTCCTTTAACATCAAACACTAAGCTAAAAATTAAGCTTAGAATAAGTAAGTAACTTTGAAGCCATCTGAATTATTTTTGAGCCACAATGTATGTTTATTACTCGGTTGATTAAGATTTAAGATGAACCTACATTAGTGATCTCAATTGAAAGTGTGAGAAAAATGTTTCGATGTGACCTTGTGAATTTAAGATGTCTACAATGCAAATAATTTGACCAATCATGACTATGGAATTCTTCTATGATTTGTTTTAATTTCTAATGACTTTTCAAAGTCACCCATTTTACTCTAGTGGATTATTCAGACTTGATCTTTGCACTAGAACATTTATCTTCCCATGAAAGAAAATATCTCTATGACTGATATTCAAATTAATCAATATCTAAGTCTTATTAAAAAATATAGACCCCAAATCAACCAAGATGTAAGCAATAAGGAATGAATTTCTATAGCTAATGCTAGATCAATTTACCAATTTCGATCTAGTTGATCTAAGTTGACACTTAAATGAGGTTTAAAACATATGATAATATTTAGTATAAATCTTTTAGAATTTGTATGTAAGAGGGGACAAAAAATATTTCTATTATGGTGTGTGGGTGCACGTCTGCAATGAGCATTTTGTATTGATTTATTTTAAAACTCGACGTGTTGAGATCGTAAGGTGGTTACAATATTTTCCCTATTTAGATAGAGTGTATGCAAATTAGTGTAAATTGAGTTGGTGCTTGCTAAGTGTAAGGAAAAATCATTCGTCCTTCACAATCATTTTAATGTATTTGAGGTTGGTGCATGTAGATTCATTTGAGATGGAGTTCAACAATCAAATTGGTGTTTATTTATGGGATTGTGTCTTTTAGGTTTGATCCTCAAAATTCTATAAGGATACTAGTGTCTTTTATGGAGTAACGCTTACAAATTATGTTGTAAGTTTATTTCACTTGTGAGTTTGGACAAGTAACTTATATGACCATAATTTATTGTTTTCAAAAGTTCCCATATAAAATTTTGTGCTTATTCTACATGATTTGTGAATATTTTACTTTGTATTTTTTATTTTATTTGTGAAGTAACAATAATAAAAATTAAATTTCATATGAAGAATAAATTCTGAATTAAGTCCAAAAGTGGTAAAATATTGATTCACTTTCTCTCTCCATAGAAATGTTTACAATAACTGGGGGGTGGGGGCTTAAATCAATTACTCAAGGTCCATAAGTACCATTTGATCAATTAAACATCAAAACATTCATTGTTCTGCTTATCTTGTTGTTTCTTAGTCTCTACTGTACTAATTAAAAAAATATTGTTCTAAACATAACATACTTTGTTGAATGTAAACTTTGTTAGGATTAACCACAGACATAAATAATAGTTACATGCAAATATAATCAATATCAAAAAATAATATTTTGCACAAAAGAGAACACAAGACACAAAGAATTAATGTGGTTCACCCACTCCTTGGGCTACATCCACCAACAACAAGTCCAATATTATTATTATCTAGTGATAACAATCCTCAATTCCTTATAGCTCAATACTACTGCAAGAAGCTACAATATCACCATACATTATGAAATCTTTAACCCTAAACCATTTTATACAAGCTTTTCCACTTACAAAATTAGAGCTAAAATAAGTCATCCAATAGAAAAATAGCAGTCGAAGCCTTTTACAATATAAGGTCATTCACACCTGGGGTGCTTCCCTAGGACCCCGTAGGGGTGCTACACCCAAACCCCCATAGAAATAATCTAGGGGGAAACTATGCCAAATAAACCTTTGAGTCTGATTAGGCTCTACATCACAACAAACTTCATCAAATGTAAAACATATAAAAAATTCAACTCAAGTTTGACACTTGGATTTTACGTGGAAACCCAATATGGGAAAAACCACCAGCAACATGTCACCACTTTTTCACTCTTTCAAATTGAGCTCTATTAAGAGCCAACCCTATTAAAGGTTACAATACACACTCTTAAATGTGACCTAGTTAAATGATTTAATCACCCTTTTAGGAGTGGCCTTGTCAGAGGACTTTGATCATTCCATTTAGAATGTCACCTTGGTAAAGGATTTACATAGACTATTAAGTCCTTAATATGACTGTTAGGTCAACCACTGATTAAAAAGATTTCAGTATAAAATGTGTATAATGATTAGAAATAAAACAATAGGGTTTGATCTATATAATTACAACTCACTTTTGTAGGTTCAGATCACTGTTTAGTTCATGTGTTGATTCACTGATAAGTCCCCTTGTCAACTTTTTCTCTTAACTCACTCAACAACTCTTCAAGCAGTCATCCCCTTCACATCAAAATTTAAGCCTTTTGCTCAAATTCACTTATCAACTTCAACAACATTTGCACTAGCAATTTCCTTTTTCTTCGCTCTTACTCTTACACACTACCCTGGTGCGCCTCTGATCCACCATTTTTTGTGCGCATCCTCTTTAAAGTTTGGCTATATACCTCCTTAAATAGGTAATTCTTGCTTTTCCATTTTCCATTATCACTGTAGATCTTAGGGTTTACAATTTGGTTCAATATGATTCATTGTTTCTGTCCATCTTCTTGATCATCCTTTAGAAACTTCTTTGGAATATATCTATTAGGTCTTCACCTAATATTCACCTAGAATTTAATGATCCAACCCATCAATCTTATTTCAACATGGTTTATATACCAAGAAATCAACTAAGTTGGTTGGAACCCACGATTCGTCATATACATTCAAAATATCATCACTTGACAATCACTAAGTTTTGACACTTGGTCATTGTACAACTTCTGGCTTCACATCAACTAACTTGCTTGGTCAATACTGATTATTGATTGACACAAGATTTTCTCGACACTTACTGTGGCTCGGTTGACACTAGCATCACTTGGAATTCCTTAATATTTTACTCTTTTCTTAGCTAAGCTTTACATTCATGATATAAACAATCACTTTGTCTTATCAAAGTCTAACTAATCAAATGTCCATTGTAGCTTCCTTTCAAATATCCATCATGCTATTGGTATGAGAAATCTCTCAAATTATCTTCATCAATCAAATAGATATGACATTTAGATCAAATAGCAACATGTCTCATCCGTAGATTTGACATCAATGACAAATTTTTTTTTTTTCCAATTGTAAGTTTCCAACAATCTCCTTTTTTGGCATTGATGGAAATACCTCAATATCTTAACATCTCAATGTATCTTACAATTCATATATTTACAACAATATTTGTCTTTGTTACCTTCCAATCCAAAAAATTTCACTATTATGAGTGATCAATATCCTTAGTTTCATTCTAACTCTCATCTTTGCAAGTTTAGAAACTTCCTCTATCATTCTCTCTCTCATTAGTGTAACTTTCCCTCTATATTATATCTCTCCCTCTTTGATGTATCTCTCCCTCTTTGACCAACATACTAAAGACACTTAGCATTCCTACCTTCAATTACTTCATGCATCTAGATTATGTAGATATTTGCATGTCTGGCTGAGTTCTCTATCATCTATCTATGACTGATATGCTATGTTGTTTGTGGCTATCTACCTTAGGCATCTCCCAGAGTAGAGTTGTTTTGCATCAATGTGTAGGATATCCTAAGTAGCTCATTTGATCCAATGCACCTCTTCTCCTCAAGTTACTTTACTTAGGGAAATCACTCCTAATTTACCTCTAAGATATTGATGAGCATCTTTAGGTAAGGCTTTAGTGAATATGTCAACAATTTTTTCTTTGGTGTGTACATATTCTAACTTCACTTCTTTGTCTTGAACTAGTTCCCTCAAGTAGTGATACTTGATAGAAATTTTCTTGGTCTTAGTGTGCATCACTAGATTGTTCAAAATGTTGATAGCACTGGTGTTAGATCACAATAGACAACCATTGGATCTATAATCTCTTCTTTTATTCCTTTCAGTAATTACTTGATCCACATAATGTTCAAATAGTTCACTACAGTTGCCACATACTCAACTTCGACTATTGATTGGGAAATATAATTTTGTTTCTTGCTTTTCCACGACACTAATCTCTTTCCTAGAAAGAATGCACCACCACTATACTTTTTCTATCATCAATATTTCTTTATCAAGCATAGTTAATGAATACCTTTAGCTCAAATCTATCACTTCTCTTGTAATATAATCCATAGTCTTTTGTACCTTTTAGATATCTCAAAATCCTTTTTACTGCCATCATATGATTTTCCTTAGGATTTTTTGAAAATCTAGCAACTATCCAAACTACTAAAGCTATAGGTCTACTATGAATGTTGTATTGCAATTTTCCAATCATTGATCTATATTATGTCTAGTTCACATCAACAGATTCATCATTCTTAGATAATTTATGTCCTATAGACATAGGTGTGCTTATTGGTCTTGATTCTTCCGTTCCAAAAGTCTTTAGTATCTCCTTGATGTATTTGGACTAAGTAATGAAAATATCAAACTTAATGTGATAGACTTGCAATCCAAAAAAGAATTTGAATTCACCAAACATAGAAATCTCAAATTCCTTCTTCATTTCATCAACAAATGATTTACAAAGTGCTTTTTTTCCTCCAAATATAATGTCATTTTCGGTTAACAGTTTGTCTTCCTTGTTTTGGTTTATAACATTGTAGCCAATTGAGGAAATGAATATTAATTATTCTAAGTTGTATTCAAGCTGACTTAACAATATTAATGATATAAGGTCAAGTTGAGGATTGAATATAAGAGAATGTGTGAAAGATAAGAAGATGCTTAGAGGAAATGAATTGAAAGGATAAACAAAATATCCTTCTTGGGTGGCAAAGATTAATTTGATAAGGAAGGATGAAGTATTTGAGCTAGAATTGAGATATGAAATTAGCAATACAGTTGCATCAAGAATCAAGTCATATCATTGTTACTCTCTAACCATTGTAGTGGTGTATCAAATCTCTTAACCGAGTTGGCTTAATAGCTATTTGCCAAATCCTCTAACAAGGTAGCATTTTTAGATTGAAGTGTCTAAAGACCTCTAAGAAGGCCACTCCTAACAAGGCGATTAAATCCTCTAATAGGGTCACACCTAACAATGTGTTTTGTAACCTTTAATAGGGTTGGCTCCTAATAGTGTGCATTTTAGAAGAGTGAAAAATAGTAACTAGTTGCAATTGGTGGTTTTTCCCAAATTGGGTTTTCATGTTAAATCTTGGCATCACTTGTGTTCATGCTATTTATTTTATGTGTATGAAACTAAGTTAATTAAAGGTAATCAAAATTAATATCTTAATATTTTCATGTTCTTATTTTCCAAGTAATAGTGTTAACTATAATGCTTGTCGAGTTACAACATATTGTTAGTGTTAACCAAGTGCTTGTGTGTTAACTGAGTAACAATAATTTCAACAAAATTTATGTTTTGTATTGACATCTAAGGAACCTAGGATTTATTTCAGTGGTAACTGATTCACCCTTCCCCTCTTAGTTACTCTTATATTTCCAAAAAGGTCCACCTTATGAAAGGATTTACAACATACAATGAAGTATTCACTTTGTTAGGAGATTTGGAATGAGACTATTAAGTCCACCTTGTTAAAGGATTTGACTGATACACCTGTTAGGATGAATCAATGGATGATCTCTGATCTGCAACTTAGTTTGCTGAATGAGATTCCTTTGAATAACAATGATCACCTAGCTATGATAGATAAGTCTCTACTTTTCCTTATACTTCTTGTAGCCTTCTTTAATTCACACTCATATGTTTCTTCTTCTTGTTCTTGTCAATATTTGGATATGATACAATGTATTACATATATACCAATCCAATATATTACTTTATGGAGTCGGCTACAATACCAAATTCAAACAATCTTCACAAAGTTAGCTCACTACTGTAACTCAAGTTCTGAAGACCACTTGGGTGATGTTTTGACACTCAACAACACTTCTCAACACTTTAAAAACTCTGGCACTCTATTGATGTAGATGCTTGGTTCATATTAATTACTTGGGGTAATAGGAACTCGGTCAGCACTGGATGACTTAGTGAATACTGAAGAACTCAGTAGACTTGATTGACACTGCATGGCTCGATCAACACTACCTTTGTTCACTTTGTTAACACTACAAGCTTGATGGAAACTACAGAGATTGGTTAACACTATACCTTGTCTTAGACTCGGTAGACATTATGAAACTTGACATGGACTGCATTTTTACTGATTGACTCAGTAGCAACTAAAACACTTGGCTCACACTGCTAGTAGTATGATAAGCTCGATAGCAACTTTAAAGCTCAATAGAAATGTAACCAACTATTAAGTCACTAATAGACAAATGATTTGACTATTAGGTCAACATAAAATTCTCTAGAATCCATCTATTAGGTCTTCACCTAGAATTTAATGATCTAACTCTTCAATCTTATCTTCATCACGATTTCCATATCCCAAGAAATCAACCAAGTTGCTAAACTCTATCATTGTATAACTTCTAGCTCGTTATCAACTAACTTTCTTGGTCGATACTGATGCTCGGCCAACACTAGATTTTCTTGAGACTTATTGTGGTTGGGTTGACACTAGCATCATTTTCCATTTCTTAATCTTTTACTCTTTGCTTAGTTAAGCTTTACATTCATTATATAAAAAATCACTTTGTCTTATCAAGGTCTAACTAATCAAATGTTCATTGTAGCTTCCTTTCCATAACTCAACCTTTCCTCTAGGTGCTATTGTTATGAGCACCCTCTCAAATACTCTTCATCAATCAAATAGATATGACATTCAGATTAGATAGCAACATGTCTCATCAATATATTTGACATCAATGGCAAACCAAAAATTGTTCCAATTGTATGTTTCCAACAATTTCACCATAATTCTTCTTTTCAAAAGTTCCCATGTAAAATCTTGTGTTTATTCTACTGGATCTGTGAATATTTTACTTAGTATTTTTTATTTAATTTGTGAAGTAAAAATAATAAAAATCAAATTATATATGAAGACTAAATTCTGAATTAAGTCCAAAAGTGGTAAAATATTAATTCACTTGCCCTCTCTATACTTTTTTGTGCTCTTTAGGTAGAAGATAATGCATGTAAGGATGGAAAATAAATAATGCTATTGATGTAATATCTTGCAAGAGAAAATCATTGCCTACATTAGTGCATTATGCACCATGTGTTAGCCGCTAGTATTTTTGTTGCACTAAAAGATTGACCTTTTAATGCCAAATACAACCACCAAACATATAGAACATAAAAGTTAGTTAGTTCCTTGTCATGAATCCTGTGAGGGATGTTGGCTCATTGTCGAAAATTCCCCACCCATCATCACTAACCTATGTGGATTTGAACATGTGACCAAACTCTAACAATACTTGTTAGCCACTAGTGTTGTTGTTCCACAAAAAGGTCGACCTTCTAATGCTGAATACAATTACTAGACTTATAAAACATAGGAGTTGGTTCTAGTCCCTTTTCACAAATCCCGCAAGGGATGCCGACCCACTTCCACCACCATAGTATAATGGATTATTAAAAGTTATCCATGTATGCTTTGGTGGATTGAGAATACGTAGTTCACAAGTAGAAAAATGTTCCAAAGAGAACTTTATCATGTGACATAAGTTGTCATATTAAGACTATGGTGAGTGTCATTGTGTAGTATATGTTGCACTATGACTAATAGTAATGAAAATATAAATATATGTAGACAACCAAAGGAAACTTATGCAAACACTCAAAAAAAACATTAAACATGAACTAGTGTGAACTTGAAGCCAAGGGGGTTGAGTGATCAAATTTCATATGGAATTAGATGTGAAGATGGTAAAGGTAGAGGTAGTCGAGATGGGTTGAACAAGAATGGTAGGGCAATAGGTGTAATTTTGGATAAGGAATAAATAGTGTCTTTTGCTCTTAGTGGTTGAATGAATCAATGAATGATACTAAAATAGAGAGTCATGCAATGGATGAGAGTAATATATTTGAAGCAACTCCAAATATAATGTCACTAAGGGAATGTCCCCATTTAAACACTAAAAACAAGGAAATGAGGTAGAGTTGGTGGAAGATGATGAAAATGAATGAGTTTGTCATAGGAAGGAGTGTGAGGTAGGAGGAAGATGAATGATCGATTATTGAGGGAGATGAAGGAGGTTTATGTGTGTTTTTGGAAGGGACAAATTGGATGGGATGAATGTGTGATGGAGTCATAATAAAGAATGGAAATGAACATGAGAAAATAATCCAGGACAAAGGAATTTATCGTATGAAATGTGATTGCAAGATATGTAAAGAGTTTAATGAGGAATAAAAAGAGTTCTCACAAATAAGAGTGATCGCCTACAACACATGATTCCTATTTACCAGGCCTTCATCATGGTATTTTCCCAAGGCACCAAACAAAGCAATTTTTACCATTGGAAGATATTTTTTATCTTAACTTTTTTAATGTTGCTTAAATGATATTATTCAAACAAATATGTGATGTATGGTAACTATGCATCCTAATTAAAGGATTGTCTATACACATAAAATTCATTGAAGATTCATTAGAAGCATGGAAGAACAAATATTGGTAGTTGTATTTGCAATTTTTGTTAAAGAAATGAAGAGTCATCACAATTAGATTTGAAAGTTCTAAAAACCTCTACAATATTCATCTAAAATGATGAAGCCTCTATTAGATAGGCACACAACTATCAAAAGTAAATCAATGAATAAAATTATACTATAAGTACTCCATAATGAAACATAAAAGTCCACAAATTCTATTATTTATATTTAGCCATTTAACCTTTTAATTGCATCACTTAGACTGCATCACTTAGACTCGATTTTAAGTAAGGAAGAAAACAGATAAAAGAGATCCTCTCATACAATATTTCACTCATACAACACTTTTCTTCTCATTTTCTTTAACATTAACACTGCTACTAATTTAATATACTAAAAATATAAAAACTGCAATCATAAGCTTCATAAGAATCGGGTTTTATTTTATTGCAAATTGAAAAAGTAAACACTCTATTTATATAAATTTACAACATTGTACATCAGAAGTTCTTCCCATTAAAAAAAAAGGAGTGCTAGAAACAAAAAAGAATACTGTTCGAAGTCAGAAAATAGACAAAACAAAATTTACAAGTCATGACACATTCATAGTGAATTACTGCTAAATATTTCTTCCCTTCCTCATGAGACACACAATCATTTGGTCTTACCGATGCAAACAGAGAATCAGATGTGGGAATCCCAAGTGCTTGTTGACAGATAATATAATCAAGAAAATGGCATCTAAAATGTCACATTTGAGAAAGAAAAAACAATGTCTTGATCCCATATACTTCTTTCTTATGAATAACATACATCTTTTGGTTGAGGTGTACAACGTTTGGCGTGAATGCCTAAAACATCAGTCCCTGCAATTACAAAAGCAATTTCTGAGCTGCACTGACATGGGAACAAAAAAACATGTTCGGAGCAGTTATCTAGACACCATTAATGGAGTCTTCTGAATTAACCAGTAAACAAAAACATGCTCCTTTTCAAAACTAAAGCATTTTATTATTCGCTACAATAATTCAACAAATAGGTCTTTGACTAAGAAGATAGAGAATATAGTGGATTTATTTTGAAAAAACACATTTTATATACATCTTTGGACTAAAGTGTTTGAACTAATTTCTGTCTTGTGGAGAAGAAGATGATGAAGAAGCAGGAGAAGACAGAGAATATTGTGGATTTATTACTTGAACTGGAACAATATCTTGAAGCAGGCCATCCTTACCCCACCCACCACCTTTTTCTTCAACTACTCCAAAATTCATACAACTTCCATCTATTATATCACTACTCTCTTCTGATCCACTGTTTGAAATCTGTGGGTGTGCAAAGTTAGCTATAATGGTTGTTGGTATGCTTTCTCTAGATCTCAAAGATTCACGACAATTATCTGTTTCTTCTCGACGGACAGCCACAACGGCATGAGATTCAGATGATTGCATCAGATCATTGCCGTCATTGTTAAAGCGGCCATTATATCTATCTAGAAGATCAGCTATAATGGCTACTGGTACGCTTCCCCTAGTTCGCAGAGATTTGCAGCAATTATCTTTTGCTTCTTGATGGGAAGCTACAATGGTGGGAGATTCAGATGAATGCATTAGGTCGCCACCTTCATTGTTAAAACACCCATTGTCTAGAAGAGAAGCTTTCTTGTTTCTCCCCTCATAAATGTTATTATCTTGCTGACTAAGAGAATAGTTGGGTTGTTGAGTAATCTGCAATGGAGGGTGAGAAAAGTGAAGATGGAGGCCTTCATAAGTGATGGTTACTGTTTGGGGATCATCAACACACCTCTCCACCTGCTTTTTTGCTCTGCATTTTGGATTTGTGCATCTGTAGTAACTCCTACACATTTAATACACATTTTCTTCAGTGCCCACAAGGTCGTCATACTTATTAATGTTGGTCTTTGAAATATAATATAATTGCAATAAAATAGGGTGAAGTATTTAATGGATGCAATGTATTAGCTTGGGTGTTATACCTTGGATATGGGCTGTTCTTGATCGACTTTTGACCATACTTTCTCCATTTATACCCATCACCTATGCTGTTCCCCGGGCATTTCACCTTCAGTGAATACTTTGCCTCGCTTTTGGCCCGGCCTAATCTTCCATAGAATTTATCGTTTCTGAATTCACAACATGTAAGCAATCATAAGTTAATAACCCAATTGCAAATTCTTCAAATCCACATAAAATTTTAAGTCATAAAAAAAGTTTTCAAGCATCTATTCTGGATTAAGACTGCTTTATTGATCGATGTTTTGGAGAACATATATCTTCTTCTTCATGATATGGATCACTGATTGTGATCCAGAACAATTCAGCAGAAAATACATGACTCGAGAAGCAATCTTTATAGTAGGTATCCAATCAAATTATTAGAAAAAACCAAGAAGCAATCTTTATGATAACTATCCAATCAAAGCACATTAGTATTGTCAAGATCTGAGATTTACTTGAGCCTTGTCAAGAGCAATATAATGAGTAATCAATTATCCAATACTGTTATCAGATTTTTCTGAGTCTATGAGATTTTAAATGCTGTTTCCAAATTTGTTTGGTTATGTAAGATTTTAAAACATTAGTATTTCGGATAATATTCTGTGATTCAATCATCAAGATATTAGAAAGCTCAAACAAAATGAAAGCGATAGGGATGGATCAAAGAATGTACTCCTGAACGTCCATGCAAAAAGATTTCACTCAACCCAATCCAAAACCGGCAGTGACAAATAATCATACTGTTACAAAGACTGAATACCCAACTATAAAAAATTCTTATTGAACTAAAAAGGCTGTTGTTTTGAACCCTACAAGCTACTATTTATTAATTTGGTTGTGTAACATTTCAGACAACACTCCATGATATACCATCATAAAGTACAATAACAAACATGAATCCAAAAAATCTTATAGAATCAAATTGAAAAACAAAACATTACTGCAAAAAAAAACTCACATTGAACTGGAGAAGTTGCGGTAAGATCCGTAGGAAACCGAATCCAGCCAGGTCTGAGATGGAGGCGGCTTTGCAGTCTGCAACGAATCGAAAATGGTGGGTGAATGAAAGAATGAAGAAGTGGGTAAAGATTGCTCCTTTTTATGATACATCGACAAAGCAGATTGTATGTCTGTAAGAGTCGGTCCAGAATAAAAAGAATTTGAACCCCCCATTTTTTTCTCTGGATCTTCATGGAAGCCATTAATAGTCTCAGGAACAGAAAGCGAATTGGGAATCTCAGATTCCGTAAGCAGGCTCGTCAAGAGATCATCCAGATCCGTCTGAGTTGAATTCGGGGTCGACTCATCGTAAAATCTCAGATTCCCATCTGAGAATTCACAGTCGCCGGTCGCTTGAATCAAATCACTCATGCAACTAAAATCATCTTCTTCAATCTCTTCTAAGCCATTAAAAATTGCATTTTTATTGAATCTCTTGGCCGGAGGAAGGCTGCAACAATACGAATCCGACCAATTTCTCTTCCCAATGCTTTCAAGCTCGCAACTTTCTGAATCCATGGCGGACACCCAAATCTCAGAATCTCATAAAACTGATACCTGCCTTGGAACAATCATGAAAATAATCTCTAATTGCTTGACGAACTCATTCCCAAGGCCGACATCTTATAGAACAATCAAGATAAGGATAACAAGCACTGGAGGCAGATGCCACTTGTTTTATTTATAGTGGAGGAGATCTGGCATGGACGATATTGACTACTTAATTGTCAACCCTCGTTGACATTTTACCTCTTTGCAGCATGAAATTAATGAATCCATGGTCAGCTGTACACTGATTTGAATGACCCAAGAAACGATTTTTACTGGCTGTCCTGCATTTTTCTTCTTTTGCTCTGGATGAATGGCAGTTTCACAGAAATGAAAAAGATTAGTTTTGTATTGGCAAACTTTTTTATTTATGTTTTGGTAGAAGATGACAAAGAGTTGACCTGCAGATTCGAACATGGGTTGCTTGGCCGTATGTTGCAGAGGCCGTATTTTGCATTAGTCTTCTTTTGTAGTTTTGTGTGCAGATCTGAAAGAAGCTTTTCCAACTAAAAATGTCGTCAGCTTTGCTCTCACAAGTCAGCGTTCATACGGACTTGATTAAATTTTTACAGAGCTTGGAAAATCTAGTGAAAATATAGGTGCTCTTTATGGAACACTCGTGAAGAAATTTATATTATAATATGAAAGAAATCAGAAGAGAAAATGTACCTGTTGTTTTCTTTGGCGTCGACAGCTCACCTAACCTGATTTTCACGTGCATTACTTTTGTAAGAATATGACGTCAAATTTGATGGCTGTATGACCGTATTTATGATAGTAGTGTTGTGGTACAATGTACAATTTGTGACAACTGTTTAGGTCATTTCCAAGAAGGGAACATTTAGTTATGTTTTCTTTAAATTTCTAAGAAGTAATAGGGAGACTATCTAGTAGCTGCTCATGTTCTACCTACAAAGATTTATCGAAAAAATTGGCAAATTTTGACGCATGCATTAGGAGTTCTAGGTACTTGAAGTTAGCCCAGGTGGTTACTAGGTCATCTCCCGTATATAAAAAAATCAAATTCGAAGCAATAGCTACTACAAGGAAGGTTTGAGTAGATGATTTTGTGTAAATGATTATTTTGAATTAAATTGTGTAATAGTTTCTTTTATCAATGTTTGGAGTACATTTTATAATATAATATATTTAATGTTTCATTTCTATAAACATCATTTGAATACAATGAGTGTTAAATATTTTATTCATTTTCGTGAATTATAAACATCACTTTAATGCAATGGATGTTAAATGTTCTATACATTGTTGTAATAGATACCGCTCAAGTGAACTCGTGAAATATGGACCAATGAATTTGACTTGTGGTGGAAAATATTTCCTACTTAGGAAGGATTTATTAGTCGAGCATCCTAATTTCAACTCTCTCAGTGACAATTACAATGTCAAGGCTCGTGCTTGTTTAACTAAAGGTTTAAGGCCACATCATCAATATGATACTGCATCAAACATATTTGGTCAAGGTGCCCAAGAAAACTCTAAAAATTTCAAAATGAGTATTTAAGCACTAAGTCATATTTAATTGACATATTGGTATGGTATCACGTAATTTGTTGGTTTTTAGATATATGGAACACATAATTTCATTCAATTATGAGTATGCAAAATTAATAGCAATAACTTTATAGGCATAGCTATTAGTGTTATATCATAAAATGTTTTGCATATTAAATTAATAAATTCTTTCACAATTATTGGAACATGTTCAATTTCTCAAGCCTTTTGCATATTAGTTGTAAAGATAGATAATAGAATGTACATATTTGATGCAGTGCAAGGCAAGAGAATCCCCAAAGGAGATGTCCTAGCTCCTAACAAAAATCATATAGTGGAAACACAATGCAAGATACAAGATTTGATGCCAAACTCAATTCTTTATTCATAAAACAATTGATTACATGCAATGTGCCGAGCTATAAGGCCTTGTTGGTTATGGCCAAATACAAAGAAAGTAATAGTTCTACAAGATCCTTACAGATCCAATCCCAAACCCTAGCTAATCCAGATCTATAACAGAACAACAATGTGGTAGAAACCTCCTACAAGATCTAAACTTGTGCTCGTAGGCCACCAAACAATCTCTTCATTTCACAAGTCACATCTACTAGCTTTGCTAAACTCTGCTCCTCCTCAGCTACTCCATCTTCTCCATGCTAGATGACATGATTGAAGACTCCACAAGACCCTCTATTTATACCCAACTAAGCCACAAGTCGGTCTAGCAAGTTATAAATTAAATAAACCCTTACATTAAATACATATTTGAGCCACACGTCGACCTACAACACATGTTAAATATAAAATGCCTTAGTTAGCTTACAAAACCCATTAAATGCACCTAGGATAAAGATCCAAGGCCCAAATAAGTGCACACGCTTCTCCAGATCCATCCATGTCATGATCACATGTATTAAATGCACCAAGTTGGCTGATCCAATCCACAAGAACACCAATCAATATGCCAAATTGCCAAGTATCAACAAAGTCTCCAAGTATAGCCAAGCAACAATACAAGATGAGAAACCCACATGTCGAGCAATACAATGTAAGTTGAGAAATGTAGTATAAGCCTTGCAGCATAGTATATGTTGAGTATTAGTATAGGCTAAGCTCCTTTAGTGACTGAGCTCCTTTAGCAATCGAGCTCCTTAATCAATACAACATCCAGGAACTACCCAATAACAATTGAGCATCACCTCTTCTTCGATTGAGTCCTCCAACTCCAAGGTCATAACAATTCCAGCATGTAGGATTGCCAACTTCCTCAAGATACTTGTGCATTAAAATTTGAACTGGACTATGAAGTCAAGTTCAAAATATTGGAGTAAAATTTAGTTACATATTTTTTAATGAAAAATATTAAATTATTTATGTAGACTAAAGAAATATTATATTTATTTAAGAAAATGGTCAAATTTTTTTGACATGGTGATATATTACCACATAATTTGTTTCTTTATAGATATAAGGAACACATAATTTCATTCAATTATGAGTATGCAAAATTAATAGCAATAACTTTAATCGTGACTATTAGTGTTATATTGAATAAAAAGTTTTGCACATTAGATCAATAAATTCTTTCAGAATTATAGGAACATGTTTGACTTCCCAAGCCTTTTGCTTATTATTAGTTATATAGAGAGATAATAAAATATATATATTTGATAGACTATGAAGTCAAATTCACAATATCAGAGAAAAAATTAGTTACATATTTTTTTAATGAAAATCAATTATTACAAAAAAAAAAAAGGCAACGATAAAGATTGAATATTGGAAATTTTACCTTGAAAAATTGTGAAAGGTACGTGATAGGAGGAAGGGCATTTTTTTCTCCTATTCATTAGAGCTTTAGAAAGATAGAGCAGAAAGAGTCCATTGATTTGAAATATTAATCAGAGCTTCACTTGTAAATAAAATTAGAGAACCTAATAATGTTAGGATAAAACCACAGACAAAAATAAAAACTACATGCAAATATAACCAATAACAGAAAATAATTGATCACATAGAAATGAACACAAGGCACCAAGATTTAACACGGTTCACCCAATCCCTAGGCTACGTCCACCAAACTACAAGTTCGATATTATTACAATCTAGTGATTACAACTTGATTACAATCCGTAATCCAATACAACTCAATACCGCCGCAAGAAGCAATTTTGCATCACAACCTAATGAAAATACCTAACCCTAAACCCTTTTATACAAGTATTTTATGCCGTTTTAGGGTTACAACATGTCAGCCATATGTCAGCTACAACGTTGGCCATGGCCCAAATTTTTTTTTTGGGGTGATGCCTCAAACCCCAAAGAATTTATGAAGTATGTACAGTACTTTCTTGATCATTCACCACAATCTAACAAATAATACTTTGTTGCTACATTAAAAATTGTTGAGTTCACTAGTCACTTGGAAGGGTAAGTAGGTATATGCAATACCACTAATCAATTATAGTCAAACCAGAAAAGGAATCATAACATTTATAGACACATACATCTTGAAAAATTACCTTAGATCTAAAGTTAATTCTCCAAATAGAGAACAATAGAAGAAGTGTGGATTATAAAAGGCCTACAATTTAAATCCTAGTCTAGCCCATGGGAATCTGCTATATTTGAATTTGATTCCATTCCTTCCCTCATGGCATAAATTCAGGTTCCAATCCTTGAAAACAAAACAGAGTATTGTAGGGAATGATAGGAGTAATACCCCTGGAAACCAAAAATACTCCATTGAAATTGAAGAGTTGTGAGATCAAAATGAAAATCTGAATTTCCATGAACAAATTATTAAAACCATTGATTTGTGGTGTAGGGGGAAGGAATTGATGAAAATAAATCAATCAATATATCAAACAACATTCAAAAGCTGACACACGATAAGGAAAAAAGGACTTTGAGGAGAAAATTTCTCTACATCCCTCGGAGTTGAAATACTTATCTTCCTTGATTAAAAATGCAAAAAACAATATGGCTATGCCAAGAAAAAGAGTGAACTTCAATATGAATACAAAAACCTAGTTACTTCAACAAAATGAAATATGCACTCCAAAACATGTTTTTAGTAGCAAACAAATTTGATATTCTATAAAATATTAATGAAGATCCGATAGTAGGGATAAGGAAGTGTGAAAGAAAAAGGAATCATCAGAATTATGTAAAATTAATGACATTTAGAAGCAAGTGAAGGATGCCCTGGCTGAGAAGCATAAAAGCCACCTTGTAAAAACTATATATGCAAAAAATGGGTGGTATGCAAAATCAAATAATCAACTAGCAGTTTGAAAATAATATTCAAAAGTATAAGGAAAATTACTAAATCATAGGAAAAAGATTAACAACAGAACCACAAAGAAATGAGGGTCAAGTAAAAGATAGTATTAATGCAAGACAAAATCTTGAAGGAAATAGTAAAACAAATTATAAGCTAGTGCATTCGAGCATTAACTGGATGGATATGGGTAATATCCTAATCATAAACAATAAGCATATCAAATTAGTTCAATGGTTTGAGTGTAAAAATTTGGGCTTATTGCATTTTGAAATGGTCCAAAAAAAAAGGAAGTAGATCTAACAAAATGGATAAAATAAATTTGTCGTGAGCATGTAAGTATATCTTCTCTAAGTGTCAAGAGTACCTTCATTGAAAAAGTAAGAGTATTAGAAACAAATTACTTTTAGGGCTTCTGTGTTTTTACAAAGGTTATAGTGTAAGTTTTTATTAAGTGGAGTCCTAACTTTAATGAAAATTCTATATCTTCCAACATGGATAACAATCAGATCATTACCAGTAGAAATGTTACATTTTCATATATTGTAGCGCATAGGATTTTCAATTGGAAACTTTATAGGTTTTGAAGATAATTTTAAGAAAACAAATGAAGCTAAGATTTCAATAAATATAAAACCTAATTTATAAGAGGCAAAACTAATCAAAATTACAACAAATAGATCATTATACAACATAAGATATTCAAAATTTGAAGGACATATCCACAATATAACCCTTCTAGAATTAAGATCTAACAAGGATTAAAAGGACTTAAGCTTTAAAGTTTTTAACAGAAACTCTAAACTAAATATGATCATCACAAAAACATATAGCATGATAAAGGATATGGAAATAAACTTTTCTCAAGAAAATATGTACCTACAGGTTAAACCTATAGCATGGCTATCACATCAGCATAACCTCAGTTTATTAAAACCTAGTTTAGCGAATAAAATATACCTTCCAAAATAGGATATTGAGGAAAGAGAAATAGTGAAAAAAGATCTAAACAAATACCTTGATAACAACCTTTGTTGTAATAGTACTGAGAATCCAAGATAGTAACAGTTTGCCAATGGAGATCTAGGATATATAATTCATAATAATTTAAGTGGAAATGAAAGATATACCAATGAGAAAAACAACTATGAGGAGAATATCATTGGATTGCAACAATGTAAAAATTGAAAACAACACAATACGTATATTGAAGATATCAAAGAAAACATGAATAAATATAGACAATTGACTCAAGTCATTAGCTTAATTCAAAATGATATAAGCAATCAATTAATCTTATTGGAAGAGAAGCATGAAGTACATATGATTCAATCTACTATAACAAAGACTAGTAAGGATCTAAGGAATATTAGCAACAAATTGCAATCATAAGATATTGATTATGATCAAAATAATAGTAAAATGAAACAAAGTGCATTACCCATAATTGAGGCTAATAATGATGAAGAGAATAGTGTAGAAAAAGAAATATCAAACATAAATGAAGACAATAAGGATCCTTCACCAAATTTAATAGCAATCAAGGATAAATATATCAGCCCAAAATGATTAAACATAGAAAATATCAACAATAAGGACTATAAGAGTCAAGATTTATCAGAAAAAGGACAGCAGAATACTAGATCCAACAAATGCAAGGAGAGTTTGAACAAGTTAGACATAATAAGAGAAAATATAAATGAGAGAAGCCCTCTAACAACAACAATAGATAAACAATTGGAAAATTCTAAATCTAATGAGATAAAGGGTAAAGCTAAAAAGAATAATAAAAAATCATACAATTTTTGACAAAATCTAGTAGGAGGAAGAAAACTATTTGAGGATGACATCCAATCAAGTAAGCATGAAGAGATGGTAGAGAGAAAGTAGAAAAAATAGACCCAAGTACCAAAAGAAGTAAAGAATTTTATAAGGATCAGTAAGGAAATGAGTCAGGATGAAATATGTAACGGATGGAATAAAGATAAAATGAAAAAGAATTTAACCGATAATTCCTAATGGTGGGAAGAGCTTAGAGTCCATCAAACACTAGATAAAATAAAGGATTACTGATGGTAAAAGAAACATGGATCAAACAAAGCATTCAAATAATAATACTAATAAAGAGGAGGATACAATTCTAAAATCAGTAATAAGTGAAAAAATAATGCAAGAGCTACTAGAAGAGAAGGAAGAAATAGAAGATGTAACAATAGATAATACTCTACAAAATGTGAATACTAATATAGAAAATTTAGGTATTGCAACAAATATAGAAGGTATAGATCATCCAAAGTGTGGTAAATAAAGAAAAAAATGTGGGAGGAAATCTCATGTAGAGCTTAGATCAATCGACATAGGCATGGATGGGAATCAAAAAAAGATTAATGATTTACTTAATGTAGGGAAGGGGAATTTCCTTCCCACAGAGCCATGAAAATTGCATCATGGAATGTTAGAGGCCTAAACATTCCTAAAAATAAACACTTGTTAAAGTGTAATTTATCATTATTTGAGTAATAAATCATCCTAATACCCAAAAAAGAAAGAAAAAAGAGAACAACTAAATAAAGAAGAAGGAGACAAACTTAGCAGGAAAATGAGAATTTAAAAAATGGAAATGATAGAATCAGTTGGGTCCATTGGAGGAATTGGAATCATTTGGGATCCGAGGAAGATTGATTACACGTCACTGGTAACCAGTAATAACTGATTGAAGGGAAAAATTAGAAGTTTCAAAAGTGAAATTCAAGTAATACTTATAAATGACTATGGACCAATAGCAACAACAAAAAAGAAAACAATATGGAATGAAATTGGTATATTTATGGGGGCTAATTTAATAGAAAATATCTTCATAGGAGGAGATTTCACTGCCATTTTAAACTTAGAAGAAACAAATGGCGGTGTTTAATTAGTAACACATGTTATGATAGATTTTAGAGAATGATTTTCAAAAGATAATCTAATTGACATCCCTACCTCCAATGACATATATACATGGAACAATCGAAGAGTAGGTTTTTGCCACAAAGTAAAAAGACTAGACAAGTTTATTTATAAAGGTGATCTAAGCACCTTTCAACTTCTCTTTCAACACAACTATAGTCCCTAATGAAGAATCAGACATTTCCCAATTAAGTTAGAACTAGTAGAACAACATAAACCAGCTAGGAATCCCTTCAAATGCGAGAAAATGTGGTTCTTGGATGATTGTTTCCTAAAACATATAGAACAATGGTGGCTAGAGGATAAATTTGAAGGTTCGAAAATATTTTGTTTCCTTGTAAAATTGAAATTGGTAAAAGAAAAAATAGTATAATTGAATAAAGAATATTTTAACAATATTTTCAAAGAGAAATTAGATAATGAAGAAGAACTAAAAAAGATTAATGAAGAAGCAATATAATATGGAATGGATAACAATAAATATATAAAGGAAAAAGAACTACTAGCAAAATAGGAGAACATTTTAGCCAAAGAAGAAATATATTGGAAACAAAATCATGTAAAACATGGTTAACCAAAGGGGACATAAACACAAAACTTTTCCATAGTAAAACTCTTATTAAAAGGAATATTAATATTATAGTGAAAATTAAGGAGGATACTAGAAGTGATATAGATAACCCAAGTCAAATAACATATATTTTTGTTGATTATTACACTAGCATTTTAAATAATTATGGTTCCTCTAATCTAATAGCTTAGAATAAGGATAAAACTATTGTTCCCAAATTTCTAATCATAGAAGATAATGAATATTTAAATAAGAAATTTTCCTTAGAAGAAATTAAAGAAGCATCGTTGAGTCTCAATCCAGAAAAATCTCTAGGACTTGATGGTTTCCAAGCCTTTTTCTTTCAAAAATATTGAAATAGTCTAGGATATGACTTATCAAAGATCATTGAGGTGACCAAAAATTCCAAAACTCTCTTAGTTGAAATCAATAATACATTTCCAACACTAGTTCTCAAAAAAAAAAAAAAAACACAAAGAATTGAGGGATCTCAGGCCTATAGCATTACACAATACAATTTATAAAATGATGTCTAACGCATTAGCTAAATAGGATGAAAACAATCCTACAAGAATTGATCTCAGAAGAACAAATTGGCTTCGTCCCAAGTAGATCAATCTTTGATGGTATAATAATAATTGAAGAACTAATACATTTGGCTCAAATGAATAAGGAACCATATATGTTAATGAAGTTAGACATTCAAAAAGCTTATGGCAAGGTTGACTGACATTTTTTATGAAAGCATTCATTTTTTCACATCAATGGATTAACTTGATATGTAATTGTATTTCAACTTCCAAAATATCCCTTCTTATTAATGGCATGCTTGAAGGTTTCTTCACCATATCTAGAGGTATTAGACAAGGAGACCCAATCTCATCTTTTCTATTTATCATAATGACACAAGCATTTGGTAGAGAAATAAAAATGACCCAGTCAGATGGAAAAATTAAAGGTATCACAATAACAAAGAAAGTTCCTAAAATAACTCATCAACAATTTGTAGATGATACAATCATTCTCTATGAAAGCACAATGAAGAAGGCTTATAAATTTAAAAAAATTATTAATACCTATATGGAAGTGTCAGGTCAAAAAGTAAATCCTAATAATTAGAGATCTTTTATCTTAACACCTCTCCTACAATAGAAATAAATATTTGTAATACAATTGGGTATAGGAAAAGAATTTTCCCTTGTAAATATCTCGATATCTAATTGGAAAAAGGTGTAAGGGAAACTAAAGCTTGGAAACTCATATTAAAAAAGATAGATAAAAATTGAAAAGTTGGAAAGGTAAATGGCTACCTAAAGCTGGAAGAACAACTACCAATAATCTAAATTTGGATACTAGTCAAGGTTAGGAGGCTCTATTCTAGGAAGATTCATGGGATGGACTTCCTCCACCTAATAGCTATAAACTCCTAACTAATATTAAAGATAATTTAATTAACTTGTAGGGTCATCATGTAAGTGAGTATAAACACGTAAGCAATTCTGACCAATATATAGATTGGAAGTGGACTCCATTAAAGAAACTAATTTGTCAAATTAGGATAAACAAATTTTTGAACAATTTCAAAAAAATAGACAAGCTAATAATAAGAAAGGAAGGATAAATTAATTTGGGTTGCTTAAAAAAGAGGGAATTACAATATTAAAGGAGGATATGAAATTACTATTTACCCCCAACAATGGGGAAAGATAGACATCCCTCTAAATATTTGTTGGGATGCAACATGTCTACACAAGGCTAGAATTTTTCTTTGGGCAACTCTGTAAGAGAGAATCCTAATGACGGACAAGCTTACCAAGATGGGCTTCAAGGGACCCTCAAGATGCTCTTTATGTGAAAATGAATTTGAGATGACTCAATAGTTTTTGTTCCAATGTCCCTTTTCTAGGAAGTGCTTGTTGAAACAATTGATTAATTGTGTAACATCAAAGACAATACACAATGAATCAATTATTTTAACAATCTCCCTCTTTGGCATTGATGACAACACAACATGTCATAATGCAATGAAATTTTAGAGCAAGAATAAAGTAAGGAACATATCTTAGTTTCATTCTGATTCTCATCTATGAGAACTCAACTCCCTCTATCAATGTGAACTCCCTCTGGAAAAAAAACAAAAGGTAATCTATTCTGTCTAGATCTCAGTGAAAGTTCATGTTTTATTGCTCAAGTAGAAGAAAGCTAGTTATGTCACAAAATATGAAGTCATGTAAACTTTGATAATCTGGTCAAGATAAGAAAAAACAAAAGTAAAGCATACAAATGTTTAAATTTTTATACTCATAAAATCATAGAAAGTGCACAAGTGAGAATTGATGAGTTTGTAGAAAAAAGTGAAGAATAGATCAACAAAGAACCTAAGGATTACAGAAAATTTATTTACTTTGAACTTGATATAGTGCCAAATCTATCTGTAAGTCAAGAGGCCTCACCTCCTGAGTCCCCAAACTCTCCAAAAGCTACCGAGTTGCATCCAATGCAACCCGAGTCATAGTCTGAAGGACCTAAGTCACAGTTAGAAGCTACCAAGCTGTTGCTAAAGAAAATTGAGTCTAATGGACTTGAGTCATAGAAAATGGGACTTGAGATTAATATAGAAGATCATGAGGAAGTTAGTGGAACAAACTCCAAATCCAAAGTACGTATGTTAGCAAGATATGTCAGAATGCATCATGCACCTGATCAGATCATTGGAGACAAGTTAGATGGAACAATGACAAGAAACAAATTGAAAGGTACATGTTTGCTTGCTAAATTTGAACCTAGAAATGTTAAAGATGCTTTGGATAATGAAAGTTGGATTGAAGCAATGAATTAGTAAGTATAAAAAATAGAGAAGAATAAAACTTGGACTCTTGTTCCTAGACCCAAGGATAAAAATGTAATTGGCACAAAGTGTGTATTCATAAATAAGCTAAATGAAGATGGAGAATTTTCTAGAAACAAAGCAAGGTTAGTATGTAAAGGTTATTCTCAAGAAGAAGGTATTGATTATGGTGAAACTTTTGCTCCTTTTACAAGATTAGAAGGTGTTAGAACATTACTAGCATATGTAACTCACAGAGGATTTAAAGTTTATCAAATGGATGTAAAATCTGCATTCTTGAATGGAATTCTTGATGAGGAAGTCTACATAGAACAACCTAAAGGTTTTGTAGATCCCAAAAAAAGAGATATGGTTTTCAAATTACACAAAGAATTATATGGTCTCAAGAAAGCTCCTAGAGCTTGGTATGAAAGACTTCATAACTACTTGATAAAGATTGGTTTTCAAAGAACAAATGATAACAATAGTTTGTATATCAAAGAAGGACAAGAAAAGAAGATTGTGTTGGCAGAAATATTCGTGGATGATACTCTATTTATAGGAAATGATGACTTGTGCAAGGCATTTTCAAAAGAAATGGGTAAAGAATTTGAGATGTCTATGTTTGGAGAGATAAAATTATTTGTTGGATTGTAGATCCAATAGAAGAAAGATGACATATATACATTACTCAATCTAAATATATCAAGGAGATGCTAAAGAAATTTGAAATGGAAGATTCAAAACCAGTTGGAACTCCTATGTCTATTAGACATAAGCTTTCCAAAAATGATGATTCCAAGGAGGTAAATGAGACCAGTGACCACATACAAATCAATGATTGGAAAATTGTAGTATGTAGTGCATACGAGACCTGATATTGCATTAGCATATGGTATGGTGGCAAGATTCTCAACAAATCCCAAAGAAAATCACATGATGGAAATCAAAAGAATCATTAGATATCTGAAAGGTACTGAAGACTATGGTTTATGGTACAAAGAAGGAGGCAGTTTCAATTTGAAAGCATTTATAGATGCTGATTGGGTAGGAAATGTTGATGATAGAAAGAGCACAAATGGTGGAGAGTTCTTTCTTGCTAAAAGACTAGTGTCTTTGACAAGCAAGAAATAAAATTGTATTTCTTAGTCCATAGAAGAGGCATACTATGTGGCAGCAATAGTTAATTGTTTTAATATTTTTTTGGTTCAAGCAACTGTTGGCAGGTATGAAGATAGAGATCAAGGATCCAGTGGTTATATACTGTGATAACACCAGTGCAATTAATATATCAAAGAATCTAGTAATGCATACCAAAACAAAACACATTGCTATAAATATCATTTTTTGAGAGAATTAGTACAAGATAAAGAGGTAAGATTGGAATATGTGAATACTAAAGAAAAAATTGTAGACATATTCACTAAACCATAACCTAAGGATGCATTTCTATATCTAAGAGGTAAGTTAGGAGTTACTCCCCTATCCGAAGCTCACTAAATGCAGCTTAGTGATGCATCAACTGAATCATGTTGAAGATCAATCAGTTGATGCAGTATTGACAATGACATATTAAAAATGAATTAGTACATAAGGTACATTGATATTCACTAAATATTGTGTTTGGCATGAGATGTCAAAGAGGGAGAAGTTTATTGTCATATCTCATAGAAATTTTATAAAGAGAAAGAAATGTCAAAGAAGGAAAATGAACTTTGCTAACATAGGAAGGAACTGAAGGTAGAGGGAGTTCACACTGATAGAGGGAGTTGAGTTCTCATGGATGAGAATTAGAATGAAACTAAGGATATGTTCCTTCCTTTATTCTTGCTCTAAAATTTCATTGCATTATGACATGTTGTGTTGCCATCAATTCCAAAGAGGGAGATTGTTGAAACAATTGACTAATTATGTATTGTCTTTAATGTTACACAAAATGTCATCTCATTGCCAATCAGTATATGTTGAGCTCACTTGGGCATTGAAGACAATTTCCTATGTCTGTTGAGCATTCCAAAGTTTTCCTAGTTTAGAAGATAGTGTCTACTGAGTTCACTTGGGTGAAAAAGTAAAGTTTGCAAAAGTTGAGTGTTAACCAAACCCACTCGAATAATGAAGGAAATATTGGATGGAACCAGCGTTAACCAAGTTCACTCGGTTACCAAAGGAACTTTGTGAATATGCAGTGTTGTCTGAGTTCACTTGTTTAACACAAGAAAATTGCTTTGAGTTAGTAACTACCGAGCAAGGTCGGCTAACAAAGGTTTTTCTTATTTTGGCATATTGAGTTCAATAGTTTTGTTTGTTGCTTCTAGCTGACTGAGAAAATGAATATTAATTATTCTAAGTTATAGTCAAGTTGACTTGATAATGTGTAAGATATAAATATAAGGTCAAGTTGAGGATTGAATGTATGGAACATAATTGAAGATTTGATGATGCTTAGAGGAAGCAAATTAGAAGGATAAGTAGAATATCCTTGTTGAGATGCAAAGATACATTTGATTAGGAAGGATCAAGTATACAGGCCAAAATTAAGATTTGTAATCGACAATTTAGTTGCATTAGATATCAAGTCATCTCATTGTTACTCTCTAAAGATTGTAGTAGAGATCTAAATCTCTTAACAGAGTTGGCTTAACATCTATTTGTGAATCCTCTAACAAGGTGGAATTTAAATTGAAGTGTCTAAAGACCTCTAACAGGGCCACTCCTAACAAGGTGATTAAATCCTCTAATAGGTTCACACCTAATAGTGTGTTTTGTAACCTTTAACAGGGTTGGCTCCTAACATGGCTCACTTCAGAAAAGTGAAAATTAGTAACTAGTTGCAATTGGTGGTTTTTCCCAAATTGGGTTTCCATGTTAAAATCTTGGTGTCAATTGTGTTCATGCTATTTATTTTATGTATGAAACGAAGTTAAAGTAATATTAACCATAGATAATATCTTAAGGACTTTCATATTAAGCATTTACCTAGTTACAACATTTTTCTTATGTGTTTAATAAGTTACATCAAAGTTCAATTTTGATTTGTATTGACATCTAAGGGATCTGGGATTTATTTTTGTGGTAACTGATTCACTCCCCCCTCTTAGTTACTCATCTTATATTTCCAACAGTGTTGGCTATGGTTATGCCAAAAACTTAATTGGTCAACTACACTACGACAATTTAAGATTTTTCCTAAATAGTTGGCATGAAAATGGGCACTTTAGGGTCTATAATAATTTGTGGAAAATATCTCCATCCATAATTTTATGAGAAATTTGGAACGAAAGAAATAGAATAACATTTATGAATGAAACTTTGGAATTAATTTCATTTCTCAGCTTAGAAGCATGCATTATAGAAGGAGAAAATAATAACTTGAGAAATTCTAACAAAGAAGAAGGCTCTTTTTAGAGTGGGATGCAGAAATGCGCAAATAATCTCATTAACCCACATATGACATACTCAAAATATAATAAATAAGCTAGGATTTTATGCAAATGGGAACCTCCCCAAAATGATGGGCTAAACTAAATTTTGATGGATCCTCAAGAGGAAACTCAGGCCTTGCAGGTCTAGGTTGTATTATCCACTCTAAAAGAGGCTTGTGGATAATAAAATGATCCAAGTCTCTAAGGGTGCTATCAAATAATCTAGTAGAATTAGAGGCTCTAATTGAAGGATTAATTAATAATTTTGATTTTGGTTTTAGCAAGCTAGTTATCGAAGGAGATTCACAAATCATTTTAAACACAATAAGGAAACGTACACCAAATTGGATATTAAACTCTAAACTTGAATATGTCTTAAATATAGTTGACAAATTTGAAGAAACAAGCATCAAACACACATATTGAGAATGAAATAAGGAAGTAGATACATTAGAAAACAAATGAGTAGATGGTGAAGATTCTTTAATAAAGAACAATCAAATTAGCCAATAATCCAATAATTGTAAAAGTCCTTAGGAGAATAATATAAGATAAAATATTTAGGATCTAATATATTTTACATCTAGATTTCACAATAGGGTGCATTAATATTCAATTAGTTTATTTTTCACTCCAGTATGAGCAATTCTTTCATAGGTTCTATGCGATAAGTAGGATTTTTGATGTCTTGACCTATGGTGTCTTATTTCATTTTTCTTTTAGGTCTTCTCTTTAAGTAGCCACTTGTTACTAATTTGATTATAATTTTTTTCTATATTATCATATTTCATAGAGGTGTATTTCCTCTTCTAGATTTAGGTTATGCAGGATTCTTAGTGCCTCTTAGTATGAGACATTGCTAATAGTAACTTTCCTAATAATTCAATATTTACTTTATCATAAGATAAATTCCTATATCAAAAGTGGTTAAAGAAAATATACTTTCTCTATTTATTAGGAGTAAAGCTATTTATAGAAATATTTTTGATTCAATGTGATTTATATGATTCACTATCACTAACAAGGATCTTAGTCGAAAGAGATTATGTAGGAAAAAATATCTCGTGACTTGAATTTCAAACTTTGGAATTGTGAGAACATAATAAAGTGGAAAATTTAAAAAGCATTGAAAAATGGAGATAGATTGAAGATCAAATAATATTTTACTAAGTCTTTCCTCTCATGTAAGAGAAGGTATACCTTCTCAAAGCCCTTTGCTAAAAAAAAAGGCAACTGTATCATAAATAGATAGGGTGTTCGCTTCCTAGGTTAGACTAGGGTTTTTCTTCCTCGTTCTTTTCCCCCTAGTGCCTACACTTTGAACTAGGATAAACAACAATGTAAAATTTAAAATTTAATAAATATCAGCATAAGCCTTTTATAAATTTAAAAAGAATAGAAAAGAAAAATATAATGAATTATTTATGTAGACTAAAGAAATATTATATTTATTTAAGAAAATGGTCATAAACAATTGATGTGTTGATATAGTACCACATAATTTGTTACTTTATAGATCTAAGGAACACATAATTTCATTCAATTATGAGTATGAAAAATTAATAGCAATAGCTTTATTCATAACTATTAGTGTTATATCATAAAAAGTTTTACATATTAGGACAATAAATTCTTTCACAATTATTGGAACACGTTCAGTTTCTCAAGACTTTTGCATATTATTAGTTATTAAGATAGATAATAGAATGTATATATTTGATAGACTATGAATTCAAATTAAAAATATTAGAGAAAAAATTAGTTACATATTTTTTAATGAAAAATATAATCAATTATTTATACAGACTAAAGAAATATTATATTTATGTAAGAAAATGGTTATAAAAAATTGATGTGATTCATTGGGTGGACTATTTATAATATAATTGTGGTTACTCTAGAGAATCTATCTCTTTATTTTAACAATATGCTAGAGCATGGTTCATATTTCACACTCATTTTCAATTTTTTATATTTTGATAAATGGTTACTAAGTACCATTCAAAATTTTGAAATGTGAATTTCTAATTTCTTAAGAAATGGCTCAAATAACTCATGTGTGACAATGTGTACATCCTCCAAACTTTAGAGAATTAGTATACATCTGACACTATTTAATTATTTGTTTTCACTTAATGAGCACATGTATCTTGTTTTTTATTTTACCTTTTAACATTGTCCTTGACATCAATGTTGACTTTATCTTTTATCGATTTATTTTTCCTAGTAATAATTTAGATGTACTTTTTATAATTCAAACATGAATTTCTTATAATTTTTCTTAAAGTGGTACAATTAAATTTTGTACGTAAGAATATGCACATACTCCATGCTCTTCATAATGAATATACAGATCTTACACTATTCAATTACCTATTTTCTCTCAATGAACACATGCATCATGTTGTTAGAACTTACATTTCAACATCACCCTTTACTTCAAGATTGACTTTATTTTTATCAATCTATTTTTTCTAGTTATACTTAAATGTACTTTCTAATGCATACAATTACATGAATAAACATATACCTTAAAACTATGTTCCATGACAAAAAAGTCAAGGTTCTTAATTATCTACATTATATTTCAACATTGAGGTCTTTATTAATTTTTGTTTTCTTTTACAATAAACGTCCAGACTTACAATCAAGTTGTAACCTATTCAACACTTTAAGTGAGAAGGACACATACCTTTTTCACCTCTTCACTTGACCCTCCTTTTTTTTATTCACATTGGTGTGTGTGTGTGTTTTCTTGAAGTGACAAACAAATATTATACATATGTTATAATAAAGTGTACATACTCCAAGGTCTTGAAAATGAAAAAATACATCTTACACTATTCAATTATTTGCTTTCCTTTAACACACACATTCATCTTATTTTTGAATTTACCTTCCAACATCACCCTTTACATCAAAGTTGACTTTATATATCATCAATTTCTTTTTTCTTTTTTATGCATATACTTATAAGAATCAACATGTATTTTGAACATATGTGTTATGACCAAAAAATCAAGATTCTCAATAATCTGCAATAGATTTCAACAATGAAAATCTTCATTAATTTTATATTTTCTTGCCTTGATATAGATACAAAATTACCATCAAGTTGTAACTAATTTGACACTATACAGATGAAAGGAGCATATCTTTTTCACTCATTTACTTTCCCCTCTTTTTCAAACTTGGTTAAATATATTTGTCTCAATATAATGATTTGTGCACAATACTATATTTTTGTAAAAAAGTTAGTAAATGACACAAGTCTTAATAAGGCTTGAACCCAAACTCTAGATTTACCTATTCTAGGTGAGTTAGGTATTTAAAAATGTAAGCCTCATTTAGACCTATGGATGTAAATTTGATCCCTCAACTGAAAAAAAAAGTTTGATTATTAGACAAAACCAATCCACTTCTAGTTATTTTCCTCCTAATTCAAATGGGGAACATTCCATTTTTTTTTCTAGAAGGTAATATATAAAAGGATAACTCCTAAGACATGGTTTTTTTTTTGTTATTTATAATTTTCAACAATAATTCTTGTTGATATTCTTGAAATGTAAGAATACTTACTAAGTAAAAAAAAATATTTATCTTAGATTTATATTTTGAAATATGTCACATCAATAGATTATCTATAGATACAAAGTTGGGTTAACTAGTCACACAATAATTCTTGGGCAGTACACAACAACCTTCACAATATTATCATCCTATTTAATACCCATGTACTAAACCACACATCACAACTTTGTGTCAACATTATCCTACAACTTGACCTAGTACTGATGGTTGAGTGGTTAAAAATGTTGCAACAAGATATAAAATATCATCTTTAAAATAACATGACATATTCCTTTCTTTTCGTATAAATATGTTTTAAAAATACATTTTTTAAATTTAGATATTAAAGATAGTCAAAGGAGAAAAACAAGCACATAAAAAAAACATACTTATACTCATATATATCATGTACCAAACTAATAATCATTCTATTTATTATAGTTCAAATTTGATTGTTATCTTCTATGATTATTAATATTATCAACTTTTTCCCCAAATCCACATTACAAATAAAATGAAACAAACTTATAATAGAATTTTGAATCTCTTTGAAAAGTGCCTAAAATTGTCCATATATGTACATGATAGTTTGATGATGACATGGTAGTTATTAAATGACCCAATTGACATGAAATGTAATCTCTTTTCCATTTGAGTCTAATAAAAGTGTTTACTCAACCCTTAAGTCGACTTGTCTTTTCTATGAGCTTCATACCATTTTCCTCACTCAAAGTTATTTTTTGGGAAAAAGTGGCAAGCCACATATAATATATTAATAGAAATAAATACCACTAGTTCAAAGGCTCATGGAGAAAAGAACCACTAAGAAAACCTCCAATCATTACCATTTGCAAAAGAGAAGTAAAGAAGAGGAATTACATATGAGCACAAGAATAACCCTTATAATTATGGGTAAATCACAATAGAATGTTCAAACATTTCATGAGAAGAAAAATTCCAATAACATACAAGGTATAAAATATTTTTTTAGAATCATTAACTTGCAATACATAATGCCCCATACTCAATGTTACCTCATGATCTTTCAATAAATAAGATAATCTAATCTTTCATCTAATTTAAGTTTGGAGATCTATCAAGACATTATGAGTTACCCACCTTAGAAAAGTAGTGATCTAACAAGAAAATCTGTGACCTTGTTAATATAGATCTCCACAAAATAACTCCCAATTTTAGCCAATTTCAACATTTCTCTTTCTTGATTACATGTTTAATCAAGTTCTAATTATCATTAATATGTCCAATTAGGTTCTAATTATTGTTAATATATGTAAATATATTGATTTATCCATATCATTCATGTTTATATTTTTACTTTATCTATCCCAATCATGAATATGCTTGGGATCTCTCAGGATATAAAAGTATCTTCTGCTCGATCTCCTAAAAAGCAGCTCCCCTTATCATTCCAAAGGGTCTTTTTCTATAAATTTTTCCCATCTACCCATTGTCACTTGAGTATAATAGGGATTTAATTCTAACCATCAAAGATGATCTCCAATTATTTGAAGAATCATATGCTTGGACCAAGTCTCAACATCCCATTCTTATTGAATCTTTTGAGACTATTATTACAAAATTTGATCACTCATTCCTTGAATTTTAGTTCTTATCTTCTACCTTTAATCTATTATTTGGAGCATCAAAGCTAAAGAGAAGAAAAGAACAAGAAAGATTGATCCCCCAAGTATTTTCATAGCTTCATCTTGAACTTCTAACAACTTCAAAATTGGAGACAAAATTTATTAGTTCTAGACATAGTAGGAAACTATAGCATTGGGCATGGAACATAACCAATGATTAAAATTCCCTCCAACTACCAATTAGAATTAACTTTTTATAAATATTTATCATCTTATTTCTATTTGTATCATCAAACTTGCGTTGGAAATACAATAGGGAAAGTAAACTCTAAGAGTTGAATAAGTCCTTCAAAACTTTAACCATAAATTCATTCACTACACGTCCATCTCACAATTTTCATGTAGTTTGAAATAACTAGCTAAACATATTCATCCATAGTATGAAAGAAAATAACATTCAAGACATGTATGACATAAGATATTTGGTTACCTAGAAACCCTGCAATGAGAAGGTAAAACTAGGGTGGGGATGACACCCACAAATCTCCACTATTGTAGTAAGTGCATCTAATGAAGGTTACTATGTTTGACATGAAACATGATCTACCCTGTGAAAGGTCTACCTTATTAAAGGTTTACAAGATTGTTAGATCTTACCCTATTAAAGAATTTCTATACCCCGTTAGAAGTGTTCTTGATAAAAGGACTTTAACTTATAATGAAGTAAGCACCTTGTTAAAGGATTTACAATAGCCTATTAAGACTACCCTATTAAGATATTTAACTAATTCACCTATTAGAATGCCTTAGTAATGATCTCGTGGTTAGCACTCTGATGCTAGATAATAGATCACCTCTTTTCATATATTCTTGATCCTCCTTTGATCAAATGTATCTCTTCTATCCTCTAATCTCTTTTCTCTATTCTCTTCTAACTGATTCTACAATGTATCTCAATTCATAACACCTTAGCCACCATGAATGCTCTATTTGTGCACGTAAAACTTCTCTCTTTTCTCCTTCCAAATTTCTTAAAAAGTTTAGGTTTTGTCTTCCTTAAGAAGATATAGGTGACTTGGGGTTAGGTATGGATCAACAACTGTAATTTATCTATTTAGTTGCTCAAAACATCCCTTTAACTGATTGGTAGAATGTATTGCATAGGGACTCTCAATTAAGATTTATCCTTATCATCTTAGAATTTTAAAACAATCCTCAAGTTAGCACCAAAATGGTTTACATAGTAGTTTGTGCCATTACAAACAACTATGCTGAAATTGTATTACTCAACACTTGAATTCCCTGATGCTCGACATCAACTACAAATTCAATGATGTAACTTAACATCTGAATGACTTAGTATCCATTAGTTACTTGACATCTAAATCACTTGGCATCATTTGTCTTCTTGTCACTTGAGTGACTCAACACTAACTATTTTCTCGACACATACTAAGTATCTCAATTGGCATGCACTATCTAACATGTTATGCTCGACATGCATTACTTGTTCAGCATGAACTGAGTCCTAACTTGTAAATGACTCAAGTGTATAGACACTCAAATGTCAAAACCAATATGAGATTAACAATCTCCTCATTTGACATGTGTGGAAAAAATAGTTGGTCATGCATGAATGATATTAACTTATGAGCATACTCAGATACTCACTATCTCTATTCGACATATGTACAAAATTTTAAAATTTCAAAAGTTTCCAAAACTTGACTTAACAACCATACCTCAAAATCTTATAACTCCCCTTGAGTTGATTGTGTTGTTTTGAATCTAAACCTATACTCTTGCTAAGTAAATATGCATATGCTGAATTATATTGTACTTTGTTTCTATCATTGACTCCCCCTTTGTTTGGTCTCACCCAAAGTTGTAGTCATTCTTTCCTTGGAGTCATTGTCTCTCTCAAAAATTAATCCCAAAAACTTATTACTCCCCCTTTTTGACACTAATTTCAAAGGGTTATACATGTATAGTGTGTTTTTCCAAGAAAGGTTTATGGACCACTAGTATGATCTTCAAAGCTGCATCCCAATTATCAAAAGCTACCTCCAATGTTTTGATTTGGATGGCTAACTCAATAGCAAGGTGACCTAGCCTTCATGTGTAGAAAGATGGGGATCTTTCTTCATCACTATTTCTGTAAAGGCTAGTTCCTTATGTAATATGTCCATGTGTGGGGTTATCATGGATTAGATACTTATTAATATAGCTTGAATATTTGCATCTTGAGCATGTAGGGCTACCAACTGATCTTGGGAATTCATCAAATTCCTAAAGTGCTTTAAACTCTAAGCTAGAGAATTGGGTAGAGTAGTATCTATCATCTTCATATCTCCCTCCAGATTTGCAATATGGCACTGCACTTCTTGTGTGAATAGAGTTGTATCACACAACTTGGTGTAAAGTGAGAAAGTGTTCTCTAAAAATTTCTTTACACTATTAATCTTGGTTGCTAACTCAACCTGATAAAGTCCAATGGCACTTGATATCTTTTCATTGACTTGGTTTTGAAATTTTCTCTTAGACCATTTAGTTTAACATTTGAATTTAGGTCTATATCATTTACCTACTCTACTATATTCACCAACTGCTCATCTTTAGTTGTTGCCTGTGTATCTACATTTTTCTCAATGCCTTCCACGTGCACATTTATCAATTTCATCTTTAGTAAAATCTGTTACTACTTGTTCACCTTTTTCTTCACCTACCTCAATAGGTGTCTATAGAATTTCCTTAGGTGTTGTCAGTCCATATATTGACTTCCATATCTAAGTGGACTTTTGAAAAACATCCTTAATGTCCTTTTGCAAAATATTGAATGCTCTATATTTATGAGCAATTATCCCTTTATATTTGTTAATGGCCTTTGACATTATGGCCTTATCCAATTTTGGCATCACTTGAATATGTGTAGTCTCTCTGATTTTCCTTTCTATAGTGAGACTATATTGCCATTTTTGCTCAACTCTTTCATATAAACTTTTAGCTATAGAGTTGGCAAGCTCAATTGGAGTCTTCTAAATTTTTTTCGTCATGACATATATTGACTCTTCCACTTGGTTCATCTCAATCTTTCCAAGTTTTTCAAACTCAACATGTTTAAATATAAATAAGTCAACATTATTCTTTATATTTTCACACAAGTTGTCCAAATCAGAAGAAGGACTGTGACTTCAAATTTTAAATTGACTGTTGTCATCAAATTATGTTCTCTCTTCATTTGACTTGGCTAGAGAAATGTACCTTTTCCTTTGTCTCTTCTCACAATCATCTTCATGTTTAGCTATCCTAGTTCTCTTCCCTTTTGGCTTTTGTACTTCTTGAACCTTCTTAGTTGTAGATCTTGTGTTGGCCCTGGTGGTAGGAACTAAAGGCTTAGGTTGTGTAGGTTTTACAACCTTCTTTGGTTTTCTAATTGCTAGAGCTTTAGCTTTTATTTTCTTCTTTTCATTAGCTACATGTGCTTCATTTGCTTCTTTTCCCTCAACACCTTCATCAAGCTCGACTTCCTCTTCACCTTGGTGACCTTGAGTAAAGGCCAGTGGTGCTTTGTAGGTGCATCTTCACCTTCATCATCATCATCATCATCATTTTCTTCTTCTTTTTCTTCTTCTTCTTCTTCTTCTTCTGTCCCTTCACCAAATTTTTCTTTGAGCTTCTTAACAATTTTTTTCTTTTTCCTTATTATGGGGGTTATCTTCAAATCCACGATTATCTTTGACTTGGCTACATCATAATTGCCAAAAGATGTAGCTTCCTTATCTACTTCTTCAACTAGTAAAGTGGTAATTTCTATAGATGCCTCACCCACATTTATCTCATAACCTAGAGGCTTCAACCATCTCACCCTTGTAATTGTAGCCTATACATATGTGAAATCAGTACCAACTAGAAAGCAAACATTATTGAAGTGCTTCTCAACTACTGACACTAGAATCCTATATCTTTGTTTCATTGACTTCTTTAAGTCTTAAAAGTAGCTAGTCATTATAGACTCAAAGTTTTCTCCAAGTTGCTCATTGTATTCTCCTATCTATACTACTTTTAGATCTATTTGTCTTCCATGCAACTTTACCAAAAGAAGGGAATGTGTTCTGCACGTAGAAAAATATACATACATGTATTGAACCAAACTTGCACTGTGTACTCCTTGATTTCCTTATGGCTCCCAAGTTTTTTAATAATTGTTGTAACTACAATTTGGCAAGGTCATAATAATGATCCTTCTTGACTATCTTGTAGTCTACATCAACATCAATGCAAGGTACATTGTTCAATCTACTAGATTGAAAGAATTTATGTGCAATTATCCTTACTATAAAAGAAATTCGAGGATCTATGATTGTGTCAATTGTCATTCCTCTCTTATTTCACACTGCCCTTGTGTTTTTCTCAATAACTTCTTTTGCATCACTTCTCATGATCTTAGGCTTTTCTATGGTTAGATACCCTACTACCCTCTATACAATCCTCTTGGTGATTTTTATAGGGTCATCCTCCAACCATACAAAATTGTCATGATTTCTACTAGGAACAATCTTAGTCCATTCAATTTTGAACACATTTGGAAAATCTAGGGCATGAGTTAACCCTTTTCTCTCTACAACCTTGAATTCATCTTTCAATACACCATTCTCACACAATTTTCCATAAACATCTCTTATCTCCATGTCACCTATGCTACCCACTTTACATGTGTAATAGCATCTTACATCTTGAATCATTAAAGCTTGTGGTGGTATCATGGATAATCCCCCAGATGGGTCTTGTTTGTATGCAATGTAAAGTTTTTCTTTAAAGTTCAATTGTCTAATCTCATTGTTGATTAATTGAACATTCAAAACTTTCTTTCCCTCTTTAACTATAGAAGCAAAAGAACTAGACGCCATATTTGATACTTAGGGTTTACACAAATTCAAACAACATAACTTAACACACAATAAATGCCTTCACAAATTTGATGAAAGGTGTCAAATAATGGTTGAATTTAGTTTGAAAATGCTTTGAATAATCTCTCAAATTTATTTTCAGCTCTTCATATGCTCATCAATCTTGAATAATTACAAATGAATCAAAAAAATTCACCATGTAGCCCTCAAAACTTCACAATTAATGCTTATTGCTTACATAGTTGTAAGCTAGACTCCAATAGCAATTCTAAGTCAATAAAATTCCATATAATTCCCTTCACACTCAGAAACCACTACGAGCTCAGCCAACACTATCACTTACTATAGCTCAAAATCAACTAGATTTCACCCAGCAGCTTAGGTGAAACTTTTCATGCTCGACAACAACATGGAAACTTATAGATTTCTTCTAAGTTCTAACCAATAATTTGCATCTTACTTCATGCATATATGATCTTTTTAGAACTCAATCCTCAATCCTTGCAACTGATGTATAATTAAACTTTGAAATATCAGTCCCACACATAACTTTTAATTGCCTAGTTGTGGATGGTGTGATCACTTGATCCATTGAATGAAGTGATCCCATATGAACTTGATGTGCCGTAATATTCCTTCTTCTTCCATGTCTTTTTCATCTACACTTTTACTTCTTCAACATTTTCCTTTCCTTTACCTTTGTTGAGCTTACTGCTTGGTGCCTTTGACTTTGTTGGACAATGTCTGTTTATGTGACTAGTCTTTAAGCAACTAAAACATGTAGTCTAAATTAACTGTCTACTGTAATCACTTCTAAAATGTGTTCTTATGACATTCTCGGGAACATGTCCATATTCTTGACAATAGTGACAACTATACTTAGTATTATAATCCCAATTATAAGAATTTCTATTGTGCTTTACATTTATCTGCTTGTTTGATGACCACTTGGGCTTGGATCTACACTCATATGCCCTTTGTCCATACTTGTGATAGTTATAGAAGTATCCTTCAAATCTTTATGTGCTTATTGTCTTGGCTCTACATTCATGTGCCTAATGTCTTGCTCGTTGCACTTGTGGTAGTGACCCATGAACTTCTGCTTTTTTGATTTGTAGTCTTGCTTCTGCAAATATTAGCAATATGTCCTCATTTTCCATAATTATAAAAATTAGGTTTGGAGTTCTTACCATTGACATTCCTTTTTTCACCACTTTTAAATGATTCTCCTCATTTAGTACTGGTGTAACCCAATCCAATAGTATCATTGTTGGATCTAGGAGATCTCATCAATTAATCAAAATACTTGATGACTTCACTAGGTCTATTGAAAATTTTAACAAATTCTTTTTCTCTTTTCAAATCATTTCTCAGTTGTTCATTTTGCAACTTCAGTGGTGTGATTTCAATATCTTTTCTGTTCAATTCATGATCAAAAATCATCATTTGATAAAATGTTTCTAGTTTCATGTGAGCAATCCTATTCACCTCTAATGTCTTCTCTTCTAGTCTATTGGTCAGTGTCCTTTTGTCATCCTCAATCATGAATTTGTCTTCATTATCTTTCTTTTTCTTCTCAGTCACCTCACATAGCAATATTGATTGGAATTCTTGTCCTATCTTGAGATTTTTGACCTCTTTAGTTAGGGCTCCATTCTTTTCATTAGATATATGACTGCTGCATCAAATTTACTTGTGTTTCCATTTGCAAATAATTCAATAGTGTCAATCTCTTGGTAAATAGTGTCACTCTCTTCAATATCTATACCTTTCCTTCTCTTCAATTATCACTTCAACTCATCTCTTGCTTCATTCAACTAATGTAGGGCAAGTTTTATTTTAATCTTATGGTTACCAATAATCTTTCCAACTTGTAGACTTCCATCTTCAAGATCTTTCCTCAAAGCTTTCCTTTCCAAAGAACTATGCTTTGATACCAATTGTTAAAAATACAATAGGGAAAGTAAACTCTTAGAGACAAGAGTGAATTGGTCCTTCAAAACTTTATCCATAAATTCACTCACCACACATCCATCTCACAATTTGCATGTAAATTGAAATAACTAGCTAAGCATATTCATCCATAGTATGGAAGAAAATAGCATTCAACACATGTATGGCACAAGATATTTGGTTACCCAGAAACCCTCCAATAAGAAGGTAAAACTAGGGTGGGGATGATAGCCACAAATCTCCACTATTATAGTAATAAAGTGTATCCAATGAAGGTTACAATATTTGATCATGAAACATGATCTACCTTATGAATGGTCTACCCTATTAAAGGCTTACAAGATTGTTAGATTTTACCCTGTTAGAAGTGTGCTTGATAAAAGGACTTTAACTTACAATGAAGTAAGAACCTTTTTAAAGGATTTACAACAACCTGTTAAGACTACTCTGTTAAGAGATTTAATTGATTCACCTCTTAAAATGTCTCAACAATGATCCTATGGTTAGCACTATACTGCTAGATAATATATCACCTCTTTGCATATATTCTTAATCCTCATTTAATCAAATGTATCTCTTCTATCCTCTAACCTCTTTTCTCTATTCTCTTCTAACTGATTCTACAATGTATCTCAATTCACAACACCTTAGCCACCATGAATGCCCTATTTGTGCATGCAAAAATTCTCTCTTTTCTCCTTCCACATTTCTTAAAAAGTTTAGGGCTTGTCCTCCTTAAGAAGACCTAGGTGACTTAGGGTTAGGTATGAATCAATGATTGTAATTCATCCATCTAGCTACACAAAAAATTCCTTTAACTGATTGGTTGCATGTACTACATAGGGATTCTCAATTAAGATTCATCCTTATCATCTTAGAATCATAAAAAAATCCTCAAGTCAGCTCCAAAATGGTTTAAACAGTAGTTTGAGCTATTACAAACAACTATGCTGAAAGTGTATTACTCGGCTCTTGAAGTCCCTAATGCTTGACATCAATTGCAACTTCAATGTTGTAACTAGATATCTGAACAACTCAACATCCATTGGTTACTTGACATTTGAATCACTTAACATCATCTATTTACTTGACACTTGAGTGACTTGGCACTAACTAATTTCTCAACACATACTAAGTATCTCACTCAAAATACGCTATCTCACAAGTTATGCTCGACATGCATTATTTGTTTAATATGACCTAAGTTATAACTTGTAAATGACTTAAGTGTATAAAAACTCATATGTCAAAACCAATATGAGATTAACAAATCGAATATTTTTAAACTTATATATTAATTCAAATATTTTTGGTGTTCTCATATTGGACTATACTAATAGTTGTAGAAAAGGAAAGAAATCTTTTATACTCCCTACACATGAGAAGGAAAGTCGATGTAAGAGCATCTTGGGTCTTTGAGTAATCTTGCATCAACCAAAAAATATTTCTTATTTTTTGTACAAGTTAGTTTTTTGCAAAGTAGTCGTTGTTGGTTTTTGTTTCATGTTGTACACAATTGATATCATGTCGAGGACCTTTTCTAGATCCTTTTCCTAAGTGTACAAATTCTAATATTTCATCTGATTTGATTTCTATGTCATTATTTTTGGTTTTCTATTTCCCTTCTATTTTCATCTAGCGTAGTGTGTTGTTATGTTTGGTGTATTTTCCTATGGTTATGTGGAATCTTGCATAGTTGGGAGTTGACTCCTAACACATGTGTGGACCTATCATTAAGTGTGCATGACTTTATGTTGTCATTTTCTCAAGTTTTGATTTACTCTTCCAAGATTGGACCTAAATTGTAATTAAATGCTTGACAAGATGACTTGGGGCTTATCTAACTATAAAAGAAACTTGGTTAGATGTAGGAAGGCAACGTTGTTCGATGAAGAGATAGAAGATGAGAGCTAGGACTCTAATTTCATAATTTTATTTATAATTGGTCGCAACCTGGAACACCTCATAACTAGACATGTTGATATTTATTTATATGTGAAGTGAAATAATTAACCTATGAAATGTGTTGCATTTTGCCTTTTGTTCTTTTTGGTTATCTAATTTCTGTGTGTAGCTTCAATGTGTAACTCTAGGAAGGGAAGTATTGGTAGGTTTAAGTTGAGTTTATTCCACATGTTCATGAGTTTTTTCCTTTCTCCCACTTCAAGTGGTATTAGAGAAAGTTCTTTCTTGGGGCTTGGATCATGGAGAACCTTTTTGAATTTGATTATTGGGTGAAAGATCTAAAATTTGACCTATAACTTGCAAAAGATTATGATCTTGTAGGAACTATTGTCAAGTTGGTTTGTGGCCAAGGAAATGTTGATAATGCAATTATGGACATGCTGAGGCAGATTTCAGAGAGACTTGAACCTATTGAGATAATGTAAATAATATATGTACATCTTGAGGATGTTAGTGATGATGAAGAGGAAAAATTGAATGCTAATATTGTACTTGAGGTTGAACAAGATGAGGAAAGGCTTTATAGAGTTTTTCCTAGGGAAAATGCTTGATATGTTGTTGAAGTTTGTTGCTATGATGCAAGACTTGAGAAATTTTTTGTATTGGATTGGATCATTAAGATGGATAAATACTTTGAGTATGAAGGTACTCATGATAACAAGAAGGTTAGAATAGCATTTGATAAGTTGAAAGGACATGCTTCACTTTGGTGGGATCATTTTCAAATTAAAAGATAGAAAAAGGGGAAAAAACAAAGATCAACACATGAGAAAAGATGATTGGAAAGATTAAGAAAAAGTTTCTCCCTATTGATTAGCAGGTGAATTTTGTTGGTGTTTAAAACTAGTGAATCAACAAAATACTCAATACCAAAATGATAACACTCATATAACCTAAGGATCAGTCATTTCCCATTAACAATTACATAAGTAAACCATTTGGACCCAACTTCAACAAAACCAAGGATGGTTTCCTACTCTTTAGGATCTGCAAAACCAAGGTGGGTATACCTAGGGATGATTCTAATACAAACTGTTGTATGAAAATTATCTTACTTTCATTTTGATTTTCATCTTCTACCCTTAGGTACATACACAGTTTATCAATTTCCTTAATGCTTTCAAGTTTATATACATCCCTCATAAGTAGATCTGGTCATAATTCTCCCATAATTTACAAGTATTTCTGGAAATAGCAGCTACCTAAGACTCCAAATTTAGATGTAAACAAGTGGTGACCAACATTATAGTCTTGAACACAATGGAATGAAAATGACTTCGAATTTCAAATTTTTTTTGACATGTAGAAGCAAAATTTACTCTCAAACATGTCTGATTTATATGACCAACATTTTATCCATGGGGCAAAGAGTCAAATATTAGTACGAGATCTTGTTCAATTAACTTGTAATTGAATTTATCAACCGTAATCACCTATTTCCATTCTTATGAGATATCCTTTTCATAAACTCATGAATTCTACTGATCTACTGAAGCATTTACATATTCCCTTTAATTAAAAGCAACCATAAACCAATATACAACCCATCCAGATTGCATTCAATTGAATGAACCTTGTTCAAATGATCTCAAAATTTCTAAAATCATGAAATAGAGATAGAAAATGATGACACATATCTAGTGTAAATACAATTTTGTATTATCCCTTTGCTAACTAATACAGGAACCAATAGAAACTCAATGAAGAATCCATGAATTCATAATGATACTATCATTTCAATTTGTCATTAGAAAAGTACATAACTGGGAGTAAGCTCAAAAATAACTACACATGACTGGACCGACTGTACTTTTCTTGAAAGTTGAAAAATATACAAGTATTTGAACCCTTTCTCCAACCCTGGGATCTCACTTATATAATGTGAGATGCAACAAGCCTCAGGCTTGGAGAAAAATGACAAGTCTCTAAAAAAAAAAAACTCAATGACGTAACAAAAAGCTAACACGTCAAGTTATACTTTGGTAGGTCCTATTTCTGTTACATCACAACCAGTTACTGGCTCTTTTGATTTGCCACCACTATTTTGACTCTTCTGAATATGTAGCCACTAGGATAGCCAATGAAGAATCCTGTGGTAATGTTTATAAATCAACTCCTACTCATGGGTTTGCACTATTTTCATCTTGAACTATCAAAACCACTTTTACCCTTAGTTGATCTTTTGTCATGTCCACATCCTGGGTCTCTAAGGTTGTAGATGGAACCATTTGGTGAGCTTGATCTTCCTCATCTTTTGGATCTGGTGCTATTATGTCAATGATCTGCACCTCATCTTCCTGTTCTTCATCATCATCTATACCAACCTCTTCTAACTGCTCACTAGAAGCAATATCTGCCATCTATGTGTTAGATTGTACATCATATGGCTGGTTGAATTGCAAAATATCATTTTTCTTCTTTAGTATATGGTTAGCCTCATTATCAATACCAAAAATTTCTTGTCTCAAAGAATCAAAAAATAACTAAACTTTAACCAATTCCTCTATTGTGGTGGCCCACCAAGCATGCCCTTTTTCATTTACAACTTTATTCATCCTTAGGCAGAATAGGTCATCCAATTCTTTAGCCCATTCATCCTTATTTTTTAATTTATTCTTTGTATCCAAGGCATGAGGAAACAAATCAAATTTTTGATTCTTGTACTTGCTTAAACAAGAAACAACTTTTAGTTGCAAAACAACTCTCCTATTATCAAAATTTGACAGATCATTAGCAACATCATATATTTTTTCAATATAGTCATGGGAAGACCTTATAACTGAATAATATAAAAGGTAATTTCTTTCTTCCTCTTTCGCCACATATTAACAATAGGCTTGAGGGCTTGATCAGGGGTTTTCAGTTCTTCCCATATACTTATTACTTTTTCCAATTGATCATAGAACATGGACCATTCAATTTTATCTACTAAGTAAATTAACACCTTTCTAAGTTTATCCTCATATTGTACTTCCATCTCTACATGTAATGCCCAAAGTTTAATTTTTCTTAATCAAAATCTTTTGCTGTATAATATTGAGGCCTCTGTGGGGTGTTTGGTATTTCAATAAGAGGAGTGGATTTAAAAGGCTCCACTGGAGGGCAAGGGATATTTTATTTTTGGCTTGGTAGACCTTCTCATAACCTTATTTTCCAACTCAATCCTCTTTTGAACCTCTTTATTGTAAGCTTCCAAAATTGTTCCATGCTTACTTTGTAGTTCAAACATGGCTTTTTCTTCCTTTTTTGTAGTGGCCAAAACAAATTGAGATGAATCTACATTCCAATGTGAAGCCTACACATGAGAGATATCAGCCACTCTTCTTACAACAATAGTTCCCATCAAACTAGAATCATTTGGTTGTGATGAGGTGGCTCCTGATCCCCTTCTTAATGACCAGATAACCAAGGCAACCTGATCTTCACTAAAAGCAGTGCCCTGGAAGTCTTTCTTATTTTGATCTTGTAAATCAAGTTTATTTGAAATAAAATTAAACACAAGAGCATCAACAATGTCCCAATTGGGGGAAAAAAAAATGTTTGATGCTCTGACCATTTTCCTTCCTTCCTCAGGGCTTATACCCTGAAACTCCCTCATCATTTCCTCTTTCACCTGATTTTGTGGGGTAGTTTCATCCCTTTGTGGGTGCTCTATTCTCAGCTTATTGCACTTTTCTTCAAATCTGCCCATATTGGCCCTCCATGAAAATTGGAGAAAAGCCCTAGATCTAACAAAACTGTCATCCGACAAAAATTGATAGGTAGCCTATTCTAATACAGGGTCCAATTCCCTACCTCTATAATCTGCAACTGTCAAATCCAAACTTGGTACAGGAGGCTCTTGAGGGTTTCCCTCATCCAATTCTACTTGGGTGATGAACACACCTCCTTGTAATCCTATTTGTTCAATTTTCTCAAAAATGAGTTTTTCTTCTCCAATCCTCAAAGGGGATTGAGTGGGTGAATATTCCTCAACTTGAGGACTATTTTCCTTTATTTTCTTCTGCCTCTTGGGAGATGGTTCATCAGGTCTTTCCTCTAGGACTGCACTAGTGGATCCAATTATTTTCTTGCCCTTATCCGGAGTGGCCTTCTTATTTTGAATTATAGTATAGCCCGGTCTCATTTGAACAATTATTTGAGCAGCTCCTACATTAGGAGTGAAAGCCAACCTCCTCATGACCTCTCTGGCCTTATCTAGGTACGAATCAATACAAAATTGTTTCTTTTCATTCATAGCTTCCATTATCTTAGGGAAGGTATTCATGAGCTTATTTATTTTATCAGCCTCTATATTAGCATTATCTAGAAGACTATATTTCTAATAAAAACAATGAATGAATTCTAAAACTCGGGAATAGGCTCTCGACTTTTCCTTTTTGGTTTCCTATTCCTGCAATGAGAACTCATTCCTTATAATGTCCTCTAGATAGTATGAGTCATGTTGGACCTTTCCCAATTTAATCCTATGTCTTAAGGTCCAATTATAAAACCCCTCACTATCACAAAAATGGGGATGGGAAACAACCATTTTGTACTAATCCAAAATTTTATGCAAAAAGAGCCAACCCCCTTTAGTAATCACAAATTGGTGTGCCACAATACAAGAAGGAAAAATTAACCCCAGTGACTTTTTCAATAGAAACATCTCTTCCACTCCTCCTAACTGCCACAAAACTTTAGCCATTCCTACCTTTAAAGGTACTTGGTATGGCAACACATGAGGGCTCCCCTTAAAACCATAAATTCTAAAATAGTAGAAATAGAGTATGGGATAATATCTCCCCAATTATGTGAAACTTTCAAACCATAAGAATTTTCTATAGGCCTAATAAGATTCATTAGTGCCTTGGGCATTCTAGGATTGTCACTTCATATGAAGCATCTCATCTTGGAAGTGAAATACCTGTCAAACCTAACAAAGGTAGCCTTCTCTGCATTCCAAGTCATATCTGCATTCCATAACTAGACTGGTAGTGCTTCCCCATGCTTCTCTCTATTCAAATCCATCTCTTTACCAAAGTATGTTACTCCCTTAAATAAGAACATATGCATCAATAGAGAATAATGGCCAAAAGTTTTCTCTACTTTTCCTTTCGCAATTCCAACCAAACCAATATGAATTTCTTCAGCCAAAAGGGAAGCAAAATAAAAAATAACATCTACACCAAAAGAAGCAATTTGAACCATCATATACATAAGATTGATGGGCATGAAATCCTATTCGTCTTCACCAAAAACATGACATAGGGTCCTGTATATTTCTATAGCCCAAGAAGTGAAAAAACTCTTTTTAAAAGGTTCCCCAGAGGCTGCAGTGATTACTGGAAAAGTTCCTATTGTGCCAATATGTGCCCTGAGTGCACCTCCCCTAATCACATCCTTCTTTTCCTTGTATTCATTTTCTAGTTCTTGTAGATTAATTAGCACATGACAATCTGTCAATGGCTCTAGGCAAAAAACCTCTCTAATTTCCTCAGCGCTAATTGAGGTCAGAGGCACACCATCAGTTCTTCTCACCACCCTAACAGCTTGGTCATAATTCTTGGTAATGGTTTCAAGTAAATCATAGTCCATGAAAACACTTGGGACTACTAGTTTTCCCAAATCAAAATTCCATATATTAGCATTCAAGGCAAACAAATTTCTCTCTGAAAACCATTTTTTGAACAAAACAAGACTAGTTTGAGAAGTTATTGCATCCCTAACCTAGTTCCCTTTTTCATACAAGCCATCAATAATCTTAAGCCTAGGGTTTAAGTAAATTAAATTTTTAACCTATACATTTTCAGTGGTGGACTTTAGGAGTAATTCTAGCAAATCATCATGAACATTTCTATCCATATAATTTACTTGCCCAAAAATTGCTTTCTTAGGAGGCATCTTGAATGTAATTCATAGGAACTAAAATGCTATAGAGGTTATAATATGAGTACTTACTTGATTTTCTAATCTTGTTCTTTTCTGAACCTCTGCAATAGCTCACAAATAGATGGGAGATTGCTTCACATTTTTGCTAGTCTTAACACAATATTCTCAGTAGGCTCTTGTGCTAAGAAAATTTGAAATATTTTTTTGCGTGAGATTGGAACTGATGAAATCTCCTATATTATACTCTATTCTTCTGACATGTGAAGCTTTCATTCCTCATAAATGCACAGAGTAGAAAAATAGAGTGGCATCACCTTTCTTTTTAAATTTGTGTCATTGATCATTGAAAAATCCTACGATTCAAGGATAAAAATAGGCCTGACTCATCTTTCTTCTTATCATGCTGGAAGTCAAACCAATGATATGTTTCAACCTGTACCTTTCCTTCATTGTTGGCGCTTGAAGTTGGACCCACTTTTCCTTGAGGATACGTATCACTGAATCGCTACCTCACTATACATAAAGAGTGAGCACATTGCTATAGCGAGGAAGCCATAACCCTTGATCTGATAATATTATGATGGTAGGCATTTTACTACATTCTTATTATTATAATGGTGGGTCCCTTGTGTACTTTCCTTGTTCGCTATGTTGCCATACATAAAAGGTGAGTAACTTTCAATAGCGACAAAGCGATGATGGTTGATTTCCCTTTGATCAAGTGGAGAATATTCAATGCATTATACAATATAAACACGGTGGGCCCCATCTTTATCTGCCTTACTCACTATATCATTATACATAATCTTTGAGCAACTTCCCATAGCAAGTTAGCAATTATCGTTGATCTCAACTTAATCAAACGATCACAATTATTTACCTGGCTTCTGACTTGGAAGTGGGTCCACATTTCTTGGTGATGCTGACTTGGCTTAACATGCTGGCACATATATATTATTTTAATCCCTAGTGAAATCACACCTCCTTGACTTTTTCATGTTTTTTATTTTCAAGTGGGTCGCTACATTGCTACTGGAAAAAGTCATTAACTTTTTGATAGTGACATAGTGACCTTTGGTTGATTCAGAACTTCAGGAGTATAAATGCTTAGTAGGATGCCACCATGTCATTGGATATGCACAACTCATTTTTGATGACACACTTATTTGGGGCCACCTTTTTAAACTATCATTAAATCATGACATTCCAGCTAGTCACTACATCGCTACTAGTGAAAGTCATTAACTTCCCGGTAGCAACATAGTGACTTCTGGTGATCCGTCAAAGTTTGGTACCAAGAAAATTAAATAGAATAACCATACATGATATGACTGCTACAGAAATAAAAGTATACTTTGCAAGATATCTTCCTTGGGATCCTTATAATCACTGCCCTTTTTAAAAGAACACCATCTTTTACATTATTCAAGTAGTCGCTATGTCACTATGGTGAAGCACAATGATTTCTTGATCATGACATAGCAACCTTCAGTGAGAACTAAATTACAATGATGAAGAAAGCATAACACATCAATTGAAATTTCACCAATTAATATTGATGTTAGAAACAATGGTCGTGCACATTTATGAAATTGCATGGGAATTCCACAGTCACCATCAACTTTAAAAGGTTGTTGTTTTCTTTATATTCTAAGCATTCGCTATGTCACTACCGAAAGGGTCCATAGATTTTTTGATCGCAACATAGAAAATCATCAGAAAAACTTGAAATCTAGTGACACCACTTGAAAATTTCTCAATGTGAATCCTTTTTGATATTGACAACCCTAAGATAGAGCATGTGACCATAATGTTTTCAAATCAATGCACACTTTCGATGCCAGACCTCATTTTGTAGTACCATAATAGAGTTTTTTGATGGTCACTATATCACTATAGTAAATAGCCTCATAACTTTTTATAATGAGCATGCGACATCCATGGATCCAAACAAGATCCAACAGTGGGACAAGACTTTTCAAAAAGGACTCAACAATGACTTCAAACTAGGCGGGAAAAGAATATTTGGTCCTTTTAAAAGATTTCATGCTAGGATAACTTTAAAAGGGCAAGACCTAGGGTTTTACATAGATTTTAAAAGGTATTAAAAATAGAAGACCAAAATCTAAAACCCTAGGATCTAATAAAATGGACTCACATCTAATTTTTTATACCATGATTTTAAGAAAAGTTATTATGCAAAAAATTAGACCAACAAATTTGATGAGGAAAATACAAAATTTGAGGAAAAAAGACATAGGTGTGAAGGAGTGTACTAAATAATTTGACAAGTTAGATACCAAATCTAAACAGAAGGATGATGAATTTGAGAAAGTGGCTAGAGACCTGAATGGTTTGAGTACCTCAATTCAAGATGAGATCATCTATGTGAAGATGGACAATGTAGAAGAAGCATATCAATACAAGGAGACATGATCAAAGATAGAGAGGAAGAGGTGTTAGATTTCAAAGAAGCAAAGGCATAGCATATGGAGAAAATAAAAGATTTGACAACACAATGTAGGATAACGAAAAGTTATAATGGAAGGAAGAACCTACTAGTAAACGAGGTAATTACACTAGAGGTAGCTATATTGGTTACACTATAAACAATAATTTTAGAAAGATAGAATAAATATCTTGGTTTAAAGGTACTTGTTATAAGTATGCTGAAGAAGGACATAGAGCCTTTGAATGTACTAACTTTGGAAAGAAGATTGGAGGAAATAGTAGAAACACTTTGGCTTGTGAAGAAGTTGTTGAAACACCTAATGCACTTGAAAATGGTGAGAACCTAATGTTAAGAATGATCTTTTGGAATGAAGAAGTTGATGGAGAGCCTATTTTGAGAATAAGTTTGTTCAAAATTAGATGTAAGATCGCTAGAAAATATTGCAAGGTTATAATTACTAGTGGAAGTTCTGATAATTTGGCATCTCAGGAGCTAGTTAAAATTTTTTAGTTGAGTAGATTGAGACATCTAAAGCCTTATCATATTGTTTGGATCCAAAATGAACATAAATTATTTGTAAGTGAGAAATGCCTTGTTAAATTCAGAATTAAAAATTATCATGATGAAGTCTTGTGTGATATTATACCTATGGATTGTTGTCATATTCTTTTGGGTAGACCTTGGCAATATGATAGACAAGCTTTTCATGATGGTAGATTGAATCAATATACTATTTGGTAAGATGGAAATAAATAAATATTATTTCCTTTGGTAGAAAAATTTGAGGAGAATCATTGTACCACAATTAGAGTATGCTTGGTTTAAGGTAATTAATTTGCTAGAGATATGAAAGAACAAAATGTTTGGTTTTCTTTGATTCCTAGAAAGACTAAGAAACAAGATGAGTTAGAGCATGCACTTGAGATTGAATCCTTGTTAGAGAAGTTTCAAGACATTATTTTTGACAATGTATCTGATGGTTTGCCTCCTGTAAGAAGCATAAGTCATTGTATAGATTTGATACTTGGAGCTAGTTTTCCTAATAAAGCACCACATAGATTAACACCTAATGAAAAGGATGCATTAAATAGAAAAGTGAAAGAATTTCTTAAGAAGGTTCTGATTAGGTAAATTTTGAGTCCTTATGTAGTACTTGGTGTGCTAGCACATTAGAACAATGGAAAATGTGCACTAATTCTAGATCTATAAACAAGATCACAGTGAAATATAGATTCCCTTTTCCTAGGATGTATGACATAATGAATAGTTTGAGTGGAGTGAACTATTTTACAAAGATTGAATTGAAAAGTGGCTATCATCATATCATAATTAGAGAAGGAGATAACTAGAAAACTACTTTTAAGACTAACTAGGGTTTGTATGAGTGGTTGGTTATGCCTTTTGGTCTAACTAATGCACTTACTACTTTTATGAGGTTGATGAATGAAGATTTGAAGAGATTCATGGGTAATTTTGTAATTGTATATCTTGATGACATTTTAATATTCAATAAAACTAAAGAAGAACATCTTGAACTTATTAGACAAGTATTGTAGAAAATAAAGGAGGAGAAATCAATGATTAACTTAAATAAATGTTCATTCATGAAGGAAGAAATTGTGTATCTTGGTTTTGTCATTTTAGCTGATGATTTGAAGATGGATCCTAAAAAGATGAAAGTTATTCTTGATTGGCCTATACATGAGAATATTGGAGAGGTAAGATCATTTCAGGGATTGGAAAGTTTTTATAGGAAGTTCATCAAAAATTTTAGTTCTATTTGTAATGCCATGACTAAGACTATGAGTGGAGATAAAAAGGACTTCAAGTGGACATGTGGAACACAACATAATTTTGAAACATTGAAACATTAGATTGCAAAATTTCCTACACTTTATTTTCCTGACTTCAATAAAATTCTTTAAGTTGAATGTGATGCTAGTGGAAGTGTTATAAGAGTTGTTCTGATCAAGAAGGAAAATCTGTAGCTTTCAGTAGTGAACAATTGAATGATGCTAAGAGAAAATATTTAATTCATGATAAAGAATTATAAGCTATTGTTCAAGCCTTGAAGAAATGGAGATATTATTTGATGCCTAAAGATTTTGTGTTGTATACTAACCATTAAGCTTTACAGCATTTGGGAAGTAAGATTAAGTTGAATCAGAGACATATGAAGTGGGTTGAGTTTTTGTAGATCTTTTCCTTTTCATTGAAACATAAGAGTGGAAAATTAAATAAGGTTGTTGATGATTTGAGAAGAAGAAGGAATTTGCTAATAGAAATGAGAGTTGAGGTACTTAGTTTTAATAATTTGAAGTATTTGTATAAAACTTATCCTAATTTTGAAAAACCTTGGAAAGATTTTAAGGATTAGATGGTAAGGGATAAGTGGACTAATATTTAATTCAAGAGGATATGTTATTCAAAGGAATTTAGTTGTGCATACCTAGAAGATCTATGAGAGAGAACATCATGAAGGAGAAGCATAGTGGTAGAGTCAAAGATTTACAAGGATGTGTAGAAGATGATTATAAGCTAAAATATTTTTTAAACATCAAAAGGAACTAGTCCTAAGGTGGGCTTGTATTCACCATTTCCTATACCTGATAAGCCTTGGGAAGATATCAATATGGATTTTGTTCTTGGATTTCCTAGAACTCAGAGAGGTAATGATTCTATTTTGGTAGTAGTTGAATTTTTTTGAAAGATGGCTCTGTTCATATCTTGTAAGAAGACATTTTATGTAGTACATGTGGCTGAATTATTCTCTAAGGAAGTAGGAAGATTGCATGATTTTCCTAAAACAATTGTTTCAGATAGGGATACTAATTTTTTTGGTTATTTTAGAGGACACTTTGGAAGAAAATAAATACAAAGTTAAAGTTTAGTTCTACATTTCATCTACAAATAGATGGACAAACAAAAGTTGTGAACAAAATTTTGGGTAATTTGTTGAGATGTTTGGCTGGAGATAAGCCTACTAATTGGGATTTGATTTTGGCACAAGAAAATTTTGCATACAATAATTCTATGAACATGAGAACTAAGAAGACACTTTTTGAGATTATTACTAGAATGAATCCTAAGGGAACTACTAAATTAAGGGATTTGAACCTTGAGACAAAAAACAGTACAAAAGCTAATGAATTTGTAGATTTCATGAAGACTTTTCATGAGGAAGTGAAAATGAACTTGGAAGACACTAATTTGGGATACAAACAAAGAGATGATAAAAAGAAGAGACATAAACATTTTGAAGTTGGTGATAAGGTTATCATTTATTTGAAGAAAACCAAATTTCTAGTTGGTACCTATAGCAAGGTGAAGATGACAAAATTTGGTCCTTATAAGGTTTTGAGGAAGTTTTAGAGTGAGAATTTGTTTAAAGTTGAATTACCATAAGACATGGGCATTTAACTTATATTCAACATTACATATATCTTTGAGTATTTTGCATTAGATGACAAGATGAAAAATAACCTGGATTATCCTAAGAAGAAGATGTACAAAATTGAAAGGATTTTGAAGAGTATAATAAGAAAGAGCACCAAAAGAAAAGACTACACGAAATACCTAGTTCAGTGGAAAGCCAAACTAGTTGAAGATAGTTCATGGATTACACAAGCTAAGTTGGATCTTTATGATTTAGATCAGAGTATGAGTAATGTCTAATGTGTACATCAATTTTTTATTAACCCTAGGTTTCTAATGTAGGAGGATCTTGGGTCTTTGAGCAATCTTGCATGAACCAAAAAAATAATTCTTTTTTTTTGTACCAGTCTGCTATTTGCAAAATAACCATTTCTTCTTTTGTTTTCATTTTGTGCAAAGTTGATATCATGTTGAGGACATATTCTAGATCCTTGTCCTAAGTGTACAAATTCTAATGTTTCATCTGCTTCAATTTTTGTGTTATTATTTGTGGTCCCTATTTTCCTACAATTTTCATCTAGTGTAATGTGTTGTTCTGTTTGGCATAGTTTCATATGCTTATGTGGAATCTTGCACAATTGGGAGTCAGCTCCTAACACACATGTGGACCTACCATTAATCGCACATGATTTTATGTTGTCATATTCTCAAGTTTTGATTTACTCTTCTAGATTGGACCTAAACTATAATTAAATGATTGACTAGATGACTTATGGCTTACCTATCTATAAAAGAAACTTGGTTAGATGTAGGAAGGAAACATTCTTAGAGGAAGAGATAGAAGATGAGAGCTAGGAATCTTATTTCATAATTTCATTTGTAATTGGTCATAGCTCAGAAGCCCTTACAACCAGACATGTTGTGGTTTCTTTATATGTGAAGTGAAATAATTACACCTATGAAATGTGTTGCATCTAGCCTTGTGTTCTTTTTGGTTATCTGACTTGTGTGTGTATCTTTCATGTTTAACTCTAGGTAGGGAAGTGTTGGTAGCTTTAAGTTGAGTTTATTCCACATGTTCATTAGTTTTTCCTTGGTCCCTACGTCACAAGTATCTTGAGATTTCTCTTTGATAGAATTGTAAAGATTTGTGACTGCTCAGAGGTTATAGACTAGGAGCATAACATGCACACAATAATATGCATGTAGAGGAGATATGGAAACTATATGCTTGTTATGTCATTGGATGCATGAAAAAAAATGTAACACCATTATCATTGTGTTTACAAATGTTTAGATAGTGAATACGAATAAAGTATGTAACCCCCACAAGTTATTTTGAGAGTGCCAAATTGAAGCATATCATAGAACCAATTGGGGTCTTTTGTTGCAATCAATTTGATATACTCATCTCCCTTCTCTTAGAATCAGAAGGGTATGGATGTGACTAAGTGGAATTTGTTGTACATACATTTTCTTTCCATTTAATTCTAAACAAATTTTGTTGTATGCAGTGATTTTTGATGAAGAGTAGGATTTTTTTTGTTGATCGGTAAACAGTCAAATCCTAGATTAATTATTATTTGTTGTAATAAATTTTTTTATGTGTCAAGATGGAGTATACTCAAAACCAAGACCTCCCACATGAGAGGTTCACAAGTTATTATTATATTGTGGGCTCTTGCCTAAGAGTAGGCTTTTTTTTAATCTAAAATATAATTGCAATTGTTTATCGATTATGATATGTTTTAAATACATTAATGGAGGGGGAAGGGTGTTCAATTTCTCTACATGATGGTGGTTGTTTTTTTCTTTTTCTTTATATTAGGTTGCCTTGAACAAATGTGGTTTCCTTTCTTAGTGCTTGATTGAAGTCAAAGCTCAATCCTTTTATTTTAGGACTATTGATACATATGTTTTTATTTTTAAACATGTGATAGTTTTATGTCTTATTAAAAGCAAATTTCCATGCAACCTCATGGAAATGAACTCAAAAGAGATAGAAAGGAAGTCTATTTAAATTTTATTGAGAATGACTAATTTTAACATTACAAATAATAGTTGAACAATTTAGATTTGTGTGCATTGACAACTATACATATTTATGGTCCCTACATGTAAAGATGTAAAAACTTTGAATATGTGGATGGATCTAAGATAGTTTAATTCATGCAACCCCATTCAAGACTCCCACTAAAAAATCTCTCATTTGGGTCTTGTTCTTGTATCCAGGCTGCAAGATTAAATTCTAGTTCTAGAATCAAATATCCTAGATGAAAGTATGTGGAGGTATTAGGATTAAGAAAATAAGCAATTTTTTTTTGCAGTCATGTTGCAAAATATAAATCAACCAACATAGGGTTTCATGTTTTTTTGGCAGCCTAGCTTGAGCATCATAAAAACACTCCTCAAGCGAGATAACAAGAAGCTTTATTTGGAGAACATGATAATTAAAGAAGCCATGAGAATTCCCATTTGCACCAATTGTGGAGGACCCACGCTTGTTATTGCAAAAATTAGTCTTCTAAGAGTAACAACTGTGTATTGAGAATATTATATTGAAAGATGTGGTCCATTTGTAGTGTGGTTTAATGCATATTCCATTTTTCTTGAGTATTTGGAAATTCTTATCTATCTTTGAGTAGAAGAATCTTGAGGTGATCCTATTTAAGTGTACCCATATTAGGCATTCTAATTTTTAATTCATTGCTAACTAGATTTTATCCACTATGCAAAATATTTTTAGTGCAATAGCTATTTTTCCATTCTTCCATGTTTTGAATTTGCTTTTTATTTTACACTGTATAAGATTTAGAGACCCAAAAGGTTATTGTTTTCACATGCTTTGAAGTCCACCCTATATTTTCTTATTAATTATCTCATATTGATTTAATTATTAAGTCACTTATTATCTCTACTTTACTTAAGCTAAACTTTGGGTATTTAATAATAATTATTTTTATTAATTATTATAATGAAACCTAGGTTAGGTTCTTGTTAGGGTTTAACCCTCCTTGTCCACTACCTTTGTTTCTTTCATATTGGAGTCACATTCGTATGTTCATCGACACAAGAGTTCCTCAATTTTGTCATTCTGGGGGGGGGGGGGGGGGAGTGTGGAGTCTCAAGCTTTCATTATAAGGGGTTATGTTGGTTTTATTGCTTTCTTGGTTTAATGGAGTGAGCTATCTATTTAGTATTTGATCCCATGTACTAGGAAATTACAGTGGCTGGATATGTATGCATTTCGATGAGATGGATTATTTACCATATAGACACTTTTTCATTCTTGTTTTTGGAGGTTATGAAGATACCTTCCTGTGTTGATTGATCAAATCTTTAGACTTAGTCATCTCTACCTGGTCATGTTCTATACTATGGAGGTTCTTCAGATCAATAGTTTGACAGTGTTTGTAGCTTCATGCTTTAGTGATGTTCTTCATGACCATCCTTTTGTTCCTATCTTTTGGAACATTCTTTCCATCTCTTTTTGGAGTAGGGTTTTTCCCATGTGGTTTTCTTTATTTTTCCTCTTTTCAGAGATTTGGTTGTTCTTGGGTACCTCATCAGGCCTTGTTGTCAAGACTTAAATTTACTTTTAGTAGTAGTTTCTAGGTTTTTAGCTACTCCCTAAGTTTATTTTAAGGGGGGGTTTTTGAGTAATAAAATATTTTCTTATTAATTAAATCACATTGATTTAATTATTAAGTCACTTATTATCTCTAGTTTACTTAAGCTAAACTTTGGGCATATAGTAACTAATTCTTTTATTAATTACTATAATGAAACCTAGGTTAGATTCTTATTAGGTTTTTGATCTCCTTTTATAAGGATTGATCTCTTTGTAATTTATTTAATTCACTTTTGATAACAACAGTCTCTTTTTTTTCTCATCAAGAATGTATCATCTATGGATCTAGGACTTCCAACCTCCATAGCTTTTTCTTCTCTCTTTCTATGATAGGTGTTTGCATGTAGGTGATTCTTGGGAGTTGTGGGGTTGATCTTTCATCAACTTTAATGCACCCGAGCAATGAAGTTGAAGATTCATTAGCTTGGTTTTTATGGCTACTCTTTTAACTATCCAAGCCTGTGTTTTTCTACTCACAATATGGATTTATGTTTTTTGTTTTTTTTCAGCTAGAAAGAATGGAAGCAATGACTGAGAAATTTTATAGGACCATATATCTGGTGTCTATTTCTACAATGCACTATGCATCTTTGGAGCTAGGAATGGGTGCAAGTGCCAACAGTTTTGATGGCTTGCATTCTTCTATAAATTCTCCTTTTGATTTACTATCGTTGAAATGATTTTCTATGAATTTTCAAAGCTTAAGGCATGGGTCATTGCAAGTGGTATACTTTTTGATATTTAGTTTCCAAATTTTGAATACTTGTTATTGGGTGCCTTGTATTGCATTGCAATTGGTATACTTTTTGAAACATATTTTTAAAATTTGGAAACCTGTATTGCATTGCATTCCTATAGTTATTGATTTGATTGGATGGGGTTTTATAGATGTAAATGGAGACAAAATTTCTATTAGCACTAATTCCAACTAGAGAATTTATCTTCCTACAATTAGCCAACAACACAGCTATGACTACCGTCCATTTAGATCACATGTGCCCAAAGTCACACATAGTGCAAACATGGAATTTGTGTTTTTTTTTTGAGTTATAGTTTCTTTTGGGATCCCTATCTAATGCAAGGTATTTTCAAGTTCCAATTTATAGATATATAAATTTGAGCTATTTTTTTTACACTTTTGCATAAATTATTTAGAACAATCATAAAATTTCAAGTGTTATTGACTTGAGAGTGTTCAAATTGAGGCTTGTTCATAACTTTAGCACTTATTTACCTTTTACTATTTGCTACATGTGTACACTATTTTTCCATGTCAACTGAGAGAATTTTGTTAAATTTTAAATATATATCATTTTTTTTTTTTTTTTCACTATACTAAAATTTGGATAGTAAAAATAGCTATCGTAAAGTGTTAAAAAATGATTTCATCTTTTTAACTATAAAGGGAGTATAGATAATACCTATAATAGAATATTAATAAATAAAAAATATTAATATTAAAAAAAGTAGTGTCAAAGTGACTAAGTTTTAGAAATTTTTTCAATGCTCCTCTCAAGATTCGTGACAAGGGCTTAACTACCTCTTATGTACTATAAGTTGAGTGTTTTTATTGGGCATTGATAGATTGGTCTTTTGGTACAATGACAACCTCACTCTAACAAGTGGTATCAGAGCTTGGTCTTAGGTTCAAATCCTCATACCCTTGCATTACACTAAGGAGGAGATTGTTAGAATTTTTTTCAATGCCCCCCTCAGGATTCATGACAAGGGCTTAACCACCTCTTGTGTACTATAAGTTGAGTGGTTGTATTAGGCATAGATTGGTCTTTTGGTGCAATGATAACCCCACTCTGACACTAACAAATGTAAAAGATGAATAAAAGCATTGATATACAAAGCTTTAAGTCTTAAAAATGACTTTAAAATATCAAATAAATATTAAAATAAAAGATAAATTAAAAAATATATTTAATAAATTATTTAAGAAACATATTAAATAAATTATAATTACCTCCTAAAATATCAAAACCTTCTATATTAATAAATCTAGTAGTAAAAATGATTCTAAAACATAAATATCTTAAAAAGATAGAAAATCTTAACTATATGTAAAAATTATATTTTAATACTTAATAATTTCTTATTTTGATTAAATATCATTCATGCCATTTGTACTTGGTTCCATTAAAAAGGTTAGATTCAAGATCATATTGAGTATATTTTTTACTGATCATCAACACATGTTTTTTATTAATAAATAGGTTTTGAAGGTCCCGTGAAACCCTTTATATTGAAACCTTAAAGATTAACCTTTAAACCTAACATTCAAAACAAGACAAAAAAGATAGAGTCAACACATGAACAAAAGTAGGCCAAAAAGGGACAATACCCTAACCAACTTACAAAAAATACATAAAAACACAAACAACATGAGGAGGACCCTAATCCATATTCTTTAGGAGCTCTACAACTAGCAAGTCAAGGTGATCCATCTTCTTTGGAGAATCTTTAAGTTGACTAACATCAATAGAGGAAGTGACAACCCTGTTCCTAGTACTAGCTCTGGTCCTTTTACCATAATCCTCTTTGCTTTCAGTAGCACCCCCTTGATCCCCAAGAACAATAACAATGGCCTTTTACCCTACAACGTTCTCCAAATTACTATTGAGAATTTTGATGTTCTCATTGGATGTCTAAGGGTTTTGTAGCTCTGATCAACAATGCCTCTCAAATTTCTTTCAATGGCATTCACCTTTTTATCCAGTTTGAGCACCTTGGCCTCTAGTTTGTAAAAGTCCACCATATCAATCAAGGAGCCCATTATATGACTCTCCTCAATAGAATTAGGGTTCCTTTGATTAACCATCCTACCCTATGAAGTACCCACCTTGTCACTCACATGATCTCATGAAGCAACCATTTGATTGATTTGAAGTTATCCAACATGTTATTTTTGGCATTGTTCAAACATCCATAGTTTCCTTTTTTCTATAGTTAGTAAGAATCAACATAGAAGGATCAATAAACTCTTGGAGTTCAATTTTACATGGCTCCACCTCACCGACAACAAGATTTAGTTTCTCTAGCAATTCCAAGCTTCATGGAGTTCATACTCATATTCTTCTAGGCCATCTTTCTTCCCTTAGAAGGAATAACCTTAGTAGCCTGAGTGGCATTAGTGTCCTATGTTTGAGTAGCCTTAGTGAAATCAGTGTACTGGTTGATCTCCTCATAAGAGAAAGCATCCATGTACTAGTATTTTATAAGATTCAATGGGGAATTTGAGACCTTTTTTACTCCAACATCACCTTTCCCAAAAAAATTCTGTATAGGCTGAATTTTCTTGCTTGTACCTTCCTCTTCATTACTATTTTCCATATCCACATTCTCCTCATAAAATTCATCAGAAGAGATAAAAAATTTGGCATGTTTCTTGGGCATAGGGGTTCTAAGAGTTTTCATGGATGGACTATCCTTACCCCTTCCCATGATTCTTTTTACTATAGCCCACCTCTTCAGCATCAATCTCTATACCTTTATCCTCATCATAGTAATTATCATCATATCCCACAACCTTTGTATCCTTCTTTCTACCCAAAGATGCTTTCAATTTTTTCTTAGTAGACACAAGAGCACCCTTGGAAGAAGACCCCTTTCATTTTCCCTTGATTTTAGGAGCATCATCCTCCTTGAAATGCATGCCCTCACTATTGTTAGTTTTAAAGAAACCTTGGGATTCCTCCAAATCCTCCTCTTAATCATTTGCCACATCCTTCACCTCAAAAAATTTCCCCACAAAATGTACTTTAATGTGCTCATAGATAAGAAACATTAAACCATCATGGAGAAGAGGGTTGGTAATTTTTTCCCCTCATGCCATTAATACTAGAATTCAATGAAGAATAAAGGTAGAAGGGAATAGAGATCTTGATATCATGCCTAAAATGATTTAGAATAAAAAAGTTGTGCAAACAACACATATTGAATCTACCATCCAAAGTAATATAATATAAAATAGCACACTCAACAAAATGCCAAAGCTTCTTGATATAGTTGGGCTAAAAATAAGTTTTACTATCAAGCTTGAGTTTGGCTTCACTCTCACTCAGTTTCTTGGGAAAATATTCAATGGTTGCATCCAAGAATTTACGATCCTTGTAGAATTTTTTGCCCATAATTTGGATGCCAGTCACTTTGGAAATAAGTCCCCCAGTGATAGTAACATTGCAAACTCCCACATTCAATGTACCTTAATTCCATTATCTTAGAAATAGTTGAGAAATTTGCAGATTCCCACCATGGAGTCTTTCCATGAAAGTGGTCAAACCATCTCTCTCTATGATCTACCAGACCTTAGTGTGTCATCTCCATTTCTCATAGCTTGATGGTTCCCACCTCCTTCATTGTCTACCCATTATCTTGTTCTGACCCTTACTCACTAGAGAGATATAGAAAACAATACTCACCAAAAATTAGAGACTGATATATGCAAATAAAAACCTAAAAAATGCCCATAAAATATGTGAAATAAATGATAAATAATTACAAATCTAATCTCCACTCTCCTTCTGGCATCTTATAATCAAAAAATTGTCACCTCTGTGTACCTCTATTTTCATTACAAATTGCTCCTTCCTTCCCATTAAAAATGTCACAATTCATGCTTGACATGACAACCTTGGGCATATTAGTATTACCCTACCCTGCCAACTTTCTATTGACACCACTTACCACCCCATTGGTAATTGAATCAACAACCATATTCAATTCCTTATATCTCTGTGTGTGTGTGTTATATAATACTTGTCCATAGACTTAAGGATATCAACAATCTCCTTTATAATATTCTCAATAGTCCATGAAGGACTAGAGGACCCATTAAGACACTTAACTATATTCATAGAATCACCCTCCAACCAAAGCTTTTTAATCCCATTATCCTTAGTCAATTTTTTAATTTGAAGGGTGACCATTACCTTAGCAATGTGGTTGGTTTGGATTCCCAAGGGGGGAGCCACTAGAGCCACATAATGACCAAAATGATTTCTTCCCACTCCTCCACACTCAACTAGCCTAGGATTACCCTTGCATGCCACATCAAGATTAGCCTTGCACCACTCTTCCAAAGGAAAAGGCCATCTATTCTCCAATATTCTATCATCAAGATGCTTCCCAAATTACATGTTCTCAATAGCCATCCTTAGACTATGACCACCACCCACTTTAGCATTGAGATTCTCTGTAATGACATTTTAAATTTTAGAGTAAACCACCTAAGCAGGCAAAGCCTTATCCTTGAAAATTTTGTTGTTCCTTTCTTTCCAAATGCTCCAAAGAATATGAGGAAGAGAGAGAGAATGTAAAAGTTGATTATTTTCAGATGTTGTTTTTCTTAGTTTAGTTGTATTTATATCAGGCTAAATATTTTCCAAAAAATTGATAGATGAATATGTTGATTCTTTCTATATGCAAATGATTGTGTGAATTCATTTCTATCATTTTAGGATGTAAACATATTTTCATGAAAGTATAGAGTCTCATAAAGCTTTTCAAGATGTTGATAGATTGTTCTACAATGCACTACATGTATAAATGATAGCAAAAACAATGGATTAAATAATCTCACTACTTTTTTTCGCAAAATCAACTTTAGTATCCCCAAAAATATCTAAGATAGATTTAGCTTACACAAGAATTGAGATCTACTATCAACCATTGATTAGGACAATTAACTTATTAAAATATCTATAGCATTACATAGCTATGATTAACATGAATGGTAATGAACCAAAACCACATCCTCCATGAAATTCACTATAATACAAGCTTGTTAGAATTTATTCATAACAACTACTTGAATTTTTTTGGTTAAGAATAGTAATCTATGCAATATTGGTAGAAAAGGGACAAAAGGCGATGAGTTCAAAACTCTTTACCTAGGAATTTGTTTTCATCTATTTTTCCTTCTATGGTCTCTTTCCTTTTTGTGTACATGTCATCCATATTTCCCTCCTCAATGGAAGCTATCTCGAACATGAATCAAAGAGATGGGAGAAGAGTCAACAAAAGCATCTAGGAGCACCAAATCCTTCTAAAATCCAAATATGGGCAAGGATTCATGTTTGCAATTGCCTTTTATTTTATTACTTAATTTTGTTTGCAATTTTCAAAAGTTTGAGTGATTTCAAAGAAATAAGTGATCCACCCAAATGTTTAAATTGTTGATCTATTGAGGATTAATTTTCATTTCCCATACCTCTGATGGTTTTAATGTCTTTAAGGTCAAACCCCTTTGATTTTTCGGAGGGCTTGTGTCTTGTTTGTGTGTTATAGAATTGCTTGATGCCAAGCCATCATTTCCCTGATTTAATTACCAATATAATCAACAAAACTAGTTTGGCATAGCAGTAGAGGGTCTTTAACTACACCCCTTTTTTGAAAACAAAATTTTCTTGAAGTTGATAAGATTCTATTATATGCATATATCATTTTTGGTAACTGACAGCTCTTGGCCTGTCTTTTTTGAAGGCAATGAATACAAGAATTAATATTTGTTGGAGTTAATGTTCCAACAATAGTCAATAATAATTGTTGTACATGTGGAAAACCTTGTTGAGTTGCTAGCGAGACAAGTTTAGTTTAGGTGTGAGTCAAAAAGTGTTGAAAACATTTGATTAATTGTATATTATCTTTGATGTTACAAAAAATGTCATATCTTTACTAGTCAGTGTATGTTGAGCTCACTTAGGTGATTAAGATAGTCTCCTAGGTTTGCTGAGAATTCTAGTGTTTGCCAAGTTTAGAAGACAATGTCTACCGAGTTCACTTGGGTACGTAAGAGAAGTTCATAGAAGTTCAGTGTTAATTGAGCTCACTCGATTAACAAAGGAAGGTTGGATGGAACTAGTGTTAACTGAGCTCACTCAGTTACCAAAGGAAGTTTATAGAGTTGTAGTGTTGATTGAGTTCACTTGGTTAACACAACAAAATCATTTTAGAGTTAGAATCTATCGAGCATGGTCGACTAACAAAGGATTTTCTTGTTGTGGCATATTGAGTTTAATGGATTTATTTCTTGGTTCTAGCTGAATAAGAGATGAAGAATTATTGTTATAAGTTATATTCAAGCTGACTTGACAATAGATATGATCTAAGTATAAGGTCAAGATGAGGATTGGATGTGAGAGAATGTGTAGAAGATAAGAAGATGCTTAGGAAGAAAATTAGAAGGATAAGAAAAATATCCTTGTTGGGTTGCAAAGATTAATCTAATCATGAAGGATCAAGTATTCAAGCCAAAATTTAGATCTAAAATCAGCAATATAGTTGCATCAATAATGAGGTAATTTTATTGTTACTCTCTAACAATTTTAGTAGTGAACTAAATCTCTTAACAAAGTTAGCCTAAAAACTATTTGCCAAATCCTCTAACAAGGTGACATTTCTAGATTGAGGTGTCTAAATGTGTCTAACAAGGCCACTCCTAACAGGGTGATTAAATCCTCTAATAGGGCCACACCTAACAGTTTATTTTGCAACCTTTAATAGGGTTGTCTCCTAATAGGTCTCACTTCAGAAGAGTGAAAAATAGTAACTAGTTGCAATTGGTGTTTTTTCCCAAATTGGGTTTCTAGGTTAAATCTTGGTGCCACTTGTGTACATGCTATTCCTTTTATGTGTATCCAACTAAGTTAATTCAGGTTAATCACTCTTAATATCTTAAGATCTACATTTTCCAAGTAACAGTTGATATTATAGCACTTGTTGAGTTTCAACATATTGTTAGTGTTAGTCGAGTGCCACTGTGTTAACCAAGTGACATCAGTTTTTGTAGAGTTTATGTTTTGTACTGACATCTAAGGGATATGGGATTTATTTTTTGTAGTAATTGATTCACCCCTCCCCTCTTAGCTACTCCTCTTATATTTTCAACAAAGATTTCTAGTGTGAATCAAGTTCTTATTGTAGATGTGTTTGAGTTAGCTGCCCATAAGTTTCAGTTAGTTGTCTAGTTTGTGTGTGTTGTCAATCATGAAATAGTTTGTAGTCAATATAATTAGAAATTATTTAAGAATTTTGATGGGTCAAGCTATTGTATAAATTTGTGTCCATTATTCAATAAAATAAGCTAGAAGTTCTTTCTTTTTCTCTATTTTTTGTTGTTGTTCTATTTTTCCAATATGGTATTAGAGCTATCTTCCTATTAAGTTTTGTTAGTTAGAGAAAAACTTGTTAAGAAGATGAGGCCACAACAAGAACCACTGGATGATTATAATTTCATTGAAGACTTTGTTTGATTTTGAAGAGATCTGTGCTTTGAAAAATAGGAAAGAATATGGTAGAGGTTAGATGTATGTGCAAATAGTTTGAGGTGCTATAGGAACGGAGAAGCTATATCTTTATAAGGGTTATGATGCATTCCATGTGGAGATGGTGTGTCCAATAGTTCGGGGATATCTAAAAGTCTGGAAACTTGGGATGTAGCTTTATGAGGTTTATGAGATATTTTATGTGGAGCTGGTGTGTCCAATGGTATTTCAAAGCTAGATGATAGCTACATAACTATGAGAAAGTCTTAATCCTCTAAGATATATTTTCAAAGTATAATTTCTACATAATGTTTCCTTTAAGTTGTCACATTAAGTGGGGTTGTTGGAGTTCATGTTCCAAAAGTAGTCAATAATAATTCTTGTGAATGTGGCAAACCTTGTTGAGTTGCTAGTAACACAAGTTTAGTTTAGGTGTGAGTCAAAGAGTTCTAGTTTGAATCAAGCTCTTATTGTAGATGTGTTTGAGTTAGGTTTCCACAAGTTTCAATTAGCTGTCAAGTTTGTGTGTGTTGTCAATCATGAAATTGTTTGTTTTCAATCAAATAGAAATCATTTAGGAATGTTGATGGGTTGAGCCATTGTAAAATTTGAATTTATTATTCAATAAAATAAGTTGGAAGTCCTTTATTTTTTCTTTATTTTGATCCCACTGTTCTATTTTTCCAATAATATTCTTCTATACTTTTAATTATTTCTTTGGCCATAGAGATTTGATCAAATAGTTAAGAAATCAAGAAATACCAAATCCAAAAGTATTTATATCATCTCGGTTATCAATTGAGAGTACTAACCAAAAAAATCTTCTCTATTTAGGACCAACATTGTTTGAAATCCTTCCCTATGTAGGACTAATTTTTTATGTATATTAATACCTTAAGGGGAATGTGGTTGTGAAACATCAAACATCTATTGCAATGAAGCTTACTGGAGGTGCCTTTGTAGGTTTGTTTGGACAAACATTTACCTATCTAGTGGATGTTGTTAGATGACAAATGTAGGAAAGTGTTGATGATTTTATCTAATTCTCCATGCAAAGCACTCAAATGATTTGAATTCATAATTCTTGTGAAATTTAAAATCTATAATATTGAGCTTTATCTCAAGAAAAGAAGTTTATATGCTTCATTAATCATGTCATTGCCACTATTCTTTTGTGAGGTCATGCTCATGCACGATGAATGCGTGCTAGTCAAGGCCATACAACTTCTCTTCTATAAACAAAACCCAAAATAAATGGAATGTTGAAAGGGATGGATAGAATTATTCAAACACAATGGAGGTTGTGAGATCATGGAAAATATAACTACACTAAGGCCAACCATCAATATATTCAATTTACCTAAAAAAAATGTATATTAGGTTGTTGCACATCAAAAAGCATATCATAAATAAGTCTCACAAGGTTTTTCTATTAATTATCAATAGTTTCTTCAGAGTTCACCTCACTTTCACCATAAAAGAGCCCCTTAAACATGAGAGCTTTGATTGTCGTACCCAAGAGTTTCCCTTTGTTTTGTTAATTATGTTGGTGTAAAAAAATGTACCATTCTCACATTCTTTGATAGCCACATTTTATAATGTTTATAAGATTTTAGAGCCTTCATTGTTATTGTTTGTGAAATATGATTCTTTGATACTTTTACTCTACATGTCCAAACTAGTATTTGGTGATTATGTTGTCCTATACTACAACTTATATTTCACTACGTTTGGGGAGGGTTGTAGCATAGGTTCATATTATAATTTCAATTAAGATTTCACTATTCATTTTGATTCTGATGGATCTTAAGCTCTGCTTATGTTTGTCCACTCTTTAGAATAAAGAAAGATAATATTTATTACAATAGGAATATCATTCTCTTTAAGTGAGTTATACTATTTTCATGAATTTAAAATCATTAGACAGTTGGTATTAGAAAAATCGATAGTCCAATACAGTGCTATTTTATTCTTGTATGACTAATTTTGGTCCATACTATATCAAGAGTAAATTTTAACGACTAAAGATAAATATAAGATTTTAATACTAACTATTTTTAAGGTTCAAGCTTCAATACAAAATGTTAGAGTTACATATCACCTCAAGAAAGAGAAAAATTCTATTTTCAGAATGATTTTTGGTTCTTAAGAATTATCCATGCTAATTGTACTTGATGTGTCATTCCTTCCTGAATAGATTAGAGTTTTGACAGTCATTAATATGTTTAACAACAAAGTTACTTCTAGACAATACTTTATACTCCTAGTTGTATCTTTACAGAGCTCTATGCCATCAATCCATTTAAAACAATTAAGAATGTTAGTGTTGTACAACATCTCTTGGCCATCCTTCAAGTTCAATTACAGTTAGCCTAGAAACTATGGATTCAACAATGAATGTCCTATCATCTATGGTAGGAACTTGGCTGCCCTACAACTCTTGTTTATATTGCTTTGGGTTATTAGTTTATTTTCTTTGAAAAGTACTAAATAAATTTTACAAATAGATCAAATAACATATACCTTGCATGGATTGATGTCATTAAATCACTACATTATGGATTTGAATACTTAGGATATATTTATTTTTACAACTAGATAGATTAAATTTAAGATTTAACTCAATGACCATTAAACAAAAAATACCTAAATATTGAATATTTCTTGACTTCATTAATTTAGATATAATATTTATTTTTCATTTTCAATCAATAAAACAAAATAAATGAAAGGCCTTGATAATGCAATCAAATTTTCACAAATGATATAAAGAACAAACATTGTAAGTACAAAAGAAATGTAGAACCATTAAAAAACCAAAGCAATCAATGAAGGTGATAATGCTTACCATTACCAAATAATAAAAACATATATCTCTCTATTTTATGTTCATTGTTAGGCATATGTGTACTAAGATCATTGAAGAATAGATAAATGCCATCTTTGATGAAATTGCATAGACCAAGTAAGAGGTATTCAATGTTCAATGGGCAAGGAAGGAGGTTATTATGTTTCACCAAATCCAAGAGGGAAAAAGTAGGCATGGAAGAGAATTAAAACTTGATGTAGGAGCATCTTAGGTTGCCTTGTTATCGTGCTCATTTTTGTTCATTCTGCATGTGGATGCCGAGTTACTGTAGCTCCAATGTATGCCAAGTGACTCTTCATTTGCCAAGTTACCCAGTGTATGCCAAGTGACTCTTCATTCACCAAGTTACCTAGTGTACGCCAAGTGACTCTTCATTCACCAAGTTACCTAGTGTATGCCAAGTGACTCTTCATTTGCCAAGTTACCCAGTGTACACCAAGTGACTCTTCATTTACCAAGTTACCTAGTGTACACCAAGTGACTCTTCATTCGTCAAGTTACCCAGTGTACGCCAAGTGACTCTTCATTCACCAAGTTACCTAGTGTATGCCAAGTGACTCTTCATTCACTGATTTACCCAGTGTATGCCAAGTAACTCTTCATTGACCGAGTTACCTTGTGTATGCCAAGTGACTCTTCATTTTTTGAGTTACCCAGTGTACAACAAGTGATTCTTCATTCACTAAGTTACCCAGTGTATGCCAAGTGACTCTTCATTCACCGAGTTACCCAGTGTACACCGAGCAACTCTTCATTCGCTGAGTTACCTAGTGTATGCTAAGTGTCAACATTTGGACGTGATTTCTACGAGCCAACTTGTAGGATTTATTTTGTTCACAACATTTATGTTAAGATATTTTCTTGGGATGCGTCCAAACCGTTGTTGGGTTGACCTTCCTCTTATGTAATGTTCTAGAATAATCTATAAGCCATTTTGGCGAGTATATATAGAGTGTTTAGGCTTAGAGTTAGGTAAGTTTCTGGGAAGAAGATTATAGAGCAGAATTGAAAGTGTGAATTTGTAGTTGGGTCTTTGAATGTGAATGTATTTGTAATTGGTCGTAACCAGGGTGGTTTGGATAGCTGGGTGAGCCTTTGGCCCTAGTTATTCATCCTTTTTCCTGCGTCAGTTGGTATCAGAGCTTGAGGTTCATCCTCGTGGAGATTAGATTGTGTAGAACCCTAATTTGGGATTTGGTTGTAGGGTGGAAGATCTGCAGATTTGACCTATAACTTGTAGAGGGTTACGATCTTGTAGAAACTTGATTTGTAAAGATGGTTCATGGTAGAAGAAATAATGTTGATAATGCTATATTGGATCAGTCTGGAAAAATTACAACCAGATTAGATGTTGTGGAGACAACCTAGAGGAGAGGAGCACATCTTGATGATGTAAGTGATGATGAAGCAGTAGCACCAAACCATAATCCAAAACTTAAAGAAGATCAAGATGAGGAAAGATTGTTGCAAATATTGTCTAGGGAAAATTCAAAGCCTGCTGTAGAAGTTGTTCCTTATGATGGAAAACTAGATACCAATGCTGTGTTGGATTGGATCTCTGCTATGGAGAAAATCTTTGAGTATGAAAACACTCTCGATAATAGAAAGGTGAAGATTGCAGTCACTAGGTTGAAAGGTCATGCATCACTATGGTGGGAGCACCTGCAAATTGATAGAAAAAGGAGAGGAAAGTTGAAGATTAGAACTTGGCCAAAGATGGTGAACAAGGTAAAGAAAAAATTCCTTCCTCCTGATTACCAAGTTAGCTTGTTGAGAAAGATGTGAAATTTGAAATAAAAGGACATGCCTGTGAAAGAATATATCGAGGAATTTTATAGATTGGACATCAGATTTGGACATGTGGATGATGATGTTGAGAAAATTGCAAGGTACATTAATGGATTAAGATCTGGAATTTAGGATGAAATAAGTTTTGTGAAGTTGGAAAATGTATAAGAAGCATATCAATATGCCTTGAAAGTTGAGGAGATCTTGACAAAGAAGCATGAACAAAGACAAAGAGGTAGAGGTGGTAGATTCCAGAGAGACATAGGTAGATCTTATGGAGAAAGTGGTAGATCTGATAGTTCTATGTAGGATAAAGGCAAATTTGAATGGAAGAATGATGACAAAGGAAAGACTAAATGGAAAAGTGGTAATTCTTACCAAGGAGGCACTAATTCTTACCAAGGAAGAGGTAATTCCTATTCTAGAGGTGGATTTCATGGTAATTATTTTAGATGTGGTAAAAAGTGACATAGATCTTTTGAATGTAGATCCTCTAAAAGTAGGCAAGGTAACATAAATGCTATGATTCAAAAAGATGATGAGGGTTCACCAAGTGGACCTAAGGCTAGGGAAAATATGATGGTGAGAAGAAGCTTATGTAATAAGGGAAGTGATGAGGAACCTATTTTAAGGAGAAGTCTTTTCAAGACCAGATGTAAGATGGCTAGAAAATGCTACAAGGTGATTATTGACAGTGGAAGTTCAAAAAATTTGTCATTAGAAGAGTTGGTTACCAAGTTGCAGTTGCAGAAGCTGAAACATCCCAAACCTTATCATGTTTCATGTATCAAAGATTAACATAAGATATTGGTAAGTGGGCAATGCCTCTTGAAGTTCAAAATTGAACATTACTTTGATGAAGTTTTCTGTGATATTATGCCCATGGATTGTTGTCATATTTTGTTGGGTAGACCTTGGAAATATCATAGATATGTTGTACATGATGGAAGATTGAATCAATATACTCTTTGGATAAATGGGAAGAAACAAACATTGCTACCTTTGATTGAAAGTCCAGATGAGGTTAATTGTACTACTGTAAAAAAATTGCATGGTTAATGGGAAACAATTTGAAAAGGAAATGAAAAAGAATCAAGTCTATTTTGCCATAGTTCCTAGAGGACCAAGTGTTGGTAGTAATGATCGAGCAGCAGAAGCTAGTAATGATCGAGTGACAGTAGATAGTGATAGCTGAGTGCTAGTAGAAATTACTGAATTGCTGAATGAGTATAAAGAAATTATTACTAATGATATTCTTGATGGTTTACCTCCAGTAAGAAGTACAAGTCATTGTATGGATCTGATCCCTGGAGCTAGTTTGCCAAACAAAGCACCATATAGATTGACACCTACAGAGAATGAAGAATTTAACAGACAAGTGCATGAGTTGTTGCAGAAAGGTTTGATTAGAGAAAGCTTGAGTCTATGTGTTGTACTTGCTATATTAGTAGCTAAAAGGAATGGAGAATGGAGAATTTGTACTGATTCCATAGCTATTAACAAAATCACAGTGAAATATACATTTCTTATGCCAAGGATGGATGACATAATGGATTATTTGAGTGGAGCAAAGTATTTTACCAAGATTGATTTGAAGAGTGGCTATCATCATATCATAATTAGAGAAGGTGATGAATGGAAGATTGCTTTCAAGACAAAAGAGGGTTTGTATTAATGGTTGGTTATGCCTTTTGGTTTGACTAATGCACCTAGTACTTTCATGAGGTTGATGAATGAAGTTCTGAAAAGATTCTTGGGTAAGTTTGTGATTGTTTATTTGGATGATATTCTGATATTCAACAAGACTAAGGAATAACATCTTGAGCATATTAGACAAGTATTGCAGAGGTTGAAAGAGGAAAAGTTGTTGGTTAATTTGAAAAAGTGTTCTTTTATGCAAGAGGAGATTGTGTATTTGGGATTTGGGATTTCAGTTGATGGATTGAAGATGGATCTTGAGAAGGTTAAAGCAATTTTGGAATGGCCTACACCTAAGAATGTGGGTGAGGTAAGATCATTTCATGGTTTGGCTAGTTTTTACAAAAAGTTTATAAAGAATTTCAGTGTTGTTCTTAATGCTATGACTGAAACAATGAGGGGAGATAAAAAGAAATTCAAGTGGACACATGGAGCTGATAAGAGTTTTGAGACTTTGAAACAAAAGATTGCTGAATTACCTGTATTGGCTTTGCCTAATTTCAACAAAGTATTTCAAGTTGAATGCGATGCAAGTGGTAATGCAATAGGAGCTATGTTAAGTCAAGAAGGTAAACCTGTTGCTTTCTTTAGTGAAAAGTTGAATGATGCTAAAAGCAAATATTCTGTGTATGATCAAGAGTTTTATGCTATTGTTCAAGCCTTGAAGAAGTCAACATAAATTGAATGAAAGACATATGAAGTGGGTTGAGTACTTGCATAGTTTTACATTTGTGATCAAGCATAAGAGTGGAGTTACTAATAGAGTTGTTGATGTATTGAGTAGAAGATGTTCTTTGTTGACTGAAATGAAGGTTGAAGTTCTTGGTTTTGATGAAATGCAAGAATTGTATGATGTTGATCCTAATTTTTCTAAGGCATGGAGAGAATGCAGAGCACCAAATATGACAGACCATATAAGTAAGTATGATGAATATTTCATTCAAGAAGGTATGTTGTTCAAAGGTATTCAGTTGTGTATTCTTAGAAGTCCTATGAGGTTGAATCTGATTAAGGAAAAGCATAGTGGTGGATTAGTTGGACATTTTGGAATTGATAAGACATTGAGTTTGTTGAAAGAGAAGTATTATTTGCCACAAACGTATAAGGATGTTCAAAAATTTGTAAAGAGTTGTGGAGTTTGTCAAGTTGCAAAGGGAGTGAGTCAAAATACTGATTTGTATACACCTATTACTGTTCCTAAGAAACCTTGGACTGACATCAGTATGGATTTTGTTTTTGGATTGCCTAAGACAGTGAAGGGGCATGATTCTATATTTGTTGTAGTGGACAAAGTTTCTAAGATGACTCATTTCATACCATGTAAGAAGACATTAGATGCTGAGCATGTTGCTGAAATTTTCTTTAAAGAGATTGTGAGATTTCATGGATTACCAAGAAGTATTATTTCAGATAGAGACAGTAAGTTTGTTGGTTATTTTTGGAAGACTTTATGGAAGAAGATGGGTATAGAGCTAAAGTTTAGTTCTACATTCCATCCATAGATAGATGGACAAATAGAGGTTGTGAATAGAAGCTTGGAAAATTTGCTGAGATGTTTAGTTGGGAATAAGCCAAGTAATTGAGAGATGGTTTTAGCACAAGCTGAATTTGCATATAATAATTCTGTGAATAGGAGTGCAGGGAAGACATCTTTTGAGATTGTTACCAGAATGCATCCTAGAGGTATATTAGATTTGAGAGATGTTGCTAGTGAAGAAAGAAAAGCACTACAGGAGAAGAATTTGCCGATTTTATGGAGTCTTTGCATAAGGAAGTGAAGTTAAGGTTGGAACAAAGTAATTTCAGAAGTATAAGGAGAATGCTGATCAGTCTAGAAGACACCATGATTTTCAAGTTGGTGATGAGGTGATGGGTCATCTAAAGAAAGGAAGATTCCTAGTTGGAAGATATAGTAAGCTAAAGATGAAAAAATTTGGACCTTGTAAGATCTTGAAGAAGTTTGACAGTGGTAATGCTTATGAAGTTGAGTTACCTAATGACATGGATATATCTCTTATATTCAATATTACTGATTTGTATAAGTATCATGAGTCAGATGATGAAGTTGTTGTATTAGAAGATTATCCTAAGAAGCAGATTGAAGAAGTTGAATAGATATTGGATCAGAGAGTTGGTAGGAGCACAAGAGGAAAAGATTACTATGAATATTTAGTAAAGTGGAAGAACAGGCCTATTGAAGATACTTCATGGATTTCTCAATCTAAGTTGGATTCCGCTCAGATTGTGACATCTTAATGATTCAGGAGAATCATTTCTTTCAACCCTGGTTGTCTGATGTAGGAGCATTTTGGGTTGCCTTGTTATCCTACTCATTTTTGTTCATTCTACATGTGGATGCTGAGTTACTGTAGCTCCAGTGTATGCCAAGTGACTCTTCATTCACCAAGTTACCCAGTGTATGCCAAGTGACTCTTCATTCGCCAAGTTACCCAATGTAGGCCAAGTGACTCTTCATTAGCCAAGTTACCCAGTGTAGGCCAAGTGACTCTTCATTCGCCAAGTTACCTAGTGTACACCAAGTGACTCTTCATTCGCCAAGTTACCCAGTAGGCCAAGTGACTCTTCATTCGTCGAGTTACCCGACGTAGGCCAAGTGACTCTTCATTCATTGAGTTACCCAGTGTATGCCAAGTGACTCTTCATTTGCTGAGTTACCCAGTGTATGCCAAGTGACTCTTCATTCGTCGAGTTACCCAATGTATGCCAAGTGACTCTTCATTCACCGAGTTACCAAGTGTATGCCAAGTGACTCTTCATTCGTCGAGTTACCCAGTGTATGCCAAGTGTAAGCATTTTGATGTGATTTCTGCAAGCCAACTTGTGGGATTTATTTTGTTCATGACATTTATGGTAAGATATTTTTTTGAGATGCGTCCAAACCGTTGTTGGGTCGACCTTCCTCTTATTTAATGTTCTAGAATAATCTATAAGCTATTTTGGCAAGTATATATAGAGTGTTTAGGCTTAGAGTTAGGTAAGTTTCTGGGAAGAAGATTAGAGAGAAAAATTGAAAGTGTGAATTTGTAGTTGGGTCTTTGAATGTGAATGTATTTGCAATTCGTCGTAACCTAGAAGGCCTTACAGCTAGGCATGTATGAAGATATTTTGACGAATCAATAAAAGTATTTCACTCTTCTTCCTCCTTTGGTTATTGTTCTTTGTGTTTTCTTCTATTGTGTTAACTCTTGTAGGGTAGTTTATATAGTTGGGTGAGCCTTTGGCCCTAGTTATTCATCCTTTTGCCTGTGTCAAAACTCCTAGAAGATAAGTATAAAAGTTGAGCTCAATCTAGGCCACATCAATCAATCACGAGAGGATAAATATAAATATAACCTTCTAGAAGTTTTTTCAAGCAGATCAAAACATCTAGACTCAAATGCCATATCTATACAAAGTTGTCTCCCTTAAGCCAATCTTCCTTCAGAAGAGAGAAGATAAATTGGAGTGTCACCCAACCCACATATTAATTTGATTGTCACTCACAAGAGTCCTTTCTCATGAAGAGGGCATTTATTAAGATCCTTTCTTGATAGATTAAATTGTGAGTAATTTAAATTCACAACCATCATGATGTTGTAATGCATCTATCGACCCGTCTCTAATTTATTTATAATATTTGCTAACTAGATTTGAACTAATGCATACTTTTGGTAAACCTGAAGTAAAGGGTAAATCCTTCTAAGATGACCCCCCTCATTATTCCATTTCCATTCCATTTTACCTTCTCATTACATTTTTTTAATCTCACATTTTTATGATACCTAAGGTGCCATTAACTATGTTAGTATTGGCATCTTAACTTTGGTGAATAAATCCCTATAGTGAGTAAGCCAATATTAACATGGTTTGTAATATTCAAAGCATCTATGGAGGAGGGATCTCGTATCCTTATCATCATTGGAAGGATTGTGGATGAATTAGGCAGTAGATTTAATGGAAAAATCCTTCCCTTGATTGTAGGGAGTCAATAAATAGATATTTACAAATGATGCATGTTTAATACTAAGTTTTCATTGTAATATTTCTATACTATACACTATAAATGATTTTTACTATTAGATAATTGATTTCTCTTTAATTTGTGTTTTTAATACATTATACCATTTTAAATTTGGAATGGAATAAATGAAATTAGATTAAGAATAAATAAAAGATGATATTACAATGATAAAGAAAGTCAGTCCATAAAAGACAATAACCATTATTCCAACTTAAAAGAATATATACTCATAAACAAATTCACAACATTGTCCCTCATAAATTCTTCATTCAAAAAAGGATGTGCTAGGAATGAAAATATTCTAAGTCATAGAAACAAACAAAAATTTACCAATCATGACACAGTCATTGCTAAATTTGGGTTTTAACAATGCAAACAGAGCATCAATCAAGAAAATAGTATCTAAAATAGTATCTAAAATGTCAGCAGAGCGAAATATGAGTGTCTAAATATTTGATTCATTCTTAAGAAAAAAAAAAAACACATATCTGTTTGTTTAGGTGAAAAACGTTTGGCTGAATGTCTAAAACAGTTAGAAAATTTCAATGCCTGAGCTGCACCGACACAGGATCATAAAAAGCATGTGTGGAGCAGTTATCTAGACGCCATTAATGGAGTCCTCTTAATTAACCAGAAAACAAATACAAGCTATTACATAAAGAGGCATGTAATAAACTAGAGCTTCTAGAAGAACAGATTTTCTCAATAAGATGTGAACTTTATATTATGAGTCACTTGATTGTAAAAGGATGGTTGTCTCCCACCAACCGCTACTTCGTTGAGACAATAGCAAGCAAATTGAAGGAAGATCCACGCGAGACATTAATTCAAATCCACAACCACAACTCAAAAGTCCACTTTATTCATTTATTGCTAAATAGATCTAAACCAATTCATAAATTTGGTGAATCCAATGTGAAGGGAAAGACCTTCTTAGGATGAGCTATCCTTTATTCATTTTCATTTCATATCATCATTTTGACTTATTCCATGGTACCAAAGGTACTATTGAATTGGTCAGTATAGAATGAGTCTTACAAATTTTTCTTTCAACATCTCATTTAATCAAAATAGTCATTTATGATAATTTTATGATTCTTCTTTGAAAGAGGTAGGATGTTGAAACTAATAGACCATATATTAGATATTTAGAACATGCAAATAATACTTGTTCAATCTATACTTCATGACATTTATGGGGTCCTTATCAAGGATCTTTGTTACGAAAATGTTTAGGCCAACTAGGAGTCCTCACATCGAGGTTCAATCAAAGATCTAAAGGTATTAGAATAGCTTGGATATATCTAAGGAAAAAACCATTTAAGTTGATAACAAGGCCGATTGTCTTAAAGAGATTTAGGAAAATGTTGAGGAACATAAATAGCTCTTAACATTATCTTTAGAAATGATCAAATCTTTATTCAAAGAGTGAGACTGAAAAACCAAATAACACCAACAATGAACAATTCCATTGAAATCATCAACTTTGACAACATAATTTGTCTCATTTGGTGAAGTTATAAATTGAAGAAGCAACCCAAAAGACACTTATTGTTACCGTGGTCTAATGGATTCATGCACTTGAGAGTTGGGTATAGTGATTGTCCCATTTATATGATTGACCAATATCTTTAAGCATCAACCTCATACTAATCATTAATTTTTTCTATTGAAAAAAATCCCATATCAAGGGATAGTTTAGATACCTCTTATATGAATCTCAATTGTGCAGCATAAATAACAAGCCATTAATACCTTTGATGCCACCATTATACAACATAATAAACTTAAATCAAATAGGTACAACAATTACTATTTTTAAAACTAAACCAAATTGTAATCCCTACAAAGTTTAAAACCTTAATTATGCATTTATATAATTATCTAACTTATTTCAAATATTTAACAAAAGAACATATCTTTCTAAAAGAAACTCACATTAAAAAATTTCACTTATATAGATCATGTGTATAGGGATACCCTTTCATATACAAGTCCCTTTTTGAGACACGCCTTAAGTAACTAAACGATCATTTTGACCATATTATTGACATTATTGTATAGTTTTGACAATTCCTTAACTACCAAAGTTGAAGGGAGATTTCTTAACTCTCACATTAAATTATATGTATCCAATATTATTAAGAAACCCACTTTGAAAACAAATCATTACACCTTATATATTGTCACTACAAAATTCTAAATCATTGTTCGATTCTTTCTAATAGCTTATTAATGATTTTATTAGTAACTTTGATATAAATAAATTTGTAAAATTTAAAATATAAGAAAAAATTAGATGGAAATAAAGACCTAAATAAAAATATAGCTTCATTTTAATCGTATATTAAATATTTGTGCTTGAGAAAAAGTGAGTTTTAAGTTGAGAGATTTTATAATAGATATCTCAAATTTTCATTTTGTTGTGCTCTTGATTTGAATTGTGGATACTCTTGAATCTAATATCAGGGATTTGCATTAAAATTTTCTTTTGCTAATTACTTTAGAGAGGGCCCATTTATAGATTTTATTTTATTGATTTATTTGATGGGAATGGTTTACACCATTAAAGCTTGATTTTGCAAACTACTTTAGAGAGGGTCAATTTACAGTTCTTATTTTATTGATTTATTTGATGTGAATGGTTTACACTTGAATTTTTATTATAAGGGTGAAGGCTTCAAATTTATTCATTTCTCACAATGAATGGACAAGACTGATTGTAAATGGATAAATAAATTTTTATCAATTATTTGATGGATAGTTGACGTATTTCAAGGATGGATAATCTCCAAGGGTAATGTCCAACCAAGCATCAAGATTAACTCAGGGAAGCAATAAGACAGAGGAAGATTGAAATGACATAATTCAATTGATTATTTTCAGACCCAATGGAAGATTTCTTACAATATGCTAGGCAATTAGGCCTACTTGATTGCATCCTTACAATAGATACAAATCTAATATATAGTCACTATGCGCACAAAAAATTAACATCTAAATCTCCCTACAAAGTTCTGTTAGCCATTGCCCCCACCCAGCCCCCCCAAATTTTCAATGTTCCCGGTCTCATGAAAACACCAAGGTGATAGCCATAACCCATGTTCTTGGATTTTTCAAGTTGTGATCATGCAAAAGCCTTTCATCTTTTTGTCGCTCTGGTTTGTGTCTTAATTGTCAGATGAGTTGCAAAGGTACAACACAGTCAGGATAACCATCAGCGTGGCTTCACAACTATTAGTGCCAACATCCAAATTCATGTTGCAAAGTTGCAAAAGTCAACAACTTAGTGAGAATTCAGTATTTTGTATTGTCACACATGGTTAAGGGAAACCTAGGGTTAAGGCTACAAGGTTGGGATTCAAAGAAAATGTTAACTCTAGGAGGCTTTCTTAACATCATTGGGTAAGGAGGCACTAATATGGTTAGATTCGAAGGAATGCACTTTTGATAAATGCATCTCAACTTCAATTGATAGCACTCCATCGATAAGTTTCAATGATTCATGTTGTGACGACATGAAAGATAACTACAACAATCCATTTTGCATCATCGCAAGTGATCAAGGTTAACCCGAGGTCAACATGGTGAAGTTGCAAAATGCATTGTTCACATTGCCACAGAGAGTTAAGAGCAAACCCTGGTTGAGGCTACAAAGTTGTACAGGCCATTGTTCCCACCGTCATAGGGTTATTTGCAGAGTTAATGATTAAGTTGCGAAGGTTGGATGGCAGTTAAGATATGAAGTTATCGCATTGTCATAGGATAAATAGTATTAAGGGAATTTCTAGTTGCGAGGTTGCGAACAATGAAGTGTTAGGACCAAAATGGCTAGGCACAATATCAAAAGGATTCCTCTGTGATTTTGAGTTGCAATGTTGCGAGAGTCAGAGGCATCAACAATTATCAATCTGTGCTATCAAATTTCAATAGATCAATGACTAGCATGTTCCCGCTTTATGAAATTACATGATATTTAGTTAAAGTGGGAATATGAGCAGTGGACACGTGTCTTAGTGGGCCCCAATTCATAAGATTCTTCATCGCATCTTCGTTGGGAGTTAAGATAAACCTTGGATCAGGTGGTGAGGTTGTGAAATACTTTGTTCACACCATCAAACTTGGCTAAGAATAGACTAGGATTTGAGCAACAACGGGGAAATTTCCTTTGTCTTAGTCTCACAAGGTCAAGAGGTGAGTAAAGTTCCAAAGTTGTGATATGAGCCATGAAACAATTAAGTTAGCTATTGGTGCAACATCACATGTTATAAACAATCTTCACGACTAGCATTTCCAATGGGGTGATGCAGTTAAAGGTAGAAGTATCTCACTCTCACACATCTAGAGGGATATTAAGCCTTGATAGTTGTGAAGATGTGGAGCAGTTAGTTTTATAGTTATTACAAGGTCGCAATAGTTAGCAAGCTGAAGAGACATTAGGCTATGAAGAAGTGATAAAGTTAAGAGGGGGAGGTTGCAATTTTGCATGACCAAACAGTTAATGAGGAAGATGAGTTGTGAAGCCATGAATAAAGGCAGGCATAGGTCAACCTAACGTAAAGAAAGCTAGGTACAGGGTAGAATTCTTAGAGGTTATAGTGCCACATGGTGAGTTTGGTTGTTGATTTATATTGAATGATGACATAGCTAACCTGGCATGGTTGCAAACACAAAATTAAGTAGCTATTTAAAGGTGAATAGGTCCTTGATCTCTTGTAACTACTATTTTGAGTGTTCTCCATGCCCGATGAATTCAAATTTCCTCCTACTACAACCATGGTTATCCATCTACCCAATTAGAGTAGTTGTGGTTGCCATTTTTGTCTCTTCAAGGCCCGAGTTGCATGTAAGATTAGATTTCCTGCATATGGATGTGCACTCGATAAAATCTTTGAACATCGCATGTTATAAATAGTCTTCGTGGCTAGTAGTTCCAATGGGGTGATGCGATTAAAGGTAGAAGTGTCTCACTCTTGCATGGCTAGAGGGATGTTAAGCCTTGATAGTTGTGAAGATGTGGAGCAGTTAGTTTTACAGTTATCACAAGGTCACAATAGTTAGCAAGCTAAAGAGACATCAGGCTATGAAGCAGTGATAAAGTTAAGAGGGAGAGGTTGCAGTTTTGCATGACCAAATAGTTAATGAGGAGGTTGAGTTGTGAAGCCATGAATAAAGGCAGGCATAGGTCAACCTAATAGAAAGAAAGCTAGGTAGGGGGTAGAATGCTTAAAGGTTATAGGGCCACATGGTGAGTTTGGTTGTTGATTTCTATTGAATGATAACACAGCTGACCTGGCATGGTCGCAAACATAGAATTAAGTAGCTCTTTAATGGTTAATAGGTCCTTGATCACTTGTAAGTACTATTTTGAGTCTTCTCCATGCCTAATGAATGCAGATTTCCTCCTACCACCACCATGGTTATCCATCTACCCAATCAAAGTAGTTGTGGTTGCCATTTCTTTCTCTTCAAGGCCCGAGTTGCATGTAAGATCAGATTTCCTGCATATGGATGTACACTCGACAAAATCTTTCCTAGATCTACAATGATTGTTCTCTTCAACTTGAAGGCAGTAGTTGAGTTTTGGCTTTTCGTACAAGTTTTCTCAGTTATTCTTGAGCTATAAAAGCAAGTTTTGTAACCCTTCTAAGGGTTGGTTTTTTCTCTAATTCTATAGCAATTGTATTGCATGCTCTACTATTGTAATTTCCTTTTTCCTTTGAATGAATGTATTTCTCTATTGTACCTCTTTCTTCATTAATACATTATACAATATCTTCTTACCTTATGTTGATGTATTGCCTCCATTCTTTGACTGTATGATTATATCTACTTGGCCTTTGAATGATATAGAGTGAAGTTCCTTCCTCATAGAATCTTATTGGTCTCTGATCTTCATGTGGTTGTTGAGTTAAGAAAGGACTGAATCTATGTGTTTTGAGATTATATTGATGAACTGTGCATTTCTAGGCAAAGATAAGATTGAACATAGTATTTGGTGTATCACTCCTCTAGGTTAGATTAGGTAGTTTGAATTTCATGCATTTACTTCTCCCTTTTCCTTCAAAGAAGTAGTTAGGTGCACCCTAATAGTGAGGAAGCTAGTCTTCACAAGGTTACCTTTAGGTGAAACTTTAGGCAAGGGTGCAAAATTTTTCGACAATAGTTTTGGCATGCTCGGTGGGACTAAATTCAAGCTTACTATGAAGTCTACTAGGTTGTTGGTGTCAAGGAAGGACTTAAACTTATGTTGAGGGAATAATGTTTCTCTTAGCATTTCAAGTCTTCGAGAGGCTCTCATTCAAGCACTCGGTGACTCCAATCTCTACATCTTGGTTTCCTGACTAGAATTGTTGTAATTCATGCCCAAGGCTCGAACAAGGGAATCTTCTAGTAGTACTTTTTAGTAAACTGAAATTTCATTTTCAAATCCTAGAAGAAAAAGAAAAAGACTCTCTCTATCACTAGTTAGGAGTTCATAAGTAGTACATACATCTTCTAGATGTCTTTCTACTCCCCTTGTTGATAGATCACAACCTAGGGTACCATATTTTCATCTAAATAGACCATTATTCCACATGGCCCTCCCTAGGACTCAAGTATTTTCTACATTTAATGATGGCAGTCCTCTCGTCTTAGCCCAAAGACATGATATCCCAATATCTTCTCTTAAGAGTATACCTGATTTTACTAGTGAAACTTCCATTTCTCCCATAAAGCACATTCAAGAGATTTTAAATGTCTATAATATTCATGTTATCACAGAGGATGATGTTTTTATTAGACTTTTAGCCTTATCATTAAAGTGAAAAGTTTTATAATGGTATAGGGGATTACCACATAATTCCATCACTAACTAGGATGAGTTAGGAGAAGGGTTGTGCAAACATTTTGAAGATAAAAGTGATCACCTATCACTTATAGAGTAGTTAACTACCACTAAAAGAGCACTCCATGAGTATATGACAAATTTTGATTATAGATTCCAAAAAACATGGGATAGAATACCTACTACAGTAAAGCCTCTTCATGAAATGCTTTCTTGCATTACCTAAGAGCTTTCAATAGTGAGATTGCTAGTACTTTACAAGCCATGGGAGGGCATACTCTACCAACTACATATGAAATTGCCATAGAAGTATAAATTATCTTTATTCAAGGAGGGAAGTTAGCTCCAAGGTCTCTAATGCCTTTCTTTCTTAACATGCCTACTCATCAGCCTATAGTAGCTCCTATTCCTACTACATCCACAAGCTAGCCTCTTGACATAACCTCAATATCCTCTACATCCTCCCAAGAGTTAGGAGAGTTAAAGGAAATGGTTCACGCCCTCATGTTAAGTAATCAGAGGTTGCAAGATCAAGGTTCCAATATAGAAAAGAAGTTGGAAGATAAATTCTCAGTGGTGCAAAACATGTGCAACAAGATGGTGACCTTAGAAAGGAAACAAGCTCAAAATGGTAGGCCTTTCCAATCTCCTTTCCAAAATCCCACAAATAATGGACAACCAAATCAAGGTCAAGGTTATTTTCCACACAACGAAAATAGATTTATGGATAATGCCTCTACTATAAATACAAACACAAATACAACAAGGGAATTGGTTCCTCAAAACAACCTTGCTCAAGAGCATGATTTTTTTCCTTCTTGCAATTATTCATATGGGTATTGTATGTGCCAGAGGACAGAACTATCCCAAGCATTAGTCGTTAGTTCTAGTTACAAGTGAATAACCAAATGTTGCTCCCTAATAGAAGAAAAACATAAGCAACAAGGAGTCTACTAAACCTCAGGCTACTCAAATCTAGTCATAAGTTCTTATAGCTCCCAAAGCTCCAGTCAAAGAAGTTAGTGCTCCTCTCAACATGGTGGATCAAATGAAAAAGACTATTATTAGTATCTCTATATGGGATGTAGTTTCCACTATGCCATCATAGAAGGAGCTACTACACCAAGGGTTAAAGAGTATTGGGGTGTCAAGTCAGTCAATCACATTAGATGACACTAAATGTTTGGTGTAGCCAATAAAAGGAGACCAAAGTAAGAAAAGTAGGCCTCCTACCTTTTATGTCTCTTTGATTATAGGGGAAAAACTAGTTCATAATTGCATGATTGATTTGGGAGGTAGTAGTTTTGTGATACCTAAATGTATAGCTGACCTCCTTGATATTAAGTATAAGCCAATGGTCAGAGATGCTCTCCAGTTAGATGGTAGCTCTATTAAAACCATAGGGATCCTAAAAAATTTAGAAATGGCATTGCATGCATGCTCTGGTTGTACTATTACTCAAGACATATCAGTAGCTGAGGTTGATCCACATTTTTCCATCTGTCTTTCTAGAGACTTCACTCCATAGATGGGTTGTCATATTGCAGTAGATTAGTCATATATGCTCATAAGGACAAGATATGAGACAAGAGTTTCTTTAAGGACAAAACCTCTGGCCCTTAATCACATAGAGACCTACACACCTAGTCCTATAAACATGAATTGTATAATTCATGAGATGGATGACAAGGGAATGGCCCATGAACCTACCACTTCCCTAATAGAGATGCGTGATTATATTTTAGATTAATGGCCCACTAAATTTTAGTTTGATCTAGCACAAGAAGCTCTAGAAATAGGCCTTGGCACCTATTGTGTATTTGAAAAGAATGCTCCTATCCCTAGTCTCATGAAAACAAAAGAGGAAATTGATAGAGTATGGAGTATATTCTTTGATGGCTCAAGAAACAAGAATAGCTTAGGGGCTAGTGTGATACTAGTCTCCCCTAATTTGGAGAAGTTTTTTTAATCTTATAGACTCCAATTTAGTTGCACTAGCAATATAGTAGAATAAGAAGTATTGATTCAAGGCCTCTAACTTTCACATAAGAGGGGAATCAAAGCTTTAAAATTCTTTGCAGATAGTGAGCTAGTTGTTAAACAAGTAAGGAGCCAAAACATCACAAAGATTAATCTCCTCAAATCATACAAGCACAAAGTTTGGGATCTACTTGAAGATTTACAAGCATTCAATATCCAAAGTGTCCCTAGGAGAGATAAGAAACATGTTGATAAACTTGCAAAAATAGTGGCTTACTATGATGTACCAAAGCATGTTGAGGAAAAAAGAGATCAAGACATTAGATTGGTTGTAAGACCTCTAGTTCATGATAACCATGCCAATTGGTAGGTGTTTGACTCTAATGTACAAATTGTCAAATTTTTGAAAAATGAGGTAGAATTCTTTGATGAGAATCAAGCCAAGCTACAAAGCTGATATGGTGATCAGATCATGAACTTCAGCTCCAACAAGTTGCCTAAAAGCCTAGTCACCTTAGAGAGTATTTTCAATCCCAATGATCAAGCAAGAGGCAGGGGCCTAAACCTAGCTATAAACAAGGATGATCACATATCAATTGTCATTGTTGAGGGAAAGGTTCTCAGTTTGGGAAGGGTATGCTCTAAAGTTGAATAAGAGATTTTTTTTCATTTATGTCAAGAATTCAATGAAGTATTTGCATGGACATGTGATGATTTAAAGGGTTTTGACCCAAGTTTTTTTCAACATACATTAGATTTAAATAGTGATGCAAAGCCTATTAGACAAAAGAAAAGACCATTCAATCCTAAGATTGAGCCTATGATGAGAAAGGAGCTATCCAAGCTCATAGAGGTGAATATCATTTTTCCTATTAAGCATTCCTCTTGGGTAGCCAACCTTGTTGCTATTAGGAAGAAGAATGCAAAAATTAGATTATGTGTAAATTTTAGGGACCTCAATAGGGCTTCTCTCAAAGATTACCATCATCTCCCTTTCATGGAGAAAATCTTATCCAAGGTTAGTGGTTCTCAAACATTTTCCTCCCTAGATGAATTTTTAGGATATAACCAAGTGTTAGTCCAAGAGTCCGATAGATACAAGACAACCTTTACTACTAAATGGGGCACTTATGCCTATAAAAAAATGCCGTTAGGACTAACCAATGTAGGTGCTACCTTCCAAAAATAAAAAAAGATTGCTTTTAAGAGCATGATTGAGAAATTTGTGCTGGTCTACCTTGATGATATAATAGTCTATTCAAAGAATGTGACAGACCACTTTGGTCATTTGAGGTAGGTGTTCATCAAATGTAGCGAGTATGGTGTATCCTTATATTCAAGAAAATGTGTGTTTACCACAAGTAAAGAAAAGTTTCTAGGACATATTGTGTGTAAAGATGGTTTAACCATTAATTCAAAAAAGAAAAAAGCAATCCTTTCTCTACCACTTCCTAGTCATAAGAAAGGGTTGTAAAGCTTCCTTGGTAGAATCAACCATCAAAGAAGGTTCATTCCTAACCTTGCTACCATGGTCAAACCTCTTACAACTACACTGAAGAAAAATATGGTTTTCACTTGGACAAAGGAAGGGAGAGCTAGTTTTGAAGAAGTGAAAGTAGCAATGACATTAGCTCCTAAGTTTATCAATCCCAACTTCAATAAGGATTTCATTCTCTATACCCTTAGGGGTGAATCAAGCATATCAATTTTCTTGACACAGTTGAATGATGTAGATGAAAAAAAACCTATAGCCTTTTTCAGTGTAGGGCTAAAGGATTATGAGGACAAATATAGCTATGTGGAAAAACAAGTTCTTGTTGTCATAAGGGATTTAAATAAATTCATATATATGTTAACACATAATAGAGTCTAGCTCCTAGTTCCACATGCAAGTGTGAAGGAGTTCCTCTTGAACATAGATATCAATGAGAAAAGAGTTGGATGGATCACCAAGGTCATGGAATATGTGACATTGACATCAAAATCACAAAGCTTGTGAGAGGCAAAGGATTGTGTGAGCAGATGATTTCATCCCAAAAAATGATTAATGAGGTTGTATTGGTATTAGAAGATGCAAAACCTTTAGGGGATGAGAATTTGAACAGTTGGATATGTGACATGACAACCTTCTTGTTGGGAGGAGGATACCCATAAGGATTAGACGGAGCTAAAAGAAGATAGTTCAGATTACAATTTATTCCTTTTGTCCTAGTGGATGGGATTATTTTTAGAAGATATCTCAATGGAGCCCTATTAAGGTGCATTAAACCTGATGAAATAAATAGGATGATCAAAAAGTTTCATGATGGCCCCGACGTTGGTCACTTCTTAGCTAGAACAATGACCATGAAGATAATGAGAGCTAGTTATTTTTGGCCAAATCTATTCCTTGACTGTCACAAGTATGTGAGGAAATGTAAGAAGTGTACCTTCTTTTTAGGTAAACAAAGGTTAATAGCTCTTCCCCTTCATCCTATTCAAGTTGATCAACCATTTAACTAGTGGGGACTAGATTTCATTGGTCCAATCAATCCACCTTCTAGCTCTGGTCACAAGTGGATCTTAGCTATGATAGATTACTTTACAAGGTGGAGAGAAGTAGTATCTTTGAAGGATGCCACAAAAATTTCAATAGTGGAATTATTACTAGGTTTGGTGTCCCTTCAACAATAATATCAGATAATTCCAAAATCTTTTGTTGGGACTCAAATTTTCACTTGGGCAATTGACCATGGTATCTATCTGAGCACTTCCTCAAATTGCTACCCCCAAGGAAATGCCTTGGCCAAGTCCTCCAACAAGAACCTAATCAAGATTATCAAGAGGACAATTGAGGACAATTAAAGGTGTTGGCATTCAAAGTTAAGGACAACTCTCTAGCTTGATAGGATTACACCTAAGAGAGAAATTGGGAACTCACCTTTCATGCTAGTATATTAAAGAGATTTCCCCTCTCTTGAATTAGTTCATAAATTGGAGCTAATTGAAGATAATTCCATGACAATTAGGATATTAGAATTGATGGAATTAGAAGAAAAAAGACAACGGGCTATGTAGACATTTGAGACACATTAGCAATAGGTAAAAATGAATTTTGAAAGAAAGGATAAAGCTAGGGTTTTCAAGGAGGACCTTATTCTCAAGTGATATGTAGATAGAGCTAAGCTAGGTAGACACTCCAAGTTTGATACTATGTGGAGTGGTCCATATGTTATCACCAACTGTAAGGAGGCCAATTCTTTTCAGTTATCCAAGCTTGATGGTGATATTTTGCCAATTCCAATCAATGGAATTTACCTTAAGCCTTGCTTCTAAAGAAGGTTAGGGGGTTTCTATACATAATAGATTAATTTTTAGTTTACACAAGCATATACTATTTCTCTATGAAATAATAGTTTTCTAGTTGGTTACAGAGGAGTTTTCATTTTTTGTGACTTCATAGCCCAATGGATTGCTTAAGATCACTAGTCCATGCTTAACAAGAAAGTATCCCCTCTAAGTCACCAGAAATGTTAGCCATTTTTCATTCCCCCCCCCCCCCCCCCAAATTTTTTTCAATGTTTCCAATTTCATGAAAAGACTAGGGTGATAACCATGACATAAATTTTTGGATTTTTCAAGTTGAGAACATGCGAAAGCCTTTCATCGCTTTGTCACTCTAGTTTGTGTCTTAATCATCAGTTGAGTTGTGAAGGTCTGACATAGTTAGGATAATTGTCAATGTGACTTCATAGTTGTTAGTGTCAACATATAAATTCATGTTGCAAAGTTGTGAAAGTCAGCAACTCAATTAGAATTCAGTGTTTTACATCATTGAGCATGGTTAAGGGAAACCTAGGGTTAATTCTATGAGGTAGCAATTCAAAGAAAATGTCAACTCCATGAGGATTTCACAACATTACTAGGTTAGGAGGTAGTAATATGGTCAAGATCAAAGGAATGCCCTTTTGATAAATGCATCTCAACTTCAATCAATATCACTCCATCGATAAGCTTCAGTGATTCAAGTTGTGATGGCGTGAAACCTGACTAAAATAGTTGATTTCACATCATCAAAAGTGATCAAGGTTAACCCATGGTCAATGTGGTGAGGTTGCAAAATGCATTGTTCCCACTATCATAGAGAGTTAAGAGAAAACCCTAGTCAAGGATGCAAAGCTATGCAAGCCATTATTCACACCATTACAGGGTTATTTATAGAGTTAATGATTCTTTTGCAAAGGTGTGATGGTAGTTAAGATATGCAGTTATTGCAATGTCATAGGATAAAGAGTATTAAGGGAATTTCAGGTTGTGAGGTTGCAAACAAGGAAGTGTTAGGACCAAAATGGCTAGATGCAACATCACAAGAATTCCTCTATGATTTTGAGTTGTAAAGTTGCAAGAATCAAAGGCATCAACAACTATCACTAGTTATTGTCAAATTTTAGTAGATCAATGACTGGTATATTCCCTTTTTCTAAAATTACATGATGTTTAGTCAATGTGGGAATATGAGTGGTGGACAGGTGTCTTAGTGGGCCCCAATTCATTAGATCCTTCATCGCATCTTTTCTAGAAGTTAAGACTAATCTTGGATTAGGGTGGTGAGGTTGTAAAATACTTTGTTTGCACCATCACACTTGGCTAAGAATAGACTAGGGTTTGAGCAACAAAGTGACGATTTCCTTTGTCACACTCTCACAAGGTCAAGAGGTGAGTTAAAAGTCATGAAATTGTGATATTATGTATGAAATAGTTAAGTTAGTTGTTAGTGCAATGTGACATGTTCCAAATAGTCTTCATGGCTAGTAGTTTTGATAGGGTGATGCAATAAAAGATAGAGGTATTAGACTCTCATGCGATTAGAGGGATGTTAAGCCCCGATAGTTGCAAAGATGTGGAGTAGTCAAGTTAATTGAAATAGTGGAGGTATTAAATAGTTAAGTTAGTTGTTGGGGCAATGTGACATTTTCTAGATAGTCTTCATGGCTAGTAGTTTCAATAGGGTGATGCAGTTAAAGATAGAGGTATTAGACTCTCATGCGGTCAGAGGGATGTTAAGCCCTGGTAGTTGCAAAGATGTGGAGCAATCAATTTTATGATTATTTCAACATTGTAATAATTAGAGAGTTGAAGAGACATCAGGCTATGAAGAAAAAATAAACTTAAAAGGGTGGGGTTGCAATTTTGCATGAACAAATAGTTGATGAGGAAGTTGAGTTGTGAAGCTGCGAATAAAGGCAGGCACAAGTCAACCTAACAAAAAGAAAACTAGGTAGGGTGGCATAATGCTTAAAGGTTATAGGACCACATGGTAAGTTTCTCTATTGATTTTGGTTGAATAATGACACATTATACTTGGCATGGTCATGAAAACAAAATTAATAAGCTCTTTAATGGTGAACAGGCCCTTGATCACTTGTAACTACGATTTTGAGTGTTCTCCATGCCTAATGAATGCAAATTTTGTCCTACCATTGCCATAGTTATCAATCTACCCAATCAGAGTAGTTGTGGCCATTATTTCTATCTCTTCAAGACCTGAGTTGCACTTAAGATCATATTTCCTTCATATGGATGTGCACCTGAGAAAATCTTTCCCAGATCTGTAGTGATTGTTCTTTGCAACTTGAAGGCAGTAGTTGAGTTTTGGCTTTTAGTAGAAGTTTTCTCAGTTATTCTTAAGCTATAAAAGAAAGTTTTGTAACCCTTCCAAGGGTTGGGTTTTATTAAATTTTTATAGTAGTTGTATTGCATGCTCTGTTACTATAATTTCCTTTTTCCTTTGAATGAATGTATTTCTATATTGTGCCTCTTTCTTCATTAATACATTGTGCAATATTTTCTTGCCTTATGTTGATGTATCACCTCTATTCTTCAACTGTATGATTGTGTCTACTTGGCCTTTGAATGATATAGAGTGAAGTGCCTTCCTTATAACATCTTATTGGTCTTTGATCTTCATGTGGTTGTTAAGTAAGGATTGAATCTATGTATTTTAAGATTATATTGATGAATTGTGCATTTCTAGGCAAAGATAAGACTGAACATTGTATTTAGTGTATCACCCCTCTAGGTTAGATTAGGTAGTTTGATTACCTTCTCCCTTTTCCTTCAAAGAAGTGGTTAGGTGCATCCTAATAGTGAGGAAGTTAGCCTTCTTTGGAGATTCAATCTCATTGTTCAAGTCCCACAACTTGGTTATTATTTCCATGTTTCACAAGGTTGCCTTTAGGTCAAACTTTAGGAAAGGGTAAAAAATTTTGTGACAAGAAGTTCCACACACCTAATACATCTAGGATATTATATATATAATCACCTTATTAGACAAGTTAGCCTAGAAGATTCACACTTTCTAATAATTAGGAAACATGTTACAACTCACTTGATAAACCCCAAAGATAAATCCAAAGGTCACAACCACAAACACATAAGGTTTTATCTTAGATATAGATCCACAAATGTTCCAAGAATTATCACAAAGAATCTCAAATGACCAAAAAGACATGTCAATTGAAAAAAAAAAAATCGATTAGTTAAAGTGTCAAAACCCAACAATCAGTTAAAGTTCTAGTGGAGAACACACTAACCAAGATAAAAATAAAGAATGATCATAAAATAGGAATTTAGATGACATGTTATCAGAGGAGAACAATCTAGAATAGATCTTCATTAACCTTGTATGATTGCAGAAGCTAGCAAATAGTGGCATAACTAATGATATGATGATGATAAGAAGAATGATGATTAGTTATTGTGTTGTCATTGATTTCAACTAATGACATAGTTTTATTTGTATGTTTTCAAGCATTATTGAATGGTGTAGTGAGGATCAAGTGTGTGATCATCAAGAGATCATTGGGGTTATCTCTTGAGATGCATATGTTGGTTATTTTTGGTGATGAGAAGAATAATATGATCGGTAGCATAACAATGCAACTAATAGAATAGTTAGTGATAAATGATAGATAATTTGATTGATTTATAAAATCCATGTTGAATGGAGTGGAGTGATCATAGGATGATGAGAATAATGATGTTCATTAGGCAAAAAAGATGATATAGTTATGAAAGAAACTCATTATCATGATAGATACAAAATTTCCAAGATAGAATAGTGAAAGGTAAGAAAATTTTAGGTTAGAAAAGTAATTGGAAATGTTTTGATAAACATGCTAACAAAGAACAAGTTCTTGAGTGATGATAGTTAACTAGAATTAGTGACTAGTGACAAGGTTGGTTTGACTTGGGGTGAGTCATTTTTAATCTAGTGATGTAGATGTACATGTGGAAGTGACGAATTGGCATCACAATGATTGTGATTTGGTTTGTGGAGACGATCCTAGATGAGGCTCATGATAGGTCAAAATGTGTTGAACTCTGACACAAAACACTATGAATTAGTTGTTGTGATTATGTAAAGTGATTTGTAACATTAGATAACATCTTATGATAGTTGTATTTGAATTTCTTAATTGTAATACATTTAGGATTTGGTTAAGTTGGTGAAAGTGACAAAAAAATGTATATAGGTAAATGAAGGAGATGCTTGATGTTGTTGATCATGGCCCATTTTGTCTATAGAAAAGTGGAAAGTGTGATCCAGCTAGGAATGAGAGAATTGAGTAAGTGGATCTGATGAAGCAGAGCTAGTGTTGTTTTACAAGTCAATCTTTATGTTTTTCCCTAATAGTTAAAAAGGTGAAATCCCTTAATAGGGTGGATCCTAATAGGTCCTTAATGTAAATCATTTGATAGGGTTATACTTTAACTAGTGTTTAAAGAACTCTAAAAAGGTGACTCCTAACAAGGTAAATCTCCTAAAAGAACAAGAGGCAAATCCCCTAACATGGTGGCACTTATTAGTGCTATTGTAAACTTTTAAAATAACATGCTTTAGAAGAGTGCAACATTTTTTTAGGTACCAATCCCCACCAATATTTTGATCAAAGTTGGATTCTTGTGTAACCAAAATATCTATGCCAATTGTGTGAATGATTTTATGTATTGGATATTTTATTTGATGCTTTAACTTAATTACTAATTAGTGGTTTAAAAGGTGAAAAAGTTATTTGTTTGGTTTATTATTGATTTAGACCCCCCTCTTAGTAATATGATCTCTTAAGACCAATAAATCGTATCAAATATTTGGTCTTGAGTTGTGTTGAAATCTTAATAGCTTAAGGTAAAGATCAAATATGATGAAGAAGTAGGATCCTAAGATCTCCAAAGGAAATTACCTAGTATGGTGGGGAAGGGTGAAGCTCTATCTCATAAGTATGGGAGAGAAGTACTAGAATCACATGATCACATGATATGCTACTCTAGTACAAAATCTTAATGTAAATTATTTGAGGATACAACAAAAACACATAACTACAATGGATGAAATATTGAGTACACTTTCAGATGCATAATACATTGATGACAAAGACCTAAACACAACCTATGATATGTGGGAGAAACCAAGATAGTCTATGGTGGAGATTCTCATGTATAGAAGGTAAAGTTGAATAGCTTGAAAGAAAACTATGATGAGATGAGAATAATGGAGAACAAGAATATTAAACAATACATCCAAGGATCAAAGATGTAGTTGTTTCTACCAGAGGTTCTCATGGAGAATTTATAGAAGATGACATGGTAAGAAAAATCCTTAGAACCCTATTGCCTAAATATGCTGTTAGAGTCTCATATATTCAAGAGGATAGATCTTTAGGCATCAGTATAGTTTCTTTGGATTCATTGATAGGAAAGTTAAAAAATTTTGAACTAAGCATTTTTGGTAATAGTATACCTAAGATAGAAGCTACTTATAATGCATATATGGCTGCTGCTTCTACAAGAAAAGGAAGAGACCATTCAAGTTGTTCATTTATTTATGACTATTTTTTTTTTTAATTGAAGAAAAGAACATGAAAAATTGAAGGTGCTACTTGATAGGAGGTATCTTAGAGGAAGTGGAAAGTACAAAGGTATCCTACCTTTGAAGTGCTTCAATTGCAAGAATTTTGGGCATCTCTCTTTCAAATGCCTTGAAAAAGGAAAGAAGGATAAGAAAATACATCTACACTTTAGAGAAGAAGGTATTACCAATACAGATATGTTAAGGTGAAGACATAAGATAGAAGTGGAAATTCTTTCTAGTCATTATCATTGAATTTTTTTTTGCTCCTACCACAACAACAAAACTTGGCACTAAAAAGGATAGCCCCCATTTCAATAGGGGCTGGTGGTGGATGATAAAGAATGAAGTCAAGAAAAGTATCACATGTGTTTCCATCAATGCCATAGAGGGAGATTGTAGGCATAATTGATGATGTGATGATGATAAGAAGAATAATGATTTGATTTCATGATGATCAGTTATTGTGTTGCCATTGATGTCAACTACTAACCTAGTGTTCTTAGTATGTTAGCAAGCATAATTAGCTATTGTAGTGAGAATGAGGTGTATGGTCATCAAAAGATCATTGGGGATATCTCTTGAGATGCATATGTTGATTGATGTTGGTGATGAGAAGAATAAGATGATTGGTAAAATAATTGTGCAACTACTAGAACAGTTAGTGAAAAATGATAGGTGATTTGATTGGTTTATCAAATCCATGGTGAATGGAGTAGAGAGATCACATGATGATAACTAGGATGATGTTCACTAAAAACAAAGATGATATATTTATAGTAGAAACTCATTATCATCATAGGTAAATAATTTCCTAGATAGAAAGTTGACAAGAGAGATAGTTTCAAGTTAGATAGGTGATTAGTGAAGCTATGACATATAGGTTAAAGAGGTGACAAGCAAGCTAACAAAGAATGATTTCTTGAGTGATGACCTATTAACTAGAATTAGTGATAGGAAAAACATTTGGAATGACTTGTGGTAAATTAGTTGTAGTCTAGTGATGTGGATGTACATGTGGAGGTTATGATCTAGCATCACAATGATCAAGATTGACTTTGTGGAGAAGATTCTGGAGAAAGCTTATGATAGGTCAAAATGTGTTGACCTGTAGTATAGAATACTATGAATTAGTCGGTGTGATCATGTAAAGTGATTTTGATCACAATATAACATCTTATGGTGGTTTTAATTGAGTAAGATATTTGAATTTCCTAACAATAATATGTTTATAGTTTGGTTAAGTTAGTAGGAGTGGGAAAAACTAGTATATATACACAAATAAAGGACATGTTTTATGTTGTTGATCATGGTCTAGCTTGTGTGTGAAGAAGTGGAAAGTCCAATGCACCAAAGAAGAAGAGAAGTAAGTTAAGAAGAGTAAGACATCTTAAGAGGATCTGATCAGGAAGAGGTAGTATTGTTTTACATATCAACCCAGCATCCAGTGCCATGGGGCCATAACATCCCCCACTGGGCCAATCTTCAACCCAATATTTTGTTTTTCTCTATGTAAGAATCTGCATCAAGCTCTTATACTATGCAAGAATTTTCCTAAGGAAAGAATGAAATGCCAAGATCTACAAGCACAAAAGATAGCACAAGAGAAACATGAAATGATCAAATGTGAATGGATTAATCATAAAATTAGATAAATGCATCATAGAAGTACCTTGTATATAAAAATAATAAAGATGACTACGAGTCAAGCAAGTTATGACCAATAGTGGATTATCCTCTAATGTGCATGCTTGTACGTGCAATAATGAGAGGATAAGAATACAAAGGTGCATCTCATAAAGAGATGTATTAGACAAAATGTGCTCAATTGGAGTGCAAACTATTGTGTTAACTACATGAAAAATCATATGAATATGCAAACTCCTAGGTGTCTACCTGACAACTAATATGAATATGCATTATCCTAAGTAAACATGGGTAAAGTGTAAATAGTTAATACTTATTTACACTAATACCCCACCTGTAAGTGCAACTTAGGGGAATGCACTTAGGCTTAGAAATGCTAGATGATAATGCAAGATGGATCTTGGCTACTAGGCCATGTTAGGTACCCATGTACAAACAAAAAGTACAACAAATTTTTAATGCAATCCCTCATAAAGTGGAGAAAGAGTGAAAAAATAATGGGAAAACCCCCTCCAAAAAGAAAGATAAGAATAATAAAAGAAAATGAGAGAGAAGAAGAGCTTATTTGAGGAAAAGATCCTCCCTATAAGAGAGAAGAAGTGGACGAGAGACTAAGTAACCCCCCCCCCCACAATGTAGATCGTACAACTATGGTAGATGCTCTAGGCTAGATGTAGAAGCCTCTCTATGAGTGTAGAAAAATATTCCTCCCCTTAGGAAGAAACAAAACCAAAGGTGTATCAATCAAGCCTCCCCCATTTGTGGGAATAAATCTCAAAATTTAAGGAATCTCTAAAAATTTCTCAAGTATCCTGATGTTGATACTAAAAGGTGCCTCCTCCAAATAATGTGTACTATTCTATAGTGCTAAAAAAAGACAAGTGAAGATCAACTGAGGATGAATGTAGAACATGTATCGAAGACTCAAGTGCCCCCTTTGAAGAGAAAGTAGCCTTCTCAAATTTGTGTATTGAAGGATCTACCATCATGTCAACCTCAAAAGATTGATCAAGTAGATAATGAAGATGAGGGTTAGCATGCCCCATCACAACAAATGAAGAAGGATCTTCTTCAAAAACTATCCAGTAGTCATCCCATGGAATTAAGTCTAGAGGACAATGAGTATTATGCTACACTAAATCACCTGAATCCTTGGTTGTGTGAATACAAGTATCACTAGGAGAAACAATAAATGTAGTATTAGTAGGATGAGAAGAAATGCATGGCTCAAGAACTTGATCACATATGAGAATAACTAGATATGTGATCATAATCTATTGAGAAATCATTGTTATCATCATGAGAAAAGTCTAAGAAGTAGTATAATTGAGATGCATGATCAACTACTCCTGTAGTAAGAACCTCTCTAGTCTCTAAGTCTCTGAAAAAATAGAATTAGGTGTGAATTCAATAGTCCTCCTTGTATCCCCATGAGTGGGCTGATAGATGGAAATAAGATTATGACTTAGGTGACATACATACAACTCATATTTGAAGTATTCCTCCCCTTATCAATAGTTCCTTTACTAATAACATTCATGTAAGCATTATTTTCCATCAATATACATGGAGTGTGACAAGAATCAAATGATGAAAACATAGACTATGAAGATGTCATATGATGTGAAGCCCCTAAATCTAGAAGTGATCTACCCGAATCTTGACTTTAAGTAGCAACTAATGCTTGGCCTTTTCCCATGTGATCTTTTTCTTTATCTAAATGTGAAGACGAGGATGAAGTAGTCATTCTTGAAGGTATATTTATTTGATTATGCTTTATAAATTCTTAAGTTTATCAATTTACTTCTTATACCAATGATGTTCTTCATGTCCACCGTTCTTGCAATACACACAAGTAAGAACTCCTTCTTGGATGATTTCCCTTTATTAGTGGAGTTTTCTTGTGAAGAGGAGATGGATTTATCTTTCTCATTTTGTGTCTTATGTTTCCACTTGTTTTTCTTCTTTTTGCCTTGATTCCCTTGATTAGTTAATAATACCTTAGAATTAGAAGAATTGCAAGAATTCTCATGCTCATTAATTTTGATTATTCCAACATCAACATCTCTTTGAATGACTCAAATGAAGGTGTAGCGAATGCACTTCCCATTGTCAACTTGTAAGTGTTGTAGCTGGAAAAGAAGGCTGCATATTCTAAAGGAAGATTGTCCATCATATGATGAATCAATTAGGAATCCTTGATTGTAATATAAAAATCCTTAATTTGTACCCTCAACTCATTAGCCTTGTTGATGAAATATTGGAATGTTTCAATTTCTAGGATCTAATTTGAGAATCTTTGCTTAAATTGTGAATCCCTTATCTTAATCTACTTTACGATACAAACTTTCAAGTTCATCTCAAGTTCATCCCAAGATTCTTGGAAACTACTCAAGGGTATAATGTGAAATAAAAGATGTTTAGTGACTAATTCTCTAATGATTTCAAAAGCCTTAGTCTTAAATTTGCCATGCAAATTTTTCCTTAGTATCTACATTAGGACCAAAGGAAATTGGAATTGTTCTATTCACAAAGAGATTCAAGCCTTTCTTCATTAACCTACTCCATACATTTTATTTCCATGTGAGATAGTTATGTGGAGTTAATTTAGAAAATGAAGAACTCATGATGCAAAATTGAAAGAATGCAAGAACAATTACACAAGACACCCTCCTAAATTACTCAATCAAAGGACCCCCCCCAAAATAGATGCTTTGATACTTTATATTTAGTGCGTGTACAATAGGCCACTTATCAAAATGAACCAAAGTGAGCTTCTAATTTTGATAGTTACAACAATAACTATGAATAATATTAGACTCAACAAGAAAAGATACAAGATCTCTCAAAGATCTAATTAATTACAAGTGCCAAAATAGGAAAAAAATGACCAAATGTTGAAAGTAGACAAAAAATTATGCACTTTCAAAAAAATAGCACCTGAATATGTGTCCATATGATCCTGAACAAAGCCTTTGCAGTTGCAAAATTGAGATTTTCAATTTTTAGAAACACTTAGAAGTAGAGATTACAAACAACCTATAGAAATGTGTATATCACAAAATTCTACCACAAAAAAAAAAAGAAAAAAAAGCTCAAGAAAAAGAGTCTGGATAATTGGGATATCGTTGTTTGAAAGTCACCTCTATAATTATTTTTCCTAAATAGCCACTATTGCACCTCCAAAAATAAATGACTCTAGATTTCACCTCAAATGTCTGATTTTGATTAAACAAAATTCAATTTAGAGGTTTTTTGACCTTCTGAATGTGATGCCAACATCTAGTTTACACTAGTAGGTTGTAATCTCAACTTGCAAAAAAAAAATCTCTCCAATGGAAATGCAATGAAACTACTATGGCTCTAATACCATATGAGAAATTGCCTCAAGCTCTTATACTATATAAGAACTTTCCTAATGCAAGACTAAAATGACAAGATAAAGAAGCACAAAAGATAGCACAAGAGAGACAAGAAATGATCAAATGAGAATGGATTAATTTGACAATTGGATAAATACATCATAGAAGAGCCTTGCATACAAAGGAAATTAGGATGATTAATTAGGAGTCATGTAAGAGATATGCATAAAAACTAAGTGTTGGAATTATTTAGAATAACTAAGAGGGGGTGAATAAGTTATCCAGGGTCCAGATGTACAAATAAAACTTTTCACATCTTAGTGAACCCGTATCCATAAAAATTTATTATGCATGCATCCATTAGATCATACAACACTTAAACTTTGTAGGTTACTATCCTAGGTCAAAACAACCTTGAAAAAGTGTAAACATGAAACATAATAGATTCAATAACACATTTGACACAAGGATGTTATGTGGAGACCCAATTTGGGAAACACCACTAGTAACATGCTACTAATTCTCACTCTTCTAAAGTGATGCCTTGTGAAAGGCCAACCCTATTAAAGATTACAATATACATTGTTAAATGTAACCTAGTTAGAGTATTTTAATTACTATGTTAGGAGTGAGCTTTGTTAGAGGAATTTAGACCATTTACTTGGAATGTCATCTGGTTAAAATATTTATGAATGATTTTTAGGTCAACCTTAATCCAAAATATTTATCCTAGACTAATACAATGATTAAAAAGTAACAGTAAGGCTCGATCTAATAAAAAATTACAACTTACTTGCAAATTATAGATCTTTGTTCTAGTCCTCTATTTTGCTTGGCTTTCACACACTTCAACTCTGATAGCTTGTTCACCATTCAAACATTCATACTCTTAAGCCTTCTTTCTTTGCATGCCAATTGCAGCCTCTTCTATTTAGCCATTGAATGAAGCAATACCCTAGACTCCTTGTCTTCCTTAGGTTCTCACACATGACAACATTTTCATCTAACCAACTCTCTCTATAAATAGAGATTTAAGATCTTTTTCTGCTTAACCACAATCATCCATTTTAGGGTTAGGTAGGATTAGTTAGGATACAATGAATATACCTACTTTTCCATTTGGTTCCTTTAGAAACTTCTAAAATCTTCCTTGAATTTTCCTCAAAATGGTTTACCTTGAATTCTATGTCACTAGCTCATCATAGTTATCTTCCAAATGCTTCACACAATTTGAGAAAACAAAATAGTCATCTCAAATTTGTCAAATCCATGATTTAACATGAGTACAAGCATTGATATCAATATGTTGTCACTCAACTTCCATACTGTTCTTTCACTCAGCCAACACTAAAGTTTACTAATTCTTGGAATCAACTAAACTTTTCTTACACTATGTTCACTCATCATACACTGAATCTTCACTTTGCTTGACTCTAACTAATTTTCTACTCAGCTTGTACTAACTTTTCTCGGTACCTACTATGCATTCAATCAAGCTTGGAAAACACAATTCTTCTTACTTGTTCTTCTAGACTTAATTAGTTTATCCATCCTTTGCATTCTTAAGTAGATAAATCATACACTATATCATTACACTCTTAACTGATATTTGTACTCCTTTTTCATAGCATAACTCAAAATTTCCTCTAGGTTCTCTTGCTATCTTATTTGATCAAATCCTCTTCATCAATCAAATAAATGATAGTACTCAAATCAACTAAGCAGTTGTCTTACCAGCAAGTAGGAGGTTTGACATCAATGACAAAACAATGATTGTTCCATTACAATTTCTTCACTTGAAAACAATCTCATATCAACACTAAGCAGATGTCTACCAAGAGTGGATTATCCTCCATATGCATGAATTTAATGCAATAATGAGAGGATAAGAATAAAAGGTGTATCTCATAAAGAGATGTATTAGACAACATGTGCTCAATTGGAGTGCAAACTACTATGTTATCTACAAGAAAACTCATATAAATATGTAAACTGCTATGTGTGTACATGACAACTAATATGAATATGCATTATCCTAAGTAAATTTAGGTAAAGTGTAAATAGTAAATATTTATTTACACTAACACTCTAATAGTTACAACAAGTGAAATCCATCAATCGGGTGGATCCTAATGTGTCCTTATTGTGGATCCTTTAAAAAGGTTTAAATTTTACTAGTGTTTAAAACCCTCTAACAAGGCTACTTCTAAAAAGGCTAGAGGTAAATTCCCTAACAGGGTGGCACTTAAAGTGTCTTCATAAACTCCTAACATGTTTAAGCTCCTAGCATGGTGTACTTCAAAAGAGTACAAATTATTTATGGATACTAATCTCCACCATAGTTTTGATCCCAGTTAGGTTTCCTCCTCACCCAAAAATATGTGTCAATTCTTTGAATGATTTCATGTGGTGGATATTTTATTTGATTATTTTAGTTGATTGCTAGTTAGTGGTTTAAAAGGTGAAAATGTTGTTTGTTTGGTTGATTACCGATTCACCCTCCTCTCATTAATATAATAACTTAGTACTAATAGGATGTTTGATCAAACAACCACATACATTATCACCAAGACAAATAAACAAGAAGAGAAGGAACAAAAAGGAAATAATGATATAAGATTTCCAGGAACCTCAGATGCTCTTGCATCAATACTTGAGTTTTTTTTAGTGATATATTTGTGGAAATAGTTGAGATATACACATGTGATATGTAAAATGGTTGGTGGAGGTTATTTAGTTGCTTAATTTTTGTTGATTTTCTAGGTTCAATGGATATAGACAAATTATAGTTAGTCATGTTACTTTTTGAATTTTAAAATAATTTTTATTTATGTATAATAAAGAATGTGGAATATACTTTTAAATTAAATAAATGAAATGAAATAATTATTTGTATAAAATCAAATCTATTTAAATTAATGTAATTTTATTAATTTATTAGTTTAGATGTATAAGAGAAATAAACCTAATTAGTCAAACAATTGTATCTACTTGATGAGTTAAAAACATAGTAATAACATGGTGTTAAAGACAATATTAGGAAATGCTGTAGAGTATGAAATTAGTAGGCATTAAGTCTTAGGCGATCATATTTTACCCCTCATTGAGATAGAATTGTGACTAAATGATGTAATATCATTTCAAATAAGAAAATAAATTTGGATTTGGAAGACATAGCAATAGTGATAGAATTCCAAGATGAGGAGATCATGTCACTTGATGTTGTTTCTACCAATATAGTAGGTGGTTTGAGAAAAAAAACAAGACATAGTATGAAGAAAGCTACTATTGAGACTCCTAGTTCTACTACTAAAGAGATCCTACAGATTACTGTGGAGGTTGGCAATAAATTAACTAAGGTTATTATATACTTAATTTAGTTGTTGGTCTAGTGTGCTAGTTTCTAGTCCCTGTTTGGGTTGTTGGTTCTAGTTTTCTATTTATAGGTCGTTTCTAACTTTTCTCTATTTTAAACTCTAGGTTCCATGTCCTTATAAAACCTAGTTTTGATCTATTTTAGTACTTTCTTGGTTCCATGTCCATGTAAAACTTGGCTTTATGAGCTATTTGATTGTGAACTTTGGGTTTTAGGTCCTTGTAAAACGTGGTGATCCTTAAAGGTTTTCTAATGTTTTTGTAAGGGGTTTCAAGTATCCTCAAAACCTATTTTTGCATTAATCTAGAAATAGTGACAAAATTTTGATTCATTGGGAGAATATAATTGTTGAAAATAAAGGAGGTAGGTATTCCCCCTGAAGAAGATAGATATGTTTGAATAACATAGATGTGCTCTCAAATAAAATGAATGAATTAAAGGATTAAAAGTAGAAGAAAATGAAATAATATATGTGTTGTAATAAATTATACATATGTACCAAGGAGTGTTGTAGGGCATGGTTGTTGCCTAAGGAATTAGTTATTGTGTTGTCATTGATGTCAAATTGGTTTGTGTTGGTTGACAGTCTATTGAGAGAACTAAAAAATGCATAAATAGTTTAATCTAGTGTTGCAGTCATGTTGTGAATTAAATTAGCATGAGCAACTTGAATTAGAGTTTCAATTATTCTTGAGATATCGTGTGATAGATTTCACAAGGTGACAATTTATCTAGAAAGGGCTATGATCCATTGAAGATCGACAAACCAACCAACAAGAATAGTCAGTGAAAAGTGACAAATGATTTGATTAGTTTATCAAATATGATAAGTTTAAAGTATAATGATTCATTACATGTTATATACATTTAATTACATGATTAATATTTTGATCATACAATGATTCGTGTTTTGAAGATCTTTTTATAAAGAGTTAGTAGAATACTTATATTGGGTTATACCAGTGAGTCTTGCTTGGTTAAGGTATTATGGTGATGTTGATTTTGACTCACATTTATCGTAATGATTGAATTTATTGGTTTTTAGAAGAATGTTGGAAAAGGAGAAAGGGTTTAATGTTAGAAATAGGGATTAGTGAGGGGGGAGGGGAGCGGGGTGGGGGGGGGGTGTTGGTGGGGTGTGAATTAGTAATATACAAACTTTAGTCACCAACTGGATATTATTTCTTACTTTAAACCATACATAACTAAGTAATAAAGTAATGCTGAACAGTAACAGTAACCATGCACAATGATAACTCATAACACCATATTTTGTTAATTAGGGAAACCTCAGTGGGGATGATACCCACTAGATAATATACTGATATATAAGTTCCTTATTAGAGGATGGACCCTATTAGGAGCTAATGAGAAAATTTAGTATAAGGAGTCCCTGTTAGGAGACATTGAATAACTGTTAGGAGATTCCAACCTTGTTAGGAGTTGTGCCAACCCTGTTAGGAGTTGTAGTATAGTAAATGCAAGATGAGCCCAATGCCCAAACATGTACTTCCAATTACAAGAAGAGCTCATTGCCAAAACAAGTATTTAGACTTTGAGAATATAGAAAATTTCTCAGTTATATTTTAGATCTTAAAATAACTTCACAAACTTAGCATATATCACTTTCATAAACTTCACATACAATTTCTCAACATAAATTCTTCAAGATAGCATAATTACACACTTGATTCCGCAAGATATCATTTGCATAAATACCATGCTTTAAAAAAAATTGCTACTAGGTCAGCTAAGACCAAAATATACTTTTCCAACTTAGAGTAAACATCTAGGATGATGGCCCTAATTGGAAAAGTAATTATGTTGTAAACAAAATAATCCTTTCTTTAAATTCTGATGTCCTATTTCAACAAAACATGAATATCTCTATTCTGTACAGCCTGTGCTAATTTTTGAGGTTATACATGTCATCATAAAGATGTATACAATCTCCATCTAACTTCACTAGTCATAACATGACATCAACAACAAGTTATAAACAAAACAATACATTATTGTATACCAAATTCCATACTTAGACAATTTTCTGATTACCAAAAGCTAAGTATCTTTATTTCCAAGGTTTCCTATAAGCATGCACATCATGGGTTACCATAAATAACAACAATTAGATATCTCCATTAGCTAATTGTCAACATCTAACTGTTGTTTGTTAGATCAATGAGAAATTGCATTTGGAGGCTGATGGGGTTTGGAAATTATGAATTAGGGTATTATAATATGTTTTTGTGGGATAGAAGAAAAATTCAAATGTAATACATATTTTTTAAGGAGTTTTCCTCCCTAGCAACCAAAAAATGTATTTATATTTAGTTTGATAGATTTACAAAGTGTTGAATCATGAATATTAGGTGCAATTGAGTAGTGGCTTGATTTTCTACAAGAGAAGTAGAAGTTGAACTTAATTGGATCTCTAGAAGAAGTTCTACTTTAAGACCATTTCACTTCTTGAATTATAATTGGTTCTCTAAGCTAAATCCCTTAATCACATCTTCCTTGACTAGGTGAACAAGGTCCTAATGGGTTTGATGTTAAATCCTTAGTTGTGTGGCTCATTAATGTGAGTTTGAAATCTTTTGTCAAGGTTAGTTATAATAATTAAATATCCTAATAAGGCTAGAGGAAAATACCTTTATTGGGTGACTCTTAATAGGGTATGCTCTTAACTAGGCATTATTATAATCTCCTAACAAAGCTAGGCATTTAACCATGAGTATTTTAGAAGGGTGCAAATGTTGGAATATTAAAATGGGAAGAGGACTTCTGAGAGGGGGGTGAATCAGAAGTACCAATTGTTAACCTTTCAAATTCATAACAATGTATAACTGAAATTAACATGCATGAAAGTAAACAAATATAAAATGAGAGCATGCATCAACACATAACACAAGTAATTTTGGTTACCTAGAAACCCTCTAGGAATAAGAAAGTAAAACTAAGGCGGGGATGATACCCACAAAATTACTGCAACAATGAATTCAACCACTTCTGATGATTTTACCTATTAAAGGCTTTACATTGTGTCAATAGTGACCTATTGAAAGGATTTACAAACACTTTACATGAAGTGTCACCCTGTTAAAGGATTTACATAGAGGTTGTTAAACCTACCTAATACACAGGATTTTCTTGTCCTTCTTCAAAGACTTTCCTATCTAGCTGTTAAGCTAACCTATCACCATAGGATTTCAACTTCTAATTAATTATGAGAGAGTATTAGAAATTTTGACCTGATTGAATGCAATCTCAAATTTCTAGGTTTAGGCACTTGATCTGCTCTTTCACTTTTGATCCTTGCATGATCTAATCTTTGTATATGTCTCCTATTCTGCTATGGTCAATTGATTATAACTACTACCCCTTTCACTATAATCTCCCCTTATGAAGCTTTTCTTCTAGACATACAATGGTACATTCATCTTACTTATAAAGAATGCAAATACTTAGGGTTAGATATGGATCTATGATCCAAATTGAATCTCAAATTCCCGCTCATATTTTGCATTTTTCTCATTGGTTGCATGCCTTCACAATTTTTCTGATTGGTTGCATGCAGATTTTGTAGGGAATACAAATGACTCATCCTTATCCTCTTTCTCTTTTGAAATTTCTCTAAGTTGGCTTCAAAAAATATTATTTACATCCTAATTTGTGCAAGAACAAATTCTTATGTTGATCTTGTGTTGCTCGACACATGAAGTATTATTGATGCTCGACACATACTGTTTTTGGATTGCTCAGCTTCTACTATGTTTCCTGGTTTTCTCAACACCTATTGTGTCCTGTATCACTCAACATTTATTGTTCTAAGTTGCTTGGTATTTAAATGATTCTATTACTCAACACCTGAATGATTTTGTTACTCAACATATGTTATACTATAATATGCTTGGCACTAACTGTGACTCGGCACCTGTTGTGTACTCGGCATGTATGATGAAAATGGTTAAGTGTGTTGACACTCATATGTTAATACTATTTATTTGACCAAAAATCTCCCCCTTTGACATGAGTGTCAAAAATAGTTAACTTATAGCTCCCCCTGAGTTGATTATGCCCTTGAATTTTGAAATTTTGTACCAATATGCCTGATCCTTTCTGTCCTTTTATCTGTTTTGCATTCTGAATATGTATGTTGTATTTGATCTATATGATGTGCCTGTATTCCATGTGATTACCAAAATTTTACATCTCTCCTTCACTTCTTTATTCCTGGTCTCCCCTTTTTGGCTATATACAATCATTCCACTTTATTTTCAAAATGAATGAATGATCAAAATTTGTCAAAATTTTGGTGAATTTGGTAATTACCCTGGTAATTACATATCTTCTCATTCTTTTTTTATTACTCCCCCTATAATATATGTCTCCACCTTTTTCCATTCTCCCCCTTTTTGACACTAATGTAAAAGGGTTCTATGGAGTAATACCATATTTAGCCAAAAAAATTCTATTTACGTCCATTATTATTTTTAGAGTTGCATCCCAATTTTCCAAAGCAATGTCCAATGACTTGTGCTAGATGGTAGTCTCTGCAGCAAGGTGTACAAGTCCATCAATAGTAGAAAAATTGGGATCTTTTTTTTTTAATACTATCTTAGCATAGGCTTGTTCCTTGTGGAGGATTTCTAAATGAGGGGTTATAGGGGACTGGATCTACATCAATTTAGCCTTTATATTTGCCTCCTCTGCTGTTAGCACAACTAACTCCCTTTGTGTATGAAGCGTCTATTCAAAATGCTTCTCAGTTTGAGCTAGATCTCTATGTAATTGCATACTAGAGATTCTCAAGTTTCTTTCCAAGCTCATTATTCGTTGATTAGTTTCTTGTGTGAAATTTGAAAAATCACACAACTTCTTACATAATGAAAAAATATTTTCAAAAATAATTTTGGCCTTATCAATTGTTTTGGCCAACTTTATTTGTTCAAGTGCAATGCCACTTGATATCTTCTCATTAACTTTACCTTGAAACTTCCTTTCTTACCATTCCATACTTTAACATTGGTGTCCTGGTCTTCAATTGTCACCTGATCAACTATGTCTGATAGTTTCTCAATTATTGGTTTTCCTTCATCTAGTGACTGCAAGCTAAAGGAATCCATGAAGATGTCCTTGATATCATGAGTGCTTGCTTTTGTTTAAACTCTTTTCTTAGAATTTCTTGCCTCATCCTTCTATATAATTCATTTTGTATTTCAGTCATTTGTGTCATTGTGATAGTTTTGGAATCATAGGAGGGTATCTCAATTTCTTCATCTAGTTTAGGGTCTCCATAGTGAAGTACCCTGGCCACTTTTGTTGAACTTGAGCTTGGCATGGAGAATTGCAATGGAAAAGCTTTAGTGCTTAGCTCCTGAATAGTCTTAGTAGGAGTGCCAATCTTTAGTAATTCTACAAATGTCTGAATGGCAACCTTCTCCTTTTCTTTTGTTGCATCATCCTTTTCATTTGATTTCCTCTCCTCTATATTCGGCATATGAGCATTATCCATATTTACACTTGGTGGAGGTGGTGGTGGCAACATTGAAACTTTAGCTTTAGTGTATGCAAAAGGTTGTACCTTTGGCTTCACCTTTTGTCTTTGTGGTGCTACTACTACTCTTTGTATTTCATCTACACTAACCAATATAGGATTTGTGGATAATTGTGCCTGAAGAGTGGACTAGTGAAGGATCTTTGAGAGATCCTTTGTAGTGAGTGGGTTGATGTTTTGAACTATTTTGCTAGTAACATCTTTTATGATGAATACCTCTGTAGGTGTAGCAGATGAGTGAGGAGGGCTGGGAGGTGGTAGTTGTCTATCTTGCACACTCTATTTGTGTTGCTCACCTATCCCCTTTTCTTCTTTACTTATGTCTTCCTCTTTTTCTTCTTCATCCTTCTTTTCTTCCTCCACTTTTTTCTCTTCTACTTTCTTCTCTTCCATCTTCTATGTTCTCGCTTCTTTTGTTTCCTTTGTTTTGGCACTTGCTTCTACCTTGTATTCTTCATCAAATATATCATCAATTTTCTTGTAGATAACTTTCCACACTTTTGTGGTTTTATTCACAACCTCTTCAATTTTATTTTGTAGAATACTGAATGCCCTGTATTTGGGAGTAAATCTACTATTGTGCATTTTAACTGCATTTTTTATTTGACTTTTAGTCAAATTAGGCAAAATCCTTGCTAAGGTGGACTCCCTTATTTCTTTCTCAGTTTGCAGACAAAAATGCCATTTTCCCTCTACAATCTTGTATAATTCCTTTGGAAATGAACTATCCAATTCAAGAGGTATATGTTTATATTTTGCCATCATATTATAGACAAATGTCTCTATTTTATTTTTCTCATCTTTTGTGAGCTTATTAAAATTTACATTCTTCAAATCATTTAAGTCTCCATTCTTAATATTAACACATAATTTATCAATGGAAGACTTTGGTGGATGAATTACCACTTTAAATTGACTTATATCTTCAGATTCTGTCTTTTCATCTTCTATGTCTAGTTGAGCCACATATCTTCTTCTTTTCTTGGGCTCTTCTACTAGCTGTGTAGTAGCTTTCTTCTTTTGTTTAACTGCCTCTTTGGCCTTTTGAGTTGATGCTCTTGTTGTGACCCTTGTTGCTGTTGGCTTGGTTGGAGCTAATTTTGTTTCCTTCTTGGGCTTTGACTAAGTTGCATGCTATGTTTTTTCCTTTCTCTTCTTTAGCTTTCCAGATGTGGGTGCTTCCTCAACTTCTTCTTCCTTGACACCTTCCTTTTTTTCCTTTTTCTTGCCCTTGTTCTTCTTCTTCTTCACTACCTCCTTCCACTTCTTTTGCTTCTTCTTCTTCACCTTCAATATTTGCTCCAAATGTCTTCTTTATTTTCCTCACCATTTATCCTTCTTCTTAACAACTGAAGCAATTTTTAGTTCTGTCTCAATTTTGGACTTAACAACATCATAAGTTCCAAAGTGAGAAGCTGCTATATCAATTTTTTTTGCTAATAATGATGTGATTGCTACTAAGGCTTCATCAATCTCTAGTTCATATCCTAATGGCCTTAGCCATCTTACCCTTGGTGTTGTAACTTGAATATATGTGAAGTCAATATTAACCAAGAAGCATATGTCATTTACATGTTTCTCAACTAGTGAGACTGATATCCTCATCCTTTGCTTCATAGACTTCTTAAAATCTTCAAAGTAGCTAGTCATCCGGGCTTTAAAATTGTCTCCCATTTGATCAATGAACTTATTAATTTGACTAACTGCTGTCTTGTTAGAATTCTAGTTTACCTTCCCAAATGAAGGGAACTCTTCCATCACATAAAAGAATATGCACATGAGAACTGAGCCAAATTTACACTGTGCACCTTTTGATCTCCTTATGGCTCCTAAGTTCTCATTGATTTGTTGCAACATGAGTTCAGCTAGATCATAGGTGTGATCTTTCTTTACTAACTTGTATGCCACATCAAGAGCTATGTAGGGAACACTATTTAGTCTACTGGATTGATAAAATTTATGTGAAATTATCCTCATAGAAAAGTCAAGTAAGGGGTCATTCATAGTATCAATAGTCATTCCTCTATTGTTCAATTTTACGCCTGTGTTCTTCTCAATTACCTCCTTTCTGTCACTTCTCAATGTTTCTGGTTGATCTAGGGTTGGAAGACTAGTAACCCTATGCACAATCCTCTTAGTAATCTTGACTGGTCCTGACTCTAGCCACAAACATCCATCATGAATTCGGCTCAAAATAATGTGAATCCATTCTATTTTAAACACTATGGGAAAAACTAGGGTTTTAGTTAAACCCTTCTTCTTAATGATTAAAAACTCATCCTTCAATATCTTATTCTCACATAACTTATCATAGGCATTAAAGATTTCTAGGTCACCTATAGCACCAATTTTACTATTGTAGCATTTCCTTACATCTTGAACCATAATAACTTTGGGTGGAATGATAGATAGTGCACCAGCCGGGTCATTTTTATAGGCTACTTTGGATATTGGTTTGAATTTAGGTTGTTTAACTTCATTGCTAACCAGTTGAATCTCATGATCTCCCTTAGCCTTATGGTTTCTTGAGCTAGAAGCCATATTACCAAACTAGGGCTTTAAAATGTATTAAAAATTAAAAACTCTATGTAGCTCGACACTTAATAAATACCTTAAGATAGATAAGTTTGTGACAAATCTCTATTGTATTTGATGCGAGTGACTATAAAGTGGCTGCTTGATCGCTTCTTAGCTCTTCTAATTTTTTCTGTTTGTTTGAATGTCATGAAAATGAATGATTTTCACTTTTATTGGGCTTGAAACCTAGCATTTATTGCTTTTGTGCTTTATGATTGTATACTCAAATTCCAAAGGATTTTCTAACTCGGCATCAACTATTTTTTGCTTACTCGACATTCACTAGTCTATTTTAACTCAGCCTGTACTAGAGTTTTACTTGGCAACTAAAGATAGCTCGGCATTATCTTCCAACTTTTATCTTGGCATCTTAACTTATGCTGATTTCTTCTTTGCAGTGTTCCTATGTTCTTTTTGGGCTGATGTGTGATACATCTTTATATGTATCAGCCCTATGTGCCTTTCTAGTGCTTAATTAGATGAGGTGTGATCACTTGACCTCTTGGGTGAAGTGATCTCTCCATTTGATTTGTTGCATTCACCTTTCTTCTGCCACATATTCTTCATATCTTCCCTAATGTGTTCCTCATTAAAATTTTCTTTGCCCTTATTAACTTCAATCTTGGATGCTTTGACTTTTGTTACACAGTTTCTACTGATATGACCAGTCTTCAAGCAACTTAAAGAAGTAGTTTGATTTAACCATCTACTGTAATTTCCCTTAAAATGCATTCTTATGCAGTTTTTAGGAATGTTTCCATACTCTTGAAAATAGTGACAACTATACTTGGTGTTGTAATCCCAATTGTAGTGATGTGCATGATTGGTTCTTCTTGTAGGCTGATTAGGTGTCCACATAGGCTTTGATCTACACTCAAAAGCTTTATGTCCATATTTTTTGCAATTGTAGTAGTGACCTTCAAATCTTGGTGTCTTGGTTCTACATTCATGTGCTTGATGTCCTTTTTTTTTGCACTTATGACAAAAATTTGCATTTGTGGGCTTAACATGCTGATGACTATTCTTGCTTCTACACACATTAGAGGTATGTCCCTTTTTACCACAACAATGACAAGTGGGTTTAGTGTTCTTACCTTTGTTTATTCTTTCTTGTGCAGTCTTAGATGATTCTCCTTGTTCAGTGCTAATGTAGCCAAGTCTTGAAGTATCATTACTAGCCCTTGGTGATTTCAACAATTTCTCAAAATACTTGATGGCCTCATTAGGTTTTTTGTAGCTTTCTACTATTTCCTTCTCTCTCTTCAATTCATTCTGCAATTGTTCATTCTGCATCTTCAAGGTGGAGATTTCAATGTCCTTCATGTTCAGCTCATGATGAGCATTCATCATCTGGCTCAAGGTGTCTAGCTGCATGTTTGAAATCTTATCAAATTCAATTGTCTTTTCTCCCAATTTATTGATGAGATTTCTTTTGTCATTTTATACCATGACCTTGTCTTCAATAGCTCTTTTTTCTTTTGTTTAGTTACTTCACAAAGCATTGTGACTTGTGATTCTTGTTCAAGCTTGAGTACTCTAATTTCTTTAGCTTGTGCTCTATTTTTCTCCATTAATTCTGCTATTGTTGCATCAAATTTCTTGGAATCTCCATTGGAAAATATGTGTGTGGTATCAATCTCCTTGTAATGTATGTCATTCTCAGTTATGGCTATCTCCTTCCTTCTTTTCAAAGATTTTCATAACAATATATAACTAAAATTAACATGCATGCAAGTAAACAAATATAAAATGAGAGCATGCATCAACACATAACACAAGTGATTTTGGTTACCCAGAAACCCTCCAGGAATAAGAAGGTAAAACTAGGGTGGGGATGACACCCACAAAATTACTGCAGCAATGAATTCAACCACTATTGATGGTTTTCCCTGTTAAAGGCTTGCCTTTTTAAAGGCCTACATTGTTAAAGGCTTTACAATGTGTCAATAGTGACCTATTAAAAGGATTTACAAACACTTTACATGAAGTGTCACCCTGTTAAAGGATTTACATAGAGGTTGTTAAACCTGCCTAATACATAGGATTTTCTTGTCCTTCTTCAAAGACTTTCCTACCTAGCTGTTAAGCTAACCTATCACCATAGGATTTCAACTTTACAATTGTGAGAGATTATTAGAACTTTTGACCTGATTGAATGCAATCTCAAATTATTGGGTTTAGGCACTTGATCTGCTCTTTCACTTTTGATCCTTGCTTGATCTGATCTCTGTATATGTCTCCTATTCTACTATGGTCAACTGAATATAACTGCTATCTCTTTCACTGAGATTTCACTATAATCTCCCCTTATGCAACTTTTCTTCCACACATACAACAATACATTCATCTTCCTTATAAAGAATGTGAAGACTTAGGGTTAGATATGGATCTATGATCCAAATTGAATCTCAAATTCTCACTCATATTTTGCATTTTTCTCATTGGTTGCATGCCTTCATAATTTTTCTGATTGCTTGCATGCAAATTTCATAGGGAATACAAATGAATTGTCCTTATCCTCTTTCTCTTTTGAAATTTCTCTAAGTTGGCTTCAAAAACAAAATGATTTACATCCTAATTTGTGTAGGTACAAATTCTTATGTTGATCCTGTGTTGCTTGGCACATGAAGTATTACTGATGTTTGGCACATATTTTTTCTGTATTGCTCGGCTTCTACTATGTTTCCTGGTTTGCTCGGCACCTATTGTGTCCTGTATCACTCGACATATATTATTCTGAGTTGCTCAACATCGGAATGATTCTATTACTTGGCACCTAAATGACTCTATTACTTGGCATGTGTTATACTATAATTTTCTCGGCACTAACTGTGACTCGACACCTACTATGTACTCGACATGTATGATGGAAATGGTTAAGTGTGTTGACACTTATTTGTCAATATTATTTATTTGACCAAAATGAAATACATGAAGGTACTAATTCTTGCCTTGTTTTTTCCCTTTGACCAAATGTTTCCATGATTAAAAAACCTTATTATTCTTGTATTGTATTTATGGACGGTTTTATTTCTTTCAATACTTGTCACTTTACAAGTTATTTGTTAATGGATTTGGATGAATTGTTAATAACTAGACCTATTTTAGGTTATTTAGTTGATGAAATTATGATTTTGATGAATTAATGATTTATAACCCCCCTCTCAATAATCTTGGACCTTATAATACTTGTAGTATATGTTACACATACGGTTGGTACTATGTGAAAAGATCAAAATGGAACTAGTTGATACAACCACTAAACTTATAGAATCTATGTATGAGACAATTAGACCCTTGTTAGAAATCTCAAGGGGATTGCTAACCATTTTGCCAACAATCTTCCCCTTGGAATAATTATTCAAAAAAGTTTGAGAAAAAATAATCATACAATGCATGAAGGTATAAGTATTAAGTTGATGATGGATAAAGTTCCTAGATAGTTAATGTAAAATGAAAGGTTACATGTGAACTTGCAACTTATGAAACCATGGCATGGAAAAATATGATTTAATTGTAATTTAAACCTTGCAAACCCTAAAAATGTAATAAAAAAAGTTAATAGACACACAAAAATGACATATAATGCACAGTTTGGTATAAATTGAAACATTATGTTCTCGCTAGAGAATATTAAATTAATTGATTAACTAATGATGGCGACGATGATGATAGAGATTTTTTGATGATAAGAATAATGTGATGGTTGGAAATTATATAACTTGATGATAACACGGCCAATGAAAAGAAAAACATAAGAATTATAATTGATATATCCCATTGAAAATAGTTTGAATAATTTTGACTAAGGTTGTGTTTTTCCTAAGGAATCAAATTAGGTGAATCAATAAACTTTATAAGATCTAAAACTTTATCTCAAGAACAACTTCATAGAAACATAGAAAAGAATTCAACACATAAACACATTCAAAATATTGAAATAGATATTTTTGTATCACTAGGGGATTTAACTCTAGCCTTGTCAGGAGAATTACCCTATTAGGACTAGCCTAGTTAAATTACTTTGAACACTAATTAATGTTCCATCTTGTTAAAAGATTTATAAAAAAAATCTATAAGGATCCACCTTAAGGGATTTTGATTGCTAGCTATAAATGCTAAGAAATAATAGAAACTGGTATATGAAATAATACTACCTTTTCTTGATCAAATCATTGGAGCTCAAACACACTACACACCATACTAAACTCTACTTTGGCTTGATCACAACTTGCACCTTTAGTAAGCTTGCTCAACTATGATCAACAACAAAAAACTATTTTGCATCTACTAGTATATATAGAACTTTCAAGTTCACCACCTTAAGAAAGCCCTAGAATTTGAATGCAATATGTATTTACAATATCTCACTTAGATCCAAGCACCATAAGGAAAATCTTAAACTAGAAAATACATTTATTGGATTGTACCAACCAGTTCATAGAGTTTTGTGCCAGATGTCAAATGCATTTTGACCAAATACTTGCTTCCTCTAAAATCTTCCCCATGCACTAATATTGAATAATGTGGTGATAATCTCTAATTATGAATCAATGTCTCTAGATCATGATTGACTCAACAGAATCCATTGCCACCTTTACAGTAATAATTGATTACCAATTTACTAATTATCACTTAAGAATCATTACTATTTAAATTATTCATCAACTCCATCACTGTTTCACTGATCATGAGACTGTATTTTCATTGTAACTTTATCCCTTTTTCTATCTCTTTTACATAATGTTGAGATTTCTCCACTTCACTTGTTGTAGATTTGACAAACCAATCAAATCACCTATCACTTGTCACCAACTATTCCAATAGCTACAACGTCACTTGATCATCCATTTCTTTACTTCAATAGTAGTGGTTATAACATGCATCTTTAAAACATTCCCAATGCCTTCTTAATGATAGCATCCATTAAAATTCACTATAAAACCTCTTCTTCTCTACGTCTTCCTTTTTCTTCTAAAACTTTTCTCATCATGATTATTCTTGGAAACATCCTAGGAATAGTAGGTCAATAGTTGACATCAATGGCAAAACAATCTTGATCATCATGTAATGAGTTCCTAGATGACATTTAAGAACAACCCAATAACTAATCATCGTGAAATCAAGTCTACACTGTGAGATAAAAAAACATCACCTATCATCACAACATTAGATATTCCAACATTCTCCCCCTTTGGAATTTATGGAAATACTTTCTATAGTTCTATGTTATTAATTTGTGGATAAACATGTTCATCAAGAATCAACACTAGGAAATACAATTTTTCCAATTCTATCTTACATCACATCTTCATATGCTCCCCCTTTCTCTAGACTTCTCTCTTTTGTAATTTTTCATATATTCTCTTTTCTTGTTAGCACACTAGTCTCACATTATTCTCCTTCTTTATGCATACATTCTCCATCTTTCACAATAATGCTAAAGGCACTAATACACATTTTTTCTAGTCTATAAATTTTGACTTACTAGTACACATGAAAACTACGCCCCCCACCCCCCAAAGGAGTAACCTCTAAAAATCAATTCAAAGAATGAAGATAGTCAATGAATACACTTGAGCTAATGTAACTACATAGTCTTCTAGTTCATCCTAGGTTGGGAATGATCCCTAACCTACCTCTTAGATATTAAAACTTATCCTTAGGAAATGGTTTTGTGAATATGTCTAATACATATTCATTTGTTGGCACATATTATATCCTTACTTCCTTTCCCTAATCTTATTCTCTAAGAAAATATCATTAGGTTCTTAGAAATATTGATGGCACTTGTATTGTCACAAAAGATAACCACCAGTTGAATTACCTTGTTCTAAATTTCTTCCAAAATTTTCTTGATCTATATTACCTATGTGAAATTATTTATAGTATCCATGTCTTTAGCTTCAACTATTAGTTAGGCTACAAAATTTTTCTTCTTTCTTGTCTTGAATACAAGCTTTTCACTGAGAAAGAATACACCTCCACTTGCGATCTTTTGACTATCTCCATTACCTACCTATTCAACATCATTATTTATACTTTCAATGTGAAATAACATTAATGTCCATGCCAAAAATCATAATCTTCAATCCTGTTGAGATATTTAAATATTCTATTGAGTACAACCAAATGATATTTCTTTAGATAAGAGAAAAATCTAGCCATTGACCAATATGCTTGTGTATATCCAATTTTTTTTGCACCATATATTGTAGATTATTGATCATTGATTGGTATAGTTTCTTATTCACCACTTTAGAATCATCTTCCTTGGATAGTTTATAACCTACTACCATAGGAGTACCAATAGGTTTTGAGTCTTCTAACCCAAAAGTCTTGAATAACTCTTTCACATAGTTATTCTGACTTATGTAGATATCATCCTTTAATTTTGTATACCTATAATCCATTGGAGAATTTGTTATCACCAATCATGGACATTTAGAACTCCCTCATTTCATTTCCAAATGCAATTCTCATTCCATAATTTCTTCCAAAAATGATATCATCTACAAATATTTATGCAATCAATAGCTTGTCATCAGTTTTAGTCTTTAGGTACATATTACTATTATCACTTTTTATTATGAATCCAATCTTGATTAAATATAAATTCAACCTTTTATATCATACCCTTGGAGGTTCCTTCTTCAATCCATACAAATATTTGTGTAGTTTCCACACCATATCCTTGCCTTCTTAATTGGAAAAACCTTTAGGTTGTTTTACGTACACTTATTCTTCTAAGATATTATTAAGAAATATTCACTTAACATCCATTCAATATAATTTGAATAATTTCTAAATATAAAATGAAAGAAATATTCTTTACCCCTAAACTCTATCCATTGGTGCAATTTTTTCTCCATAATCTATTTCTTCCTCTTATGCATGCCCTTTGCACACTAATCTTTCCTTTTTCCTATCTACCTCACCATTCTTGTTCATCTTGTTTTTGAAAACCCTCTTGTTAACAATCATGTTCTTGTCCACCACTTTGGGCACTAATGTCTATGTTTGGCTCTTCTTGATTTGTTCCATTTTTTCTTCGATGACTTTTACCCAATCTTCATCTCTTCAATACATTTCCTAGTATTTTTAGTTCAAATTTAGATGGTAAACATGTACCTTATCTTCCTTCCCTTCTATTTAACACAACTATTGGAAGTCTTAATTGGGAAATAACATATTGAGAGTAGGGGGGTGAATCAGGATCTATAAAACTTTTATCCTTTAAAACAACTTTACTGTATTCACCACAATTACTATCTCATATCTAAATCATGCACAACATAACTTGTAAAATAAAATGTTGTAATGTATGTAGATATATCAATCAATCACATACATGAATTGTAATCACATAAGAAAAAGATTTGGTTACCTAAAAACCCTCCAAGGTGAAGGTAAAAATAGGGTGGGGATGACATGCACAAATCTCCACTATTGTAATAATAAAGTTAACCTGTTGGGGTTATAATTTTCATCACTTATGATGATCTACCCTATAAGGGATATACCTTGTTAAAGGATATTAAGTTTGTTAGTCTTACCTTGTGAGATGATTTTACACTTACAATAAATTAAGGAATTGGTTAAGAGATTTACAAAGGTCTATTAAAACCACTATGTTAAGAGATTATCCTTGATTCAATTATGATTTAGTACTTGATCCTTTGGTCCACACTCTATTGTTTATTATAGATGTCCTCTCTTCAATTCTAATATGATCTTCATGTTGACAATTGGCTATATACAGTGATGTAATTATTGTCATTAATGGCAACACATGATGTACATACTTGTGGTAAACCTCAGAAATAAGGATACTTAGCTTTTGGTACTCAAAAAATTGTCTAAGTATGAAATTGGTTTACAATAGTACATTGTTTTATATGTAAAATGTTTTTGACATCATATTATGACTAGAGACATTAGATGGAGACATTATACATGTTGATGATGATATATATAACCTGGAACATTAGTACAGATAGTATGGAAAAGAGATATTCATGTTTTACCAGTGAAATAGAACATAATAATTAAAGCTAAAGGAATTATTTTGTTTACAAAATAATTACTTGACCAATTAGGGCCAACATCCTAGATATTTACTCTAAGTTGCAAAAGTATATTATGGTCTTAGTCGACCTAGCAAAAATTCTTGAAAAGTCATGGTATATATGCAAAGGATAGCTTGTGAAAAGAAGTGTGCAATTGTATTATAATAAGTGAAATGCAAACTTTCTATGAAGCAATATATGAAAAGTTTTGAGAACTTGATTTTGTGATCCAATATCGACCTAAGGCCATAGATCTATCAAGAAATAAGTTACAAAACCTATATGCCTAAGGACTAGTTACTTGTTTTGGCAGTGAGCTCTTGTTGTATTTTGAAGTGCATGTTTGGACAGAGATCTCTTCTTGCATCTACTGTACTACAACTCCTAACATCTCTATATTGAATTTTCTCATTGACTCCTAATAGGGTCCATCCTCTAACAAGGAACATATATATCAGTATATTATCTAGTGGGTATCATCCCCAACAGGGTTTTCCCTTGGCCAAAGTTTCCCTAGTTAACAAAATATGGTGTTATGAGTTCTCTTTATGCATGGTTAATAATATTGTTCAAAATTACATGTTTACTTTCTTATGCATGGGTCAAAGTAATTAATAATATCAAGTTGGCGACAAAAGTTTGTAGAATACTAATTCACCCCCCTCTCAGTATTCCCTATTTCTAACAATTGGTATCAGAGCATAGTTACTTAAAAGAGGCTTAACAACTTAAGTAAGATCCCTATGGATATGGACCAATTGATGAAGAACCTTGAAGAGGCACTTAAACAAATTGATCTCCTTACTTAAGAAAGAGATAATCTTAAGGATAGATGTGAACAATCCAAACTATACATTGGACAATTGAAGGACAAGATTGAACATCTCAAATCTAAGCCCAAATCTACTGAATCTAAAATTAGTGATTATGATTATTCAAACCTAAAGATAGAGTACAAGATCTTGAAGTATGAATTGAAGAATACCAATCTATAGTTGACTTTGATGAATGATCCTAGCAAAATTGAATCTTAAAATTAGATCTTAGAGCGATTCTAGCAAAGAAGACATCTAAATTTGAAACACTGAAAGAAGATCATGAAGAACTTCATAAGTACAAAACTCTTGTGAAAGGTGAACTAACTCAGTGTAGGTAACAACTTGAAAAGCTTTATACTAGTAGAAAAAAGCTTGATGAATCAATGTCAATACAAAGACCTACTTATGATAAGACTAGCCTTGGTTACTTATATAACATGTCTACAAAGAAACTTGAAAGTAAATCATATTTGGAAGAGAAAGATAAATCTAATGATAAGATTGAATCTAGTGAATCTTCTGATAAATCCAAAGAAGTTGGACAAGAGAAGGAAACTATGCAATTGGATGAACCTAAGCAAGTGGAATCTCCTAAGGAAACTATGTATGAATTTAGAGGTAAATGTTTTTCATGTAATGAAATAGGTCATATGAAAAGAGATTGTAGAAATAAATCATTTCATCATGTTACAAAACTTTATTGTTATAATTGTCATGGTATTGGTCATAATGCAATTGATTGTAGGAATTATAAGTATGATAATGATAGAAGAAATAACAAAATGTATGGAAACACTGACCTTACAGATAGAAGAAGATCTAATGAAATGACATATGAAGAAAGGAAGCAGATCATATGTTATAAGTGTAACAATTTTAGACACATCACCTGGAATTGTCAAGCACCTATTGATCAATAGAATCCTAGAAGCAGAACTCTAGTATGTCAGTTATGCAACAACTTCAGACATACAACAAAATATTGTAGAATGGACAGTGGGAATAATGGAAGGAACTTCAAAAATGACTTGAAATTAATCATGGAAGAAACTTTAGAAATAGAAGCAACAATGGGAGGAACTTTGGAAATAACAAAAGGAATCATGAGAGTAACTCTAGAACTAACAAACACAATGAGGAACAAAAAATGTAGTCAATGTACTTTGAGAAGAACTCAACAAGGAATTTGTTAAGGGATTAGATATTTCAAAAGAAAAGTTAGATGATGCTAAGACAAGAAACCTAAAGTCGGCGATCGAGTTTGATTCAACCAAGGTGAATTAAGCATGTTCACAACACTAGAATTGGAAACTTCATTTAGAGATTGAGCTACTCATAAGGAGGTTGAGAGAAGATGTATTATAATATTTTTAGAGTGTAGTTAATCTTTCTTCCAATTTGGAGCTTACGGGAACAAGTTACGAAGGAAATGATTGCCACTATTATAATAGAGATAGTTTATGACTGAAGATGAAATGTATGTTTCTAATAAAACTTTCATGAAGTAAAGTTTTGTGGAGCATTTTCATGATGAAAGGAAGCTATGGTGAACCTTGGATAGAATTCAAATATCAGACAGTTAATCTTGGGCATATATTTCATTTTAGAGAGAAATAAACAACCTTTTTGATTGAGTAAAGTACATAATTAATGCAAGTTCCAGATGACTAAAAGGAGTATGAACTTGATTATTTTTATATTATAATCATATCAAAAGCTAAGAGAACCTAGAAAAAATTTGTAAAATTGATTTTGAGAAAAACCCTTCTTCGAAAAAGGTATTTTATTGTTTTCCACACAAAAATTCTTCGAAAAATTTATTTTCAGTGTAATCATGGATATGTCAATTGTTTATAATGTTGAGAATATTGAGAGACCCAAATTGAAGCTTGTTCGTGTGAAACCCCTAAAGGAAAACCCTTATTCGATCTTATCAATTACTTCAAACAATGTAATGTTATTGGAAGATGTAGGAAGCTATTTGTGTAGTAAGTTTGAAACTATTGGAAGTGATTTTATGAATAGAGATATGGAAATTTTTTTCAACCATGATATGACTATTAAGCCCAGATATGAGCATTTGAAAGACTTAGTCAAATATAATTTCTACCTCAAACTTGATACTGAGGAATGGACATAGATCATATTAAGCATAATCCATTATAAAAAGATTTGGATGGGAGATAATGTAGTTGAAATCTCTACCGACCTTATTCATGAGGTCACTAGTCTTTTAAAAAAAGGTAGTGTGCCTATTGGTGAGAAACTAGTTAAGAAGAAAATTGAAAATTACACTAAGGTAGTTTATAATAGCAAAGTAATGGTGATCAACACCATCCAACAACATGATGTAAGATTCTTGAGAAAAATCATTACATATTCTCTATGTGCAAGTTCTAAGAATGATGAGTTATCAATAGGATCTATTTATGTAGCTTATAAGATATGTGTTGAGAAAGAACAAGTGAATTTGAGTGAAATTATGAGAGTACAGTTCTTATTGAAAACTTAGAGAAGATTAAGAGAACCAAGAATGGTGTATTCAAATTCCAATCTTTGATTAATCATATTTTATTTTATGTACTTAAGAGATTTCCATTTTTATCAATTACTGATATTATGAGTAGTGAAAGATGTACAATGAACAAGATAATAGATGTATGCAGAAGGTATCCAATAGAGAAAATCTTGGACAATGGAAATTTGATCATCAAACATTTCAGAATGAGATGAAACAAAGATACAAAATTGCCCTTGCAATTTTTGACACATACAAGAATGATATATGTTTTATGGTGGATACTGACTTAACTTATATTTAAGTAGTAGAACCTCATGAAACATTTCTTGAGCCTCTAGGTTATTAATTTAGCAATGATATAGCTATTATTTATATTTATTTATTGTTAAAATCAGATATTGATCAAGCATCATACATATTTGGAACATATGAGGAGATAACCCAATCAGCCTACTAGGCATGATCATTAGAAAAGGAAACTCATAAGAAGATTGAATTTGTAATGAAGAAAGCACTATCAAAGGTTAGTATGTTAGAAGAAGAATCACAAGCAATTAGATAGACTATCTCTAGATTGAAAGAAACTGGTGAATGTAATGTGTAATGTATGTGACACCTCTGTCAGTTGGCCAAGCATCTGATGTATCTATTGCAAAAAATCTTATAGAATAGAACATTCCATACGTTGGTGGATTAGCTGACTAACCAAGTGGATCCAAAAGATACTCAAAGAAAGTCAAGCAAAAAGCTATTGGACCCTAAAAGAGAAAGAAGATATTGTTGACAAATGAGGACTCTAGTGATGAAGAAGAAGAAGAGGAACCTAGAGACAAACAACCATTGTTAATTAAGGGAACTTTGTACATATGAATAATTTACTATGATTTGTAAAGTGACATTGAGAAAGAAAAAATTGATATCTCTACTATGAGATATATGATCATTAATAAATTTAAACTTGAAAGCATCAAAGGCTTTGTAAATCAAAAGATCTATGATAGACTTATAGCAAAGAAGACACTGGTTCATGAAGAAGATATAGAACTTCAGAAGTCAATGCCAAGAACTATGTGTAAGATATATAATGAAGATGAAATCAAAAAATTCAAGAAGAAAGTAGCACCTTACTTGTGAAGTAAGATGAGGCCATTTATATTCATGGGAGGAGAAAATATTGTTATTAGAAGTGAAAATGCAACATCTATCAATCAAATGATGAGTGAGTCAAACGAAGAGCCTACTACTATAGAGAAAACCTTGGAAGTATTAGTAAGTGGTGATACTATGCAGATTGATCAGACAAATGTTACTGTTAGCATTGATGAAGACCCGTTCAATCAACCTAAGCCCCTTTTCAAAGATATTCAAGATCAATTGAAACAAATAGAAGAAGAGAAAAGGAAGATAGATGAAGAAAAGAAGAAGATTGAAGAAGCCAAACTGAAATTGCTTGAAGAAGAAAAGAAGCAAAAAAAAGATGAAAAGAGAAAGAAGAAGAAAAAGATAAAAAGTTGGAAGAAGAAAAGAAAGAAAGAGAAAATAAAATAATAGAAAAGAAGGAAGAAGAATAAATAAGATCAAAGAAGGAATCTAAGGAGAAACAAAAGGAAGACGAGTTGAAGAAATCTAGCTCATCCTCTCCTATATCTCTTGCTAACCTTATCGGAGATGATGAAGATTAATCTAATTTGATCTCATCCTTGACAAACTTGTTTGAGAAGAATAAGAAGGTAAAAAGTATACATAGAGCACTAATGGAGGTGACTAATAGATTACACAACACCCTCACAACCAAACACATTGAAGCTGATCCTAAAGAAAGAGCATAAGAAGTTGTCAAAAAATTTGATGATGAATTTACAAGCTTATTGAATTTTGTTGAGTCTAAGGCTCAAATTTCACACGATGCCAATCTTTTTAGCATTGTTTGTCAGAATATTCAGAATGATTTGCTGAGTCTTGATACTTGTATCAAGAAACTCTAAAGAGGTCAACAAGTTGGCAAGGTATTATACATCAAATGTAATTTATCTCATAAGTTAACCAAAGATGTGGATAATAAGATTCAAGCAAAGCTAAGTGAGCTGGAAGCTCTAACCATTCAGGTACAACAACCCTCTTGAAAAATTGATGATTTGGAAGGAAAAGTTGTTAGTGTACACTCTAACATTAGGAAACTAGAATTTGAAAAAGATCTAATTGTGAGAAGACTATCAAAATTCAAAGATTCTATTGCTCTAAAGATATCAGTTGTTGAAAGACAATTTGAAGAATGTGTCAAAGTTAAAGACACTTATGCAAACTTCACCTACTTTGACCTTAATGCAGTTGAAATTGCATCATATTCCTTATGTGCAATGCTCACTACTATCTAAGCAACAAAGGATACATGGGAGAAAGGTATGGACAATTTAAAGGCAATTTTTGACAACTGTATGAAGATTTTAATAGCTTAACGCAGCAAGATAGTGTTTTGATAGAAGTTAGACAACCTTTTTTAATAGTTTTTAAAAAAAAATTGTGACATTTTTCATTGATGTAAAATGGGGAGCAATTAAGTAATTGAGAATTTGTAATATGTAATGTAATAGATGATAAGTATTGTAAGATGTTGTTAAGGTTTTGTCACTTAGCCATTTTTCCTTACTTTGTCTCCATCAATGCCAAAGGGGGAGATTATTGAAAATTGTCTATATAAAGTGATGTAATTTTTGTCATAATGGAAACACATGACATACATACTTGTGGTAAACCTCAGAAATAAAGACACTTAGCTTTTGGTACTCAGAAAATTATCCAAGTATGAAATTGGTTTACAACAGTACAATGTTTTATATGTAAAATGTTTCTGAGGTCATATTATGACTAGCAAAGTTAGATGGAGATAGTATACACGTTAATGATGATGTGTTTAACCTCAAACATTAGTACGGATAGTATGAAAAAGAGATATTCATGTTTTACTAGTGAAATAGAATAGTGAAATTAAAGGTAAAGGAATTATTTTGTTTACAAAATAATTACTTGACCAATTAGGGCTGACATCCTAGATGTTTACTCTAAGTTGGAAAAGTATATTATGGTCTTATCCAATCTAGCAAAAATTTGTGAAAAGACATGTTATTTATGCAAAGGACATCTTGTGAAAAGAAGTGTGCAATTATATTGTAGTAAGTGATATGCGAACTTTTTGTGAAGTTTTGACAACTTGATTTGGTGATCCAAGATTGAACTAAAGTCAAAGATTAGTCAAGAAAGAAGCTACAACACCTATATACCCAATGACCAATTACTTGTTTGGGCAGTGAGCTCTTGTTGTAATTGAAAGTGCATGTTTGGTAGTGAGCTCTTCTTGCATCTACTCTACTACAACTTCTAATAGGGTTGGAATCTCCTAATAGGTATTCAAAGTCTCCTAATAGGGACTCTCTATATTGAATTTTCTCATTGACACCTAACAAGGTCCATCCTCTAACAAGGAACATATCTATCAGAATATTATCTAGAGGGTATCATCCCCACTAGAGTTTTCCCTTGGCCAAGGCTTCCCTCGTTAACAAAATATGGTGTCTTGAGTTCTATTTATGCACAAATAATAATATTTTTCAACATTACTTATTTACTTTCTTATGCATGGTTCAAAGTAATTAACAATATCCAGTTGTTGACAAGACTTTTTAGAATATTCATTCAACCCCCTCTCAGTATTCCCTATTTCTAACAATTCAATCTAATATGTTTTTATTATGTTCTTCACTACTTGATAAGGTTTCTATATTTATTTTGGAATATCAAAACTTAACTCTTTTTCCTTCTTTGCAATGTTCACACTTTCACAATTTGATCTATTTTGTGATCACACACATAACTTTCTTGCTCAATATCCACACACACATCTCCATAAAAATAGGGTTTAGATCTATCTATTTAAAGATCTTTAAAGAGTTCTCTAGATGCTTCCTTTTTTGCCTCCTCACATATTTGGTTGATCACCGCTCATAGGGATATGTGATCCACATCAAAACACATAATAACCTCTGTAATAACATTTACAAATCTTAAATTTTGTGTCTATGTTGGCTTGAAATATTTATCCTCAAATTTTGTATTATATATGACTTGAATATCAACTTTGTATTGCTCAACACTTACTATCTCTAATGCTCGGCCTTAAATATTCTTCATTCTATTGCTTGGTCGCAATATACTTGACATATTCTATGTAACTCAACATCAATATAATCTGACTACTTGGCATTCTCTAGGGTCAGCTTATATTGAAAATAATTAGTAACCAAAAAATTTCTCCACTCCTATAGAGCTCAGCATATACATGTTTTTTTACAAGTCTTTCACATGACTCAACCTATATAGAGTAGCTCAATCGCAATGATGACCAACTAACTCTGTCTTATATATGACTAAGTATTTGACACTAATCGATAATTTGATTTAGAGATACTAAGAATCTCCCAATTTGACATTAGTAGCAAAAATACTTTTTCGTGATTACATCTTTACCATTAAAGAATAAGATTTCTCCCCCTAAACCTATGATTTAGTTCTTATAGAACTTCAGAACTTTTGTTGACTGAAATACATATATAGATTTGCATGAATCTAAGTAGTCTAATTTGTGTCTATGTTATACCATATCTATCATTCTGAACTCTAAATCTTGAACTCCTTATTAAACTCCCTAATCTCATCACTCTCCCATTTAGTATGTAATCATCATTATTACATTCCCCCTTGTTTTTGTCACTCATGGTCATTGTTGGGGTTGAGTAGGTGAAATTAAATCATATTTTTCAATGAATGGTTTGTGTACCTAGTTGATCATTGCAATAGCATGATCCCAAGTGGTTCTTTTTTATTCCAATACATGATTCTGCAACTCTAATCATGCAACCAAGTCAATCAAACTATCAGCAATCAAAAGATTATGATATTCCTAGATAAGATCTTTTGCTGATTTCAATTCATGTTGCATAACCTCCAGATGAAGTACCAACATTGACTAGATTGAGATCAATTTGGCCTGCATGCTACTATCAACTATTTGTAATTCAACCAATTCGTCTTATGCAAACAAGAGATTATTTCTACTTGATGTGAAATAAAGTTGCGTGTTTTCTTCAATTCAACCTGAGTTTGCTAAATGTTTTCCTCAAAATTATTTATAAATATTGGTACATCATATAAAATTTTATATAAGTTTTGTATCTTATGTACAAGCTCATCAACATTATATACATGTGTATGTAGTTCAACCTTATGCTTGGAAATGGTTGTAGAGGTTTTCTCTATAACCTTATTTTTAAATTTCTTTACTAACCATGCCATTAACTTTGCATTGGCTTCAATATCTCCAGCATTGATTTGCTCAACAATATGTAGAAGCTGGGATATAATTGGAGCTTTCCTATTAAAATTCTATACATCAAATGCATCAACAAATATATGCTTTATCTCATGCAACACTTGCGTTTGTTGCTATTCTCTTCTCATTTCTTCCTATATCTTCTTCTTTGCCAAAATCTCTTGCAACATGATAGCTTTCTCTAGAGTGAGATTTTACCAGTCAGATTTTGGCATCTCAATGACTTCATCCAGACTAAGTAAAATATTTGGAGAAATATCCTTAATTTCTTTACCTTATCTAGGAGATAGAGTGATGTTGATTGGCATTGTCTTTATAGGAGTAGGTGATGGGGGTGTCACCACTTGGTCTTGTCTATACTTCAATTCTTGAGACAAAATTTTTAGCACTCGATATTGTATACTTTTCTCCTTGTTCTATTTCCTTATTTCCCTCACTATGAGGTCTTGAAACATTTGGCCCTCCTTGACCTATGGTAGAAGTTTATACACTAGTTTCTTGACTACTTTCTTTTCCTCTTACTCTTCTCCTTTAGCATCTAAGGGATTTTTTTTCTCACCCAATAGTGTGTCAAGTGTGGTGGCATGAATAGGTGAAATTATGCTTGATGGCTTGACACACTTGATCTCTCTTCATCAATGTGATCATCTTCGATGGTTACAGTCTCTACTTCTTTCTCCTTTTCCACTTTTTTAGTAGTTAGACCAAAAATTATTTTCCACAATAACTAATTTTGATGTACTACAACTTCAATGTTATTCTCAAGAATTATAAAAATTCTAAAGATAGGAATAAATCAGTTCCTCTTCTTTTCCAAAAATGTTCACTTTTGATCTTTTGAAAACTCAGGCATGACTTTGGCCAATGTGCCTTCTGTTATCTATTTCTCCACTTCATATGCATGTTGTCACCTCCTTTCTAGTCTATTATAAAAATCAATTAGAATCTTCTTCTCGAATTCAGTAGGAGCCAATTTAATATTAGCCATCATATCAATCATGGCCTCCTCTACTTTATATTTTTCATCATTATTCATTGTATCATACTTTACAAATCTAAAACTTGATAAGCCTATAGAGATCCTAATATTTGCACATACATCATCAATATTCTTTGGTGTATTAGCTATTGTGACTTGATGGCGTCCCAATTCATCTGACTCGGTACTCTCTGCATCATCTTCTTCACCTTCTTTCTTCTTTACCATCTTCTCTTTGTTTGGCTCATAGGGGCTTTAGATTTCTTATGTCCTATACTTGAGCCACTTAGTCTAATAATGTTGACTACCCCTTCCTTTATTTAATGGTTGGCGCTAGTTTCTTATACCCTGGTTCTTGGATTGGTTGGTGCAGGAGGAGAGAGGGGTGCCACTATTGGCTTCTTTGCAACCTTATTTTCCTTAGGATTTTATATTTTCATGGTATTAGCCTTCTTTTTTGGTGGAGTGACCACTACTAGGGCTTTACCCTAATCTCCTTCTTCCTCATCCTCATCACCATTTTCTATGTCTTCATGTTCACCAAGACCTTGTGTAATCTTCAAAGGTTCCTTGCCTTCACTGCATGTGCCTAGTTTATCCTCTAGGTCTTCAATAATTATCTTTCTTTTCTTCTCTTTTGAAGCTATTTTGATATCCAATATAGTTCTTGCCTTAGCCTCTTCATATTTCCCCAGGGGTTCATCTTTTGTATCAATCTCTTCTTTGAAAAGTGCATCAACATTTGTATTCACATTTCCATGGTCAACTTCATAATCAAATAATTTGCATCATGCTTTTGTAGATTTTACTACCTATGAAATTTTTTTATTTGTGTCTACTAGAAAGAATACCTTATTATAGTATGTCATCACCAGTTCTATTGGGATCGTCGTCCTTTTCTTCATTCTTTGTTTAAACTCCTCAAAACACATATCCATAAAATTCTCCAAACATTCTCCTAACTGATTTATGTATTCACTAATCTATGTTGTGACAGGTTTTTCTTGCTCCTAAACAATATTTCCAGTGGCAAGAAAATAATTTTGAACATAAAAGAAAATACACATAACTAGTGATCAAAACTGACACATTGAATTCTTCACCTTTCTAATTGATGTTAGGTTTTCTTCCAACTGTGATCTTTTTAGCTCTGTAAGATCATATTCATGATCCTTCACAACAATCTTCCATGCTTGATCTACTTCCATATATGATACATTGTTTAATCTACTTGACTTATAGAATTTATGAGAAATCACTGTCATTATAAACTCAATCATTGGATCTATAATGGTAGAGATGAATAACCCTCATCCATTCCATTTAGACTTTGTGTTATCCTCAATTTCTTCTCTACTCAAACAAAGTATAGTCTTAATTCTACCCTGTAACCTTGTGAATTGTCTTCTTTGTTATCTTAGTAGGTCAATTGTCTAGCCATAACTTCATGTCATGGATTGTGCCAATTACACACTTAATCCATTTAATAAATATAGAGCAGAAGATAACCTTTTCCTTTGAACAATTTTGAATTCATCCTTCAAATCTCCTTCATCACATAACTTTTCATATACCTCTCCAATCTCATAATCACCAACTTCTCCAATCTTACACATGTAAAAACTTTGTACATCATGGATCATTATTACTTTAGGTGGTATCGATGATAGAAAACCCATTGAATTTACTTTTATAGTAATCTTAGGAATAGCTCAAAATTTTGGTGAAAGAAAAGCATTATTCCTCACCAATTGAACATTACTTACCTCTACATCTTGACTCTTTCTTGCAAATGATGAAGTTTCCATGTTTTCTTATTAGGGTTTTGAAACTTTTTTCTTTGAACAACTCGAGAAGCCTTAAATTTTATCTTGATCAATCTCTCACCTTAGGAGTTTCTTTTATGAATCACTCAAATCATTCTATCTCTCAAAATTCTTCGTGCTCTCAAAATCTGAATACAAGGTGTGAAAAATATCTTCAAATTTTCAATATATACTTCTTTTTTCTTGAATTAGGTTCTCCATTAATGTTGTATTCACTATTAGGTGGAATCCAACTATCTCAGTTAATATTATGCCTTTGAACTTGTTCTTCATGATACAACTCAATCTATTCCATCTAAATCGGCCTATGCATCAGTTGACATTGAAGTCTTGGGTCTATATTGTAATGCTCAATGAATATAGACAATTTTTACTAACATTCAACACTCATTGTGTAAATGACTTTTTTGCACTATTTTTTTCTTATGCATACGTGAACATTAGCACATTTTATGTTAGGAACTAATGTAAGATAAATCATTGAATATACAGTTCCTTACATTCCTTTCTTGATCAATTTGTAGTGGTGTGATTGCCTTTTCCATTGGATAGGGTGGCCTTAACTTCACTTGTTCCGCTACCTTCAGCTTCTACCTTTTTCTTCCAAGTTTTATTTATCATTTTCTTTATTTTTTCAACATCTACTTTGTCTTTACCCTTTTTTTGTTCATTATTTGGTACTGGTGCTTGGGTCTTGCAATTCTTATTCACATTTCCAATCTTGTGGAAATTTGAGCAAATTTTATTAAATGCATTCATGTTTGTCTAATAGGTTTTTTCCTATGATTTTCATTCATATGCTTTATATCCAAACTTTTGACAACTGAAACAATAACTTTCAAATCTAGGTGTAGTAGATGTATTCTTCATTTTTGATCTACACTCATGAATTTGATGTCCTTGCTTCTTGCAACAAAAACAATAAACCTAAGTAAAATTAGGTTTAGGTTTTTACATACCAATTTTTCTTTTGTAGATGTTTGTAGTGTGTCAAAGTTTACCATAATGATAATGTGTATGTTTTCCTTTTGATTTTGCATTCCTTAGCTCTCCACTCTTGGATGATTCTCCTTCTTTAGTAGATGAATTTGTCTTTATATATTCTTGTTTGGAAGTGCTACTAGATGACCTAGGTGATTTTATTAGTTCTTCATGGTACTTTATTGCTTCATTGGGTTTGTTCAACCTTTCCACAAGTCGTTTCTTAGTATTCAATTTACTTCTTAGTAAGTCATTTTGTGATCTCAGATTTTCTATTTCCATGTCCTTTGTATTTAACTCTTGATTTGCAAGTCTCAGTTGATTCATCATGTCTAGTTGAATGTTTGTAAGCTTTTTCACATCAGATGACCTTTCTTCAAGTCTTATAGCCATTTTTATTTTATCTTCCATAGCTACAACCTTGTCTTCTTTTGTTTGGTTACTTCACATACCATTATTGATTGAATTTTATATTCTCTCTTTAATCCCCTAAACTCTTCATTTAGAATACTATTCTTCTTGTAGATATGCAATTGGCACATTACTCTCATTAGAATTTCTAGTGTCAACTAGTCCTTGACTATCATCTTCTTCATTATTCATATCATTTAGTTGAATGGACATATCCTTTATCTTTCTTAGATATTTCTTTAGTTCCTCTCTTGCTACTTCAAGTTGCTAAAGTATGACTTGGATGTCAATCACTTGATTGTCAATAATCTTTCCCAATTTGTAAGCCTCCATCTCCACAATCTGAACTCCAAAGTTGTTATACTTTCTCAAGAGAACCAAAGCTCTAATAGAAATTATTACAATTCTTAATTGGGAAGAAAGATACTAAGAGGGATGAATCAAGACCTATAAAAAATTATCCCTTAAAATAAATTACTATATTCACCACAATTACCATCTCATATCTAAATCATGTACACCGTAACTTGTAAAATCAAATGATGTAAAATGTAGATCTATCTATGAATCACATGCATTAAATGTAATCACATAAAAAAAAAATTACCCATAAACCCTCCAAGGTGATGGTAAAACTAGGGCGGGGATGACACCCACAAATCTCCACTACTGTAGTAATAAAGTTAACCTTTTAGGGTTACACATTTGATCACTTTTGATGACCTACCCTGTGAGGGATTTGTTCTATAAAATGTTTTTAAGATTGTTAGGTGTTGCCTTGTGAGAGGATTTTACACTTACAATAAAGTAAGGAATTGGTTAAGATATTTACAAAGGCCTACTAAAACCACTCTGTTAAGAGATCAACCTTGACTCAGTTATTATTTAGTACCTGATCATTTGGCCAGCACTCTACTTTTCATTACAGATCTCCTCTCTTCAACTCTAATCTAATCTTCATTCTGATATGTTTTCGTTCTATCTGATACCACTTGATCAGGTTGCTATCTCTATTTTGCAATATCAAAATTTAACTCTTTTTCCTTCTTCACAATGTTTTCACTTTCACAATTTGATCTACTCTATGATCACACACATAACTTTCTTGCTCAATCTCTACACACAAATATCTCTAAAAATAGGGTTTAGATCTATCTATTTAAAGATTTCTAAAGAGTTTTCTAGACACTTCCTTTTCACCTCTTCATCTATTTGGTTTATCACCGCTCATAGGGATATGTGATCCATGTTAAAATGTGTAGTAACCTTTGTAACACTCTACAAATATTAAATGTCGTGTCTATGATGGCTTGAAATAATTCACCTCAAAGTTTTTATTATATGTGACTTGAATTCCAACTCTTCAATGCTCAACACTTACTATCTCTAATGCTTCACCTTCATTGTTCTTCATTCTATTGCTTGATCTTAAGTGTACTTGGAACCTTCTATGTAACTCAACATCAATATACTCTGACTACCCAACATTTTCTAGGCTCATCTTATACTCAAAATACTCAACAACCAAAAACTTGCTTGGCTCCTATAGAGTATGATGTATATATTTTTACTTACAAGTCTTTCACATGACTCAACATATATATAGTAGCTCAATCATATTGATGATCGACTAACTCTGCCTTATATATGACTAAGTTATTGAAAAAAATAGACAACAAGATTTAGAGATACCAATAACAACAACATTTGTGTCACCAATAATTTTATCAAGGGAGTGATTCAACTTTATGTACCTTCATAAAACTAGAAAGATACTTGGGCTCTACAAATGTATGACCACAAAGAGGGTTTCTCTAGTAATAGTACATTTTGCATGACCTCATGGCTCTCTTCCTATGTTTTTCATGGCTTGGTGTCCTTTACTTTATTTTTCCAGTGATATATGTGTTGTTGGTCTTACTACTTTCCCCCTTTTCATTTGTATTTTTTCTTTGTTATTTTTGAGTGCCAGTTAGGGCTTTAGAAAATATGCTAGTAGAGTCAAGTTCTCTTAGCTCCCACCCTAGTTTACACATGTGTGACTCAGAGGGATTAAAAGATAATGATCAATCATGTTCTAAAATGGATGTTGATAAAAATAAGTTTGAAGAATGATTGCAACAACTACCTTGGCAAGGCAATACTAAGCAATGATGGTGGAGATGTCAAGCCCTCTTACAAATAATTCCTCTCTAATCATTCTAGGCTCGATTATCTACCATCAATTTCTTTTAATGACATTTTCTGTAGGAAAGATTGCATTGCACGAGGACCCACAACCAATGGAGGTGAACTCAACAAGGGAGGATCTGATGAAGTGGCAATGTGAGGGAGTGGAGATAGTAAGTCCACTCTTCATGACTTTAAAACTCTCTCCCTCTCTCCTATCAAAGATATGGTGTTGGCCATTAAAAAGGAACAATCGAGATTGAAAGATATTGCTATCTTTTATATTTGTCTTGATAAAGAGTCTTTACCTTCTTGCAAATGTTTCAATGATTGGATTGTTAAAGTTTGGGGAAGGAAACTTAGAATCCAAATAAGTTTCTATAGAATGGTACAAAAAGGGTTATTAGTGGTCTTCTTTAAAATCAGAAGAATGCAAGGAAGAGTTATTTTTTAAATTACTAGAATGTGGGTAGATCTCTATTTAGAGCATTTCAATGGTCAATTAATGGTAAAGTGGAAGAAGTAATGGCTAGGTCTACCCCTTACTAGGTGGAGATTAAAAATCTTCAACTAGAGTTCTAACCTTTCATTACCCAAATTGTTCAACCTTTGGGTAATATGCTTCAGATTGAGAATGCTAGATGCATGCTACCTTATCTTAATGCTAGGATTTTTCTTACTCTAGCCCTTGACATTGAATTTCTCAAGTTCATTTTGATGGATCTAGAAGAGAAAAATTTTGTGTGGGAGATTTTCCTATTAGAGAATTTAGGATCTTTCTTTTATTGTAAAAAGAATGGGCACACCAAAAAGGAATGTCTACTCTCAGTAGCAAGCAAAACCCTAAGTTTGATAGTAAAATTAAAAATAACTATAAAGAAGATGATAAGTTAGGGAAAAATAAGGAGGAAGGACCCAATATCCAAGGCTCTAGGGCTCTTAACTATAACAAGGATAACCTACCTTTGGAAGTAGTGTCGAATGTAAAATAAAACTTCTCTAGATAACATCATCATATATCTTCAGCTTAATGATGATTTCTTTAGCTTTTACAAGGACCTATTTACTTTTGAATTTAATGGCAACAATAGAAATGAATTAAAAAATTGCTTCAATATTATCCCTAAGAAGATCTCTAATGATGATGTTATATATGAAACTATATTTACTTATAACTTAGGAAGGAATTGAAAATGCAATTCTCTCCCTTGAGAATGATAAATCACTTGGGCCTGATGGCCTCTCAAAAAATCTCAAGTCAAGAACTAGAGACCTATTACATTGCTAAATTTATCCTATAATATTGTGGCTAAACAACTGGCAAAAAGAATTGGAGATCTTCGCAATGTTTTTATATCCTCGACACAAACAAGGTTCATCAAAGGAAGATTAATACTAGAGAATCTAATTACAAGTTGGGAAGCCATGCATTGGACAAAAAAGAAAGATCATAATGCAAGTATGGTTCTTGTATATTTTGAGCAAACATCTGACAAAATTGAGTGGCCCTTTGTGAAGGGAATTATGCAAGCCTTAGGTTTTCCTCTCTATTTTCACAAATGGATAGATATTCTCTTTATGAATTGCTCGACTGTCATTGATATTAATGGTGAGCTTATGAGAATATTTTAATAAACAGGTTTGTTAGACAAGGTTGCCCAATTTCTCCATCCTTGTTTATAATAACAACTGATGTCTTATTTTACATCCTCAGATAATCTTAGTTAGGATCTCACATCAAAGGGATTACTCTCCCAAATTAGGATATGTTGATTAATGTACACTTTGCAAATGACATTTTTTTTTTATTGAACTAGAGGAAAGAAATTTTGATAACATGATTAATAGACTTCAAGTTTTTTGTAAGGTATATAGAAAACAAATTTGATCCTCACAAGTCTTCAATCATTGGGTGGTCTTCCTCCCCCAAAAGTGGATGGTGAGAAAAGGTTGGCAATGGGCAGGACCTAATGGCATCATCATATATCTAGGCATTCCTTTTTCTATAGAACCATCCTTGAAAGATATGTGGAACTAGTTGTTCTATAAAATTGAAAAGAAATATCTTAAATGCAAAACTCACCTTCTCTCACTGGCTGGTAGAGTCCAAGTGGTGCAAAAGATCTTATCTTCTTATCATATTTACTTTTCATCAGCTTGGTTGTTTTCTAATTATCAAATTGATTGGATAGAAAAGATCATGAGAGACTTTCTATGGTTTGATGGATTTGGGAACAAACAGAGGCACTGCGTTAAATGGGAATGGTGTTGTCTACCTAAGGAACAAGGAGGTTTAGGCATCAAAGACCTAAAAGATCAAGGTATGGTCTTAGCATCTAAATTGATTATTCAAGCCCTAGAACAAGATAAACTCTATAAGTGTTGGTTAGAAACAAAATACTCAAATATGGTATTAGAAAGGGAAAATGATGGCATGATGTTCCTCTATGTGATAATTTTTTTGGTAACTTCCTTGTCGGTATTTGGTTCCAAAGTCTTCCAATCTATGTGGAAGTAATTGACTCAAGTTAGGTCTCTTATTTCTAATATAGATGCCAATGGAGGTCCTCCTACCTACTCTATTTTAGATAGATCTATTTGGTAGGGAATAGAGGCTAATGGAAAACCTCTAGCTCTTACCCAAAGCCGCCCTAGAAAGAATTGGTATAAATTGGGCATTGTTTTTATAAGAGATATGATGGTTGATAATAGGGTAGGGAGTTGGGATGAAATTTCAGCTAAATACCAAATCTCTAGTACCCAAAAGAAAATTTATTCCTTAATTGCTAAAGTGGTGGGTAATTTTTTTCTAGGGCATTCTATGAATATTCAGCAATTTTTGCACTAGATTGAAAGGATAGATGGTTCTAGTTTTCATGTAGCTTCTACTAAGAATATTTACAATATTTTGAAATATGGTCATTCAATATTTGAGAAGGTGATCTGGGGCTAGGGGCTTGAGTTCTCAGTTTCTAGGTGGAAATTTATCTTTAGTCCTTTCTAACACTCTCCTTCTCAATCTAAAAAGTCATGTTTTAGGTGGTTATTGCTTCCAAGGAAACTTTCTATTGGAAACATTTTCCCTCATGGTCTAGGAAATCCTATTATTTCTGGTGTTTGTGATGCTCTTGAATCATTTGAGAATTATTTTTTTTTGCTATTAATTTTCTCGTGATGTTTGGTCTATTTTATTTGGGTCTCCTATTGTGTGGAACAATAAACTTGGTCTTTCATGGAGCAAGCTCTTAGTTGGTTTTGTGGAGTCCTTTAATCTTAAGTCCAACACCTTTTGGTATGTTCTGACATGCAAAATTTTGTGGTTTCTTTCAAAGGAGAGGAATGGAGAGATTTTTCAAAAGAGAAGGAGGAAAATTACTAAGTTTAGGTGTAAACTCACCCATTTTCATATTATGTCATAGGTTGCAACAACCCTAGAAATATCCCATAGGAAAAGTTTATGATGTTGATACAAGAAAGCCAAATCATGATTCATAAGGAAGATATAGTCTCTTACTAGTACATTTCTATTTACAAAGACATGCTTAGACAAAGAGAATAAGAAAGGCTAACTCAGTTCATGGAGAGGTCAATGATTGATGATGAACTTGTTGTTGCTAATAGACTTTCTCTTGATGATGAACTTGCTACTACTAATTGACAAGAGTTTAAGGGCCCTTTTTGAATACTGGAAAGATTTGGATCTATTTTTTGTATTAACTATTGTTATAGTTTATGGTTTACTTTAGTTCATTTGTGTATAAATATTATAGCTGCCCTATAAGTGCTAAATGGTTACCTTTGAGGTTTTTGTATTAGGTTGTGGCACATGTTGTAACTCATCTCTTTCCATTATGTTAATACAAAATTTTACGTACCTTAGCAATACCAGTTCCACTCTATGTGCTTCTTCAACCACTTTGATAGATTGATACTCATTCAACTATTCTTCTATTGGTTTTTTTGTAGGTTTCTTCTCAACCAATTATGTATAGAAAATCCCATGGTAATGTTTTGGTTTCCTTTCATTGGATTCATCACTCTTCTCTAAGTACTCATTAATCTTTACTTTTTTACTTTCTACTATTTTATTTGTTCTTTTGTTCAAATATTTGTATACCTTCCTCTTAGTGGAATACCTCAAGAATATTCCCTTATCACTTCATCAAAAGTTTTTTTTCCTAAATAATCATCTTTCTTTATGTAGAATCTTCTTCCAAATACTTTGAAATAACTTATACAAGATGATCCATGATAGAACATCTCATAAAGATTTTATTGTGTCTTTCTTCAATTGTACTCTATTCAATGTCTAAGCCATAGTACTCCTCACTTCTCTCTAGAATTTCTAAGCAACACCTTTATGCAATATTAATGTCCTTGCACAATCAATAGTGGACTTATGTCTTCTTTTAGCAATACCATTCTATTTAGGTGATCTAAGAGCATACATTTTCCTTACAGTTCCTTGTACTTCATATTTTCATTCTAAAAATATAACCCATGTCATTTGAGAATAATCATCCATAAAAAAAATGAAGGATTTGTCTTTGTTGAGTTGTCATTTTGTACAATGTTAAATGACAGGAATCCTTTCAAACTCCTCTCTTGAAAAGCTAATCGAAGATCAACTCCAAGGTTCCAAGTGATCTTGTGACCTACTAAAATTTTCTCAATTGAAGATAAACGTTTATGTTCACAAGGAGGCCTTTGTTGGCTTGACCAATTTTGTATAAGATGTTTGATCTGCTATTTCGAAATAGTAACCATAAAAGAGATATATTTGTGGTATTTTCTATTTTAAGATGAATCCAATTTATCAATGCAACTATTTGAATTCATATTTTAACCAAGTGTTAGCAAAGAAAATTGGAAATATAATATAATGAGATATTAAAGAAAATAACTTGAAAGGGAAATTCCTAACAAACATAAACCATAGTAACAACACGTCTATGAGTTAAATCATTAAAAAGATTAGGTAGGAAACTAATGAAAATTGGAGAATCTCTTCCTCAATTCCACTAATGCAATCATTGATAGGAACTCAATAATAACTGAAAGATGTTTCACATTTCATCAGATAGCAACACCACCAAAAGTGCAATCATGCAAGATATGATGTTATACAAGAACAATAGGTGATCTTTTCTCCAACTCGATATGTCAGAAAAATTCATTAACACAAGGAAAACACCAGAACTAAAATGTCTATAATAATTTGACATAGGGAAAAATTCACCCAAGATCAAGGAACTTAAGCACAAGCACAAAATAGACCAAAGTATGATTACAATAACAATATAGTATTCAATTCAATGTACAAGTACACTAGGAGTACCTGTATAAAAAGGCCTCTGAAATGCTTCTAGAATGTCTAGGATTCAGCACTCCAATAAGTCTTATAACCAAGAACATGTCCACTAGGAGTGGATTATCCTATATTAAGCACAGGAGTAAGTGTGATGGTGAGTGGATAAGCCAATAAAGATGTAGCATGAAAAATAATGTTGTTGACACCATGTGCTAAATTAGAGTTGCTTACTTATATGTTGTCAACATAACAACTCATAAAAGTACACAAAATCCTAAGTGTCAAACTAATAAATAATTAAATAATGCATTGACTTAAGTAAACTATAAATAGTGAATAATTATTTACACCAACACCCCCCCTTAAGTGCAACTTAGGGAAATGCCCTTAAGCTCACAAATGTATGATGGGTCTTGGCTATGAGGCCATGTTAGGTACCCATGTACAAAAGCAATGCTCTACATACAATGTGATGTAATGCAATCTCTCATAAAGCAAAGAAAGAGGGAAAACCTCATGGAAAAAACCCTCCTCCAAAAAGAGAGATAAGTACAATAAAGAAGATGAGAAAGAAGAAGACCTCAAATGAGGAAAAGATCCCTCCTCGAAGAAAGAAGAGAGAAGTCAAGGAACTTCCCTTTCTGCAACATCTCACACCCCCAAGAGATCTTGCAAATGAATATAGTTGATCTCAGTGAAGGGTTTGGTAAAGATATCTATGACTTGCTCTATTGTAGGACAATATTGTAATGCAATGATCTACTCATGTATTAGCTCTCCGATGTAGCGCATATGAACCTCAATGTGTTTAGTCTTTTGATGCTGAACTGGATGTTTTAAGATCTCAATAGCACTATGATTGTCACAATGTATGACTATAAGTTTAGGTAGATCAAGTCCAAACTCCTCTAGGATGTGTTGTAACCAAAGAGCCTCTATAGCTGCATTGATAGCTCCTCGATACTTAGTCTCAGTTGAAGAAAGAGCAATGTTATTTTTCTTCTTACTCTACCAACAAATGGGGCCAGAACCAAGGTGAAACATGTAACCTAAAGTAGACTTATGAGAATCAAGGTCCCCTACATAGTCTGAGTCTATATGTCCAACTAACTGAAGTCCTATACTTGTTGCATAGTGTATCCCATGTGTATGTGTACCCTGTATGTAGTACAAGATCTACTTAGCAGCCTTCCAGTGAAGCTCATGTGGCTCTTGCATGAAGCAAGAAACCATGCCAACTGCAAAAGCTATATTAGAGCGAGTATGTGTCAAGTCGATGAGACTTCTAACTAACTATTTATACAATGTAGCATCAACAAGTGGAGTGGTACACTTGGCCTCTGACTTGACACTTGAAAGAAAGGGAGTAGGAGCAGGCTTGTAGTCACTCATGTGAAATCAAGAAAGCAAGTCAAGAGCATACTTGGGTTGAGAAAGTGCTATCCTTGTTGAAGATTTTGTGATCTCAATACCAAGGAAATAATGTAGTAAACCAAAGTTTGTCATAGCAAATATGTCCTGCAAAGAGGTCTTGACATTGACAATGATGGATGAAGTACTTCTTGTAATGATCAAGTCATCTACATAAAGCACGAGTATCAAGTGTGAGTCATCCCTATAAAGAATGTAGGCATTCAAATTAGAATGACACCTAATGAATCTTACTAAGAGTAGGAAGGAATCCATCTTGGCATACCAAGCCCTAGGAGCCTACTTAAGACCATATATAGACTTCTTCAATCTGTAAACCATAGTATAATCCTGTATGAACTCATATGGCTGCTCCATATAAATCTCCTCATAAAGATCACCATTCAAAAAAGCACTCTTTACATCCATCTGATGTACAACCCAACCATGAGCTACAAAAATAGCTAGTGTTAAGTGAATGGAATTCATCTTGGTGACTGGTGCAAAAGTCTTTGTATAGTCAATACCCAAAACCTATGAGAAACCTTTGGCAACTAGTCTAGTGTTATGCTTATCCACACTTCCATTTGCTATAAATTTGGTTTGATAGATCCACTTAAATCAAACCAACTTTCTTCCCTTAAGAAGGGGAACTAAGTCCCAAGTGTTGTTTTTCATCAAAGAGTTATATTCTTACTCCATGGCCTTGTCCCATTCTAGAATCCTTGATGCTTCCTTAAATGAATGTGGATCTAAAGCAATGGCTATATAAGCATGTGGAAATGATTTTTTTATGACCTTGTCCTCTAAGTCTCTAAAGGATTCCCCACCAATGAACCTATTGAATCAAGGGTTTTTTGTGCCCAACAAGGTTTAGTGGAAGAAGAAGGAATGTCCTCAACTATTTGTGGACCCTACAAAGGTGGTGTCCTATGAATCAAAGTTGAAGGAATGTCATCTTCCGAGTCACTATCATCACTATTATCACTTTCCATGAAGGAGGAAGAAGAAGGAGTTGAAGAAGCTAAACTTGGACAAGTTTCTTCAAAGTGAACACTACTCTCAAAAAATATTTCATGTGTCTCTGGATCCATGAGTTTGTATGCCTTAAGATGGTCAGGATATCCAAAAAAATACATGGTTTTCTTTAAGGTTCTAATGCCTTTCACTTTTGTGGAGGTATCCTTTCCCATGCTAGAAAACCAAAAACTTTAAAGTTCTTTACAATTGGTTTTCTGACACACCAAGCCTCAAAAGGTGTGATTCCATCTAAGGCCTTATGGGACCTTCTATTTTGGATGTAATTGGGACAACACATGGCTTATGCCCAAAATAATTGATCTAGAGACTTATAGTGAAGCATACAATTGGTCATCTTCTTAAGGGTTCTATTCTTCCTTTTAGCAATACCATTTTGTTGTGGCATGTAGGCAACTGAATGTTGAAGATCAATACCCTCATGAGTGCAAAAGTCTATAAGCCTAGAGTTGACATATTCCCTGCCATGAAAAATGGCTTTCCCTAATTTTTTCTCAACTTGAGCTTTGAAGGTGATAAACTTATCAAATACTTCACTCTTATGACCAAGAAAGAAGACCCAAGTGTAATGTGAAAAGTCATCAATAAAGGTGAGAACATAGTGAACCTTACCAAAAGATGGTACTAGAAATGCACCAGCTACATCACTATGAACCAACTGAAGAACAATAGTAGCCTTCCAAGACTTCCCCTTTTCATATTTTTCTTCATGATGCTTGCTTGCTTCACAACCTAGACATACACCCTCTGAATACTTAACTTGAGTTAGACCAATGACCATATCCTTGTTGCTAAGTTGTTGAAGGTAGCGATAATTGATATGTCCAAATCTATCATGCCATAGTTTACTTTGTGAATTTGAATGAGTCAACAAGGCAAGTGTCATGTCCCCTGTTTAAATAATTAAAAAATAATAATGTTTGCTAAGGCATGCAGGCCCAAGAAAGTGAAGTTTCAGAAAAAGGGGGTTAATATTTGGAAACCATTGGACTAATAAATGAAAATTATTATTAAAATATGTTTCATTAACCTCTCTTGGACGTGAGCTACGGTTATGCCCTCTTTTAAGGGGTTTGGAGGCATTTTGGGCTGATTCCAGAACTTGATTTTTGCTCATTTTCTTTGTTGTTCTTCAGAGGCTGCCAAACCTGTGGAGAAGGAGACCCAAGAATTGGAGCTTGCAGGTTTCCAAGAAGGCTAAGAACAGGATTTTGAAGCCATTCCATATGCATGCTCATACAGATTTTTCCTTTGTGCTAAACAGTGCAGATTTGTGGATTTTTGGGAGTGTTTTTTGTATGAGTTTGGTGTTTTCAGTTGAGTATTTCATATTAGTTTGAGTTGCTGCTGTATATCAAACTTTTAAATGTTAAAATAGAGCTGAATATATGTATTGGGATGTGATTAAACTTTTAAGATAGATTATTAGTGTTTTTGTGGTGTTTTCGGGCATATTTTGTGCTATTTCGAGAGCTTGATGAGCATAGTTTTTGTCCTACATTTTTGAGCTGTTGTGTAAAGGCTATACGGATCCGGAAATGTCAATTTGTAGGCTGTTATGCTGCTGAAATTTCTGTAAAAATTTCCATTTTCAGATTTATTAATAATTTGTGAAGTTGTGAAGCTTTTAGCACTATTTTCAGCATACCCGATTTGGGGTTTCTTGAGGAATTTGGTGGATCTTTGGGATATTAGTTGTTTGATTTTAAATATCTGATTAGAGGTTGGAAATATCATACAAAATCAGAAAAGGGACATTTCAGAAAGGGAAGTAGACTTAGGCACAAAATGAGAAAAAGAGTAAAGTCTTGTCTCATGATTAGCCTTTCCAACCACCACCATAGAATCGTTCTTAAGATTTTTCATCACAACTTTATTAGGAAGGACCTCCACTTTTTTGCCACATCCATAGTGAGTTATTTGGTAGATGGAAAGAAGGTTTCTGCTAAGGTTAGGAACATGAAGCACATCCTTGAAGATGCCATTTTCCAACTCAACATCCCCTTTCCCTTCAACTTCCACTTGAGTTTCATTGCCCACATAGATGTGAGGTATATTTGATGGTTTCAAAGAGAAAAAATGGTCCCTTGAAGCACCCATATGATGTGTAGCTCCTGAATCAAGAACCCATTCCTTGGCATTGTTTGTACTTGCTACCAAAGCTTGTCCCTTATCCTTTGAAGTGGTTGAAGATCCCTTATCCTTCTAGGCATTTGGTACATCAATTTTGTGTTTCCTCATTAGACTTACCAATTTATCAATCTACTTATCCTTGCACTCATGTTCATCATGACCATTCTTCTTACAATAGGAAAAAGTTTTCTTCTCCCTTTTGTTGGAGTTGTTCCCCTTCTAATTATTTTTGAAAAAATATTTACCTTGTTGTGAGGAAGATTGTTGAGTGGAAGAATATTGATGTGAGGAAGATTGTTTTTTAAAGAAGGATTGTTGCATGTCATCTTGTGGCTTAGCCTTCCACTGTTTCTGCTTCTTGTTGGAGTTTTTACCACTTGAATTCCCTTCATTAGCTACTAAGGCTTTGGTCTTGGAAGACTAGAGAATTCCCATACTTAAATTTTCATGCTCTAAGATCACCATTTCTAAAAATTTCTCAAATGAAGGCTTAGTGTAGGCACTACTCATCGTTAATTTGTGAGTATTATAACTAGAAATAAAAGGAACATATTCAAGTGGAAGATGAGTCATTATATGTTTGATCATCTTTCCATCCTTGATAGGTTCACCACAATCCTTAAGTTGTGCCCTATACATGTCTACTTGGGTAAGATAATCTTTGATGGTGTTGAAATTCCTAGGATCCAATTTGAGAAGTTTATCCTGAATGGTGTGGGCCATATCTTCATCTACGGTCCCATACAATGCTTCAATCTTAGCCTAGACTTCTATTGGATTGGTAAGTTTCCTAACATGATATTTGATGGGATTTGAGATATTCTTGAGCAAGGTTCCTAGGGCCATTTCTTGTTTGGATTCCTAGTCTTATTTTTGAACTTCATCAACATTGGCAAGAGGTTTCTTTGCTGCACCAGTTACATAACATAGTAAACCTTTTTCAACCAATGGTTCCTTTATGTTTTCTTTCCAAGTAGCATAATTATGTGGAGTAAACTTTGAAATAGAACCCATAATGCAAGAGCGCAATATCAAGGAGACACAAAACACAATACACACCCCCACTTTTCACTCAATCAAAAATCCCCCCCCCACCCAAATGAAAGATTTTGGCACTTTATATGTAGTGTGTTTACAATAGGCCACTTGTCAAAATGAAAAAAGTGGCCTTTTGATTTTTCTATTTACAACCTCCTTATGGAGTACAAATCTAGAACTTTACAATATAGCTTAGAAATACAACAATTTTGAAGCAATACGATGCAAAATAAGACTTATTTTTGAAAGTGGTATTTTTGTCCACACAAGCCTATAATTTGATTGTAGATCTAGAAAGTAGACAAAAAAAATGCACTTTTAGAAAAAACAAAACCTGAAAGGAGTCCAAATGAGCCTGTACAGAGCATTTGAAGTTACAAAATGTAGGATTAGACAGGTATAGTTGTCAAAAATGCAATTTCTGACAAATCCATGCACCAAAACTAGAAAAGAATAACACCACTAAAAAGTTTAGGAAATTCTACCCAAAATAAAAAATATCACACCTAATATGGATTTCAGATGATTGAGTTATGGCCTCCCAAAGTCAACTTGTCAAATCAAAACTGAATCTGGAGAGGGGCCTGGAGAGGAAAACATGAAGTTAAAATTGACAATCAAATGGCCATCTTAGCAGTTCAAATTTGCCTCTGGATGACGGTCAAACAACCATCAAATTTAAGACAATAAATCAATGATGTTAGCAAAAATGTCCCCCTTGCTGACATGGTAGTACAAAATTGACACATGGCATATGGAAATTTGTCGACATGTGTAGCTAACATGGTGTATGACAGTCCACGTATTAGGTTGAAGGGTGCTGACGTGGATGTTGGTTTGTGCTAATTATACAAGCATGGGATGAGTGACTCGTCATGACGTGGCTTCTCTTAGTACCACATGGAAGGGTGTGATTGGACTAGTGTTGGTGATAGTAGTTACCACGTGTTCATGAACATTGATACTATGTGGCATAGTTTACAGATGTTGTGTGGACTGCTTTGAATCAACTGTGTTGATGTCAGAGGAGACTATAATCTAGTGTTGCTATGATAAAATCTGGAACCAAGTCTTAAAAAATGTTGCCAACAATTTGTTGGTTTAGTCCCACATTGGTGGGTAGAACAAACTTGCACTTGTTTAAATGACTTTGGTTGTAGGGTTTAGTGTAAAGAAAAGCCACTGAAGTATTGGTTGGGTCACCGAGGTTTGTAAGCCTGATGCTAGTTATGGGCTGTGGTTGCCAGATTTGTTATAAATGTCAGAGATAATGTCGAATCGTGTAGGGTGTAGGCCGGATAGGAATATTTTGAGAATATTCTCTATAGGGGCTAGGGTTTCACCACCTAGTTCCTGTAAAAAAAATTCTCTGCAAGCCAACCTAGACTAATTTTTTTTTTGAAAAATACCAGGAAAATTATAGAGAAAAATAAATTAACTGATCCAAAAACAATTAAGTAGATCTAAAAATGATCATAATGTACTTGCAAATCGGGCCTTCAGGTGCCAATTTGTAAAAAAAAATTGCCTCAAAATAAATTATGGCCCAATATAGGCGTATTTATAGCCAATTTTCAACAAATCGACACTTTATATGTCCACTTTGGCTCTAGATGCTCCCAATTTATGTAGATGCTCTGAATCTGAATTGGGTCCTTCGAGAGGTGAAGCAACAAAGGTCTCCAATTGCTATGTGAAGAGAATCTCCCTCAGCTCTAATATAATGTAAAAAATTTCTTTATGGAAAAATTCACCCAAGATCAAGGAACTCAAGCACAAGCACAAAATAGAATATAGTATGATCAGAATAACAATATATTATTCAATTCAATGTATAAGTACACTAGGAGTGCCTATATATAAAATCCTCTAGAATGCTTCTAGAATGTCTAGGAGTTAGCACACTAATAAGTCTTACAACCAAGCACATCTCCACCAAGAGTAGATTATCCTCCATTAAGCACAAGAGTAAATGCTTAATCCTCCATTAAGAAAAATCCAATGTTGTATACACCATGTGCTGAATTAGAGTATCTTACTTCTGTGTTGTTAACATGACAACTCATAAAAGTATGCAAACTCCTACGTGTCAAACTAATAAATAATTAAATAATGCATTGACCTAAGTAAACTTAAGTAAAGTATAAATAGTGAATACTTATTTATAACAACAAGATCAAACAATCATAACAACACAATAAAACCATTAGCTCCATTATTATTCATGAACATGCATTCACAAAAATAACACACTCTGGGAAGAATAACTACATTCAGAATGAGAGCACCAATAGCGTATATTATTGCATCAAAATAATGGCTTGGAGTACATGTTACATCCATGTATTTATAAGAAATCATCTCCTCCCTTTGTGTTAGGAGAGGGAGTTCTTAAAATGAAAATCATGCTAAAAACTAATAAAAAAAATCTAATTATATCCAAACGGACTCTATAAATGGTGCTAAGTAGTCTCCAACCTTGTTTATATCAATTAAGGGGTGCATGACCCTTTACATGACTTGAAACAATAAAAGAAGAAGTAGATAAGAAGAAAGAAGTTGTAAGATGATCTGGGACTCTCTTGAAACTCTAAAAAAGGAAGTTTGGCCCTCTCTAAGTGCTTCTAGGAGTTGAATTGTCATCGCAATGCATTTTTGGTGCATGGAATGCTCTAAATTTAGAACTAAAAGTTAACTGTCAACACACTACTTCTTCAAAACTGTTAGCACACATCTATGAAAATAAAACCTATGCACCTTGATGACAAGTTCCAAAAATGCAAAATTTTCTCAAGTGTCAAAACTAAATTTCTAGCATCTAGGTATTATCCCCCTTTATACCAAAATGATGTCTAGATGTTTCCTCTTGAATTTCTCTGTTATCTTTATCACTTGGGAAACTGTTGATAAATCCAAAGCTCTATATTTATCCTTTACTAATTGTTGATAGTTGCTGACTTCTATCTAGGTTGCCACAAAATTCTCAAGTTTAGTGTCCAGCTCCAACAATACCTCTTTAGTCTTGAATGCTTGCTTGATATCTTCATCTAACAAATCATCTTTGAAGGTTCCTCAAAAATTTTGGACTATTGATTGCATGTATTGAGCTTAGACTTTGACTCATCTTCAAAAATCTCAAGAAAAGTAGAGTTGTGATACCTTTCTGCTTCAAAAAATTTCTCTTGAGTTTAGTCTCTTATTTTCTAAATATTTTCATGTAGAAACTTCATGAATTTATTGCCAACATATGTCTTCTATATCCAGTCATCTAACTTATCAAGCTCCTCAGTGGTGAATACTTCCACGAGTGTACATTACCTTTGGCCTTTTATTGATTAGAGTGCTTGTAGGTCTTTAGCCTAGGTATGTACCTCATGCATCAATACAAAACCCTAGTTCACTATGGATACCATCTTATCCACACTCAATTCAATATGGTGCAATAGGTTCAAGTTTCCCTATATTATTTGTAACTAGAAATAAATATGGATAGAAGAAAAGCACTAACCTTAAAGTAGGGAAAATCTAGAAAATTCTAATTTCTGATGTTTGTGCACAATTTTGGGGAATTCTATAACCTTCTCTAGACTGAAAATGTCGAGACAGAGAAAATCTAGAAAAAAATTGTCCTTCTAAGGGTACGTCAACCTTGACCTCAATAGTGGGGCACAATCTTACCCTGGGGCACAATCTATCAAACATTTTACTTCAATTCTTTGTCTTGTACTTGTACCTACAAGAAAAATTATTAGTTTTATTTGGATGGGGGGTTTTCCTTGGTCAAAACCCAATTCGGAATCAACCTTGAAATGTAATCAAAATTGTAATATGAATAAACAAAGTAAATGGATCTATTCACCTTGCTTTTGTTGAAATCCTTGTGGATGATTTGAATCCTTGAATCCACAAGTATGGATGCTCCAAATGAATGTAGAATTATTTAGGATGTCTAAAACCAATGGCATTAGATCTTCAAAACTGATCTTGAATAGATCTTAGCATAAGAAGGGGCTTGGATGAATGTGGATGGAGAAATCTTCAACAAGAGGGCTTCATAGAGATTGAATCTTTCAATGGCTAACAATGGAACTCCTTGAAGAATTCGATGCTTGAATGCTTGAATTCTTGAATACTTGAATTATCGTTAAAATGAATTAAAACTCCATCATCCACGGGTGTAAACATGATTGATAGTGGATGTCCAAATGAGAGAACAAGGCTTCCTTATATTTTGATCTAAGAACAAACTTCTAGAGAGGCAATATTGGATAATTAAATCCCAATTAACCTTAACCCCTACATAGTGCCTCTCATGTTTGTATTCTGTACCTTGTCTATTTTGATTCAAGAGATACTTGGTACTCTTATTTTATGTACTTTGAGATGACTTGAGGGTCAAATGTTATACTTTGATTCAGTACCATAGATGCTTTACTACTATGCTATTCAGTTTATCATATTTGCATGTCGATGCCATTTTGAGATGAGAGTAGATCTATGATGATATCTAATTATCTAGTATTTGAGCATATTTCTGATTATGTCATGTGATGGATTTCATGCTATGGCTATTTACTTCATTCTTGTACCTTTATGCTTTATGCTAATGTGAGTGATGTAAATGGACTAGTCAATTAGTTAATGCATTTTTTTTAGTTTTGATATTATTATGCAATTGCACTTGATTGTGTGTTTTAGTGTGCAAGAATTATATCCCTAGCAGTGGCACATGGAGTTAGTGATTTAGCTATTCATATTTTACCAAAGTCATCCTTGTATGGTCGATGTATCCTTATTTTAATTATATAAATTAAAGCCTTTCAGTGACTAATAAATCTGAACTCATCTGCATTATGTGATTAGACCACTAAGCATATCTGTGCATTTAGAGGTTCGCATTATCGTGAAAGCTATTTAGCAATTTTCTATGATTTTGGGTTTTTGGGCTTTAAACCTTTTTGAATTTATTTTATTGTAGCTTTGCTTTAGGTCAATTCCCATTATAGAGAATAACCAATTTTCATTTGGGTTGATTTAGAGTCTAGCTATTCTAACTGGCTATGTACCCTAATCGACTATTCATCAAAAAGTGAATAAGTATTGAAAAATAGTTTTTATTATTCACTTCTCACTTTTTCAAAATAGAAATTTGAGAGCTCTTTTGAGAATCCTCTTCTGAAGGATTCAATTTTTGCTCATTCTTGGAGCTATGAGCATGGGTTTTTAATGAGACCAAACTTGTTGGATTAGGCTTGGGGAGTTCTTTCTTTGCCATCACTTTCAACAGTTTTGGCAGATATTTATTTTATTCTATGGGTTTTGGTTTCTGCCCCTTTTGTTGGCAGGTAGGGCCTTCCTATTTTATCATTTCTACTCCATTTCAACTTTTGTTTCTTGTAGCAGTATGTTAGGAGGTTGATAACTAGTGTTCCCCTATGTTTCTATTTGTTGGTTCTGCCCAATTGGTCGGGTATGAATGTTTTCCTTATTTCTAAGATGAGGGTTTGGGGTTTTCAGCTATCATGCTGGCCATTTTTGCATATGGTGTCCAAACTCAGTTATTTTTGGATTTTCAAAGTTTTTACACCCAAAGGCCAAACAGGTTTTAATTTCAAAGTTTTTCAAATTTGGTGTTTTTTACCTCATTTTGTGTACTACCCTATTTTCTCAAGTTTTCTTGGCACAATGTGGGTCATGGACTTGGATGATCTATTTGGATGTCAGTCAGACCACTATTGCGCTTTTGTGTTGCATTAGGATGCGTGCCACATCCATTATCAGGATTATGTTTTCAACTGAGTGACTTTTTGCTTTGTGTTCTCATCCAGTCCTTGTGTTATGATCTTTGTGATGGTGGTGTGCCACACACGAGTATGTACGTTTACATCATTTGAGTGACTTGTAAGGCTCAATCTTCCATGGTACTTTTAGAAGTTATGATTATTGGGGTTGGGTTGGGGATTGCATGCCTACGTGAACTCATCATTGGATGAACATGGGAAGGGTAGGGTAGCATATGGAGGGGGTTTCTACCTTGCAGCTTGGTGATTATTGGGCCTAGAGGGTTAGTGAAGGAAGTTTTCATTAAGTGATAACTAAATGAAAGTACTAGGTGGTAATAAATAATTTAAGATAATTAAAAATGGATTATGCACCTTTCGTTGGGGAGAGTAGCTACCACTATTAGCTTGGGCTTGTCAATGCCAAGTGACTCCCCATGATGTCAACCCCTACTTAGTATCTTGTTGAGTGCTCGACTAGGACCTATAGTTTATGCATTGTCTTTGTCTTGGTTTCAGCCATCATACTATTTGGCGTGTGTGTTAGCCATGGACATTTCTTTTGTGTGTTTGTGGTAGGATCATTGTCTCCATTAGCACAATGGGTGTGGACCTATGGGTGCAACATGGTTGGGAGGTGTAGCTACCTACACCACTGGTAGGGACCAATGTATAGAGATAGTCTTTTGTCCTAGTGTGATCGTTGTTGGATGTTTTCACTTAGTGCTTTGAGTTCTAGAGTATTCTTCCTTGTGATTTATGCTTTCATTGGGATGCTTGTATATCGTGTTTAGGTGATGTTAGTTACTGTCACATTTCCTTATTATGATGATTAGCATATGATATGATGTTATCTACTTGTAGGATTATCTTATGCTTTATTTCTAGCATGTTAGATTTCCTTTTGCTTATGTTGTAGCATGTTTTAGTAGTGATGTCCCTATTATGATAGTATAAATGATCAAATTAGTGGCTTGTGATGTTACACGTGGGGGATGGCTAGGGCCCGCAATGGTCTTATGATGCTATTGATGGTTGGGAGGAACCACATATTTAGTTTTTTTGAATTTCTCATTGTGATGTTATTTTTGTTTATTGTGATGTTGCTTTCAATACTCTACGATGTTTCCCTTCTATTCTTTTCCTTCATTTTATGATTAGATGGTTAGATGTTTTTTCCAGCCTTCCATCTTTCAATGTTATATTCAAGTGTTATGCCTCAAAGTGTGGATCTAGTACTCCCTAGTGTGGAGGAATCCATTTTCTAGTTGTCTTATTATTTTCTAGCTTGCTGTTATGGATCCTTGTGTGAACTTGTAGTTTCTTGCGCGAGGATGCAAGTCTTTGTATGGTGTAGTGGGTTTCTTCACATGGTTGGGCACTTCCTTGTGCGAACCCTTACATCAGTTTCTAGGTGTTTTGGTTGTATAGCCAAACATGAGCTCACATCATTATGCACATCTTCGCATGAGAAGACACTTCTTCATGTGGCATGATGCACTTCTTCACATAGAATTCTAGTAGAGATAAGTTCTCACGTGGAAAACAGGGGGTGTCTCCCTCAATTTTTAGAGTTCTACTTTTGGTGTTTCTAGTACCCTTTGGGTTAACTTAAATTATCATGCTCTGATAGATTTTATATTCGATATTTTTGTTTTGTTTTGGCTTTAGTTTCCTATTATGTATTTGTCAAATCGAGTAGTGGTGTTTGGAGATCCATTGGTTGTCAGGATGGTAGTTAAGTCTTCCATTTTGATATGTATGATCCATGTATGATGTATTCTTATGAACTCATACTTGTAAAAAAATTTCTATCTTGGCTTCTATTTCATCCTTGTTCCAAGGATCTTCAAGCAGGGTATTACACCCTAGAAATGGACCTAGATTAAATGCAATTTAATAGATTACCATTCCAAAACCTAAAACAACCAACCTGAAAGTAGGAAAATGAAACTTTCCAAACCCCAACATCCTGAAACCTTTGAAACTTGAAATCTAGACCTAGGGTCAAGGTCAAGGTCAACTCTACCTTAGGTCAAGGTCGAGGTCATACTTGACCTAGGTTAGGGTCAAGGTCAGCCTTGACCGTTAAGGTTGTCATTGACCCAGAAAATCAAAGTCTTTACTTTCTTAGAAAAAGTTATCAGAAAGAGGCTAGAAACATGAGGAGAAAAGTAGAATAGGGGGGAATAGCTAGATCGATGCAAATACCTATTCAAGGTGCTTAACATGACCCCAAACTACTTACTCAAAGGGCTAAATGCTCTTATCATGGAAGTGTTTCCATTTTAATAAAATACATTAAGCCCCCACTTTAGCAAGAGTATGGATTTGATGCAAACTCTTGGTAAAGGAGATCATAATGAAAAGACAATCTTATTAAAATCAAAGGGACAAAGAAATCTTCAAACCCCCAGAGACTCAAGTCTTCATAAACTCCAAGATCACAATAAGGGAGATATCTCTAGAAAAAGGGAAAGAGAGAAAGAGTATGATTATCTTACCCAATGAGAACTTATGTCCCATTGTGAACTACACAAGAAAAAAACACAACTAGAAGGATGGAATTGAACTGCATAGTGAATGTGGCTACTCATTAGTCAACCCATCAAGGATTCACCCTTAAGAATATTCTATTGCATAAGAGTAAAACTAAAAAGAGATCCAATCTTAAGGACACCTTCGACCTTAAGGGATCAAAATATTTGAAATTAGAGGGATCAAGAGGTCCTAAAATATAAATCCATGATTTAAGGATTAGTCACTAATCCAAAAAGGCAAAAAGGTATCTTGAAAAATAATATATGTGTATCAAAAAGTGACAATGTGCAATAAGTGAGCAGAGCATATGTCCCCATGTTAAAGTCATTACAAACATTATAATAGGAGAACTGACTTTAATGGAAACATAGAAAACTCCACTAATTATGTTTCTACTATGATATGCCCCAAGATGAAGACAAATCAAGGAAAATACCATATAAACATATAGAGAACACAAAAATAATCTACTTATTGTGGGGTTAGTATGATCAGAAGATAATAAATATGATATTATTTCAAATGAAATGACATCATTCCCCAAAGAAAGTAGAAATATAATCACAGAGCAAATATCACATAAGAGATACGAAGAAGAATCTTTTCAAGCCATGACTTGGAAACCAAAAAGAATTAGTGCTACCAAGTCATGGATCCAAGCAGATTACACAAGGAAACATTTATGAACAATAAGACAAGTACTACATAATGTAAAACAACATATGAAAGAATAAAGCTAAATATAGAGGAATAGTACAATAGGTCCAGTTCCTTTATCATCTTGCACCAATAGAGCAACAAGGATCATATAAAAGAATCTTAAAAAAATTAGCAAGCACACCACGGGAGAACCATAGTACAAAAAACAAACACACAAAAAAGATACCATAAAGGACAAGCCAATCAAGCGTGTTACCTACTCTCCCTATCTCATTCTATATCATTTAGGGAAGGTGTGTAAATTTCAAGAGGGACTATATCCAACATAGTAGGAATAATAGCTAGTTCCAAATAAGGATCCTCTTATGAATCATAATGTTCAATACTAGGTGTAAGTGTCAATTTTGATGAAAGAATATTAGGTAAGTCAATGTCAATGTCAGTAGTTTCATATTCATCATTAACATCATCAATATCGTCAATAGTATCTTCTTCATCTAAATTAATCAAAATAGGATCTAAGATGTATATGGAATCACCAGAATCATGTGTCATAACTGTTAGAGTAAATAATTAATTATTAATTATTTATTCTATTTACTTAAGCTTACTTAGGTTAATGCATTTATTTAATATTTAGTATTTAATGCATGTTGTGGTGAGTTGTTGACAACATGGGAGTTTGTTCTTTCTAGCATGTTCCACCTTTTTGTGGAAGAGTGCTTAGTTGTCAACCTTATCTTCTAACACTTTCCATGAGCTTGTTCTACAAGCTTCCTTGAGGCCTTTATAAGTGGTCTCTCTCTCATGTAAAATCACATTCAGCATATTGTAAATACATATTTTTTTGTGTTTGCATATCTTGTTGTCTCTCATGTCCATTTAGGGTTTTTCCCTTGCTCCATGCTCTTGCTTCCTTGGCTTCTCTTTGACAAGTTATGTAATGCCCCACCAAGGGATCCAAAGAATTTTACTAAGTTTTCCAAACAATTTTTTTGTAAACATGAAAGATAAAACCATTCATAACATTTGCGGAAGCAATAGCAACAATTCAAATGAAAATAAGCATAACATATATACATAACAGGCTACATTCTTTAAAGATCCCTTAACGTTGTATCACATCTAAATTAACTATTCATCTAACATCCCATCTTTATGAAATAACAATGATACATCCAATGTAATTAAACAATATACAAGTCTCCTTTTGTAATTATATTTTAGTTTAGCTCAATCATCCACTGTACATATCACAGGGTATGAAAAGCTTAAAAGAATAAATATCCAAGTAAATAAAGTACATCATCATCATCTAATATTAATCCATGATGCAATAACATAAATGAAACCACATATCATACATGATACGTCATCACAAAAGATATAAACATCCATCACAAAAGATAACCATATATCAAAAACATAAATAACTAAGTGCACGGTTCCTCCCAACCATAAATAGCATCATTAGACCATCGTGGATCCTAGCCATCCCTCTGTGCGTAACATTCTAAAGCACCGAAGAGATCATCGATATTAACATAGTAGGAATGTCACTCCTAAAACATCCTACTAACATGCAAAGTAAACCATAATAAATCATCAACTAACATATGCAAAGTAAAGCAAATCATCAATATAAGAAACATATCAGTAAATACATCCATCATAAGGTATATTATCTATCATAATGCTCCAAGAACATAATGAAGAATAAATACCAACCAAGGATACTCCAACCATAGTGTCTCAAACGGATCTCAAATGATAAGAGTGAAAATGTACTACCACTCGACCGCATGGAACCTAAGTGGTCCACTCCTACCGTGCTGAGGAGATAATCTCAAGTCCCAAACAGGATATCAATTCACGAAGCACAAATCTCTATAAGTCCAAGAATCTTAAAAGTATACTAACTCAAAGGTTTCATCACACAAAACTGACATCTAATTCCCAAAGGCACAACAATGATCTCCACGGGTAGTTAGCTAAACTCCACGGGTCCATACTGATCTCATGCGACCACTAGTATCCTCTCATATTGATGAGGCATACTACGGAATGCATGGTTGCAACCATGCATTCTCACTACTCCCATCCTAGCCTGTACAAGCACTCAAGGCATGGGCGAGAACATTAAAACAATTATCTTTTTAGGTTCATTTAATCCCCATTTAGTATGTAAATGTTATCACTTATTAACCAAACTTACAATGAGTTACCCTGGCAGCCACTTAGGGCCCCGGCCCCCATTGCAAGCCACTTCTCAACACTACAAGTATATTACCTACCCTAAGCTTATGGAATCATAAATCTCAAAATCATAAAAGATAATCCATAATAAAATTATCAAATATGCATAAAAGCATCAAATATCCATAATAAGAATCATCAAATCTCCAAGATAAGAATCATCAAATTTGCATGAGCATCTGAAATAGTATCCATAGAAAATCATGACCACAACAGTTCTCTATTGGCAACTGAAGGCATCATTGATAATCATAAGTATCCATTGGTTCTCAATAACCAAAATATATCTCAAGATAAATCACAATATCCATTGGTTCTCAACAAGCAACCAAGAATATCTCAAAATCATACTGATCAAAGACTCCAAAATGGTTGAGTCAAACATATCACAACATGACATCATTAAGAAATAAATCCACATTTCAGTCTCATCATGGCGACTAGAAAGTAATCCAAGGATAACTGATCGATGACTCAAAAATGATTAGCTCAAGCATCTCAGATATATATACATCTCAGCTTCACACATGAAGGCTGAAGAACAAATACAAACATTTCATAGAGCATACGATCACATAACCATGGTTGGGCTTATAAAGATCAAGACCAAATAAGATCAACATGCCATCATATCTCATAACCCCCGAGCCTCTAGTAACAACCTAGGACTGGTCAACACTAGTCAACCCAAAACTCAAAACAAGAAGCATATAGAATACACGATGCAAACACATGTTTTGGTTTACTAAATTCACATAGTTGAATAATGTGTAGGGGTTTTCAGTTTTCTGTTTGCCAGTATACTTTCAAGTGTATAAAGTTATCATTTAAACTACAAGTCAACCCATTTGTTCCCCGATAGCATTATTCTAAGAATAACTTAAGGATAATAATTCACTAAACTGATCATCATTGACCTTAATTAAATTGTCTTTTATATTTAACCATGATCCATATTCTAATTGATTAACTCTTCTTTAATGTTACTTCAACTTTTCAACATAATCAAGGATCATTATTCGTTTAGGTTATAAGAAAGCCGGTTACTAGTCTTCAAATAAGAAGATTATAACTTTATTAAAATGATCAATTAACATAGATACACCATCCATGACCTATTACATTCTAATAGTTTTCAATTAGAAACTTAATTAAGTATTACTAAAGTTTGATTCTTTTATTTTAATCGTTATCATCATTAACAACCATATAATATCTAAAGTCATAATTCAAGTCATAAGACTTATCAACTTCGATATAGATAATCTACAATCTCATTAAAAGAATTATATCAATTAAATCTCTATTACATAACTTAATTATTAATTAAATCTAATTAACTCTAATTGATTGATTTAATTAATAATTACATAATCATAGCAACGTTCCAATTAATATCAGTTGACTAATAACTAACTATAATTCTGTATGATAAAAGTCAACTATAATTCAATACTCAAAAGATCATATTAATAATTCAATAATAATTATTGAAAATCTTAAATGACCGTATTCGTCATCTTTCAAAGAATACCAACATTCCCTTAACAAATTCGTATTATCATTAATCTTTTCAAATAAGACTCTATCGCACAACTTAATTATTAATATCATAGTTATAATATCAACTCAATGAATATCAATTGATTAAAAATCAATTATAATCCAACTCCAAAAATTATTATCTTTTACCAAACTACAATCAATAAATAATCTCCACTAGATTAACTCTAATCAAATTTGTTGATATCTATTTAAACCATTATTTATTAATAGTTTGCTAGTCCTTACAAACATTAATAAATAATAAACTCCTCAAACTATACATACTCGATCTATAAAATCCTTCCATAAACCCATTAGTTAATATTTGGCTAACTCTTAACTCCATTAAGGTATTCAAACGTATTAACCAATAACATAATAATTCAGTCTTAATCCAATATGATTCAGAGTTTTTAAATTTAAATCAACATAATATAAATTATCATCTTACAATTATTTAATCAATATTAAAATCAACCATTAGACTCCATATTCTAATAATATTTTGTCTATATAAACGTTGTTTGAAAGAGATCCCTATCACAAACCAATAAGACTCATTGTAGATTTTAACATGAATAATCTCCAAATTCTTAACATTATCATCTTCATTAAACAACTCTAAAATTGTTTAATATATATTAAATAGTATTCAATATACATTATAAAAAGTTCACTATATAAACTATATTAAACTCTCTTTTCTTTTAATTTTTTCTCATCCATTTACTTAGATTGACTAATAATTAATTACACTTCTTCTACTATTAATTAATCTTAATTAAATTTGATTTAATTAGATTAGATAATAAAACATATAAAACTAATGCATATTAATAAGATTCTAATAAGGGAAGATTGCAATAATATCTTAATTCATTCCATGCTTTGATATATATTATTTTTGTGAAGTTAAGCATAAAGAACTCTTGGTTATGAAAAATGGAGAAATATTTGTCCTTGAATAAAATAGTCTTAGTACGACAACCATATCTCCCTAATAAACTATTGGATCGGGCTGAAATTGAAATATGTTGGAGATGGTCAAGTTGCACCAATTCTGACTGGAGCGATCGAATAAATTCGATCCTGATAAAAAGTTATGAATAACTGAGTTCGGGTCTATCCAAGGGGCAGCGACAGGACTATTAAAAATTTCTTCTTAAAAAGTAATTGTTCTCTAAATTTATCCAATAATTTCACTAATGGATTTGGCCATAAATCTTGAAACCATTTTCAAATCTATTTCAATTTGATTCTAATTCGAACCCAAACATGTTTCTTTTTTTTTTTAATCCATGCATATAAAATTCTCAAATAAATTTAATTGCCCAAATTGAAAATGCATACAATAAAAATATGAAATTCCTCAAAAGACATATGGAAGACACAAAGAAGACAGGAATGCATGATGTGGAAATAGCATAAGAAAAATTACAAGAATCTACCCGAATTCTTATGCTAATTCGCTCTTTCTCAAAAAACTCACAGAGCAAGCTTCCTTCTTCAAGGTTCTTGAGTCCTCCACTGCTCCAATTGCTTTCCACCCCCTCTCTAAGCTTCTATGAATGCCTAAATATAAAGAACTCTCAAGAAACCTTTGGATTGCTTCTTGAAACCACTGAAAGGTGTCACCAACTAAGCATGGATCTTTTCCAACCTTTTTGATGAGTCATAGAGTTGTAGACACCTTGTGCTTAATTGATGCACTAACCCCCATGTTGTTGACACATGTTAATTCCCATGCAAGCTTATAACTCCAATTTACTTTTTAAATAATCTTTATTTAAATTTTATAACTTTTATTTTAATTTTTATAACTTTTATTATTATTATTTTATTTATTACTTTATTATTATTTTATAATTATTATTAATTTTAATTTCTAGTTTTCTTTTATTTAATTCCTTTTCCCCAATAATTCACATTTAATTAATTACAATCAAAATATCAAAAATCATGATATTTTATTAATTTTCTCAAATAAATAATTTATTAATTAAATCTATTTATTAAGACTTAATTAATGAAAAATTCACCATAGACCTTCAAGATAAAATATGAAAACCCATCATAGAACAAATTATACAAAATAAATCTAAAAGGTTAAAAATCACGAAATATGTCATCCGACACATTTGGTGGGTATTCAACTCAGATACTTGTCCTAATTTTCCAATTAGGACAAATGGCTCAAAGGGTTGGGATTTGGACTTGAGAATTTATCTCCCCTCTCTTATCATTGAGATAATGTGATAGGGTACACTCATCTTGGCAATTCAGGGAAGTCGATACCCGGTACCTGCAACCTGCATAAAAACCATGCATGTACAAACATAATATATACTAAACTAAATAGACAATGGTAGGAAGTGGTGCATCATGTAGATCCTGACTAGCAGGTGACTACGACTCCCTTCTTTAACCACATCAGACACGTCATACAAAAGCAAATACGCAAGGCAAACACGCACACCATACACATCCAAGTATGGGGTAAGTATCCATAAGAAAGCACATATGATAATAAATCATCTTACTAATCATCATTAATAACTAAAAGCAATGTAATCATCATCATCAATAATTGCGAACACTAAAAATAATCATCATACATACATGAAATGTAGAGTCTAAATAATCACATTACTTAATAAACTGAATCCATAGCACAATATCTGATAATCTCAAAAGAATGTTGCTAACCAACAACATAAAACTAGCTCTAAAAGAGTTCAACAATGATAACAAAATGTGAACTAGGGGTAGGCACTACAAGTTATTGCATGCAGGTGATCTTGGGCATCTTCAGAGTTGGATTTCATCAATTTCAATATGGTATCAAAGCCTTCCTGTTGCTACTTGATCAAAGGATTTTTGAAGCAATGATTTTTAGTGACAAACCCTAATTTGTTTATGCATTTTTCTTCAAATCGGGGGAACAATGAATTTTTGGAGCACATTGGGCCCAAACAGATGCTGTCAATTGATCTGAAAGGCCATTTGCAATTAGGATTCATATAAAGCTTTTCGAGTTTGGAGACAAGGCTCTGAGAGGCAAATTTTTTAGGTCAAAAGGCTTCCATATGGTCGTACGGACGATCGGCATCAATTTTTTAAAAAAAAACACTACATCACTGCTGCGCCACCACACCACCTGTGTGCGGCCCGCAACGGCTACAACAGGCAATGCCACCTCGCACTCCATCGTGGCCTAGCCGCCACTGACCTGTCGCCTCCACAGGTTCTGATTTGATGATTATCTCATCTGTACCACCGTTGTTGATGGATCTCTGCCCCTGTTTTCCACTCCACCAATGATGACAACTCTAGTGCCACCTCTGCTTCAATCCTCCACTCCAAATCTGCCTGTACACTCAATTGGCCAGTCACCTTGCGTGGAGGGTTATCTTGATGACACATGGATTTTCTCTTCTCTGTCAACTGACTTGTCAACGCATAGTTGTCCACCCAGTCAGCAATTCATGTGCACTGTTTTTAGGTTTTGGTACCACTTGGCACAACGCGAGGGTGCCATGTGGCACACTACCACATGAACCCCCCATGTCACCCCTGCCACATCAGATTTTACCATGTGGCTACCACATGGAGTGCCACGTGGCTTCTTTTTTGTTGCAATGGCTATTGGGCCATCAAATTTAAGCCTATGATTTGCTGATGTCAGCATGACGTCCATGTTGGATCACCCTCTTGCACCTCTCCTAGGTCCCTTTTGACCTACTTGCAATTTTTTGGCCATAACTTGTGCATAGAGAGGTATTTTTCTGATCTAAAAGAAGCATTGGAAAGTTGGTTCCAACACAGAGACATTGGTGTAGGTATTTTTAAGTTTTGATACATTTTTGTTGCCTATTTTTTAGTTAAAGTTCAAAGTTATGGTTCTGACTCTGGCATGCATATCTTTTGCATCCCATATCAATTTTTTGAAAATGTTATATTTTTGGAAAGTTGGTTTTGTCATCTTTTTAGAAATGTCATCCTTTTCTTTAGATTTTGGCCCATGCTCTTTCTATCATGTTTTTGGCATTTTTTCTATATGGTGGATATCTTGGGTGTTTCAAGTCTAAGGATCATTTTCCTGGCATGGTTTCTTTTGTTTTAGGTTGTACTTTCTTTTGTGTTAGATTTTTCTTTATTTTGATCATTGTAGCTATCATTTGTAAGAACTTTTATATATGCACTAAGATAAAGTGTCACTTTTGCATTTCGAGTTCATGAACATTATTTTTGAGTCAGTTGTACATGCACTATTTTTATAAAGCACCATGGGGGGATAGTTTTTTGTTGTTTTAGGCCTTCTCCCTTTGTCAGGTGAGTGTCCCTTCCATGACATTCACCCCATGCAGCATCGTTGTGATCATGTCTTTATAGGTGTTTGTACCTCTTCCTCTCTCGTCGTTCTTGGTTCGTCTGTAGGAGATTTTTGGCCCACCTTCTCAATTTCCTTTCATCTCACCCTGTCTACATTAAGGGGGGGTTATGTTGTTGTTATAATGCATCCTTGGTTCAATGGTTTGATAATTTAAATTATGTATTCAGTGGTTGATCCTATATACGAGGCGATTGCAGTGGCTGGCTACCTATGCATTTTTGTGAGATTGATCATCTACCATATAGACATGCTTGGTTTGTTCCTTCTTCTTCCATGGAGGTTCTTTAGATTAGTAGTTTCTTTCTAATGGTAGATTTTGTGGCTTCTTCTTGCTTCAGTGATGCTCTTCATGATCACTCTTTGTTCCTATTTTAGGGGACATTCCCCTAGTTGGAGGCTTCTTCAATTCTTCACTAGGCTCTTACCTATTTTGGGGGGAGGGTTTTTCTCATGTGGTTTTCTCTCTTTCCCTATTTTTAGAGGTTGCATCTTTTGCATTTGTACATGGGTACCTAACATGGCCTCGTTGCTTGGACCCATTTCTCCATTTCTTAGTTTTGTGAGCTTAAGACATTCTCCTAAGTTTCCCTTAAGGGGGGGTGTTAGAGTAAATAATTAATTAATTATTATTTATTCTATTTACTTAAGCTTACTTAGGTTAATGCATTTATTTAATATTTAGTATTTAATGCATGTTATGGTGAGTTGTTGACAACACGGGAGTTTGTTCCTTTCTAGCATGTTCCACCTTTTTGTGGAAGAGTCTTAGTTGTCAACCTTATCTTCTACCACTTTCCAGCTTGTTCGACAAGCTTCCTTGAGGCTTTTATAAGCGGTCTCTCTCTCATTGTAAAATCACATTCAACATATTGTAAATACATATTTTCTTGTGTTTGCATATCTTGTTGTCTCTCATGTCTGTTTAGGGGTTTTCTCTTGCTCCATGCTCTTCCTTCCTTGGCTTCCCTTTGATAGGTTATTGCATGCAGGTGATCTTGGGTATCTTCAGAGTTGGATTTCATCAATTCCAACATAGTATCAAAACCTTCCTACTGCTGCTTGATTGAAAAAATTTTGAAGCTATAATTTGAAGTCACAAACCCTAGTTTGTTTGTGCATTTTTCTTCAAATCAGGGGAATAGCAAATTTTTGGAGCACATTGGGCCCAAACAGACGCTGTCAATTGATCTAGAAGGCCATTTGCAGTTAGGATTCATATAAACCTTTTCAATTTTGGAGATAGGGATCCAGGAGGCAAATTTTTTAGGTCAAAGGGCTTCCATACGATCGTACGGATGATGAATATTAGAATTTTTTTTTTAAAACACTACGTCACTGTCGCGCCACTGCACCACCTAGGCACAGCCTGCAGTGGCTGCAATAGGCAATGCCACCTCGCACTCCACCGTGGCCCAGCCGCTACCGACCCACCACCTCCACAGGTTCTTCTCCGATGGTCATCTCCTTTGTGCCACCGTTATCAGTGGATCTCCATCCCTATTTGCCACTCCGCCAGTGATGACAGCTCCAATGTCGCCTCCGCTTTAGTCGTCCGCTCCAAATCTGCCCATACACTCAGCTGACTAGTCACCTCGCGTGGAGGGTTATCTTGCTGACATGTGGATTTTCTCTTCTCTATCAGTCGACCTATCAGCGAATAGTTGTCTGCCTAGTCAGCAGTTCATGTGCACTATCCGTAGGTTTTGCTACTACTTGGCACAATGCGAGGGTACCACGTGGCACACTACCACGTGGACCCACCATGACCTGCCATGTTAGCCCTGCCACTTTATATTTTTCCATATGGCTATCATGTGGAGTGCCATGTGGCTTCTTTTTTGCTGCAATGGTTGTTGGGCCATCAAATTTAAGCCCATGATTTGCGTTGCATCACCCTCTTGCACCTCTCCTAGGTCCCTTTTGACCTACTTGCAATTTTTTGGTCATAACTTGAGCATACAGAGGTATTTTTTCGATCTAAAAGAAGCATTGGAACGCCGGTTCCGAGACAGAGACATTGGTGTAGGTATTTTTAGGTTTTGATACCTTTTTGTTACCTATTTTTTAGTTAAAGTTCAAAGTTGTGGTTTTGACTCTAGCATGCATATCTTTTGCATCCCATATCAGTTTTTTAAAAATGTTATATTTTTGGAAAGTTGGTTTTGTCATCTTTTTAGAAATGTCATCCTTTTCCTTAAATTTTGGCCCATGCTCTTTCTATCATGTTTTTGGCATTTTTTCTATAAGGTGGATATCTTGGGTGTTTCAAGTTTGAGGATCATTTTCCTGGCATGGTTTCTTTTGTTTTAGGTTGTACTTTCTTTTGTGTTAGGTTTTTCCTTGTTTTGATGATTGTAGCTATCATTTGTAAGCACTTTTGTATATGCACTAAGATAAAGTGTCACTTTTGCATTTCAAATTCATGAACGTTATTTTTGAGTCAGTTGTACATGCACTATTTTTATAAAGCACCATCGAGGAGATAGTTATTTGTTATTTTAGGCCTTCTCCCTTTGTCAAGTGAGTGTCCCTTCCATGACATTAGTCCCATGCAGCATCGTTGTGACCATGTCTTTATAGGTGTTATTACCTCTTCCTCTCTCATCGTTCTTGGTTCATTTACTGGAGATTTTTGGCCCACCTTCTCAGTTTCCTGTCATCTCACCCTATCTAAATTAAGGGGGGGTTATGTTGTTGCTCTAATGCATCCTTGGTTCAATAGTTTGATAGTGTGAACTATGTATTCAGTGGTTAATCCTATATATGAGGCAATTGCAGTGGCTAGCTACCTATGCATTTTGGTGAGATGGATCATCTACCATATAGATACGCTCAGTTTGTGCCTTCTTCTTCCATGGAGGTTCTTTAGATCAGTAGTTTCTTTCTGATGGTAGATTTTACGGCTTCTTCTTGCTTCAGTGATGCTCTTCATGATCACTCTTTGTTCCTATTTTAGGAGACATTCCCCTAGTTGGAGGCTTCTTCAATTCTTCACTAGGCTCTTACATCTTTTTTGGGGAGGGTTTTTCCCACGTGGTTTTCTCTCTTTCCCTATTTTTAGAGGTTGCATCTTTTGCATTTGTACATGGGTACCTAACATGGCCTCATTGCCTAGACCCATTTCTCCATTTCTTAGTTTTGTGAGCTTAAGGCATTCCTCTAAGTTGCACTTAAGGGGGGGTGTTAGAGTAATTAATTAATTAATTATTATTTATTCAATTTACTTAAGCTTACTTAAGTTAATGCACTTATTTAATATTTAGTATTTAATGCATGTTGTGGTGAGTTGTTGACAACATGGGAGTTTGTTCCTTTCTAGCATGTTCCACCTTTTTGTGGAAGATTGCTTAGTTGTCAACCTTATCTTCTACCACTTTCTAGCTTGTTCTACAATCTTTCTTGAGGCTTTTATAAGCGGTCTCTCTCACATTGTAAAATCACATTCAGCATATTGTAAATACATATTTTCTTATGTTTGCATATCTTGTTGTCTCTCATGTCTGTTTAGGATTTTTTCCTTACTCCATGCTCGTCCTTCCTTGGCTTCCTTTTGACAAGTTATTGCATGCAGGTGATCTTGGGCATCTTCAGAGTTGGATTTCATCATCTCCAACAATAACATCATTATTAGCAACAACTTCTTCTATAACATCATGCATAGTTGTATCCAAAGAAGGTAAATATTTTTGAAAAATAGAATTATGAGCTTTAGCTTGAGCACGATGCTTCTTGTGGCATTCATCGGCAGATCATTTATGGTTTTTCTTGTTTGAAATATGTTGAGAACTAGGAGGAGAAATTACTATATCCTTCACAAGTTCTATAGGAGGATTAATAGTATTAATAGTAGACAAATAAGAAATAAGAGGAGCTTCATTAATAGATGTAGAAGCCATAGATAAAGGAGATATGTAGCGTGTAGGCAAAAGACCATGATTAAGATCCATAGGAGGTAAGCTTAACTCAAGAATATTATGATGCTTATAGGATTGATATGAGTGGAAAAGATGATCAAGTTGAGAAGGACATGAATTAGGTAATGAAGGCCAAAAGAAGTCAAGAGTAGCACAATCTTTGAGCTTAGAAGAGTGATGTAAACTATGATTAACTATCTTCACTTCTTCATCATGAACATATTTAAAACATTTATGAATAGGTGAAGCAACAAGATGCATGACATTTATGTTGAATAAAATTAGTTAATTGTGTATTGTCTTTTATGTTATACAAAATCTCATATCTTTGTAAAATAGTGTATGTCAAGCTCACTCAGGCGATGCAGACAATTTTTTGTGTCTATCGTGAATTCTAGATTTTGCCAAGTTCAGAAGATATTGTTAACCGAGTTCACTTGGGAGACAAAGAGAAGTTCATAGAAGTTGAGTGTTAATTGAGCTAACTTGGTTAATGAAAGAAAAGTTGGATGGAACTAGTGCTAACCAAGCTCACTTGATTACCAAAGAAGTTTGTGAATATCCAGTGTTAATCGAGTTCACTAGGTTAACACAGGAAAAAAAAATTTAATTAGTATCTACCGAGCAGGGTTGGCTAATGAAGGATTTTCTTATTTTGGCATACTAAGCTTAATGGATTTGTTTGTTGTTTCTAGCTGACTAAGGTAATGAATATTAATTATTCTAAGATGTATTCAAGTCAACTTGAAAATGCAAAGGTATAAGTACAAGGTCAAGTTGAGGGTTGAATGTATAAAAATAAAGTGTATGGAAGAATAGAAGATGCTTAGAGGAAGAGAATTAGAAGGATAAGAAGAATATCCTTGTAGAGTTGAAAAGATATAGTCAATTAGGAAGGATCAAGTATACGAGCTAGAATTGAGATTTGTAATCAATAATTCAGTTGCATAAGAAATCAAGTTATCTCATTGTTACTCTCTAACCATTGTAGCAGTGATCTAAATCTCTTAACAGAGTTGGCTTAATAGCTATTTGTAAATCCTCTAACAAGGTGACATTTCTAGATTGAAGTGTCTAAAGACCTCTAATAAGGCCACTCCTAACAAGGTGATTAAATCCTCTAAGAGGGTTACACCTAACAATGTGTTTTGTAACCTTCAACAAGGTTAGCTCCTAACAAGACTCACTTTAGAAGAGTGAAAATCAACAACTAGATACAATTGGTGTTTTTTCCCAAATTGGTTTTTTCATGTTAAATCTTGTTGTCACTTGTGTTTATGCTATTTCTTGTGTGTATGCAACTAAGTTAAGTAAGGTTAATCACAAATAATATCTTAATTATTTTTAGTGAAGTTTATATTATGTGTTAATATCTAAGAGATCTAGGATTTACTTTAGTGTTAACTGATTCACTCCTCTTCTCTCAATTACTTCTCTTATATTTCTAGCAATTGGTATCAAAGCTTCTTGGTGCTTGCAAAGAAGGTTTCAAGGACCTAAGCTAAAGAACAATATGTCTAATTGAAGAGAGATTTCCAAGTTGAATAGAGATAACCTTGAGGCATGGCAAGGACTTATGAAGTATCTCAAAAATGCTTACAAGGCTCTTACTGGAACATTGACTATGTAACATATTGCCAAAATGAAAAATTATAATATTATGATGATTGACATAGCATTGTTAGGAACCTGTGTGTTCCTTCTATTTATTTTGTTAGAGTAGTGTTGTTGGACGCATATGCTTTGTAAGTCGTCCCGTGAGTATATTTTATTATCCCACATGCATAGGTAGTATTACTTTTCTAGATCGTACCCAGTATATAAGAATAGGTTGAGGCCCTTGATGGGTACGGACGAATTTATTGTATTGAGCTTGCTCAAAGGAGGTTACCCCCTCGAAGTGGCCTGCGATCAGTAGATTCATTCTGAGTTCTGCTATCACTTGGTATTCTGTTATTTCGAGCATTCTCACGATATTGCTATAAGGAGGTTCTTCACATCTGGTATCAGAGCACTCTCTTGGGCTCGCTGGGTGGAAATTACATCAAATTTTTTTTTCTGTCGTGGCCTTCAGGTTCCTCTCACTTCTAATATCTCTTGTTATTGCAATAACTCTTTTTAGTTGTTCTGTCTGTGAGTGAATTTTTCTAAGTCGACTGTTCAAAAAGAGTAAAAATTTTTCTATTTTTTAGTCGTAGCTTCCTTTTTTGCTTTCTGTTTCTGCTCATACTTCCGCAGAACGTCTGCAATATCATTTCGCATACTTCGTTCCTTGGCGACCCAACCCCAAATTTTACATATCAAAGCCCTAAATCCCTCATTTATCTAATTTTAGGGTTTGCCCTATCTTTTTCACCTCTCATCCAATCGCCACCAAACTGAGCCACAAGATTCGATTCCTCATTTTGCTCCCTTATCCCTCTTGGACTGTTCGCCTCATTTCGCCTCCCTACCCTTGAAACCCTCATTTTTCTTTTTCCCTTGTCCCTAGGTAGTCTCCCACCACTCGTCGAACACCCATTTCCTATATTAGTTTTACCCAAATCCAAGTTTGCCGTAACTAAAAAAGTTTTTGTTTCTCATCTTCTACCCATTCCAAAAAAAAAAAAAAAAAAAAAAAAAAAAAAACCTTGTTTTATGGTTGTTACGCGTACAGGAGCAAAAATCATGGAAGAGGAAATTGCATCCCTCAAAACCAAACTTCAAGATCTGGATGACAAAATTCTGGGTCTTAACTTTCAGCAGTCAGCCATGAGCCGAAACCATTCAGGAGATACTGGGTCCTCTTCTGGCAATTTCCGTGGACCAAAGCTTGATTTTCCACGCTTCGATGGTTCTGATCCGACTGGATGGATCTATAGGGCAGAGCAGTATTTCAGCTTGCATAATACTTTGGATAACCACAAAGTCTCCCTTGCATCTTTTCATTTGGAACATGAAGCTCTTCAATGGTTCCGTTGGTACATCAAGGCTAATGTAGGCCCAACGTGGAGCGAATTGTGCACCCTCATTTTGGAGAGCTTTGGCCCTAGTTCCTTTGATGATTTCACAGGAGCACTCACTAAACTGCGTCAAACAGGCACTGTAAGAGAATACCAGACAGAGTTTGAAAAATTAGCTAATCACACAGAGGGCTTGTCTGATGAATTCTTTCGTAGTTGTTTTGTCAGTGGTCTGAAGGATGCACTTCGCTCAGAAGTCAAAATGTTTCGACCTACTACAATGATGGAAGCCCTTGGGTTGGCTAAGTTAGCGGAAGACAAGATTAGTGCTCTACAACGCTCCAGATCTAATTTTGTTCCATTCAGAAATACAGGTTCTCACAACCCTCCAGTCATACCAGCTCCCAGAACTACTCCGATCAAGCACTTGTCTGAAACAGAGATGCGAGTCAGGCGAGACAAAGGGCTTTGTTATAATTGTGATGAGAAATGGTCTCGGGGCCATAGATGTGTTCAGCAAAAGCTCTATCTCTTGGATGTGGATTCTCCACCGGAACTGGAAGAATATGTAGATGCTCAGGAAACAGTGGATGATGAGGTTGAGCCTCACCAGCCTGAACCTCCTTCACCAGAAGCTCCACCAGAGATATCTGTCCATGCTTTGGCAGGAGTCACTACTCCACAAACCATGCGGGTCCAGGGTTTCTTCAAGAAGATCCCTCTTACTATACTCATTGATTCTGGTAGCACTCATAACTTTATTGATCCACGAATAGCCAAACAGGCTGATTGCTTTATCCATCCCTGCTCTAGCTTTGAAGTCATGATTGCCAATGGGGGCACTTTACCTTGTAAAGGGAAATGTCGCAATGTGCGTCTCTCTATTGGAGATTATAACATGCGCTCTGACATGTTTGCCTTACCCTTAGGTGGCTGTGATGTGGTTTTGGGTGCCCAATGGTTACGCACTCTTGGCCCCATTCTCTGGGATTTTGCTGAACTTTGGATGCAGTTTTCAGCCGAGGGGCACCAACACACTTTGAAAGGCTTACAACCAGGGTCTCTCAGCATCATCAGTTTACACCGTATGGAAAAACTTCTTAAGAAGAATTCACATGGTGTCATCGCTCAGCTCCATTCCATTCAGATGCAGCCATCAGCAGTCTCTAGCACTCCTGCCGATCTCCAACACATTTTGGACAAGTATTCTGGTATATTTGCTGAACCTGTGGGATTACCTCCTTCTCGTCCAGAGGACCACCGTATTCAGCTCCCTCCTGGCAGTGTTCCGCCCAACATCAGGCCCTACCGCTACCCATTTCATCAGAAGACCGAAATCGAGATACTTGTCCATGACTTACTGAAGCAAGGTATTATTCGCCCTAGTACCAGTTCCTTTTCTTCTCCAATTCTGCTTGTTCGCAAAAAAGATGGGTCATGGCGACTCTGCATTGATTTTCGAGCACTTAATCATCTCACTATAAAGGACAAGTTTCCCATTCCAGTTGTTGATGAACTTCTTGATGAACTTCATGGGGCTCATTTTTTCTCCAAGTTAGATCTTCGTTCTGGGTATCATCAAATTCGGGTTCATGAGGAGGATATACCTAAAACTGCCTTTCGCACACATGATGGTCACTATGAATTTTTAGTCATGCCCTTCGGCCTCACGAATGCTCCTTCAACATTTCAGGCAGTGATGAATAACATATTTCGACCATACCTCCGGAAATTCATTCTAGTCTTCTTTGATGATATCCTCATATATAGCAAAACTTGGGCTGAGCATCTCCATCATCTGGAGCTTGTCTTGCAACTTCTCTCTGATCATCAACTCTGTGCAAAACTATCTAAATGTGTGTTTGGCCAGGAGGAAGTGGAGTATCTCGGGCATATTGTTGCACACCATGGAGTGCGGGTGGATCCTACAAAAATAGATGCCATGAAAACTTGGCCGCATCCTAAAACTCTCAAGAGCCTTCGGGGTTTTTTGGGGTTGACTGGCTACTACCGCAAGTTTGTCAAAGATTACGAGAAAATTGCAGCACCATTGACAGCTCTGTTAAAAAAGGATGCCTTCTCCTGGACCCCTGTTGCTGAGACTGCATTTGAACAACTGAAACAGGCTATGTGCAGTACACCTGTTCTCGCGATGCCAGATTTTTCCAAACCCTTCACTATTGAGAGTGATGCTTGCGGAAATGGATTGGGTGCTGTTCTCCTGCAAGATGACCATCCTATTGCGTTCACTAGCAAAGCCCTCTCTGGTAAGAATCTAGCCCTCTCTACTTATGAAAAAGAAATGATGGCTATTTTGCATGCTATACAGAAGTGGCGGCCATACCTCTTAGGGAGTCATTTTTGCATCAGAACCGATCACCAAAGTCTGAAATACTTCCTGGAACAACGAGTATCCTCTCCTACACAACAGAAATGGGTCAGCAAACTCATGGGGTATGATTATGAGATCACCTACAAGAAGGGTAAGGAGAATATTGTGGCAGATGCTCTTTCTCGCACATTTGATAATCAAGCTTCCCTTTCCGCTATTTCTATGCCCATTCCCAATTGGTTAGCGTCTATTCAGCAGGGCTATGACAGTGACTCTTCTTTATCTCAAATCATTCACCAGCTAGCCAATAATCCTTCTGCTATACCACATTACTCTTGGGATGGTGCTTCTCTTCGATACAAGGGTCGGCTAGTGCTTCCTCAGAACCCAGCTCTACATCAGGCTATTTTTTATGAACTCCATGCTTCTCCTTCAGCAGGGCACTCAGGCTTCCTCAAAACTTATGAGCGAGCAAGGAGAAACTTCTTTTGGAAAGGGATGAAACAGACGATTCAACAGATGGTGGCTGAATGTGATACTTGCCAACGCCACAAGGGTGAAACGACCCTCCTTCCTGGCTTGCTCGAACCATTGCCCATCCCTACACGGATTTGGACTGATATTTCTATGGATTTCATTGAAGGGCTTCCTAAATCCGGTGGCAAGACAGTGATCTTGGTTGTGGTTGATCGTCTCTCGAAATATAGTCATTTTTGTGCCCTCAGCCACCCCTATACTGCCTCCTCTGTTGCACGAATCTTCATGGACCAGATATTTCGTCTTCATGGACTCCCTTCTTCCATTGTCTCTGATCGTGATGCAACTTTTACCAGTCATTTTTGGACTAAACTGTTTCAGAAAACTGGCACCAAACTGAAGATGAGTTCGGGCTATCACCCACAAACTGATGGTCAAACTGAAATTGTCAATAAATGCTTGGAAACTTATCTTCGTTGCTTCACTTCCGAGCAGCAACATCAGTGGGCCAAGTGGCTCCCTTTAGCTGAATGGTGGTACAATACCTCTTACCACACTGCCTCTAAAATGACTCCATATGAAGCAGTCTATGGTCAGGCACCTCCAGTGCTCCTTCCCTACACTCCCAACAGCTCACCAGTCCAGGCAGTTGACATAGTTCTCCGCAGCAGGGATCAGATTCTTCGTACCTTACAGGATAATCTTCACATGGCCCGTAATCGGATGAAACAGCAAGCAGATCAACACCATTCTGAGCGCTCATTTCAAGTTGGGGATATGGTTTTTCTTCGTCTACAGCCATACAAACAATCCTCCCTAAAGCTGAAAGGGCGTCATAAGCTGGCCCCAAAATTTTATGGGCCTTATAAGGTTCTGCAGAAGATTGGTTCAGTTGCTTATAAACTGGAACTTCCTCCTTCTTCCCGCATTCATCCAGTCTTTCATGTTTCTTGTCTAAAGAAAGTTCTGGGTACCACTGTTAGAGCACAAACTACTCTCCCTGAAATGGATACGGAAGGATCCATTATCCTGGAGCCGGTGGCAATCATTGACCAGCGCACTCGCCAGCTTTGCTCTCACTCCATCTCTGAGGTCTTGATTCAGTGGCATGGCATGCAACCAGAGGATGCTACCTGGGAACCCCTTCTTCAGATTCAACAACAATTTCCACACCTTAAGCTTTGAGGACAAAGCTTTTTTCTAAGGGAGAGGGGATGTTAGGAACCTGTGTGTTCCTTCTATTTATTTTGTTAGAGTAGTGTTGTTGGACGCATATGCTTTGTAAGTCGTCCCGTGAGTATATTTTATTATCCCACATGCATAGGTAGTATTACTTTTCTAGATCGTACCCAGTATATAAGAATAGGTTGAGGCCCTTGATGGGTACGGACGAATTTATTGTATTGAGCTTGCTCAAAGGAGGTTACCCCCTCGAAGTGGCCTACGATCAGTAGATTCATTCTGAGTTCTGCTATCACTTGGTATTCTGTTATTTCGAGCATTCTCACGATATTGCTATAAGGAGGTTCTTCACAAGCATCAACTCTTAACTATGCTAAATTTGATGAGGTCAAAGAATGTGCTACCACACATGACATGTGAACCAAACTAAAAGATATCTATGGAGGTGATGATAATGTGAAAAGAGCCAAGGCAGAAAGCTTGAGAGGTTAGTTTGACTAGATGAAGATGAAAGAGGATGAAAATATTGTTAAATATGTTGAGAGAATCAAAGCTAGTGTCAGTGCTATCAAAGCCTCTGGAGGAACAATTCAAGATGTGATAGTGGAAAGAAATGTACTCAGAACCCTTCTTCCTATCTATGCAATCAAAGTTTCTACTATTCAAGAGATAAGATGTGATCTAAATAAAAAGATAACTTTAGATGCTCTATTTGGAAGATTGACTGCATTTGAACTAGATAACTATGATAATTATACTCCTAGTTCTAGCAATCTTGAGACTACATTTGAAGCCAAGGTATCACTCAAGAAGAAAGAAAAAATGTCAAAATGAAAAAAGTCTAAAAGTGAAGAGGAAGATAGTTCTAACAGTGATCTTAAAGCCATTGAAGCATTACTTTCAAGAAGCTATCCCAAAGGAAAAGGGAAGTACAGAGGTAAAAGCCCTAGTATCACATGTGTTAAATTTTGTATAGACTATGAGCCGATAGTACTATTATGATTATAATTAATTAATTATCGTATTATAATTAATTGGGAAAGCCTTAAGGCTAACTCAAAGAATTATTATGAAGATATGGTATAAGGAAAAGATGTTTTCTTTGTTTGTAAAATGTCTAAAGTGTGTTGATCATTGTATGAAGTGCGAAGTTTGAAAAGAAGAAAAGTACTTACTAAATGTGTGTAAGCCATCCACGAGATTATTGGATGTCAGATTTATGATCTAGTTACAAGATCAGGAGCAGAAGTCTAGTTGGTAGGATAGAGAAAGACAAAGGAAGAACACAATACAATTCTATTATTCTGCAAGGAATAATACAAAGATCATTTGCACAATGGATTTGTTACAAGCTAGAGTTGTCATTGCACCAAAAGATCAACCTATCAATAGTTGATACAACTAGTAGGCTTATAGTACATAGGAGCTGGTGAAGCCATGTCACAAATCCCAAAGGGAAACATTGGTAGTTAATCTAACAAACCCCCCCTCAACATTAACCAAGGAGATTTGAACCTATGACCAAGCTCTAATACCACTTGTCACAAGCTAGAGTTGTTGTTGCACCAAAAGATTAACCTACCAATGCCCAATACAACCACTAGAGCTATAGAACACAGGAGGCAGTTAAGCCATGTCATGAATCCTAAAGGAGAATGTTGGCGGTTAGTCCAACAAGGTTCATTGGTCTTGCACTTGAATCTATTTGGGCAGTGGGTCTAATTGTCTTCCACAACTCTTAATAGGGTTGGCACAACTCCTAACAAGGATTCAAAGTCTCCTAATAGGGACTCATATGTACTAAATGTATTTATAGACTCCTAATAGGGTCCATCCTCTAACAAGGAATATTTATATTAGTACATCATATTTTGGGTACCATCCTCACTGGGGTTTTTCTTCTGATTAAGGGTTTCCATTATTAACATATCTAGTGTTATTATCTTGTAATGGTTTTAGTTTATATTACTCATATGACTAAGTTTTTTTAAGGGTTGATAATTGTGATAATAGTTGAAAACTGATTCAATGCCCCCCCCCCCCCCCCCCTCTTAGTTATATTAGCAGACTATATATTCTAAAAAGATCATTAATCTTTGAATCATACACAATATCCATGGAAGATGGTTGAGTAATGGTATTAGTATCATATTGAGGTAAAGGATTCATATAGATTTGAAGATTTTTATTAGGAGAAGAAGTAGATTTATCCCCACTACCATCAAGATTATCAATAGATAAGGCATTAGAGTCGATGAAATCTTGAATCTTATGTTTTAAAGAATAACATTTCACAATATCATGACCATTTTGATGATGTTATTGACAAAAAGCTTTAGAATCAAAAGATTTAGATGCAATCACAGTAGGTAAAAGAGGTCAAATATGAGGTAGTGTTTAAAACCTATTCATACTAGAATGTAAAGATTTAGAAAGAGGAGTAAACGTATGATTTAATCAAAAAGTAGTGGATGCAGAAGTGTATTGTGAGATGAAACAACAACTTGATCAACAACTGCACTTGCTTCTTTTTTTTTATTGACATAGTTGTTGAATTTTTGGAATTGGTTTGGATTAGGAACAACATCACTCTTATGAATAGAAATAGGAGCCATTGGAGTGTTTCTCTCAAATTGTTTCTCTCAAATTGACTCACTTGTAATTGATAATGATGAAGCATTGCACAAAGTTGTTGAAAAAAAGTAAATTCGATAAGAAGAATCTTATCTCTAATATCCTTTTGAAAATTAGAAATAAACATATGTTGAATAATAATATCAGGAACAAAATAAGAAATATGAGCTTGTAAATTCTTAAATCTACAAATAAATTTAGTCAATCTTCCTTAGCACTTTGTTTAGAATGCATCAAATTAGTCAAAAACACTTGCGGGCCAATTTTGTTTTGAAATTGTTGAATAAAAGCATTAGAAAGTTGTGGAAATGAATCAATAGAATAAAGACACAAGGAAAAAATCCATTGTAAGGCCTTGTCACAAAAAGTTCTAGCAAAAAAATTTGCTAAAATCCTATGGTCATGAGCATAATCACTACTAAGGATTTGAAATGTTTTAAAATGATGAATAGGGTCTCCCTTACCATTGTAATTCTCAAGACAAGGCATATTGGCTTGGTAAGGAATGAGAGTATGAATGAGAGTATGAATGATATATGTTGGTCATTTTTTGCCTTCTTGCCAAAATTGTCATATTTGAATTCAAATGTAGTAACATTCATATATTTGAAGCATTCAAGTTGGGACATGCAAAAATATATCTTTAAGACTTTATGTTATATCTCATTTCAAAAAAGTAACTGCACACTTTAACCTTTGTAGGCCTACAAGTTTCCCTACCATCAGATCTTCCCCAATCTATGGTCATCACAATCTCGCTTTACCAAGAAGCATGATCTAAAGACAATGTGAGAAAGTGATGTGTGGATACATGTACATGGCAGGCCCATTTTGGAAGGTAATGACATAATTAGTAGTCATGGTTAAGGGAAAAGGCAGTCAAATAAAGGGTTCTAATCTTGTGATGAAGCAATGTCATAAAATCATGGGTGTAAGTCACGACAAAGGGCTACATTGACCACAATCATAGAATTGTAAGGATTAAGTTTTTATGTTTTGATGTTATGACATACCATGATCATGAGATTGTAAGGTGAGTTAGCTATATGGTAACATTAAAAGGAAAGATTGAGGGTACTATGACTAGATGACAAGGTAGATCATAAGATTGTAAGGATAGATTGGTAGGGTTTTGATGCTATGAAATATTGGTGTGTCATAAGATCATAAGAAGGGTAAAAGGAGAGCCTGATGCTAAGATGATTTGATGATTGTAAGATCATAGAGGTTATAGAGGGTGCCTTCAACCATGAGATATATTGGCGATCATAAGATCATAAGGACTAGGCTCAAAGCTCCTAGAGGAAGAAAGACTAAATTGTCTCTATCACTAGTTAGGAGTACAAAAGAAATCCACACACTTGTAAGATCTATCTCCACTCATCCTATTGTTAGATCTCAACCTAGAATACCATCTCCTCATATTAATAGGACACTTGTTTATATGGTTAGAGCCCATGCTTTTGCCACCTTTAATGGTGGAATTCCTCTCCTATTGGCTCAAAAACATGTCATACCAATATCATCTCTTAAAAGTATACCTAAGTTTACTAGTGAAACTTCCATCTATCCTATAGAACATATTTAGGAAGTCTCAAATGTTTGTAACATTCATGGTCTTACTAAAGATGATGTTGCATTTAGGCTTCTACCCTCATCCTTGAAACAAAAAGTACTATAATGGTATAGAGGGTTGTATCATAACTCTATAATAGATTGGGATGGGTTAGGAGCAGCCCTATGAAAAAATTTTGAGGAAAAAAGTGACTACCTTTAACTTTTAGAATAGTTGATAGCTATAAAAAGAGCCTCTCATGAGTAAATGACTAATTTTAACTACAGATTTCAAAAGACATGGGATAGAATACCTATGACGATAAAGCCTACCCTTGGTAATGCCTTCTTACTTTACCTCAGAGATTTTAATAGTGGTATTGCCACTATAATCCAAACCATGGGAGGAGATACCTTATGTGATGCTTATGAAATAGCAATAAGGGCAAAAAATATATTGATACAAGGAGGAAAGCTAGCTCTAAGTCCTCCTATGCCTTTCTTCCCTAATATCCCAAATCATTAACCAACAATAGCCCCTATTCCCACAAACCCTTTCTCTAGCCCCTCAAGCTTCCACATCTTCAAATGGAATGGATGAAATCAAGGAGATGATGCAATCTATGGTGTTGAACATAGATAAATTATTGGAAGGTCAAGAGAATAAGTTGGAAGATAGCTTCTCTATGATGCAAAAAGTAACAAGGTGGTGACTTTGGAGAGGTAGCAAACTTAGGGTAATAAGGCTCCTCAACTACACTATCAAACTCCAAACAATGGTAGTCCTCCAAATAATAATCATTTACATGATCCTTTTGATCAAATTAGACATAATGGTCATTCTTATACTTCAAGTGCAAATCAAAGTAGGGCCTTAGTCCCTCAGAACAATATGGCTCAAGATCAAAAAATTTGACCCTCCCACAATTACTCCTATACCTATTGTATGTGTCAAAATTTTGACCACTTAAAATCTTGTAGTAGGACAATCATATAATGAGAGCCAATCTAAAGATGTCTCGCATTTGCAATGACAGGGTGAGTGCTCCTTCATGAACCATCAAGTGAAAGAGCATTGTAATGTAAACTAGGATTCCATTGCTCACAAAACTAGGAGAAAAAGAATAGTTATTGAAGATTCCTGTCCTCCTCTTAATCAGGCTTCAACATCAAGTGCAATACCTTGTGTACAAGTAGAAAATGATAAATCCAATGCTCCTCAATGACAAAGACAAAATAGTAACAGAGGAGATGTGAATGGACCTCAAGTTATTCCATCTCCACCTCTTACTCATGCATCTCCCAAGGCTTCTACCAAAGCACCTAATGCCTCATTCAATGTGGTAGAGAAGATGAAGAAGATAAATGTGAATATTTCTATGTGGGATGTTGTTACTACTATACTTATGTTGTAACAAGAATTGGAGAGCATTGAACCAAAGGATCAACCATCAAGATTAGAAGAAAGTGTCACAAGTCAACTACAACCATCAAGGGAGGTAGAAACAAGTAAAAAGGTTAGACCTCCTCCATTTTATGTTTCTTTAATTATAGGGGATAAAGTAGTCCATAATTGCATGATTGATTTAGGGGCTAGTAGCTCAGTAATGCCCAAGTGTGTAGCTGATATTCTAGAAATGAAATATGAGATCATTTTTAGGGATGTATTACAATTGGATAGTAGTACTATCAAGACCATAGGGATCCTTAGGAATGTTGAAATGGCCCTACATGCATGCCCTAGTTGCATTGTAGTTCAAGATATATTAGTTGCCAAGGTCAAGCCACACTTTTCCATTTGTCTCTCAAGAGATTTCACCATCCAAATAGGTGGTCACATATCTTTTGATTGGTCATACATGTTCTTTAGAACAAGATATGGAACTAAAGCTTTAATTAGAGTAGAACCCTTAGCCCTTCATCATATTGAGCCCTACATTCCTAATCTCATCAATATGAACTACACCATCCTAGAGATAGATGAAAATGACATGATAAATGAGTCTGCGACTTCCCTAACAGAGATACCTAATTTTATCTTAGACAAGTGGGCTAATGCATATCAATTTGATCCTACATCAGAAACCCTTGAGATAGGCCTAGGTATATATTATGTATCGAAAAAGGATGCTCTTGATCCTAACCTTATGAAGACACAAGAGGACACCAATGGCCCATGGAGCATGTACTTTGATGGATAAAGAAATAAAAGTGTATTAGGGGCTGGTGTGATGTTGATTTCTCTTGCACTAGAAAGGTACTACTTCTCCTTAAGGCTTTAATTTAGTTGTATCAATAATGTGGTTGAGTATGAATCCTTGGTTTAGGGTCTCCTACTTGCTCAAAAAAGAGGAATTCAAGCCTTAAATATATATGGGGATAGTGAATTAATTGTTAATCAGGTGAGAAATTAGAATGTCACTAAAAATGGTCTGCTTAAGTCTTATAAACATAGAGTATGGGATTTTCTTGAGGGTTTCAATGCATTTAATATCCAAACCATCCCTAGGAAAGAAAATAGACATGTTGATAGACTTGCAGTAGTTGGTGCATCTTATGATGTTCCAAGGAGCCTTGAAGATGAATAGTAGATTAGAGTGGCGGTTATGCCTTCTATCCCTGCTAATAATGTCAATTGGCAAGTCTATATGATGCACAAATTGTGATTTTCTTGCAGAATGAAGCATAATTCTCAAATAAAAATCAATCAAGGTTACATGACCAGTATGGGGATTAGACCATTAACCTCAGTTTTAAAAAATTTCCAAAGGGTCTCATTACCTTAGAGAGTATCTTCAATCCTAATGACCAAGAAAGAGATAGAGGTATGAACCTTGCTGCAAGAAAGGATGATCATATACCAGTCATGGTCACTGATGGAAAGTCCTTAAACATGGGAAAGGTATGTTCTAAAACCAAGAAAGAAAATTTTTTTCATCTATGTCAAGGATTTAATGATGTATTTTCTTGGACATATGATGATTTAAAGGGTTTTGACCCAAATTTGTTTTAGCATACCATAGATTTAATTGATGATGTCAAACTTATAGGGAAAAAGTAGAGACTAGTGAATCCCAAGATTGAGCCATTAATGAGAAAGGAGCTATGCAAATTGATTAAGGTTAATATCATTTTCCCCATCAAGCATTCCTCTTGGGTAGAAAACCTTGTCCCTGTTAGGAAGAAGAGTGGAGAAATCAGATTATGTGTGGACTTTAGGGATCTTAACCAAGCCTCTCTTAAAGACCATCATCCTCTCCCTTCCATGGAGAAAATAATATCAAAGGTTAATGGTTTTGAGAGGTTCTCATTTCTTGATGGATTCTCAAGTTATAACCAAGTGCTACTTAAGGAGGCTGACAGAGACAAGACTATGTTCACCACCAAATGGGGCACCTATGCTTACAGTAAGATGTCATTCGAGCTAACAAATGTAGGTGCCACATTTCAAAAAAAAATGGATGTGGCCTTCAAGAACATGACTGAAAGGTTTGTGTTGGTATACCTTGATGATATCACAATGTATTCAAAGAATGTGGTAGACCATTTGGGTCATCTTAGGCAAGTATTCATAAAATGTAGAGAGTATGGAGTATCCCTAACTCAAGCAAGTGTGTCTTTGCTGCTAATCAAGGAAAATTGTTAGGACACATTGTATCTAAGGATGGTATGACCATTGATTTAGAGAGAACAAAGGAAATACTTTCTCTTTCTTCCTAGTTACAAAAAGGGGCTACAAAGTTTCCTTGGTAGGATAAACTTTGTAAGAAGATATATTTCTAATCTTGCTACCATAGTGAAACCTCTTATAGCCATGCTAAAAAATAACATGGTCTTTTCATGGACCAAGGAAGTGAAAGAAAGTTTTGAAGAGATCAAGCAGCTATAGCCTCAACCCCTACTCTCATCAATTCAAATTTTGAAAAGGATTTTATTCTTTATACCTTAGGTGGTGAGTCAAGTATCTCCATTGTCTTAACTCAATCAAATGGTAAGAATGAAAAACAACCCATTGCCTTCTTTAGTGATGGACTTAAGGAATATGAAGATAAATATAATTATGTAGAGAAGTGAGCCCTTGTAGTCATAAGAGCTTTGAATAAATTTAGGCACCTTCTATCACACGACAAGATCCATTTGCTAGTGCCCCATGCCAGTGTAAAGGATTTCCTTTTAAGCGGGATATTAGCAAGAAAAGAGTAGGTTGGATCACTAAGGTGATGGAATATGATATGGACATTCAGATTACCAAGTTGGTAAGAGAGAAATGATTGTGCAAGTAGATGGTCTCATCTTAAGAATCAAATGAGGAAATTGCTTTGGTACTAATAGCACAACAAGAAGCAAGAAATGATAATCCAAGGAATTGGAGGGATGATATGATTACCTTATTGTTATGAAATGGATATCCTTAGGGATTGGATAGAGCTAAAAGAAGATAGTACATGTTGTAGTGAATTCCTTAAACCATAGTTGATGGTATCCTTTTTAGGGGGGATTTCAATGGAGCTTTGCTAAGATGTATTGACACAGATCAAGCTAATAGAATGATCAAAGAATTACATGATGGTCCTGATGGTGGCCACTTTTTAGCAAGAACAACTGCAATGAAGATCATGATACCTAATTGGTACTGGCCATCCTTATTTAATGATTGCCATAGATATGTCAGAAAGTGTGAGAAATGTGATTTATTTTTAGGCAAGTAGAGGTTTGCAACCCTTCCACTTCATCCTATCCAAGTTGATCAACCTTTTTCTTAGTGGGGATTAGATTCCATAGGCCCCATAAGTCCTCCTTCTAGCTCTATTCATAAATGGATCCTAGCTGCTATAGATTACTTTACCAGGTGGAAATAGGAAATTACATTAAAAGATGCTACTGAGAAATCATTTTAGATAATGAAAAATCTTTAGTAGAAACTCATATTGATGCATGGGCAGTTGATCATAATATCTATTTGAGCACATCCTCAAATTACTAACCCCAAGGTAATGGATTGGCTGAATTATCTAACAAGAACCTAATTAGGATTATGAAAAGGACTATACAAGATAACTAGAGGTGTTGGCATCAAAAGTTGAAGACAACACTATGGGCTGATAGAATAACACCTAAGAAGGTGATTGTAAATTCACCCTTTATGTCGGTGTATGGCAGGGAAGCAAGGCTTCCAATTTCATTAGAATTCCCATCTCTGGAATTGGCTCATTAGTTGGAGCTAATGGAGAGTGATTTTATGACAGTGAGAATGGTAGAACTAATGGAGATAGTGGAGAAAAGAAATCAAACCATGCAGACCTTGGAGGCACATCAACAACTAATGAAGAAGTACTTTGATAAAAAGGCTAGGTTCAAAATTTCTAGAGAGGGTGATCTTGTGTTAAAGTGGGATGTAGATAGGGAAAAACCAAGGAGGCACTCAAAATTTGATGCACTATGGAGTGGTCCCTATGTGGTTATCAGTTGCAAATAGACCAATGCTTTTCATTTGAGCAAACCTAATGGTGAAATCTTGCCTATTCTAGTTAATAGAATATATCTAAAACCATGTTTTTGAAATAGATGAGTGTTCATGCACATATTTAGAGTAGTTTACTTTTAGTTCTTTCTTTTTTTCTAAGTGTCAGGCATAGGTTGTCTTTTTGTGAGATGACAAAGTTTTGAAGTCTTGTAGAGGTATATTTTCCTATTTTACAGTTGCAAAGAGCAACTTTGAGGTTTTTATGGGCATGTTGTTCTATGATTTTGGGGTTTTTCTTGGTAGATATTCATGATTTCTATGAATCTATTTCCCAATGGATGTGCAGGCCATTGATCCATGTGTAGCAAGCTTGGATCCCCCCTAAGTCACAAGAATTGTTGGTCATTTTTTGCCTTCCTGCCAAAATTTCCATATTTGAATTCAAATGCAGTAACATTCATATATTTGAAGCATTCAAGTTGGGACATGCAAAAATATATCTTTAAGACTTTAGGTTATATCTCATTTCCTAAAAGTAACTGCACACTTTAACTTTTGCAAGCCCGCAACTTTCCCTACCGTCAAATCTTCCCTAGTCTACAATAGACACAATCTCATTTTACCAAGAAGCACAATCTAAATACAATGCAAGAAATTGATGAGTGGACATAGGTACATGGTAGGCCTAGTTTTGAAGTTAATAACAAATTTAGCAGCCATAGTTAAGGGAAAAGGTAGTTAGATGAAGTGTTATGATCTTACGATGAAGCAATGTCATAAGATTGTAGGTGCAAATGATGAAACAGTCAGAGTCACAATAATGGGATAAGTTAAAAATGATCATAGGATCATAAGGGTTAAGTATTTACATTTCAATGTTATGCTAGATCACAATCATGAGACTACAAGGTTAGTTAGCTATATCATAACATCAAAAGTAAATATTGAGGGTCCCACGACTGGACGACAAGGCAGATCGTAAGATCATAAGGAAAAATTCGTAGGCTTCAAATGCTACAAAATATTAGTGTGTTGTAAGATCATAAGAAGGGTAAAAGGAGGGCCCAATGTTAAGATGAGTTGATGATCATAATATTGTAGAATTTATGGAGGGTGCTTTTGACCATGAGATAAATTCATGATCGTAAGATCATAATGGCTAGGCTCTAAGCTAAAGATGATACAAGGGTTTTGACCTTGTTTGAAAATTTTAGGATTTTAGGAATTTGAGTTAACCATGAAAGTGTTTCACTTGTCTAGGCTGGAAAAGAAAATGGTCTTGAACCAATAGAATTGTAGGAAAGATATGCACAGAAGTTGAATATGGTTCAGTAAATCTGATCTACTTGATCAATTACTGGTTGTTTCAACTACCTCATATGCTTGATAAATTCAAATGAGCACTCATTCATTGCCTGGTCATCCATTTACCCAACTATGCATTTAATGGTCATTGTTCCTATCTTATCAAGGTTGTTCTTTTATCAAAATATTTGATTTCCTACATTTGTATTTGTTCCAAGATCTAATCTTCTAGTTTTGCAGTGTGGTTGTAGAGTAACTTCAGGGAGAAATATCTAAGTTATGCTTGAACTATAAAATCAAAGTTGTAATTCTTTCTTATAGTCAACTCTTCTCTATTTTTACTATATTTCTCTACAAGTTCACTTTAAATTCCCCTTTTCTTTGAACCTAATCACATTTTTCCTTATCTCCTTTAGCCATTGATGACTATGTAAGATGCATTTTCCTCTCTTTGATGTTTTTTGGTTGTTTACAATTTGCATGATTTTATCTCTTTTGACCTATGAATGATATATAATTGAATTATATTCTTCCTTGCATTGTTCATCATTTTGGTTGTCTAATCTGCGTGTGATTGGTGGATTTAAACAAGTCAGAATCTGTATATCCTTGATGTCATGATAGTTCAAGTGTGTATGTATGGGAAAAGATTGGTTTGAACACTCTATTTTGGTGCATCACCTCCTTAGGATAGATTAGGTTAATGATTCTATGCATTCCTTCTCTCTTTTCCTCTCCAAGAGTATATAGTTGCATCCTGATAGTAAATGAAGTTAGCCTTCTCCAAAGACTCAACCTCATAGTTCAAGTCCCACAGCTTGGAGGCTATTTCCATGTTTCACAAGGTTGTCCTTAGGTAAAAACTTTGGACAAGGGTGCAAAATTTTGTGACAACAATATCTTGGGACAAAGGACTTCCCATCTTACACATAGGAATACTAGACTTATTTTGAGTCAAGGATGCAAGTTATTGTTGTAAAGATAACATAGTTTGAGCCAAACTAATAATTTTTTAATAATTAGAAGAAATAGGAGGAATAGCAACATTAGAAACACTAGGTAAAGTGTATGAAGCTATAGGAATGGAAGACACAAATAGAGGAACACTAGGAACTACAACTGGTAGAGGATTGGAATAAGTAAAAGAAACATTGTGATAAGAAGGTTGTGATGTATGAAGGGATATAGGAGGAAAACTCATAGAAATAGAGGGAACCATCATAGTCACCAAAGAAGGAGTATAGGTAGGAATACTAGGGAAAGGAACATAAGAAGGTTCTACACTAGTAATGGGCAGAATCAACCCTAAATCTTGAGCTTCTTGAGTTAAAGGTTCAACATTGGAATGCACAAGGTGAGTAATACCATGCAAGAGATTAACACCTTGATCACTATCATGAAGAAATTTCTTAAGAGCCTCTATAGCTTGAATAGAATCTTGATTATGGTTTTCTTGAATAAGCCAATTACCCATTTTATCAATTTTACTTGAAAGTTTTTGGACTTGTTTAGGAGGAAATCTTAAATCATGAGATGAGTGAGAAGAGTTTTTCTCAATAATAGGATTGAAATCATGATTAATCAAATCATCATCCAGAATCCTAAGGAAAGGAGAGGAATACTCAGGATCAAAGGAACCCATAAGTCTACAACTTCATCTGACCAAAATACCAAAAGTAGGACTAGAAGTAGTAAAGCTCATAAACCAATGCAATGCAAATAAAATAAACTATAAATCATAAATATTTTTGTATTTTGAAAGCGATTTTTATTTTGTATATTTTAAATATAAATGCAAGAAATCTAATTAGCATGCAAGATTTAACATAAAAGACAAATCTATCACCAACAAGATAATATGAAAGGAAATCTAACACCACAAAACATAATAGGGCATCTAATTCCATAATAGAAAAGAGGGTAAGTGTGTCGGGTTCACCAAAATGAATAATGAAGGTGAACATACAAGATAATATGAAGAGAAATCTAACACCATAAAACACAATAGGAAATCTGATTCCATAAAAGAAAAGATGGTAAGTGTGTCAAGTTCACCAAAATGATTAGAAATAAATATGGATAGAAGAAAAATACTAATCTTAAAGTAGGGAAAATCTGCAAAATGCTGATTTATGATGTTTGTGCACAATTTTGGAGAATTATGCAACCTTCTCTAGATTGGAAATGTCGAGACAAAGAAAACCCAAAAAACTTTTGTCCTTTCAAGCGTAGATTGACCTTGATCTAGATAATAGGGTACAATCTTAACTTGGAGCACAATCTCACCCCAAAAAGTCAACCTTGACTTGCACTGCTTTGATGAAAATTATGTTCACAGATCTCAGAAGTTTGCCAAAAAGGGTACCCAAATCTATACTTAAAATTTTCCATCCTATACTTCGTACCTGCAAGAAAAATGGTTTTTTTGTTTGGATGCAGGATTTGCCTTGGTCAAACCCCAATTTGGAGTCAACCTTGAAATATAATTGAAATTACAATATGAATAAACAAAGTAATGGAACTATTCACCCTTCTTATGTTGAAATCCTTGTGGAGGATTTGAATCCTTGAATCCACAAGTATGGATGCTCCAAATAAATGTAGAATTGTGTAGGATGTCTCAAATGAATGGCATTAGATCTTCAACACCAATCTTGAATAGATCATAGCATAAGAAGAGGTTTGAATGAATGTATATGGAGAAATCTTCAACAAGAGGGCTCCATATAGATTAAATGCTTTGATAGCTAACAATGGATATCCTTGATAAATTGGATGCTTCAATGCTTGAATACTTGAATGCTTGTAAAAGTGAATCAAAACTTCATCATCCATGGGTGTAAACTTGATAGATAGTGGATGTCAAAATGAGAGAAGAAGACTTCCTTATATACTAATATAGGGCACAAACTTGTAGAGAGACCACATTGGAGAACTTAATCCCAATTAACCTTAACCCCTAGAAATGGACCTAGATTAAATGCAATTTAAGAGTGTACCATTCCAAAACCCAAAATAACCAACCCAAAAGTGGGAAAATGAAATTTTCTAAAGCCCAACATCCTAAAACCTTTGGAACTTGAAATTTGGACCTGGAGTCAAGGTCAAGGTTGACTCTACCCAAGTTCTAAGTCAAGGTCATCCTTGACCTAGGTTAGGGTCGAGATCAACCTTGACCCTTCAGGTCATAATTGACCTAGAAAGTCAAAGTCTTCATTTTCTCAAAAGAAGTTGTAAGAAAGAGGCTAGAAATAGGGGGCAAAAAGAAGAAGAGGGGGAAATAGCCAGATCCATGCAAAGACCTATTTAAGGTGCTTGACATTACCCTAGACCACTTACGTGAAGGGCTAAACATTCTTATCATGGAAGTGCTTCCATTTTAAGACAATATAATTTGTACACCTTTCTCCTCAAAATTGTCATGCCATTGTTGACATGCCTCCAAAAATGGGTCTAACTATACATTCCCCTTTTATTTCCTCTCTAATGCCACAACAAGAGTGACCTTTAGATTATCTAGGTCTATAGGGTCCACAACTCCATGCAAATAGCCTCTTAAAAGTTTGTTCTATTTTTTTAGTGCAATCAATTCTGACTCATCTTGGTCCATATGTCTAAACACCCTTTTCATTCCCATAGTGATCATCATTTTAGCAGTGTCTATAGCGGGTTTACCCAACATGAACAACTTTTTTTAATAGTCCTTAGGAGTTAGTTTTTTGGTGTTAGCATGTGAAGGAGGAATACTAATGTGTGCAAGAAAATCCTTATCTTAGTTCTTCATTATGAAGGCCAATATTCGTGCATCACTTGTAGGTAGCTCAAGATTCTTAATGGCTTTGACTAGCTCTCTCATTCCCTCCTCAACAGTTAAATCCAACTTCTTTTTTTGAAACATAACCTCCCTCTTCATCCATGTTATTGTAGTGCCCATTGGAGACCTGTACTTGACTAAAGAGGCGGTTTCCACTACCAGCCCTTTTCCCTTATCTATCCTCTCTAGAGTCTTTTCCCATTGAGAAATATCACTAGCTAGATTCTCTATATTTTCTTAGGCTAAGGTCATAGCCTTTGTATCGTGAGGATTTTATTGAGGCTCTTTAGGTATTTTCCCTTCCTTTGATACTTCATTGTCTTGTAGTTGCCGGGGCTTCGCTTCCTCCATTGCTCATTCTTATGTTTCTATAGCCTGAGGAAGTGGTGCTACTGAGCCTTTATCTAGGAATGTTAAGTCCTAATATGGTGGTGGTGGGATGCCCAAAGGTCCTTGAGGTAGAGGTGACATTTGATTATAGTCCTCTCATAAGGTCTCACTCGTAGGAGTATATCTTATCTTCTCTCCCACCATCTCAATACCTACTAACATGAAATCAAAATCAGAGAGGTCAAAGACATCAATTTCTTGAGCCTCCATGTCAACTATCCACTATTGTTGCTCATCCTCTAATGTAGAAACCTGAATAAGTTCTTTTGAAATAGATAGAAGCATCAAGGTTGAGCTTATTCTCCCTAGTGGAGCAAGTCCTTTGACTCAAGGGGGCATATTTAATTTTCTCCCCTTCTTCTTCTTATTCTTCAGCTTTAGCTTCTAGGATTGTTTTAGGGACTTGAGGAGATGGAGTAGTTTTCATCTTTAATTTTCTCCTCCTTGTTCCTACCACCTATGATTCAATTCTTTCTCTTTTTGGAATTGAGGTGGAGGCTTCTTCCTCTTGTGTAGCTACTGATAGCACCTTCTTCTTTGAGTTTCTCTTCTTCTGTCTATTCATCCTACACCTATTCTTCATGTAGAGGCACTTATGGCTCTTGGCTAGGCTCTTGAGCTTCAGGTTCAGCTTGTGCGGGTTGTACCTATTCTCTTTGAAATACTTGATCTTGAGCCATCTACTTCTTTGCATTTATAGGAGCTTTCTTTCTTATCTACTTCAAAATACTCAACCTCCCATTCATGTTGATGTATCATTTCTGGCCTCATGGGAGATTGAGTTAGGAAGGTTGGTACTATAAATTTTGCACCTTTACCCTTAATAGGACATGTTGTAGCTTGAATAGGAATAACCTGAGGAATTGAATCAAGTTTGAAAGGTTTCTTGATCCATTACTTTGTTAATTGAACTATATAGTGGGCTCTCTAATTGATATCTATTTTTTCATCTCTTCCAATCTTTGCATACATTAGAGGCCTATCATAAATCTTGTCCCTATTGTATAGAGGATCCAAGATGTCTTCTATATCTTTCTTGACAACCTTTAACATGGTCTTCATTTTGAGCACTTTCTTTGCCAGATATAAAGTCATCCTATAGTAATCCCTTATTCAGCTATCACAGTTGTCTACTACATTCATCCAATGATCTTTCAATGCATCGTTGTGTACAAAATGTTTCCCTACTGAATGTTGCACCATCCCTATGTTGTTGAAGTAAGGGCAAGGAGAGTTTTACTCTTCCAAGGGATACTGATCACATTTTGAATCAAAGGTCATTATATCCCAATTTTCTTTGACCTCAAAAGTAATGATTGTGATAGGCCATACCCATGTCTTTTTGTGCTATTTTCTCACTCTGTCATAAGAAAATGTGAGTTTTTGGTAAATCTCTAGCAAAATGAGCCTATTCTATGGATATCTTAGGAGCTTCTTAGGGTTTTTCAATGTACTAACTACCCCTAGGTAAGTGAATGTTTTGAATTGGATGGTATGCACCAGTGTTTGTGATCCTTATTGTTGCTTCTATTGATATCCTTATAGCATTATCACCTTTAATGAATTAGATTGAAAATATGAAACTATCATTCACCACCCTATATTCTATGCTCTACTATGATAGTTTCTTCTTTACTAGCTAAGGGTACACCACATAAGGCCAAGCATTAGCATCCTACATACTTCACTTCTTATAATATCCTGGGTAGTATATAATTCTAGCCACCAGTAAGTACAAAAAATGTGATGTCATGTAGAATCTTCAATCAGCTTTGATGGCTACCAATTGTTCATCTAAATTATCACTCAGAATAGTGGCCTAGTCTATTGGTATCTTTGTTGTCTTGATGGTTTCTATGAAGTGGATCATCTAGGTTTAAAGGTGTCATGTTGCTGGTAGTCCCATGAACCTGCTCAAAAGCACAATGTTGTATCCAATGTCATCTTTCATATAACCCCAAGTTATGTCTACTTTTCTGACTCTGCAGCCCATCGATGTTCTATCAATTAGGAAGGATGATTGAATTGTCTCTCTAGCTTCTTTCTCATTCTCCTATTACCATCTCTTAGCTCCATCATAAGAAATATGAAAATACTAATCTGCCCTAGGGAGATGAAATACTTTCTCAATATTTCTTGGTTAGAGGTCAAGGACTATTTCTCTCGTGACACTCTTAATGACCTTTTATTTGGGCATATAGTTGTTTTCAAGAGCCATTATTAGTTCTAAAGACTAAATAGATGTAGAATGTGATGTTGTGTTTAGAAGACCTGACATAATCATAGCTAACACCACTATAGATCATTCTCTTTGTTTGTTGCAGATGGTAAGGAATGTGTTCCCATCTATATGACCAAGCTTAGTATCTCTGATCTCTGCATGCCCATCTTAAAATCAAGATTTTCTTTGTGCACCTTGGTACTTAAAAGAAATGGGCTTTGGAGCTATCTTTTCCACCATTGAAGAGGATGATGATGTCATCTTATCTACACAAGGGAGGAGAAATTAGTCTAGAAAGCTAAAGTTTGACCTAAAATAAACCCTAATTAACCCTAAATAGATGAAAAATAAACCCAAAAAAGTTAGAACTCAATCCATCCCCTCCAAAAGCCCTATCATCCTACTTACTACACCTAGCATACCCTTACAAGTGTGCTAGTATGCTAAAATAGCCTCTAATTAGCCATTTGCACAGTTGCACACCTTGGTAAGGTGCACAGTTGCACACATGCATAGTGCAAGTGCTTTGTGGGGGCAAAAATGATAGTTTGTGCTTTTTAGTTAACTTTATGCACAAGGGTGTGCACAAGTGTATCTTAATGGGGTGTACATGTGTGCACCCTGATATGCCCTTAGTGCTTTTGTGATAACAAAAACATGTACGTACCTTCACTTTGGCTTAGCTTCTCTTTCTAATGTTGCTTGTGTTTGTGTTTAGGTTTTAAGTCTTTGTGAAGGTGTGCATGTATCCACCTTCTTGTGTTTTCTGACCTTGTGTTTTGTGTTGGTAGGTTGGGAGAGCAGAGTAGTACACATCTATGGGTGTGGATGTGCGGAAATCTAGGGAACACAAAGAGAAATGAGAAGATGGAGGGGGGTCAGAGGTTTATATAGACCTCAAGCCCTAGTGTGCACCTCCATGGGTGCACACCTTTGCATGTATGCATCCCCTGGAGGTGATCACATGTGCAAGTGCACATGTCCACATCTCTAGAAGGAGATGGGTGCGTACTTGCACACTAAGTGCACCTTGAAAAGGTGCATGTGCACTAGTGTGCTTGTGCACACTTTAACACTTAAAACACTAGAAAACTCAATTTTTTAAATATTAGGCTCTTCACACTTCCCCAATTAGAGATTGGGGATTGACCTAGACTTGTGGGGGGTCCAACATGACCTAGGCCCCAAACTAGGGGTCTGGGAAAGAAAAATTTAATAAGGGGTCCCTATTTCTAGGAGAAATGGGGCATGCATTGTGAGACCACAACAATATCCATAATATCTATGATTTCATATGGGCTACATAGACCTATGTGAACTATATCTAGGGTTCCTTCAGTTTAATGACTTTTAGTAATAAAACTAGAATTGGTTAACTTCCCAAGCTAACATTCTTTATACATTACATGGTCTAGGTTTACTAGGTTAGGAATACCTTTCACTATCTTCACCTAACTAGCTTGATGCAATAATCAAAATTAACATGACAAGACCTCTTATGCCACAACCAACAATATTTCGCAGTAGAAATTAGACAACTCTTAATAGTAGAATTCATCTGGAGCAGGTTACTTCTAGTTTGTGTTGGCATAAGTGATTGTGTGATGAGTGATGGTTTAATTTCATGATGATCATTTATTGTGTTTTCATTGATGACAACTATTGATCTAGCATTGGGTGAACCCACAATAGTGGGTTGCACTTTTTTGGAGGAAGAAATTCCTCCAAAATTGCACAACCAATTTTTGTTTTCATACTTTTGATAGAATTTTTTGTAAAAGTTTTGATAGAAACTATTTAGTTTCTATCAAAACAAACTATGTTTTTAGTTTTGATAGAAACAATGGGTCCCACATAGTTTTGATAGAAACTATGGGTCCCACATAGTTTCGATAGAAAATACCTAGCTAGTTTTGATCAAAACTATCTAGGTAGTTGCTATCAAAACTACCTAGCTCGGATGGGGTTTGTTAACCTCGGTCTTGAGCTAGAGAGTTTTGATCAAAACTTACTAATTTAGTTTCGATCGAAACTCTTTATAAAAAAAAAATTGAAGCTTCGAAAAGGTCATATTCGACCCCATATGTCATTTTCGATAGTGGAGTCCACAATTTCGATTGGAAGTGTGCAGCTATAGGCATCCGACTCATCAAACTTTGAAAAAGGTGTGGATTTTCATTTTTTTACCCTCTTTAATATTTTTATTTATATTTTATATGATTTTAGTTTAATTTTATATGTATATATATATATCACACATATGTGTATATATCATGCATATATATCCATATATGTGGGTGTATATGCATATATGTCTATGTGTATATATATATATATATACATATATATACATATATATATATATACATATATATATATATACATATATATATATACATATGTATATATATATATATATATATATATATATATATGTATATATATATATATATATATATATATATATATTTGTGTGTGTGTTCTGTATTATATACATATCATGTGTGTATATATATGCATATGTATATATGTAGATGCATGTGTATATATGCATATATATGTACATGTATGTACATATTATGGATATACACATGCTTTTAAATTTTTAATGTACACATGTGAACTTGTAATATATTAATTTTAAGTTCATATGTATATACATGTGTGTGTGTGTGTGTGTGTTTAAATTAACATGTATTAATTTTTAATTTGTACATATATAATATAAATACATACTAGAAACATGTATGTACATTTTATATGTTTAATGCAATGTAAATTCATTAAATATATTTTTTTAATACTCACACTTAAATTGTACACCAATGGAAAATTAGAAATTGAATCTACACAATTTGTTTTTAATACTTCACCTAAATTATAGTTGACTTAAACTAAAAACTTTGAATGATAATCCTAAATTAACAAAGTGAATACACAATTGAATATATAAAGTTCCTTAATTCATATAAATAACTTGTACATAACTTAAAACCCCTTAAAAAATATTGTATTAGTAAAACATATTAATGAATAACATGAACATAAGTCCAAGCTATGAGCCCTTTAAATGTATGCATTTATTTAAAAACTAGCAACCATAACAAGTTTGTAATTTAGAAATTCATGTGATATATGTATATAGAAATATTGATATTTTGGACCCTTAATCCATCATTTTAAGATCACCTAAACTATATTTTCATGTGTATATAGAAATTTTAATACATTAGATTATAGTTTCTCCGAGCTCTAGACTTTGTTTAGCAATAGATCCTAACTAGGACCCAAGTTTAAGGCATTTTATATTAGGACACTTTAATTTATTATTCAATCTAGTTCTATATTTAACCTAGTTATGTGTCCTAATCCATCAATGTGATCTAGACTTTCTAGACTTAATCAATAATTATGAAGTTGTCATGCACACACATGATATGAATTGACTAAGAATAAGTTCAATAATGAAGTTGTTGCACACACACATGATAGAGATTAGGTTTAGAATTAAGATAAGGGTTTTGGGTCTAGATTAGTATTATTATTCTAGGGTTGGATTTTACATCATGGTTAAAAAGTACTTATGGCTAGAGCTAGGATTAAAATAATGGTTAGGGTTCTAGAGTGAACTTGTCTAGGTTAGGATTAGAATTACATTTGGACTACAATTAAGCTTCTAAGGTTTTTTATTACACTTTTTGTGGAGTTTAGATTAGGCTTTTATTAGGGTTCATATGTTCACATGTACAACATTTAAATTTGAAGTTGAGGAAGTAAAACTCACATGTATGTTATGTTAATTTCATGTTTAGGGTCCATACATGCATGCTCATTTTGAATGTTCAAAAATAAATTTCAAACATGTGTACATTTTCATTTATGTTTTATGACTTATATATATTAAAAGTAATTTTGATACATGTACATGTGCATTTATTTCAACATTATAAAATAATTTTGATTTATGTGCATGCATTATATGTTTAATTTCATGTTTACAATTTCTAGTTACTTAAATGTCATTTAAATAAAATTCAAGTTTATTAAATGTCATTTTTGTATTTTTATTTTAGGTTTACACATTATACATGTATACTACATACATTGGTCCACATGGCAAATCAATAGCCTCCTATCCCCTCGAGTAGAAACCTATTCCCCCTCGAACAACAGCTTATCCCCCCCCCCCTGAGTAGCAACAACTTGTCCCCTTGAGTAGCAACCTATCCTCCTGAGTAGCAACAACTAGTCCCCCTTGAGAATCATCCTATCCCTCCTGAGAATTGTCTTATTCCCCCAGATTAGTATCCTATCCCACCTTATGAGCTCTATGATCGCTCTAACCAAGAGATTTAGAGACTTCATGAATCCCTAGCTAGTGGTGCATGCTCTAGTGTATATAGTAGTACATGCCAGAGCATCTTACATAGCCTTACATATATTGGAGATGAGATTCATGGTGTTGCTCCATGTTTTGCACATATTATACAAGTTGTCCTCGATAGTAAGAGTTAAGAGGTCTCTTCAGGTCTTTCATTATAGTAGGTACAGGGCTTAGTGCCCAAAGATGTCTTGAAGAGGGAATATTTCCCATATTGTGTTCCACAAAAGTTAGTGAAGGGGTATTCTCCCCTTAAGTGTACAGATCCACAGATGGTTGCACTAATATACCCATGCTTCCTTGTTGCTCATGGTCATTATCCAAATAATGATTGAATCCTACTCTATTTTTCGTGACAACTTTATGATGAGGTTCACTTAGGTAGGGCGGTGAACTACACTAGTTTACCATCACATTTAGGATAGGGCATGGTAGACTAGCTGATAGGTTGTCAGGTCATCCACCATAAACACATAGGTCAATTATCGAAGAGAGGGCACCTGCTATTCCCCCTGTATTAGGTCCGTCAGTCGATGAGGCCATGTGTAGCACCCAGTTGTGAGGGGCGATTCAAGGAATTGGAGAGATAGCCACAACTATCATATCTATTTTGAGTGATGAGGTTGGCAAGAATTTGATGTCTTGTCAGAATTTTAGATCATCGTCTAGTGCTTCATCTTTAGGAGACTTGTATAGTGCAGTAGGCATCCCTTCACTTAGTAGCTTAGAGGGTCACACTAGAGTGTTGGCACAAGATACTATGACTAGTTTGTTGAGGATCTGTTATATTCATATAGATTCATATTTGAGAATCTTGGCATATCCATATCAGATGTTTGACATCGTGTCCGTAGTAATATTGGGACACATCCTCAACCAAATTCCTCTCATCGATCAAGTAGTGGTCATGGTGGTAGTGCACATCATGATCCACCCATTGACCACTCTTTTGTTGCAAAGGGGCATATATCTACTAGTACAAACTCTTCAACCATTGTAAGGCATGGTCAGAGTTCATATGTGGTCTTTGATGATGTTGACTTCATCTTGTCGACCACATAATGGATGGACTTGTTGACACATAATGATTCTACATCTATGCCATCTTATCTAGTTAGTCCACTTGGCTCGTCATTATTAGGACATGTCTGAGTCACCAGTCATTCTAGCATAGATGTAGAGATGGAGCTAGATGAGGCCCAAAAAAAATTGGATATATTGGTGGACACAATTACTACTAGGCAGTTTAAGTATTATCAGATACCAACATCTACACATGTAAATCTATAGTTTTTTGTACATGATCTTTGATGTCAGATCATGTACATCATCAAGACTCATTCAATGATGTCAATAGTAGATAGGTCAGTTTTGAATGTTTTTAATTAGACACACATACACATGCATGCATATGTACATATAAATTGCATGCAATTTGTAAATTTAAGAGATTTAATTTAATATGATTATGTACATTGATATCACTTTCTCTTGAATATATATAGGAGTCAGCACATCCAACTGAGCATCTTGATAGTCGGTCTTCAAACCACATTATGAGGAGACATCACGACGATAGTCCTGCACTTGATGATCTAAAAGATTTTTTATATTATAGATTATTTGATCTAGACTTTCATCCAGAGGGACATTCATAGATTCTAGATAGATACCTAGATATATACATGCATACTATTTATATTTGATATTATCTTTTGAGATCAAGGTTATACATGTTTTTGTTATTTGTTTGATGATTGATACATATATTGTAGACTTGAGAATGATATTGGACACATGTGTTTATGTTCAGGTTCATATACATGTTTGATGATTGGTATACATATATACATTCTCTAGACATTTCTTTTACATGTTAGATTATGTTGGATAATGTTCTAGTATATATTTGATGAAATTGATGTATACATATGTGGTTAATTTTGTTCTATGCAAGTTATATTTATATATGATTAAATTCAAAATTTGATCTAGAATTTATAATTTGCAAGTACATGTGTATGATGGTATTTTTTGTGAAACGTGTGTTTGATTTAATTCAAGTTAAATATGTACATGTTTGATAATGTCATTTTTGTCCTAGAATCTAGACAAGTACTTTAGATAATTTTAGATATATAACATGTAATTTATGTCTTAATATGAACAAGTATCAGGTAATTAAAGTTACATATCTATCCTAATTAGTTACATAATTCCTAATTTCTATAATTAGTTATAAATCACAATTTTAAATGAAAAGGTAAAAGTTCAATATAATTAGTTAGAAGTCCTAATTTCATCCCCTTAAGACAAGTGTTTGAATTTATTTCCCTCAAGGAACATGTCCTAATTAGTTGCATATAAGTCCCTAATTTCTATAAATAGTTAAAAATCACAATTTAAACTTGACAATTTAAATGAAAGAGTAAAAGTTTAATATAATTAGTCACAAGTCCTAATTTCATCCACTTAAGAAAAGTGTTTGAATTTATTCCCCTCAAGGAACATGTCCTAATTAGTTGCATATGTGTTCATAATTTCTATCTCTAGTTACAAATCACAATTTAAACTTGACAAGTTAAATGATAGAGTAAAATTTCAATATAATTAGTCAAAAGTCCTAATTTCATCCCCTTAAGACAAGTGTTCAAATTTATTCCCCTTAAGGCACATGTCCTAATTAGTCACATGTAAGTTCCTAAGTTCTATAATTAGTTGCAAATCACAATTTTAACTTGACAAGTTAAATGGAAGAGTAAAAGTTCAATATAATTAGTTCAACCAAATTTCAAATTGAAAATGATCAAAGTTCAACCAAATTTCAAATTTATAATAGTTCAACCAATTTTCAAAATTTTCAAGTTGTTTCTATCTTTTATCAAGTGGGTCAGCTCATTGTTGGATAACATATAATATTTTCCCATGATCATTAATATTGAGCCTCCATTTATGTATTCTAGGCCCTTTAACTAGATGAAGAGTTAGACTAGTGGCAATAACATGGTTACTATTTTGATATACCTTATTGTTAGGTTGATAATTAATAAATGAATCCCATTTTCAAATACTCTTCTTTGCTTCAAATATGTTCCATGTACAACAACAAAACCTACGTAGACATTTTAAAATATCATATAGATTAATCAATTACTAAATAAATGTACATATATCCATATATATGTACATTGATCAAATAAGTCAATAAATTTGAATTCATAAAAAATATAGATGTACATACATGATTCAACTATATACTAACATGTGGGAAACACAATTCCATCACTTATTTTAGTCTTTGTTAGCTTCTCTCTTTGTATGGTGCAACACAATAAATAATAGCAAAAACCTACATTTTCAGATTTTGCCATGACTACAAAAACATTAACTATACAAAATATATGTATAAATTCCATTTATCATGTATTTGAGTATATATATTAAATAAATTAACCAAAATTATGAAACAAATACCCTTGTATATACATACATACCAACTCTGATCAATCCTAAAATATGGTCATAATCACTAGAAATGAATGGAATATCATCATAGTTTTCATCCTCAAACTCATTCATATTGATAACATCTAGTGGTACCAAAGTCCATTCATCCACATATCCACATGTTAGAATTTCAAGTGGGAAAGGAGTAAACTTCTGGGGGGGGTGAATCAAGAGTTTAAACTTGGACCCATAAATTTTCACCTTTCATACATCACATGCATAATAAAAAAAAATAGCATATAAAGCATATGCATCAATCATGTAAACATTAAATCAAACACACACACTTCACACTAGATATGGTCACCCAAAAACCCTCCAAATGAGAAGGTAAAAATGGGGTGGGGATGACACCCACAAATCTTCACTACTGCAAAAATAAAGTGTATCTAATTAAGGTTACAATGGTTTGACTATAAATCATGATCTTCCCTATGAAAGGCCTACCTTGTTAAAGGCTTACAAAGACTATTAAGTCCCACCTTGTTAGAGGATTTCAACACCTTTTTAGAAGTGTGCCTCGTTAGAGGACTTCAACTTACAATTAAGTAAGCACCCTGTTAAAGGATTTCATACAACCTATTAAGACTACTCTATTAAGAGATTTAATTGGAATCACCTATCAAAATGTCTCAACATAGATCTTGGGGTTGGCACTTGCTTGCCTGATAACAGATCACCTCTATTTGATCTCTTATTGATCCTTCACGAATTGATGTATCAATGTTGTATACTTTATCCTCTATTCTTCACTTAATTGATTCTGCAATTCACTCTTACTACTAAGTCACCTTGAATGCTTTGCAAACTATCTTGTTTGCTCCTCCAATTCGAGCATTCATCCCTTTGCAATGCTCTCAACTCTGTTAAAAATTTAGGGTTTCATCCTCCTTAAGAAGACTTAAGTGGCTTAGGGTTAGGTATGAATCTACGGCTGTGATTCATCTATTTTTCCACATAAACCTTCCCATTTTCTAACTAGCTGCATGTAATTGCATAGGGAATTTGCATGCAGATTTGTCCTTATCTCTAAAAGATCAAAATCTATCCTTAGGTTAGCTGAAAAATGGTCTACATAGTTGTTTGTGCCATAACAAAAAAATATGTCCAATTTGTGTCACTCAACATATCTAGTCTCTGATGCTTGGCATACACTATTCTAACTCGGCACCTAAACTGCTCAACATTTACTATTTACTCAGCACTTGAATCACTTGGCATGGTCTATCTCTTTGGCACATGACTGACTCAACACTCATTGCAACTTGGCATGCATTACTAGTTTGGCATGAACTAAGTAAATATCTTAAGTTTGTTGACACTCGCTTGTCAAAACTAATCTAAAATCAACAATCTCCCTCTTTAACATGACTGTCAAAACACTTGAATATACATAATCAATCTAATCTTCTCTAGTATAACATATCCATGACTTGGCTTATATACAGAACTTTAAAATTTTCAAAATTTTGCAATAACCTATATACCTCAAAATTTATAACTCCCCCTCATTTAATATGTCTATTCTATATCCAAAATTTATTCTCCATTCTGAGTAGATTTGTCTCTTTTGATTGATACTCTTTGACTTCAATGCACTTTTACTCTTTCATGCTTTGTTCTACTCTGTTTCTATCTCTGCATTGTATTTCTCAAAAATGTATAACTCCCCCTTTCTTTATTCTTCCTCATAGGATATTCTCGTCCTTTTTGTTGTCTCCCCCTTTTTATCTATTTCCCCATAGGATATTCTCCCCCTTTTTGACACTTATATCAAATGGGCTATACAAAGATAGTATGTTTATCCAAAAAAGATTTGTGGACCTGCATTATGATTTTTAGAGTTGCATCCCAATTGTCACATGCAACATCCAATGACTTGAGTTGGATGGTAAGCTTAGTAACAAGGTGTACTAGGCCATCTAGAGTAGAAAGATTGGGGTCTTTCTTTAGAAATTTTTTTGCATAGCCTAGCTCCTTATGTAGTATCTCCATATGAGGGGTGAGAGATGCTTGTATACTTGTCAATTTGGCTCTTATGCTAGCCTTTTCTATTGTTAATATAGCTAATTGACTTTGTTTTTCAAGCAATGTATTAAAATGCTTCTCACTCTGAGATGGGTTCTGAGGTAACCTTGTACCTTATATGTTTAGATTTCTCTCGAGGCTCAGAATATGATGTTTGGTTTCTTGGGTGAAGAGTGTAGGGTCACACAATTTGGTGTACAATGAGAATATATTCTCAAGTACCTTCTTCACATACTCAACCTTTGTTTCTAATGCAACTTGAATCATTGCTATGTCACCAGACATCTTCTCATTGACCTTGCTCTAGAATTTCTTTTCTAAACACTCTAAAAGTTTTGCACTTGTATCAATATCTTCATTGTTGACCTTTTCCACTATGTCTGACAATTGTTTTGATAGTGGCTTTATTTCTTCAGGAGTAGACAAGCTAAATGCATCTAAAATGATGTCTTTGATTTCTTGTAGTGCTTGTTTTTGCCTATATTCTTTCCTAAGCATTTCTTGACGCTTCTTCTTCTCTAAAGCTTGTTGTAAAATACTTATTTGATCTATTGTCATTGTGCCATAGTCAAATTTAGGAATCATTATCCTTATCAATTTTTGAAGAGCTTGAGCCTGGCACTAAGATCTGCAATGGTATAGCTTCCGTGCTCAACTTTTGAAGAATTTTTGTAGGAGAAGTACCAAATGTTGGTAGTGTTACTAGTGTCTAAATGGCTTCTTACTCCTTTACCTTAGGTGTTTTCTCACCTTCTTCAGATTAGCTCTTGTCTAATACAATGACATGAATAGCACTTTGTCCTTGTGTTTCAGGTATAGATGAATCTATTTGTCCTATGCTCTGTGGTTATCTCTTTTTCTTCTTCTATAATCTGTTTCTATTCAACTATATCAACTTTAATATTAGTATCAACCTTAGTAGATGTGTCTAGTGTTGTTTGAGTGAAAGGTTGTACTTGAGTAACTAAAGGGATGATAGAAGGTGGTTCTTGTGGATTCACCTTGTCCCTTGTGATGTCAGTTATTGCCTTTTGGAGCTCATCCACACCCAACAAGACTGGATTATCACATAACTTAGCATGTAGTGTAGATTGGTCCAATCTTTTCTTCAAATCTTCTATAGTTAATGGATCGATGTTCTAAGTGAATGTATTAGAGACATCTTTGACATTTATAGTTTCTGCAGTTACACTTGTGTCATGAGGGGAACTAGCACTTAGCATTTGTGTGTCTTGCACACTTTTCCTCTTGTTGTTGTTGAGTTGTGGCCATGTCAGTATCTATCTTTTTAGTCTCCTTAATTGTATTTCCTTCTTCCTTACTATCTTCTTTGCCATCTTTGTCATCATTCTTACCCTCAAAGGGGTCTTCTTCTCCTTGTTTCACAATAGTTAATCCATAGATCAATTTTCACATTTGTGTGGATTTTTGTACAACATCTTCAATGTTATTTTGAAGAATGTTGAAGGCTCTATACTTTGGTGCAAACCTTCCTCCATATTTCTTGGTTGCCTTGGCAATCTAACCTTTTGTTAAATCTAGCATTACCTGGGCTAGTGTTGTTTCTCTAATCTATTCTCCAAATTTAAACAATAATGCCACTTTTTTTCAACAATGTCATATAGGCCCTTTGGTATAGTATTATCAAATTCAAGTGGAGTGTTCTTAAATTTAGACGCCATTGCATACACTGCCTCTTCTACTAGATTCTTCTCCTCCCTTCCAAGTTTTTGAAAATCAATATTCTTTAAACCAAATAAATCTACATTATTTCTGACATTTTCACACACATTTTTAATATCAGAAAGTGGTTTGTGACTTAACACTTTGAATTGACTCAAATCATTTGATTTAGTCTTTTCTTCATCTAAGTCAGGTTGTGCAACATATTTTCTTCTCTATTTCTTCTACACTTGGTTGCCTTGTTCTACTTGTTTGGACTTCTCTTTTTCCTTCTATGTTGTGGCATGTATGTTGGCTCTAGTGATAGGTACACTTGGCTTGGTTGGGCTTGGATTTGCAATTTTCTTTGCCTTAGTCATAGGTTGTGCCTCAGTCTTTCTCTTCTTTGGCTTGACATGTTTTGGTGCTTCCTCAGCTTCTTCTCCCTTGGCATCTTCTAGTTCTTCTTCTTCCTTTTCCTCTCCTATGCCTTGGGTTAATGCAAGAGTTCCTTGTGTTTGTTCTTGATCTTCTTCTTCATCCTCTTCATCTTCTTCCTCACCTGCACATTCACCAAATTTGGCCTTTAGCTTCTTTACCAATTTATCTTTCTTTTTAAATGTGAAGATAGTTTTCAACTCCATTTCAATCTTTGATTTCATGACATCATAATTTCTAAAGATTCTTGCTATCTTTTCAACTTCCTCTACTAGAAGTGTAGTTATTGCTACCGATGCTTCATCAATATTGATCTCATGTCCAAGTGGTCTTAACCATCTAACCCTTGGTGTAGCAAAGTATATAAAGGTGTAATGAACATCAACTAGAAAGCATATATCATGTAGTGTTGCTCAACTAGTGAAATAGGTATTCTCATCTTTTGTTTCATTGAATTCTTAAAGTCTTCAAAGTTGCTAGTCATTAATGTCTCAAAATTTTCTCCCATCTGTTTGATATACTCATTTATCTGAACTGCAATTGATCTATCGGTTTTCCATCCAATTTTTCCAAAAGAGGAAATGTATTTTGTACATAAAAGAATATACAAATAAGTATTGAACCAAACTTGCATTGTGTACTTTCAATTTTCCTTATAGCTCCAAGGTTCTTCACCAATTGTTGTAGCTGGAGTTCTCCCAGATCATATGTATGATCTTTCTTCACAATTTTATAGCCAACATTTACTACAATACAAGGTACACTATTCAATCTTCTAGATTGATAGAATTTGTGTGAAATTACTTTAATGGAGAAGTCTAGTAGTGGATCGGTGATAGTATCAATTGTCATTCCTCTTTTATTTCAATTTTCCCATGTGTTCCTCTCTATCACTTCTTTGGAGTCACTCCTCAGAGTCTTGGGTCGATCTCGGGTTGGGTAGCTAGTCACCTTGTGAATTATCCTCTTTGATATCTTAATTGGTTCTCCTTCTAGCCATAGGGATCCATCATGTATTCAGCTTAAGATAATTCTGATCCATTCAATCTTGAAAATGGTAGGAAAGTCTAAGGCACGGGTCAAACCCTTCCTTTCAAAAATTTTGAATTCTTCTTCTAGAGCACCATTTTCACATAGTCTATCATAGGCTTCTCTGATTTCTAGGTCTCCAATGCTACCAATCTTACAATCGTAACATTTCTTGACATCCTAAACCATAATAACTGTCGTTTGTATTATGGATAGTGTGTTAGATGGATCTTTTTTATATGCTATGTTAGTGAAGGCCTTGAATATTGATTTTTTTACTTCATTACTAACTAGTTGGACGTTCAAAACCTCCTTCCCTTGTACATTCTTTGAGCTAGACACCATTCTATAAAACTAGGGTTTGTGTAGATAAAAACTGCTTAGCTCAACTTGTGATAAATACCTCAAAAATCTTGTAGAATTGGTGTGAAATCATCACTAAAATCTTTACAATCACTTTGAACAAGTTTCTAAATTTTCTTTTGCTCTATTTTCTCTTGCTCAAATTCTAAATCACGAAAAATGAGTGAAAAATGACCATATACCTTCAAAACCCTTGCATTTAATGCTTGGTGCTTGTACAGTTGTAAACTCGTCATTAACATGATTTCAGTTTCACTCGACATCTATTGATATTACCATCACTCAGCAGCTACTATAGACGCGACATCAACTTGATAGTCTAAAAGCTTAGCACTAACTAGTATTCCACTTGGCATACACTAAGAACATTTTATGCTTAGCAACAACATGAAAAACTCAAGATTTTAACTTGGATTTTAAACAACATTTTGCATCTTTATTCATGCTAATTTATTCTCTTAGTACCTTTTCCTTTGGAACTGATGTGTGATATTACATTTGAGTATCAATCCCACATACCTCTTGTTTGCCTAGTTTGATGAGGTGTGATCACCTGACCCATTAGGTGAAGTGATACCTTCTCCATTTGATGTATTACAACCATCTTTCTTCTTCCATGTCTTGTTCATCTCATTCCTAATGTGTTCAACATCTACCTTGCCTTTGCCTTTATCAAATTCACAACTTGGTGCCTTTGACCCAGTTGGACAATGCTTATTAATGTGATCAATCTTCAAATATCTAAAACATGTGGTTTGACTCAACTATCTTTTGTAGTTACCACTGAAGTGTGTCCTGATACAATTCTTAGGAACATGTCCATATTCTTGACAATAATGACAGTTATATCTTGTTCTTTAATCCCAATTATAAGAGTTCCCATAGCTTCTTACCTTTGTTGGCTTGTTTGACAACCACATGGACTTAGATCTGCATTCAAAGGCTCTATGTCCATATGCTAATAGTTGTAGCAATATCCTTCAAATTATTTTTTATGCATGTTCTTGGTTCTACATTCATGTGCCTGATTACCTTGTTTGTTAGACTTATGACAATGAACCATGTTCTTAGGCTTGACATTTTGATTTGTACTGTTGCTTTTGCACACATTAGCAATATGTCCTTTCTTTCCACAACTATGACAAGTAGGTTTGGAATTCTTACCTCTATTGTTCCTTTCTTCAGTAACTTTGGATGATTCTCCTTCTTCAGTGCTTGTGTAGCCTAATCCTTATGTATCTTTGTTAGATCTAGGGGATTTTAGTAATTGCTCAAAGTATTTGATGACTTCATTTGTCTTGTTGAAACCTTCAACAAATTCCTTTTCTCTTTTTAGGTCATTTTGCAATTGTTCATTCTACAACTTCAATGTGGTTATCTCAATGTCTTTGACATTCAGTTCATAGTTGGCATTCATCATTTGACTTAGAGTATCCAATTGCATGTTGAAGATCTTGGTAAGCTCTGTTGACTTTTCCTCCAATCTGTTTGCTAGACTTATTTTGTCTTCTTCAATCATGGCTTTGTCTTCCATGGCTTTCTTCTTTTGCTCAATCACCTCACATAGTAGTATAGCTTGTGATTCTTGCTCTAACTTGAGAATTCTGATTTCTTCAACTTGGACCCTATTCTTCTCCATCAGATCTACAATTGTTGCATCAAATTCACTAGATTTTTCATCTACAAATAGCTTGGTGGTGTCTATCTCTTTGTATTGTGTGTCATTTTCTACTATAGCAATCTCTTTCCTTCTCTTCAAGGAACTCTTTAAAGCATCTCTAGCTTCATTCAATTGAAGCAATTTAAGATGTATTTCATTCTCTTGATTCTCAATAGTCTTTCCCAATTTGTAGACTTCCATTTCAGGATCTTTTTTGTAAGTTTCAAAACTTCTCCTTCTAAGAACTTAGCCCTAATACCAATTGTTGGAATTTCAAGTGGGAAAGGAGTAAACTTATAAGGGGGAGGGGGGTGAATTAGGAGTTTAAACTTGGACCCATAAAATTTCACCTTTTATACATCACATGCATAATAAATTGAAATAACATATAAAACATATGCATCAATCATGTAAACATGTAATCAAACACACACACATAACACCAGATATGGTCACCTAGAAACCCTCCAAATGAGAAGGTAAAACTAGGGTGGGGATGAAACCCACAAATCTTCACTACTGTGGCAATAAAGCGTATCCAATTAAGGTTATAATGGTTTGACCATGAATCATGATTTGCCCTATGAAAGGCCTTCCCTATTAAAGGCTTATAAAGAATGTTAAGTCCCACCTTGTTAGAGGATTTCAACACGTTGTTAGAAGTGTGCCTTGTTAGGGGACTTCAACTTACAATTAAGTAAGCACCCTGTTAAAGGATTTCATATAGCTTGTTAAGACTACTCTATTAAGAGATTTAACTGAAATCACCTATCAAAATGTCTCAACATAGATCTTGGGGTTGGCACTTGCTTGCTTGATAACAGATCACCTCTATCCAATCTCTGATTGATCCTTCACGAACTAATGTATTAATTTTTTATCCTTTATCCTCTATTCTTCATTTAACTAATTTTGTAATTCACTCTTACTACTAAGTCACCTTGAATGCTTTGTAAACTATCTTGTTCGCTCCTCCAATTCGATCATTCAGCCCTTTGCAATGCTCACAAATCTATTAAAAATTTAGGGTTTCATCCTCCTTAAGAAGACTTAGGTGGTTTAGGGTTAGGTATGAATCTATGGCTAAGATTCATCTATTTTGCAACTTAAACCTTCCCATTTTCTGATTGGTTGCATGTAACTGCATAGGGAATTTGCATGTAGATTCGTCCTTATATCTAAAAGATCAAAATCTATCCTTAGGTCGGCTGAAAAATAGTTTACATAGTTGTTTGTGTCATAACAAACAAATATTTCCAATCTGTGTCACTCAGCATATGTAGTCTCTGATGCTCAGCATACACTATTCTGCCCTAAACTGCTCGACATCTACTATTTACTTGGCACTTGAATCACTTGGCATGATCTATCTATTTAACACTTGAGTGACTTAGTACATGAGTGACTCGGCACATGAGTGACTTGGCACTCATTACAACTTGGCATGGTCTAATATTTACATGTTGTATTCAACATGGATTACTAGTTCGGCATGAACTAAGTAAATGTTTTAAGTGTGTTGACATTCACTTGTCAAAACTAATTTGAGATCAACACCATGTTCTTGATTAATGCAACCATCATAGTTTTCATCAATACAATTAGGAAAAAAACATGAGTATTATCTTGTGTACAATGACCACACATTACTATTTATACTCATAACTAAATGCAAAGATATTGTCTTCTCTACCTTTTTGCATACATGCATTGATCTTCTATCGACACCTGAATGTAAGGTCCATATACACAAATAAAAAATGAGTTTTAAACATGTGTGTACACAATTTAGTTATCACCTAACATATTCAATATAAATTTGGTTCAATTTAAATATTCAAATTAATTTATACCTAATACCTCCCAAAACACTCTAAATGACATGACTTGATTTGCTTGTGATGACATGTTATCTATATTTGCTGGCACCATAAAATGTGTTTTTCACTTCAACCACATCATGAGCATTATTAATGCAATATCCTTTATAGTCCATTTGATACTTTCTTAAAGCAAATTTTATACAAGCTCTTGCACCATCATGCTCACCCTTTCCATGTCCACTCTTGAAAAAACTCCAAATGTGTGGTATATTAAGGTATTGATGATATCTACATAATGTAAAAAATGGTCTAGCTAATTTAAATTGTATTGCACATTTTTCTATATTTATGCCTTTGTTTTTCAAATATTCAGAAAATGTCTTAAAATAATATTCCACAAAATGTGTGTCATGTTCTTTGTCATCACTAATGTAAAAGTGATACTCTTTTTTAATGACTCGTGCTTGATATGTAGTTTCTACACCATCCAAATTAATTTTTGCATGTTGATAAGACACTTGAACCATAATAGTAACCTTCTCTGTAAAGTAGTATCCCACTTGAAGTTATTTTTGAGAAATGATAGAGTAATTCTTTGCAAAGTCAACAACTGATAAACTTGTTCCGAGTGAGAAAGTTTCTCCTAGTGTTTAAAATTATTCTGCTTGCCACTTAGAAAAAAAGAAATTATGTATATATGGTTGAATCAATTTACAAAAAATTGACATGAATTATCCAACAAGTATATCATCCTCTACATATTCCAACTTTGTTGATTCTTTTCCAACTTTTTTTTTCAACTTTATGTACTTATATCTGTTACATTTTACTATCCTCATCATATTAATGTCTTCATCTCTCAAAGGAAATTTAATCAAGTTATCACATGTTTCACAAGTTCCTCTTATGCAATCTATTTCACCTATTGCACAATCATTTGGTTTGTCACATGAGATCGACATTATGAATTAGCTATGAAAAGAATTTTGAGAACCACCACTTTCTTCTATCATATTTAGGAATCCTTGATAGTACAAATCAAATTCAACATGATATCAAAAACAACATGTTTCAAAATATTTATTTATCTTCAAAAAATAGGGTTTCAATCTTTCAAACATTCTTTGCCCAATCTTTGTGTCAGGATTTAAATTTAAAAATGAGAGATAAAATTCATCTTGCATGATATCCAAACAATGTTTTGCATATTGAAGATATTCCCGAGGCCCAATCCTCTACTTGATGATATCTCTTCTATTTGGTGAAGGACGAGTATTATCAATCCAAAATTGAATAACTAATTTCTTACCTATTTCCACAATCCTATCATATCGAGGAGCTCTACACAATAGTGCCCAATTTCCTTCTAATGTACTATCATCCAAATTGTTTCTCCTTTTCAAATAATGTAATACAATATTTCAACTATACCTAATGTGAGATGGTAGTGAAGAGATCTATCTCTTTTTCCATAATTTCTTATTTAAAACAGATGACAGTATCACTCTTCATGCAATGGATCTATCTACAGATCTAGTTTTTTTCCCAATGGAATGTTACCCTTTCTTAACAGTTTCAACAATATCTTTTTGTAGTTTAGAAGTCTTCCTATTTTTTATACTTGTATCTATACCCAATAGCTTCAATGGCTCTTTTAATTCATCTTTAAGAAGTGAAATTGATAATAGTTGAGTTTTCTCCATTATATCAAGATTCTTAAATTGTGCAATTATTTCTTTAGACTTTTTTATTCAATTTCCTCTTCATAGTATGTGTAGGCTGACTAGCATATTCTCTCAATTTTTCCACATCCATTTCAATTAAATGATCTATGTTTCTATGATAAATTTTTCTCATCAATCTTTGAGCTAGATTAACATTCTCATTTGTTGTTTGATCTTGGGCTAGAAGAAAAATTAAAATAAAGACTTAAGATACAATCTTTTTAGGGGACATATGTGTATATACATAACAAGTGAAATATTAAATACAATTTTATCTAACTTTTAGATGATCCTTCTTCAATATCCATTGATTCATCTTCAATTTCCACATGTCCAACATTTTAATCATCCACTACTACATGTGTACAATATAACAAATAAAATCAAGCAAGTTTGTAAGGGGAAATGTCTCTAAAATAAAAAATAAAAAATATAAAGTTCTCCTAGACCTAGAAATCTAGAGAGAGATTACATACTTGTGAGAGATGCACATTTACCTGTTTGAACTTGGGATGAACCATCTCCAACCTTGGTAGGTTATCCTAGTTGACTACGTCCTAAATAAATTCATAATTTAAAAGACCATAATTAAAATGGACCCTAATTTTAAATATTCATTAAAAAACCATAATGTAATAAACCCTAACCCTAAATATTCATAATTTAAATTTAATCATAATTTAATAAAACCTAATCCTAAATATTCATAATTTAATAAACCCTTAATATTAAGTTAATAGTAACCCTAAGTTAATATTTACCATATTCCTATTTGGATAAACCCTAATCCTAACTATATACAAAATGTCTAGAATACGATTGTACACTATAAATTAAATATGCATTGGAAAAAAGATTGCACATGTGTACCTTGCCTCCTATAGTGTCTTGCTAAAGTTTTTCGACGATTTTCGTATTCTTTTTTTTGAGTTCTTCTTCGTGCATATTTACTTGCTCTTTTATCTTTATTGCCCATGTCACAAATTCTTCTTCCAAAATTTGAAAATAGACAAGTTACAAAATATTTCCTCCCTCTCAATTGAAGTGTGAATTATTTGAGTTGATTTGAATGTTTAAATTTTTTTAATTTTTTTATTTTAAATTATTATTTATATGAGATATTTTTTTGAAAAAGAAAACCCTAAAGGCTGACTAAAGTTTTGATCGAAACTACCTAGATAATTTTGATCAAAACTATCTACAATCAAATAACCACATGCCTAACCCACATTTTTAGTTTCGATAGAAACTATAGGATTTTGTTTCTATTGAAACTAAAGTTTAAAGTTTTGATAGAAACTTAGTTTCTATTGAAACAAGCTAATTACAAGTCTTCTCCAAATGTTAGAAGATTTTTAGTGCTTTCATGGCTTCCAAGCTCAATTAGCAAGTTTAGATGGAGCACTAAAGACATGTCATTTTTCATGATAGAATTACTCTAAATGAGCTTTCTAATGACTATGAATTTGATACATTTTAAATTTTTTAGGTATGCATTTTTTTAATGTGAATTAAATAGAGGTTCATTATAAAAAATAAACCTCTATATTGGACGCTCATGAAAAAATAGTAACTAAGGGAATTTTTTTTTACAAAAATAGCTACAGTCTCCGTATTTGAGTCCTCTTTCAATCAAAAAAAGAAATTTTGAAATTGGATAAATATATAATAAGTTACATGTGTCAAAAGCCACGTATATCCAAATCAGTGTTATGTCAACTTTAAACTCCGATAAAATATGAAATACTAAGGATAAAGACATTAGACCACCTCCATGATTTCAGTATGGATGTTAGCAAACTAAATTCAAAAGAATCACATTGATATCTATTTTAGAAAAAAAAGGTATGTGTGTCAAAAGTAGTGTCACTCTTTCAAAATAAGGTTTTTGATAACATACCAATTTTGGTAGGAGAAAAAATAATTCAATAAAATCAATTTTTAAAAATAAAAAATAAAAAAAAATTAGAATCTAGATAGAAAATCCTTAAAGACTCTAATTTACTTTATATTTGAATTTCTAACCATTAAATGAAAATTTTCATTTGAAAGTGAAAGTTTTCTTAAAAATTTATAGTCCAGTGTCAATTTAGGCAAAAAAGTGTAACCCATTATTGTAAAAACCCAAAGTCAATTTGATAGTAACTTCAAGAGCTGCATATATAATGATCCATGACCTCACTTCAACCCATTTTCCCCTAATCCTAATATGTAAACCATAATGGAAGACCTATGAGTGGGATGAGTGGAACCATCTAAAGCTACCAATATTGAGTTCCCTATTTCTAATTAGGCTAGAAACATTGTCATGAAAAATACATGCATACCTCTATACTCTTTAAATTTCCACAATTTTCATGTACTTAAGATCGCAATAATACAAAATTACTCTTTTTTGGGTTATTTCACGTGATTTAGAAGAAAACAATATTGATTGGAAGATCATGAAGGAAACAATCAAGAAAAACAAGGATTATTGTAAGGGAAAAGATATGAAAGGGAATAAAATATTTCATAATGACACTAAAAGAGGATGATATATTAAAGTATTATGTTGAAAGAATATTATTTATCTTCCAGAAGAAGAAAACTAGCAAATAAATCTTAGATTAACATGATTATTTTAATGAAGAGATAATGTCATGATTGCCTCTAGATTTTTTTAGACTTTATTAGAGGAGACATTTATCAATTTACATGAAAAACATCTATGAAATCTATAGGAATTACCCATGTGTTCCACAATGAGTAAAACACATAACCTATGAGCAGTAACTATAAAAATAGCTAGAGGTGTCTTATGGATGAAGCTTAGATATATGCTAAAGGACATGAAGAAATATGTAATGAATCATATAGAACTCAATTGGATATGGTACTTGCCATAATGACACAATAAAATAACATAATAAATCTTACAAAAAGCTTCTAAAAGTAAAGCAAAAGACTTGATGTTAAAGGAGGGTTGCACTCAAATTCACAACTATAGATGTCTTGAAGTAATTAGTTGGCATTGCCTTCTATAGTAATACCCCAAAGGGTCTTTAATTGAATGAAAATATAATACAAGAATATTTAATCTAATCTAGTCTAGGTTTGATTGAGGCCACCCAAAATTGAACCCAAAAATTGCAAACATGATTTTTTGTTGTATTGTTCATTTTGACTCACTATTACACTCTTGCCTGTCTACAATTCTTATCATTTTATTACAAGAAGAATGGTCCATTACTTTATACAAATATGGTAAACTTTTAATAGTCTTAACTCTTTTGAATTATGATGTTGATTGTTTGTCTAGCTTTGATACACACCCACATAGTATTTTACATTCACATCAAAGTGGAGGAAAAATACATAATAATGGTAAAAAATTCACACCCATGCAATTTTCTCTTAAAATTTTTGCCTACTTTGATTAGAGTGTCCAAAATGAAATATGCTTTACAAGTTACATATTTATGCTCAATTTTGGCTCATGACCTTGCATATCCTAATCCTTTTTATCAATGTTCCCTAAGTTTTTCATCCTTGAACCAAGAGCTAGATTTTTTATCACACTAAGTTAGATTCACATATGTAGAATTGACCTTAGTCATTTTTGTATTTGTAGTTTTTATTCCTATACTTCAAAATTTAAAAATTCTTAGTTTCGCAACCACTTCATTTTTCAATTGTGGGGTAGAAATTAGTGCATTTTTTGTTGGTGTGTGAGGTAGGTGTTTTCTAAGGGACATGTTCATTCATCTAAGTTAAGGATGAAATAATCAAAGGGAATCATCTAGGATTTAGTTATCGACAACTGTGCTAGAGTTTTATTGATAGAGTATTTATGAGATAATTTTAGCAATTCTTATTAGCACATCATAACACATCATGCTAGGTTTATCGCATGCATGTTTTTCATCATTGAATGTTTTTAAGTACAATAAATATACATCTAATTTTCAAGGGGTTCCACTAAGGACAACATGACCCTTACAATCCAATAGGTTTTCTAAAAATGTTTGTAATCACCACTCAAAGTCCTTCAACAATTTGTAGCATTAGAGATCAAGATGAACAAGTGTAGAAAACAATCATATCAAGTTCACAAGTTACATGTTCACTACTCTATATGAATATGATCCCCAAACACTATCAAACTTCTATATATAGTACAAAAGAATAAATATATAAGACTTTACAAATGAAATGATACCATGAATTAAAAAAACTATATAAAAGTTAATATCTTTCATTTAATCAATTTATGACTTACATATATAAAAACATCTGATCATCGTATATTGAAGTAATCCATCTCATGAGATATTATAATCTAAATCAATTATTATGCAAACCATTCTTCAGAATATGATAAATCCAAGTGAGTAATTTATTAGTTTGAAGTAAGCAAAGTCAATAAACGGAAGATCTGGAAGAAGTTTGATCAGCCCCATAAAAGGAGTTTGACAAGGTCCTAATGTGAATTCCTTGTTTGTCATTGGCATGCAAGTCTCCCGTTTATGACTGGATTCAGAATCTTTGCTTCTCTTGGAAAACCACAGTAATTAATGAATGTTTTCTAATCTCCACATGCATACCATGTATTTGGTCTAAGAGATCTGGAATGTTCGATAATTCTCAGTCAGACGTCTGACCCACTTCATAAAAACTACGGTCTCTTTTGCAGGGAGAATGAAGTTTTTTCTTCTGATTTAGATTGTTCTGTTTGACTTATAACAAACCTGCAGTTTAACCCATGCTTCATATGTGAGATTAAATAAGTGCTTTAGTTTGTAATACCACCCAACATTTTCCTTTAACAACTTATCCAAGAGAATGAGATATTAATGGAAAACTAATACAGTGTCATGGAAGAGCTTTGAAAAGTAGATAAATTTTGATTATAAATATGTATAAAATTCTATCATTGACTTCTTTAAATTGTATATTAAATGAGTTATCTAAGGAGACAAGATTTGGTAAAATTGTAGGCTCCTTAATCTAGATCGACAAAAGAAGAATTGATAATGGAAGAACTGGAGATTTGTTAATAATATTATTCTTGATCTTATAAACTATGGAAGCATCGACATTGTAGGAGAGCTATTTGTGTAAATGCCTCCAAGAGACGTCATTCAAGCAATGAAATGAAATATTTCAAAATACCAATATGGCTGTACATTATTATTAGCATTTGATGTCCATAAAAGAGCTGCCTTGTTGATTCCTTTTCATACAATTTATAAATTTGAAATGGGGTCAGTTTCTCTTGATAAACATATAAATCCCCACCAAAAACATTATTGATAATAAACATATAAATCCCCACCAAAGACATTATTGAGAGGCAGATGAAGAAGTGGAGGAGGAAGAAGAAGAGGACAAGGGATTTATTATTCCAAGGGGCACAATGTCCTGTAGCAATCCATCCCTACGCCCACCACCATATTCTTCTTCAACTACTCCATCCATTATAATTATATCACTCTTTTCTCTTCCAATTTGCAAAGATTCGAAGAGCCCATCTTTTTCTTTTTGTAGTTGTTGATGGGCGGCTGCCATGGCAGGAGAGTTGGATGAATTTTTAAAGCTTTCATTCCATATAGTTTCTGTCACAGCTTTCCTCTTGATTATCCTTTCATATATGTTGTTTTCTGGCTGACGAAGAGAATAGTTGGGTTGTTGGGTAATCTGCATTAATGGGGAGTAAGAATAATGGAGATGGAGACCTTCATAAGTGATGGTCAGTGTTTGGGGATCTTCAACGCACTTCTCCACCTGCTTCTTTGCTCTACACTTTGGACTTGTGCATCTGTAGTAACTCCTGCTCATTCATATAATATTTTTCAAAATTAGATCTTTTAATCAATATTTTGGATCACATTCAATAGTTCATCATAGAATATGAAGATCAAATGGTTTTGGTTTAATCAGTTAAGTTACTGAATTCACTTGTGTTTGATTTTCTATACATTTTCTATCATGGAAAAGAGAAAAGTGCGTTATGATGCTTGAGTGAGTTATCTTGTTAACCAATTGGGTTAAGCAGAAAAGACTGTTTCTTGATCAACTGCATTTGATTTACAATCAAATATTTCAGATCACACTCAACAAATCTTCCATCATAAAGAAGAAAAAAGATGTTACTAATAACAAATGAACTTTCTTGTTAATCAATGAAGTTAAATAGAAAAGATTGTTTCTTGATTCAATTGCATTTGGTTTTCAATATCAAATACACCCAATAATATATTGTCATAAAGAAGAAAAAGACATTTAGCAGATCAAACTTGTTAACCAATGAAGTTAAACAGAAAATATTGTTTCTTAATTTGATTTTCTTATTTCTATTACTGTTCAGATCACATTCAATGATCTCTTATAAGACAGAAAAATATGTTATGATTGTAAAATGAATTTCTTGTTATCCACTGAACTTAAACAGAAAATACTATTTCTAAATTCAACAATGTTTGATTTTTAATGGAACATTCCAAATCACACTAAATAATCTATCACCATAAAGAAGAAAAATACTTTAATCAATGAAACTAAACAGAAAATATTATTTCTAAATTCAACAATGTTTAATTTTTTATAGAACATTTTCAAATCACACTCAATAATCTATCACCATAAAGAAGAAAACTATGAAATTAATAAAGAAAAGAATATTTCTGAATTCAACTGCGTTTCATTTCAACAGATATTTCAGATCATACTAAATAAGCTATCAAATCATAAGTAAAAAAAACATTATAAAGACTCAAAAAGTATCTGCAATCTAATTATTATAATGAAATATAGCAGATAGAAATTCAAAGGCTATACCTAGGGTAGGGGCTGTTCTTTATGGCCTTCTGCCCATACTTCCTCCATTTGTAACCGTCATCCTTATGATTCTCTGGGCATCTTATCTTGAGTAAATAGTTTGCCTCACTTTTGGGTGGATGCAATTTTCTATACAGCAACTCATTTCTGAAATTCACAGCAGCCCCATGTTAGCATAGTCAAGAAACCAAAAATCCATGTTAGTATAGTAAAAAAGATGAACCGTATAAACCGAATCATATGTAGTTCATAAATTAAGATTCAAAATCTATAACAAAATGACCTTTCTTACATTGAAATTAGGCAAGAGTTTACAACACAATAGTAAAGTGTGAGCCTCGTCTACTTGAACTTAACTAATAATAATAATCACAATAAATAACAATAATAATTAACCTTGACTTCAGCCTATTACTGCAGCTACTTCTAATATAATTTAAAATACTTACATTGAACTGGGAAAACTCCGATAGGAATCCAGAGAAGATGTCCCATGATAAGAGCTAAACCCAGAATTTTGAGTCTCAGGAGGGCCATTCTTTTCCATCACAAAGTTTCCAAAAAGTTGTCTTTTTGAAATGGGCAATGTACTTTTTGCATTTTCTTGAGGTGATGGGGAAACTGGTAAGCTATAACTTTCGGAACACGAGGTTAAGCTGAGCTGAGAAGGAGAGGCTTTAGTACAAAGAGAGTTAAACATGGTGAAGGAATCAGCAAATGAGGCAGCTGAAACATCAGCATTATGATGATTTTCTCCACCATAAATTGATAATGGAGACTCCGAGTCCTGAAAAATTGGCCCTGAATAGGTACTCTCTTCTCCACAGCCTTCCAAATCAAAAACATTTGGGGTAGATTCATCATAAACATTCATGCAAGAATCAGAAAAATCATCAAACTTGTAAGAATCATAACTAGTAATTTCCTTCATCCTCTGAAGAACATCGTCATCCATGGTGAACAAAAGAAGAAACCCAATTCAAAAGGTTGAGACCAGAAAGCTAAGGAGAATGAGCAAGGATCTTGGTATAAAACTAGGGGCCAAAGAAAAAGCCCATGAAAAGAGAGATAAGGATGACATTTGTTTCATATGGGGAACATCTTGTGGAATTATCTGCCACATTATGGTTTGTCAAACTACACGAGGTTAATTATTGAAGCCTTTGACTTGCAAATTTATTAATGGCGTCAGAGGCCCACAAGACAAAACATGCAGATCAAAAAGATTAATTTTTTTCCTCTTTTTGAGTTTTGTCTTGCTTTGGGCTCACGAAATTTCGCTTGAAAAGAGAAGAGGGCAAACAGTTGACCTGCCAGATTCGAACAATGGGTCTCCCTCGCACTTAATGATGTTTGTATCTTTGTCTCAATTTGTTGGGATCTGAAAAACTTTCCAAATCTACATGAAATAATCCACCTAATTCACCATAACCATGGAAATTCTTTGCAGACTGACTCAAATTGAGGGATGGTTCAGATGCCCACCAAGCTCTCTGAAATGAATCTGAGCCGCTGCTGTGATTTATGAGAGTTTCCGGATTCAAGATACCAAAACAGAGATGTACTCATGTTTTTTCGATTGATGGTTTTAACCTAATTTTCAATTAACGTGTTGACTTGTGGACAGATGGTGATGTCTGCCTGCTTTGTTCAAAGTCAACTCGTCCATAGCCATGCGACTAAGAATCTGCTCGAAAATTGGTAAGCTGTAGGAAATTCCTGCCATTTTCTAAGGCTTTAAATGAAAAAGAATCCGAGCTATAAGTGGACAGCAGAATGAATTAGTCCCATTTTTTATAATAAAAAATTGGATAAACTTTTTTATAAAATGTAGAGGACGAGATTCAGCAGCTCACCTCACGCTAATTTCATGTCTCTAGATTTTCTAAATCGTAAGTCAAATTATGCCAATTTTTTGAGTGCACCGCCGTAGGTGATTGAAGAGCTTAAAGTGAAGAGGTTGTGGAGTGCAAAGTAGTCAAAAAGTATCATTTTAAACACTTGGCCCATACTTGTTATGTTCACCCCCAAATAGTTGCTATTCAAAAAAGTAATGTACTTGTGCCACAAATGGACCACTCAGCAACCAAGAAAGCTAAAATATGATCAGTTATTAGTACATGTGTTATCATTTTTGGGGGCTTTTTAAAAGTGGTAATTGGGGGGTATCTATCACAAAACCCTCACGGTCATTGGACCCCTTAACTGTTACTGGGTCTCTTCCCTTTAATGTGATGTTGGTACAATATGCATCTTAATGCACTGAGGAATGAGGGGGAAATTAGACCTTTTAATCATCAACTAGCCTTTTTTGCTAGTGGAGCATGATGATGGCTTTTTCATTGAGAGTCAAGGACTTAAGTTCAATTGATTATGCCTCATACCAAAAATCAAACTCAAAAAGTATGATATAAACTTGTTGAGATGAGTTCAGAATTTATATAATCAATGAATTTTTTTTGCTATAGGAGCACGGTGATGCATTTTCGATTCAGAGTTAAGGACTAGAGTCCAATTAATTACACTATCTAGCAAGATTCAAAGTCCTACAAATATGATGTAAAATGTGAGGCGGATTTCGAATTTATTACATCTTCAAGTTTGTTTTGTTGTAAGATCATAATGATAACTTATGATAATGCTATCTAGATTCAAATGTAGAGTATTTTAGTCAAACTCATTGACCCATATTTCATAAGGAGTGGCTCGCAATAACCTCTCTTTCATGAGATTGAATGCATTCATTCTCATGAGATATGAGTTCTTAGGAACCACTACTCTTGAAACAAGGTTCAGTGAGTTTGACAAAAAACAACACAATGGAATCGGTTCAAACAATTATGTTGGATTTGACATCTAATAAGACATAAAAGAATATAAAAAAGAAGACCAAAATAAGGCATAAAAGAGCTAATTGGAACAATTGAATGATTAAGACATAGGGGCTCTCTCATTTTAGTGTCTGCCCAGCCACGAGATTAATTTTCCCTATATAGGGGAGACAACTCAATAGGGCTGCCTAGGCTAACTTCAGGCACTTAGAACTCCTAATCTGTATATCAAAATTTATCGATTTTTTCGACGAACCTCCGCAGGGGAATGAAGAGGTTAAACCTAACCTTTCAGCTTTTCTGCATTTACAGAGGTCTCTGTAGGACTTGTAGACTATGAGGTGGTCTAAAAGTATCATTTTAAATTGTTCGACTAGAATCTATTATGTTCAAAAAATGTGATACTGTTATGAAGATTGGATTTAACTCTATAGTTTTTGAGTCAAACTTATTGATCATGTATCATGAGTAGTGATTCACACATGAATCCATCTCTCATAATAATAGATGAAACACTTAACACTCATTGGATCTAGGTGATGCTCACAGAAATGAAAGTTAGAAGTCCATCAGAAGTTACTACCCATATTCTGATTGGTGCACACAAGCTTTTGTAAATTAAAAGTTCACTAGAAAATTATCCAAGTAAAACTTTTGACCATGATGCTCTCATGAGTTTTTGGAAAAAAAAGAGAATGGAGAGAGATGCGTTGGAATGATATGAGCCAGTAACATCAAAATCAGAGAGAGACACAGAGACTGCTGCCTCGTGCTAACGTACTGCACGTTCGCATGATTACATACTTTTTGTTTCCATGTTTCTAGAGACAGCTATGACTTGTCGTAAGCCTCTCAAACAAAGACTGTAAATCCCACCAAAACAAACATAAATTGGCGTAATTTTTATCTGTCAAAATGGAAAGCAGCCCAAGAAATACACAAAATGAGTGGATGATTTCAATAACGGGAACTTGAGTATAAAGAATTTGTCTGCTAGTATTTGAATGATACTTGTATTTTAGGGGGCATTGATTTAATTCTAGTTATTTTCGACATAAAAAGATATTCACTGGGTGTATTGCATTAGTTATTAAAAAATAATAGATTAGGAAAAAATTGTGTAAAAAATTGTTGTGGTATGAAAATTTTGATTTTTCTTATGGTCAAATGTTGTCTTATTGATTTCCCATTATAATATGTGGATGGAGTATATGAGAAAAGGGCCACTTAGTCATGCTTATTCCAATGATTCTTGGGGAAGAACACAAATTATTACCCATATTTTGATTGGTGTACACTAGCTTTTGTAAATTAGAAGTCCACTAGAAATCATCTAAGTAAACAGTCTACCCAAATAAAAAAGTAGATCAATTGTGCAACTTTATTGATGCCAATAGTAATAGACTACCTGAGCATTTGTGTAAGAGTTTAATGAATTAGTTTGCGATTTTTTGGGTTGTCAAAGAAAATGCGTAACAAGGCAATAAAGAATATATTTCAAATTACACTTTGAAATGAACATTTATTTTCCCGTGCACAAATAATGGATCCTACAACATTTGTCTATGCTATCTAGGAGCCAAACAATAGCTATAAGCAATTAAGCAACAAAATTAGGTCGAAATTTGATGCACTGTTTAGAATTTGTGGATGCACAAAACTACTTATAATGGCTCCGTACTATGCTTCCCCTAGAAAGGTAAAAGATATGGTCAATAGTTGAATTGGTAGAATACTCAAGTATTCATTAAAGGTCTTAAATTTGAGTAATGGATTGGAACCCTAAATTTGATCCATACAAATCGCATTCAATAAAGTCGATACTTTGGTATAAAAGAAACATTCATACATACATGAAATGAGAAGAGAAACAAAGATTGGTATGTTTGAGTTGGTCTAGAGAAGACATTTCCCATGTTACAATGATAATTCACTCCATACCCACCCAAAACCTAAATTAGGAACTTCAAAGAAACCAAAAAGATGATAATTAAAAGACCATTAATTTATTTCACATGTACCATTAGTGTCCCACTTGTGCCCTCAATAAGTAGAAATCGTGATTTGAAGACTTTTATTAAAGGAGTTGTGCAACTTTCTTGGTACCTATAGCAAACGACTACTCTGACGTCTTTAAGTAGATATCGTATGTCACTTCTAAATAAGTATTTGTTCACCACTGTGTGGGCAACAAATCCCAAAATGTTTGTCTTAACTAGTTAGAAACCAAAAAGGTAGCTATAAATAGTTAATATAAAGACATGAAAAAAATGTACCAAGGTTTGATGTCCATTTAAGATTTATTGGTGCACAAATTTACCCATAACAACTCCTAGTATGCATCTCCTAGTGGTAAAGAAGTTTGTTGTATTGCAAGAAGATAATAAGTTCAAGTCTTCCAAGGAATAAGTTAGGGAAGAGACCCATTTGTGCACAACTATTGGGGGCATTTGTCCACAAGTACTCAAAATATTGAGTGGAAAGTTATTGGTGCATCTTTGAGGCAACATCTAAACTCGAAACTAAAACATCGCTCTTACCAAGGGGGCACTAGTTTTTTTTTCAATCTTACCAAGTGTCCACCTAGGTAAGAGTTACATTTTAATTTAGGTTTTAGCCAATACCCATCTTTAAGGAGGTATCATGTAGCACTTTGAAATGACCACTGACAACTTCTACAAAAAAAAATACTAATACCCAAAAGCCAAGAAATATTTTTAATGCATCTACAAATACACAAAATTAGAATTTGTAGATACCAATAAATCATATATAGACCAAAAAGACAAAGTATCCAATCCATTCCCATTCCATTCTCATCTCTGTATGACACCAGACTGAAAAAGGATAAATAACCATAGATCTCGTGAGAAAGAAACCAGGGAGATTGGTACCTAAAGCAAAACAGTGATGAAGGGCTGTTTCACGTGTACGCATACCATTGGAAGATCATCTGCCACGTGGAATAATCCCCGAACTGTGTTGCGCGTTCGCCGGTTCGAGTCCCATCAGGTGCATGTACTCTGAATCAGAGATTTATATTATGTGAAAAAAAGGTACATTGGGAGTCACAAGCGTTTGAAAGGTCTCTGTATATGGCGGGGAAGCAGAGGGCTGGAATTTGCCGGCTAGAATTGCGGTTCGTTGAACAATATGACCGACTGCTAAGCATGGGAGCTGTGGGGTCCTGCTCAATAATAATGCTGAAAGACATGTACTCGCTTGGCTTTATCATCGGACGGACCGAGGCTTAGATTATTTTAGCTCTTTCACTCTTTCTATACAATACAAATATGCTCGGCTAGCAATTCGGATTGTTGGGTTGTCAATACCTCTCCTGGAGGAAGGGTACTATTAGTGGTTATAGCTAATATTTTACATTTACATTTTAAGTTTCTAAATGATGTGTCCGGTTTTGACCTCTTGTCTAAAAAATTTGTACTCAATTTACTACTTAATTTGCTTTTTGAGTAATCAAAACAAATATTTTGGGACTCGTTATGTGTATGAGTAAATGGTATTCATTCACACGTATTTAAAGGTTTGTGATAATTGCACACTACAACCATCTCAAGAATTTGCAAATCGATTCCTATATATGTTCAGCTAAGAACCGATACATTTTCGTGCTCAAATTCCTGATATGGGGTCCAGTGATATGGGGTCCAGTAAAGGTGCACAACTCCAATTCAAGTCTACAAATTTTAAATAATGAAGGGATGAGTGGATGTTGGGTGAGCAACAAGTGAATGATCATTGAAACATGAGTGGTAATAAGGCCCCTTCCCCTGTGGTTTAGGTATAGACGAGGATTATATTCATTGGTAGTAGAATATTTCTCTTGATCTCGAATTCAAATCTTGTAGAGATAGAATATGTATTGTTTAGCACGGTCTCCTAATTTGAGTACAAGGTAGTCTCATATTACTACAAGGTAGTCCCATATTACTGTAAGTCATACGTAGATCCAAAAAAAGATCATCTAAAATCATGGATATAAAAGGAACCATTTCCATTAAAGAGATGTAATCCCTAATAAACCATCTCTACCAAAAAATATCATACTACCACATACATCTTTTATTAATATTAGTGGCTTCAACTAACTACTATTTTTTCTTTCAAAAATATTGTAGCTACTTCATGACTTTGTATGCTTGATTGTTCTTTTCTTAACATGTTGGACATTGGTTTAATCTTCTCATTGATGAAATTCCTAAACGAGTTTTTTTTTAGAAGAATGGTTGTAAACCATTAATTGTTTTAAACTAGGTCAATGTTTTTCTAGATATGTTTTGACCCATCCAAATTAACATAATTTTTCCTTATAATCTTTCTTCCTCCATACCAATGTGTACTTTTTGGAATTAATCAAATTATTATCTTAAAGACATCTTTTAGAATCAACTTTAATTACATGTCCCGATCTCTCTTATACTTGAAATATACCATTAGATCATCATAGTAAACTATAATTATTTCATTTATGAAACTTGCAAATATAATAGTTAAAACTCTCTAAAAAGTAGAACCAATGTCAACCCAAATAAATTCTTACATAAACATAGCTATTGCAAGAGGCTGTGAATTTAATCTTATATTGTCTTTACTCTTTCACCACCACTAATTATTTCCAAATAATCTATCAATCATGACCACTAACTTTATATCAAAATACTTTTATGTAATATCTAATCCATTCTTGGGAGAGGATCATATTAGTTATCTTTAAAAGACATGACCTAAATGCTTAGGTCCACATATAATCTAATTTCCATTTTTCTTTCAAATGGGAAGAGGATTTAATATCTATTTAAATCAACAATACTTTTCTTTTTAACAACATAATTGTTTTTCAATCTCCCATAAATAAAACATAAAATTGATTGGATTTTGTGTGGTATCATTCCAACCCCATCCTTCAAATTGTAAATATCAGTACTTACACTAATGGTACCTCAATAGATTCGAAGATTAGTTTTCTAGTGTCAGGACACCATTATGTTGGCAAACTAGCTTGAAAGATCGATTAACGCATAAGCATCATTGACGAGTTAACTCTAGAGAATCATTGTCAATAGAATAGATTGACTAAGGTTAGTATGTAATATGATCAAAAAAAAATTTAATAGTTGCCACATCAAGATAAAGATTAAGTAATTGGCTAAGGCATAACAATAGCAACTTGAATAATTGCCAATGGCTGATGATTACTATTAATATTTACAAATCCATAGAAAGACTAATTGACAAACATCATTAGCTTTTGGATATTACCTATCGATCATATATTCGACCAAAGAAGGATTATTATCTATCCTTAGAGAGACACAACATTAAGACAATGATTTATATTGTTATATGAAAGATGAATAACTTTGATTAATTGCATCGAGTAAAGGAGGCTAATCAGTAAAGATACAAACCGATATGGATTAAGGACACCAATTCTAAGATGCCAACTATTTAAAAGTGGTTAAAAAAATACTTATGCAAGAAAAGACATGTCCCTTGAGATGCAACGATTTGATATGGATAGATACATGAGGAAAGGGAGGGTGGGTCACTTTGTTTGTTGTTATTTTTTTATTGAACACAACATCATTAAGGATATTGCTTTCAAATAATCAATACTTCATAAATAGTTATAGGTATTGCATCATGGTGAATATAATGTAGAAACTAGGTAGTGAAACTTAAGTAGGTAGTGATATTGGCTTTAAACATGGTAGTAAACATCCATTCTATGTATAATCTTTGTCTTTATGTTGTTAGTTATATGATATAACATGTAGGACTATACTTGGTTGTTTAAGTAATATAGTTCATTATTTGTTTATTTTTAAAAAAAATTAATTAATTTAATGATGTTTTGTTTTCATTTTGAGATTTGCTACTATATTTAGTATCACTATCTAAACTTCAAATTAGGATCTTAGGTTAATATTTTTTTCTATGACTTTGTGGTGATGTGTTTGTTGTGGTTGTGTGATTTCATCCCACATGCCTTAGCATGGAAAAAGAAGGTTGGGGTTACTAACACATATTCTCTATTTGTGTAGGAGTTTACATTGTAGACCTTGGAGGTAAAAAATATGTAGTTTCTTGGTAATGATTGTCAATTTGAATTTGTAGTTACTATTGCTTGAGTTGTGTATCATTTTCATAATTTGTCACGGGGCTAGATTTAGCTTGTGCCTAGGATGAGCCTTCTCCCTTAGAATCTCTAACCACATGCAACACTGGTGATCATTATTGGTGACACGCCTTCTAGTTTAGTCATTTTTGTTCACCTAAACTATGCCTTACCCCCAATCTTCATCAAATGTCCACACACCCGATTGACTACCATAAGCCCCTTTGGAATAGAAGTGCATGTCGAACCTCCATAGTTCTAACTCCTTTGTTGCACCTTTCACAGATCCTCAAGCTCCAAGCTCTACTCCTTTTCAACCCATGTTGAACCCCTTAGTACTTAGCCCTTAATGTCTTTGCCTTGGCACCCCCATAAGACAACCTTACTCCAACATCAACCAAATGTGATCTCAACTCCTCGAGTCTCTTGATCGCCCTTAATCTCTAATATGCCACTCCTCAATTGCTTAGATCTACCAAAGCTCCCCTTGTCTAACTATACATGCTGCCTAAGTTATGGACTACACAATTACACCAAGACTCACCATGACTCCCTTGTTGAATAATTCATCCAACGTGAGTGACTTAGACCACTGATTCCTCCCTCTCTCCTAATGCATACTTCCAAAGCATACACGACACTACCAAAGAACCTTAGAACATCCTTGAGTCCTTCAATTCAATCTTGCATGATAATGTAAGCATACCCCTTTGTCTCCAAAACTTCTCTTTCCATGTTTGTCTTCCCCATCTCACCATAAACCTTGAAGTGCCAACCTTTGTTCCCATGGAACTATTGACTACCTTAGCTAGACACTAAATCCAAACACTAAGCCTCAACTGTCTCGACACCATGTCTTAGTCTACATGCCATGTGGGTGAATACCTTTTTACTCTTACATCTACTACACTCAAACCAACCCCCATGCACATATGATATAGTCATACAAGGATTTAGGTATTTTTAACAAGCAAGCATGCAACCAAGGTGAATATGAAGATATTACATCTTCCCTTTTTTTAACCTCATCGATATCAAGTGCATTTATTAATTTTGTAAACCCCAATTTTGTTGTATACAAAACAAATAAATTAGGTGCATTTATCAATATATATATATATATATATATATATATATATATATATATATATATATATATATATATATATATATATATATATATATATATATATATATATATATATATATATATATATATATATATATATATATATATATATATATATATATATATATATATATATATATATATATATATATATATATATATATATATATATATATATATGAATATTTAATCATAATACATTTCAACAAATGAATTTAAATTGTATTGAACTATCTTCTATCACTAGGTGTTTGAGAGAATATCTTTTTCTACCTCAAAGTACTAGAGGATGGCATTCTCACACGAGATGTCCTCGAGGAGAGTAGAGTAAAATAACAAAAAAAAATCAACATAAGATAACAGAACATGGATTTAATATATCACCTAAGTCAAAAATATCTAAATTTAAATGGTACCACAAAGCAATTTGGCCAAAGTCAATGGTTAAAAGCATGATATCAAGTTTAGACATCTTAGCCCTTGACAAGCCCTATAAAATACCAAGTAATGATACATATATATTAACAAAAGATATGTTGAGACAAGTGTATTATTATATTTTTAACAAATCTACAAAATCCTTACCTCTAGTGGTGAAAATACTCATGACTATGGAGTCAACTAAAAAATACATGGCATACTCCCACCACTTGTTGCACCTTGAAATGCATTCTATTTGTATGTCACTTTAAATTGTTCTAAAAATAAAAATAAATTATTTGATTTTATAAGATTTAGTCACTTAGATGATAAAGTTTCAGATTTTCATGATTTCTTTTCATGAAATATATTTTCTTACTAGGGGTGTCTCATGCATGAGCATCCTTGGGTTCATAGAAATATTCCATCACCCAAAATATTTCCTTTTTAGTTGCTCTTGTTTAGTCATTTGCTATGTTTTTATTGGTGTTCCTTTGAGTTGTCTCTATTTTTGTTTCAAACATCAAGGTATGATTTGAACATCATGTTTTACATTCAGCTAGGTATGCACTTCAATCTAATTCTTCATAGTGGAGATATCTTGGATTCTTTCTTAGGACTATGTGTTCTTCATGTTTAATAGCTAAGTTGGGGTTTATTGATGATGGTGATTTGCAAAGCTTTGTGACATATATTTTGATGTTCCTAATCTCTTGGTCAACCTATCTATGGGATTTTGCTTTATTTCATGGTGAGTTGATTAAGATCTTAAAGATTCAAGTCCTAACCTATATTTTGATAATATATTTTTCCAATCCTAGAAAATGTGATTGATTTTGGCTAACTTGTATCTTTTGAAGGTTCTATATATTAAGGCATTTGATTATTCTTTGTAATGAATTCTTGTTAGCCCACTCTTGAAGGACTAAAGGGAGTTAGAAGCCTCAATGTTTTTTGTGAGTTTGGGCACGTAGTTAGAAGCCTAGGACATAAGCTTTCATGTTGTTTTCCATATTTATGTAAATTTGTGAATCTGTTTTTTAAGCAAATGTTTATTTTACTTTTCCTAGTTTATTATTCTTCCATTTTTTGATGTTTCTACTATGTCACCCAAGTTGCACAATTTGGATTGTCCTCTATGAGGATCCTCCTACTTCGATTATGTAATTTCAAATTTTGCATCGAGACTCACTAACATACCCATGAACTTCTCCTTGAATTCATTTGTAGTAGCAAGTTTGCTTTTAAGAATGATATTCACCCTTTTAAGTTCTTGTTCATTATGTCTAGATTCTTGTAGATCAATTTCTAGTTGTTAAACTTCATAATTTACCCTATGACATTTTTATATCTTTCTTTTAATTAGTCATCAAGGTTCTTTTCATTCTTCTTCCTTTCTTCAATCTCCTTAGTCGGCTTCATCACCATAAATTCCATCTTGTACTTTAGGAAATCCTTCTCTTATGTAATCTTCTCACATCCCTCATTCTTCTCCTTCAAGATTGATATTATCTTTTTATTTTAGTTTCTCAAAAATATATTTGATCTCATCCACGGATTTTTTCAATTGTGATCTCAATTATTGAATGAAATTTTTCAGCATCTTCTTCAACTCTAGAATCATATCTTTGGATTGATAAAGATCTTCAAGTGCAACCAAGATTTAATGTTTAATACCATTAGAATACATTAAATCACCAATAAAGATCTTCCTCAAGTTTTTATACTTCCTATGAGGCACAAGGATTTGATATCAATTGTTGGAATTAAGGAGCTATGAGAGGTGGTAGTGTTCTACAAATTTTAACCTTGTTAAGTTAATTCTTAAACCATAAACCACATGCAATGAAAAGTAAAGTATAGAAGGATAAAATAGACATCCAAAACACCATAACACCAATATTTTTATTTTGGAAACCATGTTATGTGAAAAACTACAGTGAGTATGGAACCCACAAATAACAATACTTTGCAAAAATATATAACCATGTTACATGTTTTATAAAAGGAATGTACATGCATTCAAGTTCATCGTCTAGAGATCACGTCTCAATCAAAAAAAAATCTTACTACCTATATGATTATTGTAAAATTATAGAGATTGAACTAATGCACAACATCAATAAATGCCAAAATAGTTCTAACTGAATGCAATATACAGATTTCACATACTCTATCTTTTCTTTTCTCTTATTTGGATCTTGATAAAATGTAATTTATTCATTAACAAATTCCATGAATACCAAAATGACTAAAAAAAATTATCTTATATACTTGCTAAATAATAATTTTTCATCCGCACATTAGCCTCAAGAATGTTTCACAAAATGATGAAATGTGTATATATAGCTAGCTAGTTCTACATGAAAAAAATATGGACCAAAAATAAGTGACAAAAACCTTTCCCAATGTTGTCTCAACATCCTTAAACTAAAAAATATATCATCAAAAGTGATATGATAGATTATACATGTATATAGCTTCCAGTAGGTTTGCACCTCAAAATATTGATCAAGGGTGTATGTGCTAGATCGCATTCTAAAATATTCAAGTGTCACATCCATTATCAGACTTTGTCAAATTTGCATTTTGACCTTTGGTTTGATAAAATTGAGTTATGGGAACATGTGCAATAAAATTAATTTCCATCAATGAAAACATCTAAACCCTTTGATCAATTATACTTCCCAACATATTATGCATGTAATGATGTTTGCAACAATCAAACTTGGCTCACTTTTATCGTTGTTCCCAACCCAAACTATCTTAATTATCTTCTTTTCTTTTGTTGCACCTTTACATTTTGATTCACTTTTGAATGTTTTTTTCTAACTTCATAACCAACTCTTTTGGGATATCTTGGATGTTTTTTCTTCTTCAATAATGTCATCTAAGGCATTTGTGATGCTCTCGTGCTTTAAACTCAACGGAGATCCTCTTGGTACTTCACAACTTGATTTCTCATTATAACCCCTTCATATTCCAACTCTTGACACCTCTTCTCTTTTGTGTATAAATCTGATTTTATACCATCATAAACTCTCTTTTCTTATTTTAGTTGTACTTTCAAATTCATTATATTTTCAAGATTCTTATTTAGCTGATCATGTTTATTTTCAGCTACATGTTTATATATTTTTTTTTAAATTTCCTTAGCCCACAAATTTATTCAACAAACTGCCCCATCTCTCCTTCAAATTCAACCGCAACCTCAATCTAATCTTCTTTGTCACTACTAAAGGAATTGAAACTTTTAGATTGTGTATTGCTGTCATTCTTTGACTTTGGTTCTTGCATTTAAATCAGATTGTGTCATAAATATACTTATTATTTTTCCTCTTCACTACTGTCCATATCATATTATTCATTTACCATGAGGTGCATTGTTTGCTATGGTGGAAAGACTTATTTTATCCTAAAATTTCTTCTCTTTGATTTTCACAATTTCCTCTCTTTATTTTGTGCCTTTTCTTATTCTTTTTCATCCTTTTTGTCAATTGAGAATTCGGGAAAAAAAGTGTCCCCTATATTCCCACAATTAAAGCACTTGAAGGGAATGTTTCCTCTATACTTACTTGAACCTTTCCTTAATTTTATCAAAAAAATTTCTTTGACTATATCATATTATCATCAACATTTTTTGTAACCTCCTTTCCTTTATTCTTAGTGATGAAGGTGAATTCTCTCATAGAGGTCTTATCCTTAAGTGTTCTCATCTCTATTGTTGAAAGTGAGCCAAATAATTTCTCCATGGAGAAACTTCTTAGGCACATATGTTCTTCAAATTTTTAAAGTTTTGTGTCATTCTTTTTGTCTATGATATTAAAACCTTCTTAACAATAACACCATCAGGGACATTTTCACCAAGTCCCCTTATAGCACCAATTATTTCATTCATTCTTTATAAAATAATCTATTCTCATTTTCAAACCTTCAAATTGAGCTCTAAGATTTTGTGGTTTTGCTTATTTGACTTTGATATCACCTTCATAAATTCTTTGTAGCTCATGCCAATTATTTTTCATGGATTTTTGATGCATGAATTTCACAAACTCATTATATCTAATCCATTGAGAATGACATGTTTTTCTTTAGCATCTTCTAATATTCTATATTGGTATTAGGTAGAAGGAGTTTCCAGAACATTGTAAATATTTGCTAAAGTCATCCAAAAATCATAATTGAAGGGAAGATATGTTTCTATTCTTCTAATTCATAAGTATAGTTAGTGTCATCAAATTTGTAGACTTTGATAGATGAAGACTCTTTCTTAGACATTCTATTCCTAAACCAACATCAACCCTAGCTGGAGAAAGATAACCAACAATTAACCTAATTCTCTAACACAAATTGAAGGAGCACAAATGGACCACTATGAAGGGGGTGAATCATTGCTCTTTAAAAAATTTCCTTTTTAAAACTTATCCGGAACTAATTAACTTGAGTGAGAAGCACTCATAATAAGATTATAAAACATCAAGTACAAAAAGAATATATATATATAAGGAAAACTTGTAATGAGAAAAAAACTTGGTGAAAACATTTGCTAGAATCTACTACTCTAATTTAGCCTCACTAAGTGATAAAAAAATTGATTACAATTATTTATGAACACCAACCCCTATCTTAAGAGAATCCCTATTTTATGGATGTTTATACAAAGGAGTACTTACCCCCAATCAGAGCATCCACTCTAATTAAATTGATACAATAAAAAAATATTTAATAAAGTTGAGATCTTGTTACAAAAGATGCGTTGTATCACCCTAATTTTCATATACTCATCCTTATGCTTCTACTCTATAGTACTCCTCTACTATAAATTCATTTTCTTCCCAAAAATAAAAGGAACTATGTATTGTTCCATATTTCATGCACTTGATGCTACAGAAAACTTGTTTCCACAAGAGTCACTATTTTAAAAACTTTTTCTTACCTCTTCTTTAAACAAAGTGCATACCCAAATTTTCTTCTTCTATTATTACTCATTTTGAAACACACTTCTGATTTTCATTCCTTCTTTACTCTATCCACCCTATCTCATAAAAGACTCAATCTTCCATACAAGCTAAAAAATTTGCATTTACCCATGACCTCTTCTCTTTTCCTCTCTATTATTTATCTTTATAATTTTCTCTACTATTTATTCTGTCAAAATCTAATATCCTTTCTTGATTTTATCAGACAATAGTGTATTAATTCAAGCTAGTATATTCCCAATGACATTCAATTTGTGTTGATATGTTTTCCTCATATCTACAACCTCAAAAATTAAATGTGTGACTTCCTTGATTTGGAATTGTGGTTTGTAAATTGGTGTCTTTAAAGGAAAATTGTCCATAGATGAAAACATGTCCTTTTTCTTGCCAAAAATTTCTTCCACTTATGGTCAAATAGTTCGCATGCATGTATTTTATCGTACAAAAAAGATATGCAATTGTCTAAGTTCCTTGAGGATCAAAGTGTCTTTCATATCAAGCCTTCAAAGTGACTATCAAAACTCTCATTATATTCCAAAGGCTCCTACTTGGACCAGTTACCAATAGACCTATAATAAATTCCATTGACCACCAAAACTATTTCAAAACTGTCAAAATTAGAAACCACAAAAAATGAGAAAAGAGACAAGATTTATCTTGGTTCACCATAAATGTGGCTACCTCCACATTAAAGTGAAAATTCAATCTTTTATTCAGTCATTGTAGCTTACAACTTGATTACATAGGGTTTTCCCCTCATATTTATGCATAGTCTTCAAAAGAAGACAAAGGGAAAATGATGGGAAAATGAAAGGAAGAGTTAAGGAAGAAGAAATGAACAATTGGACTTCACATCCACCAATCTCCCATTTGAAGTTCAACTTATGTTGAAACCTCACATTTGAACAACCTACCACTTAAATTCTATTTTCCCTTACCAATCCCATGGTAATAAATTGTCAAAAGAAAACCTTCATAGCTAGAATAACAAACACAACTAGTTTCTAATCACTTCTAACTAATCATAAAATATTAGTAGATTTATAACCACACAACCATCCCATAGAATAAATTACCATACATACCATCTTCCAACAAAACATATCAAAAAATTATTGATGTAAAAAAATTAGAAGACCATTATAGAAAAATCTAAATTGCATGAGCAATGTCAACTATAATCTGACTCAATTTACTAATCAACACATAAAAGGTGTGGCATTAAATTATGATGATTTTAAAATCTCAACCAACTTGCTAAAAAATCTCACATGACATCTTTGAGGACCTCATGAAGAAACCACATATAGTTGTTGAAAAATAATGAAGTTCAACAACAATATATGACCTCAAAAATTCTTGGAAGGAATACCCATGCAAACCTTAACTCATCCTTCTACCGACACCGCCAAGTGCCCAATTGTATCAAGTATGATCTCATTTACCTCCTCATATGAGAGCATTTACAACTCCCAAACATCATGGATGAAAGACCCTATAAAAAAGAAGATCAAACTCTAAACATTCCAAAACTAGGAATCGTCTTAAACCATCTCCTAAACTCGTTTGTAAAAGGAGATAAATTTTATCGAGTAGACCAAGCATGGGGAGTGAGATTACTCCTCTAGGATACACCAATTCTTAATGAATATTCTCCAAGAAGAATCTCCACTCAGTCCATAATGAATTCACATCCATCCATAGGTGTAGGCTAATTGGTCTTCATGGTGAAGCCTCCAAAGAGAAATTGTCTCAAAAAATATTCTAAGCCAAGAGAATTATAGCTTCACCCAAGCCTCTTAGTTTTTAATAGAACCAATATGGCCAACCCCCCAATGTACTTGATACCAAGAGCACTAACCAAACTAGTTATCAAAAACTCCTAGTGTACATCTGCATAACCTAGGAATGCAACATGACAACTTGATCTCCACAAATCAAAACTTCATGCTCTAAAGAGTGAAACCTGTCAAGAGAACCCATATTATGCCAACACTCTAATATAGAATCAAGAGATCACTCTGACATAATAACATACATCTCCAATCACATGGAGGAAACTGCCTCATGAAAAGAAGAATCTTACTACCAAATTAGAACTCTTGTTTCAATGTGATACTAAACTAGTCATTCTATTAAAAATTAATTCTAAAAAATGATACCAATCATCACACTCAACAATGATACCAGAAGCTACAATTTTCCCATAATCTGCAAAAGCAAGGCCAAAACCCAGAACTATATCCTTTAGCATCTTTATATCTAAATTTCATCTTTGAATTATTTCAAATAGAACACAATGATAATACTATGGAAGAACCAAATTCCTTCTCTTAGAAAAAAATATCATGGCATCTCCATATCATCAAGTAGCTCAGAACAATGAAATGGACATTGATAGTCCAAACACACAACCCGTGCATATATATTCAAGGGTTGAGAGTGGTGTATGATCTCCATGTCAAAATGCAATCTCCCATAGTATTTTGTGGGTGATGACCAAGAAACCAACATTGACTATCACACAATGTTGGTGAGTAGGTTTCAATCCACCCACTCATACCTCTAGTGCATGCCTCTAACTCCATCATGTGCTTTTTACTAAGAGCTTGGCTTACTTGTACCACAACTTTACAATGCTCCACATAGAAACTCTTGTATGTGTGAAAATGCGGCCTATGCTAACACACACACTTCAACATGGTCATTGTATGCAGATTCATCTCGAAATGAACATTGGATTATTCATCCAAAAATCAACCTGCAAAGTGACCTGTTGCCTTCTATCTAAAGGGAATTGCTTGTCAGATATCCTCAGATTCGAGGTGTTTAAGCAACCAAACCCTGTAAGAACGAAGGATTTGAATGCAATTTAAGCTATATGAATGTGAAAGTAATCTAGATGAAGTGCAAGCAATTAAACTAAAAAATAAAAGACATTAAGCTAAAAATGTATGCATTATTAAGCTAGATGAATTTAAACTAAGAATGTAAGATGTATGTAAAAATATGAGCAAATGTGAGTATGAATTCCAGCAGCAATTCGATGCAAATTCTCATTCAACCTCCTCCCAAAATGAAGAGATGAGGGTCTCTTAAATAGACTTTCCTGGAATCCATCGACGGTTGAGATCAATTTCAATCAACGGTCAGGATTAAAGGTGAAGTTCAGTCATAAAAGGAGATTCCCAAATTAAAGAGAGTTAACAGATTTAATTTGAGTAAAATAAGGAGTTAACTAATTCAATTTGAGTAGAAAAAGGAGTTAACTAATTCAATTTGAGTAGAAAAAGGAGTTAACTGATTTAACTTATTTTTGATCAATAGTGAACTGGAAATTTCCCTTTTTTGAACTGAAGAGAGATTTTGGTGAAATATTTAATTTAATAAAATGAGATATGCTCTCATAATTACCTTTTCTATTTAATTAAATAATCTTTTAATTAATTTAGAGGCACTTTTCTTATTTAATTAAATAACTTCATTTAATTAATTAGGAATGACTTCCCATTTAATTAAATAACTTTGTTTAATTAATTAGAAGTAAGTTCTCCATTTAATTAAATAATTTTGTTTAATTAATTAAAATAGGCACATTTATTAAATTAAATAAATTTAATTCTGTAGTACATTAGCCTTTAGGATATAATTTAATTTAATTAAAGTATAAATACTTAATAATTTAATTAAATATTAATCAATAGGTTTAAGGTGACTAATATGAGTAAATACTATAGGAATTAAATAATAAGCATGATGAATGCAGATTTAGGTTTTCTACATTTGACAATTAAGTCAAGTAGCGAGTAGCAGAATAAGAATTGCCTATTAGAATAGGTCTTAGGATTGATCAGAAATAGACCAGAATTGGTATCATGGCAATGAGCCAATTTTGGGGTATTACATTTTACCCCTCTTTGAATGAATGTGCGAGCAACACGTTCAATTCAAAGAAAATCAGAAAGCATGATGTAAAGATGAGATTGGTTTCGAAGTTGATGACACATAGACCAATTGATAAGCTTTTAAGGACTATCTCTAGAACAGAGCTTAATCCAAAGGAATCCAAGTAGAGCACCCAGATACCTAAGATTGGTAGCATTTAAAAGATTGTCTCCAGAACAGAGCGTAATCTTTAAGGATCTAGATACCTGAAATTGATAGCATTTAGAAGATTATCTCCAGAACAGAGTTTAATCTTCAAGGATCTAGATAGAACACCTAGATACCTGAAATTGAAAGCATTTAGAAGACTATCTCCAGAACAGAGCTTAACCTTCAAGGATCCAGATAGAACACCTAGATACCTAAGATTGGTAGCATTTAAAAGACTATCGCCAGAACAGAGTGTAATCTTTAAGGATGTAAACAGAATGTCTAGATACCTGAAATTGATAAGCATTTAAAAGGTTTCTTCAGAACAAAGTTTAACCTTTAAGGATCCAGATAGAACATCTAGATACCTAAAATTGATAAAAGATAATAAGGTCCAATCATGAGTCATAGAATCATCCCCAAAATGAGGCTTGATCCTCAGGAGTCAGGGTTTAGACTATCCCAATACCTATCCATCGAACTCTGAGAAGAGCTATTATAAGATTGATCAATTGATGAAAAGATAAGATAGATGGAAAAGATGCCAGATAGACAAGAACACGATGCCCTGAGTGATGAGATGCCCTAAGTGATGAGGACATGAGATGTGAACGAGATGCCCCAAGCAATAAGTATTCAATGATGTAATCATCCTACCCCCTCAAGAGCGAAATCGAAAGATGACACACCAGAAATATGATTTGAAGCAGTATAGCAATGGATACAGAAGAAATTTGAGATTCAACAGAATGTAGAAGAGATTAGAACGATTTGAACAATAAAGAAGAGATTAGAATGATCAGAAGAAATATGAAGAGATAAGAACGATCAGAAGAAATATAAAGAGATCAAAATGATCTTGAAGAAATATGAAGAGATCAGAACGATCTGAAGAAATTTGGAGAGATCAGAATGATTAGAAGAAATATAAAGAGATCAAAATGATCTGAAGAAATATGAAGAGATCAAAATGATCTAAAGAAATTTGGAGAGATTAGAATGATCTAAAGAATAATGAAGAGATCAGAATGATTACAAGAAATATAAAGAGATCAAAATGACTTGAAGAAATATGAAGAGATCAGAATGATCTAAAGAAATTTGGAGAGATCAGAATGATCTAAAGAATAATGAAGAGATTAGAATGATTAGAAGAAATATAAAGAGATCAAAATGATTTGAAGAAATATGAAGAGATTAGACTGATCTAAAGAAATTTGGAGAGATCAGAATGATCTAAAAAAATATGAAGAGATCAAAATGATCTCGAGGTCCAAAAGACCAAGTTTGAGTTGAAAAGATTCCAAGAATTGCAAAGTATCAGAAAGATTTAGATTGCACAAAAAATTTTAAAATGCATTTTGAGCCACTTAAGTGTGTTAGATTTCAAATTCAATCTCGAAAAATGGGTTCAGAGCAACCAAAGTAGCCAAGAGGGTGATTAATCAATCATTGTGCAGTTCGTGAAAGAACATGCTACTTTGAAGAGATCAACAATCCCTCATCAGAGAAGGCACTGAAAGTAGATTTTTAATTGAATCACATGCTTATGCAAGTGAAGTATGTAATGCAATACTATGTTAAATGCAACCCTAGGTCTGGTTACCAAGCCTCAATATTTAATCATCACCGGATATAGAACAAAGCTCGTAGGTCATACAATTCCCAGTGACATTGCAATCATGGAAATATGAATATAACATACATTATTGGTTTTTCAGGATTAAATGTAAGCATTCGAGGCACAAGAAGCTAGAATGACTAGAACATTTGTCCCTTTTAATGTAGCAAGTTAACATAAGCATCATAGCATAAACGCTAGGGTGACCTGAATGTTTCTTGCATGATAGGCACACCAAACACACGGGAGATCCCTCTTATGCTAAGTATTCAGTATTCATTTTGTCTACAACGACCCTTGTGTTCGTAACCTGAGATAGAAGTGCACTAGATATACTCGCAGTGACCTGTACGTTCACTTAGCAGGACGAGTATCAGTATTTACTGTAGCATGAAGAGTTTACTCCAACAAACAAGGAGAAGAACCAACATTATTGGCGTATTCATATAAAAGGAGTCAAGGTACACATGGCCATCCAATATGAGATGGAGGCTCTTATAGTGGACACCCCTCTTATAGGAATAAATCAACTTATTGGAACTAAATCACAAACAGAAAGCAAAGAAAAGATCATGCCCCCAGTCATTACTTCTTTAGTCAAAGATGACATCATCAAGTTGCTCAAGGAGATATGATAAAGCAAAAAACAAATGAAACAAAGAAAAAGCTCAGCATATCCAAACAAATATATCATTTTTGAGTTCATTTTTTTGGGATTGATGTCAAGTGTCAATGTCCAAAATACATTTGAAAGAAATCTCTTCAGTAGGGTGACAACAGTAGGCAGACGCAGTCAAAATGACTCGTGACTGAGGTTAGAGAGGAATCTTTACGATGAAGAACCTAAGAAGGACTAAGCGACAATAGACAGACACATCTAGGATGACTAATGACTGACGGAAGAGATTTTCCATAAAGGAATCTGGAGACATGACTTAGCAATAGTAGACAGACACAGCTGAAACAACTGGTGATTGTTGCGAAAGAGATTCTACGAGGAGAATCTTAAAAAGAGTGACACTAGCAACAGTAGGCAGATGTAGTGAGGACCACTAGTGACTGTCACGAAGGAGATTCTATGAGGAGAATCTTGAAAAGAGTGACACTAGCAACAGTAGGCAGACGTAGTCAGAACGACTGGTGACTGTCGCGAAGGAGATTCTATGAGGAGAATCTCCAAAAGAGTTACACTAGCTATAGTAGGCAGACACAGTGAGGACCACTGCTAATTGTCGCAAAAGAGATTCTATGAGGAGAATCTCAAAAAGAGTGACACTAGCGACAATAGGCAGACACAGTGAGGACCACTGGTGACTGTTGCGAAGGAGATTCTATGAGAATCTCAAAAATAGTGACACTAAGGGGGAATGCCCTCGAGCTGTGACAAGACTCAATCCATGGATACATGAGCAGGAAGTAGGAAAGTGAAAGTGACTTGTACAGAATAGCTAGAAGATATGCTGCAAGATGAGGCATTGGGAACAAGAGGCGCCTGTTTACCAAGTTTTCATCAATGGCACTATTTTTATTTTTCAAATTTATTTTTTTTGTATTTTTCTTTTTCTGATTTTTTTTGTATTTTTCATTTTTAACTTTTTTTTTGGTGTTACCAAGGTGCCTATTGCTAGGTTTTCACCAGGGTAACAATTTTTTTTTAGGACTTTTTTCTGGTTTTTAGATTTTTTTCAAAGATTACTAGCTCTCAAGAAGGATCACCTTGATTTTGTTCTAGTGTCTAGCAAGGTGTAGGAAAATATGTAGGATGAGATGTAGTAACAAGCTGGTGGATAAGTGATGGATAGGCAAGGTGTATGAAGCAGTGAATGTTACCCTCAAGGAAAGCCTTCACAAGATTACCCAAGCTAGGGAAAAGGATAGAACAATATACACTCATGGTGTAAAGAAGGGTATCACAAAGAAAATGACCATGTCAAGAGATTGCTAAGAACTGAGTTTTCTTCTTTCTTTCACTGATCAAGACCAAAGGGTTAACTGAATAGGATAGCAAAGTTTTTTATGGAGGTTATGAGTGAATGACTTCAAGAATGAGGACATCTGAAGGATAAGCAAGACCATGATAGGATGTCATGGATGGAAGAATTACGCATGATGCCTGTTTACCAAGTTTTCATCATGGTACTTGTCCAAGGTGCCACAAGAAGTGGTTTTCACCATAGGATAGATTTATTTTTCTTTACTTTTGCTACCAAGGCGCCTATTTCCAGGTTTTCACCAAGGCACATTTTTTTTTTCTTTTTTTCTTTTTTGGATTTTTAGAGTTTTTGGAAAGAATTCAAGCCTTTATCAAGTTATATAGCATGCCTATAAGAAAGATAAGTTATGATAAGCCAAGGCCATACCAAGGTACACTCAAAGATGCTGATAAGGTAATGGAAGGGAGATAGGAAAATGAGAGGTAGATGGATGATAAGGTTGTTGGTTTTGAAAGACTAAAACAAACAAGAATGGAAAGTAGGCATAAGATTTAGACGATCTCATGAGGGTGGATGAGATATTAGGCAAGATCAACATTGACACACACCTTGAAGGGTAGTGGAATGATGGAGGAAATATGGATGAAATAGATTGACGCTTAGATATATGAGGTAGAAAAGCCATTTTGGAGAGGGGTGGAGTAGAAGGTTTTGAAACCTTTTTAGGAAGATGTTGGGAAGAAGATGGAGTGGAAGCCTTTGGAAGCTTGAATGTCAACTTTGATTTGTTTTCAATATTCAAGTCCTTCAAAAGAGACTTGGGAATCCATATAGCTTTTGATTTTTCATTTGATGTTTTGGAATGCATTTCTTCAATAATAGATTTAAGAACCCATACTTTCTTTGGTTGAGCTCTTTGAATAGTGGACCTTTGCGATCTCTTTTGCATATTTTCCTTCTTGACATTCACATGTTGATTAGGGGAGACATAGTGAACTTTTGAGGATGGATTCATGCACTTGTGTTTGAGTTGATCATCCAAATTACTTCCAAAGGACTTGGGATTTATGGATGAATGAGGCCAATATGACTAATTTAGATGGAAAGGTGGATGTGAAGAGTTCAAGTATGTGTATCTTTGTTGATCTTGGGGTAGGGTAGGAGGAATGTGTAATGGGCTAAGAGTGGAAGTAGGAGATAGAGGAACATAAGGTCCCAATATGGATGGAAGACATGAAGGTTTTAGCTTAGATGGGTAGGGACCAAGGATAGATTTAGAAGATGTGAATGGACCATGAGTAGGGATATCTGCATCTTTAGAGTGAGCAACATGACCAAAGCCATCAATATTTTTATGAGTAACTATTATAGGAGCAATACCTTTGACAGGAGTATTAAAGCTTGAGCATAGTTTGGAAGTGAATGTAGTGAGGTAGAATAAGAGAGTGAGGGAACACTTTTCTCTTCAAAAGGAATTTTGGGTAACATAGGAAAAGTATCCTTCTCTTGGTCTTTTGTAATCTCCTTAAGGATGGTGGAAGGAATATCTTGATCTTTCTTAGTAGAGGTGCATGACATGGGAGATGGAGAACTATGTGGCTCTTGAGATGGAGACACGAGATCTTGGAAGACTTGAAAGGGGATGAAGGAATCTTGGTCTTGATCAACACTTGTTTCTTCATCATTTAAGTGGTCCTCTTGACATGAAACCAAATCCAAGGATGAGGGAGTATCTGAATCTGTATTTGAATATATTTCTAGAGTCTCCATAACAGGCTCTTGAAGGGACAATGGAGGAATAGCTAGAGTGGGGATAATAGGAGAAGCAACTCATGGAGGTTTGGATCTTTGGTTTGAGTAGTATGGGAGAGGTTTGTAGCTAAGTCAAGATTAGCTTGAGTTTCCTTCAGAGGTAGCCTTTGAGGGTACACATAGTCAACTAAGGGAGTAGTGAGTTCTTTTGGTGAATATGTGTTGGAAAGATTGGACAATTTAGAAGTTGGAAGCATGTTGGAAGAAGTAGAAGTTGTGTTTGAACCATTACTAGACATGGTTTTCATGAGGTTGATCCTTCTTGAGAGTAGAATCTTTAGTAGTTGAGGGCTTAGATTTTTGAATTATGCCATTGTCAAAGAGATCTTGGATCTTGTTTTTCAGCTCCTTACAATGTGAAGTTTTATGTAAATTATGTCTATGATAGGCACAATAGTTACTCATAAAAGAAACTCCAGCCAAAGTGACCTTAGGTAACACAATGAGTTTCTTTTGAAGAAGTTCTTCCAAAGTTGATTCATAAGATCTTCCCAAAGGGGTGAAATCACACTTTGGTTTAGGTTCCCAAGGTTTTTCTTCAAAAATATTTCTAGATTTCTTGGGTATTTGCAGATTGTTTTGAGATGGCTTGGACTCAACATTATAGGAAGGAAAATAATCTTGCAAGGAGAATTTGTTCGATGATGTGTCATCTTCCTCCTTCAGTCTTTGAAGGTGAGTGCTCATTGATTGGATTTGTTGCTTCATGTTGGCAATAAGTAGCTTTTCTTCCTCACTAGGAATATAGGATTTAGCACATTTGTTGTTAGCCATTTTGATGTACTATGTTTCAAGTAGTGACAGCCAAGTTTTAGAACATAAGTCAAGTTGCCAAAGTCATAGATAATGACAAAAAGAAAAAGCTTAGACAAGGACCACACTAGAACATAGTCTTAGAAAAGCAAGATAAGAGTGTAGTATACTAAGGTATGAATAGTTTGATTTGAAGGCTAGAACAACCAAAGATTATGACTATCATGACACAGAGTACAAAAAGCACTAAAGGACAAGAGCAAGATAACTGAGAGACAAGACTAGTTAAAGTATGGATCACAAGTCATTAGCTAAGTAGGATGCCACTATTTGGGACTGTTTGCAGACAGAGAGCGATAAAAGGACATAGAAAAGGGCAGCGTGCAGATCGTAGATAGCTAGATCAGACCAAAAGAGGAAATGCTGACACAAGATCTCATGCAAGAAACCTTTACCTATTGCCCGAAGAAGTTTTACAAGTTGCATGAAGAAGTTTCTGTCTTGCGCAAAGTTTGGTGACAGTTTTTAATTTTGCGTGAGAAAGCTCACAGGGTCGTGCAAAGACTCATGACAAAATTTTAATTTTGCGCGAGACTAAAAAAGTTTTCGCGTGAGAAAGCAGATTAGTTTCAGAACAACGACTGATTTTGGCAAGATTTCTAGACTTTTTAGATTGTTTTAATAAGCAAGCAGATAAACAGGCATGTAGAACAGCAAGCAAGTGATATCAAGCATGTCTGAAAATAATGAGCAAGGGCAAAAGCAACCTTGTGCGTGAACAATCAAGTGACTTAGTTTTGTACTAATCCCTAGGAGAGCTATTTGTGTATGTTTTCAAAAGGTTTTGCAATCACACATACATCCCTAGAAAATAAAAGTTGGCCTCTCTAAGGTTTTTAGTAATGGTTTGACTCTGCAACTTTTATGACTCACAGGGGTGACCTCCAATCTTGACACACTGAGGTTTTGACACAGTTCGAGAACTTAATCTTCAAGAGCTGCTAGGGAGATCTAACAACCCACAATGAACCACACCTGTGGAGATTTCTTCCACAAGGACATTTATATAGCAGTTGTCACTACCATGGCAAAAATGGCTATTACAGCTTGAGGTTCTGTCAATGCAGTTTTCCCTGTAGAGGGATTGTCTGCTACGGTTAACCCTCTCTAAAGGTGACTGACTCACAATAGTGTACCACAAGGGGACTTAGCTTCCAGATTCAAGGTTTTGACACTTTTTTTCACTTTTAGCCCAATCAAAGCAGACAGATTAATCCGACATGCTAAACTAAGAATATCTCTTAAAGATCTATGATATCATCTCCCAGTGATCTATCAACCTCTTCGAAGAAAGGATGCCTCAATCAACAAGTTGAAGATTCATCTATCTATGAGATGCTCAAAGTATCCTCCCCAACTACAAGGAATCTATCTTAGAGAGGAGTTTCACTAGGAACCCACTCCCTCAAGATCCACGAATAGTGTTTATGGGGGCCTAATTACTATGTGTGTACAGATGTTAATTTTTGAAAGAAAATCTATCCAAAAGCAATCAAAGAGCACAAGGTGGTACACTTAACGCTTTAACTAATGTGAGGTGAGTCCAAAGATGTGGAACATTTAACCCCTCACACAAGCTAACACGAGTCCACAACTCAGAAACCAGTGAGTTCTAGAAAGCACAAAAGGGTTGCCTTGTGGAGCATTTAACGCTTATGTCCTGTAGACCCCTCCCCTTTAACATGGTGTTGATCTTGCAACCAAAGGGTGGAACGAGGGGCCGGCGGATTAGCGAGTGCAATAACCCAAAATAGCTATCTAAATCTATCACTAGTACCTAAGCCTGCTAAATGAATACTAACGGAGATCACACCCTAGTATCAAATTATGCATGTGTTGTAAAATAAAAATATGGAAGGAAGAACACACAAGCTCGACATGAGAGATGTTTGTTTTAGATCCAAATGAAGTGTTATTAGCTGAGGAAGGTTACCTGGTGATCCTCGCAATGTGCTTAGTAGATTTTACCTATTTTTAGTGACTTTATCACGCTTTTCCAATTGTCTCACAAACCGCTGTTATGTTGTTCGAAAAAAATCAAAAAAAACAGAAACACTAAAAACTGTGAACAGTCAGCAGAAAAACTAGAGAACACCAAAATCAATGCAAAAAAATTGCCTCTGTCAGCAGAGTTTTGTGCGAAATTCCTGACAGTCCACGTGAAGAAGTTTTATGGCTCGTGCAAAATTATATTTGACTTGTGCAAAGAAACAGGTTTCGCGCAAAGTTTCACACGCCCAAGAACTTTCTCGCACAATGTGGAAAGAATCTTCACGCGAAGATTCTAGATCCTCGCGCAAAAAAAAAATGTCTCACGCGAAGATTCTCGAATCTATATGGAACAGTACGGATAGAGAACAAAAAAATGATTAAAAAAATATAGAAGAGGCCAGAAAAATTAATTTTCGGGCCCCACGGTGGGCGCCATAAATGTATGCGTGAAAATGCGGCCTATGCTGTAACACACACTTCAACATGGTCATTGTATGTGGATTCATCCCGGAATGAACATTGGATCGTTCATCCGAAAATTAGCCTGCAAAGCGACCTGTTGCCTTCTATTTAAAAAGAATTGCTTGTCAGATATCCTCAGATCCAAGGTGTTTAGGCAACTAGACCCTATAAGAACGAAGGATTTGAAATGAAATTAATCTATATGATTACGCAGATTAATCTAGAATGGAGTATGCACGTTTAATCTAAGAACATGTAAAAGAAATTATACTAAATGTATGCATTTTAAATCTATATAAGAATTAAACTAGAAAATGAATATGAAAGTAGGGAGCTCAAATGAATGCACAATCCAACAGCAATTCGATGCAAATTCTCCTTCAACCTCCTCCCAAAATGAAGAGATGAGGGTCTCTTAAATAGACTTTCCTAGAATCCATCGATGGTTGAGATCAATTTCAATCAACGGTCAAGATTAAAGGTGAAGTTCAGTCATAAAAGGAGATTGCCAAATTAAAGAGAGTTAACAGATTTAATTTGAGTAAAATAAGGAGTTAACTGATTCAATTTGAGTAGAAAAAGGAGTTAACTGATTCAATTTGAATAGAAAAAGGAGTTAACTGATTTAACTTATTTTTGATCAATAGTGAACTAGAAATTTCTCTTTTTTGAACTGAAGAGAGATTTTGGTGAAATATTTAATTTAATAAAATGAGATATGTTCTCATAATTACCTTTTCTATTTAATTAAATAATCTTTTAATTAATTTAGAGGCACTTTTCTTATTTAATTAAATAACTTCATTTAATTAATTAGGAATGACTTCCCATTTAATTAAATAACTTTGTTTAATTAATTAGAAGTAAGTTCTCCATTTAATTAAATAATTTCATTTAATTAATTAAAATAGGCACATTTATTAAATTAAATAAATTAAATTCCGTAGTACATTAGCATTTAGGATATAATTTAATTTAATTAAAGTATAAATACTTAATAATTTAATTAAATATTAATCAATAGGTTTAATGTGACTAATATGAGTAAATACTATAGGAATTAAATAATAAGCATGAGGAATGTAGATTTAGGTTTTCTGCATTTGACAATTAAGTCAAGCAGCGAGTAGCAGAATGAGAATTGCCTATTAGAATAGGTCTTAGGATTGATTTGAATATTCCAAAATTGTGTTGGAATATTCAAATATGGAAAGAATACTTATGAGGGGGGGGGGGGGGGGGCGGGGGGGTTGTGAATCAGAAGTATCACACTTTAACCAATAAAACTTTTAACTGAAAGTAAATTGCATGCATGTAAATACATCAAGTAAACATGAAACTAAGACATGCATCAACAACTCATAACACTGGAATTTGGTAACCCAAAAACCCTCCAGGAATAAGAAGGTAAAACTGGGGTGGGGATGATACCCACAAAAATTACAGCAACAATATTGTTCAACCACTTCTGATGGTTTGCCCTGTTAAAGGCCTGCCCTGTTAAAGGCTTTACACTGTATTAATAGTGACTTGGTTAGAGGCTTTACAAACACTTTACATGAAGTATCACCCTGTTAAAGGATTTAATCACCTAATTAAAGGATCTATGAAGTAGTTGTTAAGCTAACCTATCACCATAGGATTTTCATTCTAATACAATTGCTAGAAAGTATTAGATATAATGAACCTGATAGATTACAATCCTTGATTGCTGAATGCAGGCACCTGTTTCGCTTTTGCTGATCTTGATCCTTTTGTGATCTGATAACCCTCGCTTCTGAAAATAGATTTCCTTGTGCACCCTTGTATGTCCACTCACTTTTTTTACAATGAAATTTTGTCTTTCTTATGAAGACATTTGAGAATTTAGGGTTAGGTATGGATCTATGATCCATATTCAATTTTCATTTTCCACTTATTATTTGCACTTCTTCTATTGGTTGCATGCCTTCATCATTTTTCTTATTGGATGCATGTAGATTGCATAGGAAAAATAAAAACAAAAACTGTATCACTCGGCATCTTATGTTACTCGGCACTTGTTAACACTTGACATCTTATGTTACTCAGCACTTGTTAACACTTGGTATCATATCTTCACTCGGCATCTAAAAACTACTCGGCACATGAAGATCACTCGGCACCTGAAGTCTTTCCTAACTCGACATTTGTTGTTGCTTGGCATGCATGGTGTACTCAGCTCCAATATAGAAAGTAGGTAAGTGTATTGACACTCAAGTGTCAAAAACCATTATGAGGTTAACAAATTGGTATCATGGTAATGAGCCAATTTTGGGGTATTACAACTCCCCTATTTAAATCTTTGACCATGTATATAATAAAGTGTGATATTCTACTGTGAACTCACACATGGGTGAGATGAACTCTATGTAGGAGCCTCACTTAGATGACAACTCTGTGATAAAATCACCCTAGTTGCTTACCATACAAAATGGGTCCTAGGTCTTCATACTAGGTTTAGAATAGTTCTGACTCTCCTTTGAATCACCTTTCCAATATTGAAAAAATGAACTTATTCAACCACTCTTCTAGGATGTCCTACCAAGTTCAAATTGCATTCATTTTCTCCCTATTCTGCTTGATGTAATTCACATTATCAATCCTCCATGTCTAGTAGAGTAACTTGTAGGTGTGTGGAGGTCTTGAAAGTCATCTTGGTTCATGAGAAAAGGTTTGAAAAACTCACCTTAAGAATTATTTTCTTTACCAATTAGATTTTTCCTTTTAGGTCTCCTTTCCTAGTTTTTAGAACCTAGTTCAAAACTTCCTCAAAGAGCATGCCAAACAAATGGCCATTTAGGGTACCCATATGGGAGAACTACAAGATTTTGTAGGTTATATGTCTTTATGCATCTGTCTATCTGATATCTCCAAATTGAGGGTTAATGAGGGTTTAAAGGCTTTTAAAAGTTGTTATTGGCTCAAGTCTTCAAAACCAACTCTAAGGGTATGTTTGGTTCATGCAACTAGACTAGAATTGTCCTTTACAAATACCAAATTCAAAAAATTATGTGTTTGTGGACCCAAAAAAGAAAAATAGAATTAAAATTCTTGAAATCTAATTTTACCTCAAAACTAAGTCATCACTCTTCCCTCTAGCTACCTAGAATTGAAAATTGACTTCCAGTTCTAATTTTTTTAGGGTTGCAAGAAAAGAACATTCTATATTTTTTAAAGTTCACCTGCTAGAAAATTGTTTATGTTGGAAACAATTATTCAATTATATGGTGTCACTAATATTACACAGATGTCAATATTAACCAAGAAATGCAAAGTTTGCACTATTAACCTTGTGTATCTTAGTATTAACTGAGTAGTTAGGTAAATAAGACTTTTCAAATATTAACCAAGCAATTGGTTAATGAAGGAATTCTTGCTTACAGTATTGACTGAATGGTTTGGCATCAAAGTAGTCATAGTGTTAACCAAGAATTCAATCTTAGTATTGACTACGTGACAACATAATGAATTTACATCAAATATTTAATTGATTGAAGCCAACTATTTGGATGCTTAATGTTATTTTGGAAGGGTATTCAAGCTAGCTTGTCTTAGCTTATTATGTATAAGAAAGGTTAGGTTGTGAGGATAAAATGTAAGAAGTGGGATATGAAATAAGATGAATATGTGAGCACAGGAAAAGGTAGAGAAGGAAAGAGTGGAAGATAAGTTGCAAAGAACATCTAATTAGGAAGGATCCATAAATCAAGCTAGAACAAAGATATGAATATGCAAAGATGTTTGCTTCATAAATCAGGTCAAATTATTGTTACTATCTAACCATTTTAGTAGAAAAGAAATCTTTTAATAGAGTTGACTTAACATTCATTTTGTAAATCCTCTAACAAGGTGACATTTCAAGATTGAAGTATTTAAAGACCTCTAACTAGGTCACTCTTTACAGGGTGATCTAAATCCTCTAACAGGGTCGTACTTAATAGTATGTTTTATATCCTTTAATAGAGTTGGCTCCTAATAGGGCTCACTTCAAAAGACTAAAAAATATTGTGACTAGTTGTAAGGTGGTTTTTCCAAAATTAGGTTTCCACTTTAAATCTTGGTGTCATCTGTGTTCATGTTATTTTCTTTATGTTGTATGTTTATTCAACTAAGTTACTAAAGGTTATAATAGATTAATGATCATAAGATTACTTTGTTAACCTAGTGACAGTAATATTCTAGTGTTAATTGAGTTGGACAGTATTGCATGAACAATAAAAGTTTGTATTGACATCCAAGAGACAAGGAATTATTTTTGTGGTACCTAATTCAACCCTCCCCTCTCAGTTACACTCTTACATTTTCAACAATTGGTATCAGAGCATTTGACACTTGTAGGAAAGGTTTCAAGGACCTAAGATAAATATCAAGATGTCTTACACAAGGTAGATTCCTAAGCTTAACATAGGAATCTTTTCAGCATGGAAAGAATCGATGAAGTTGCATCTATCAAGCATCAATGATATTGGTCTATTCTACTTGGAAAAAATATATGTACCACCACCTAAACCTATGACTATGGAGTAGATGAAGGAGGCAAAGGTTCACAATATAATGATGATTGATATAGGTTCCTCTCTAAACTATTCTGAATTTGATGTGGTCAAAGATTGTCCTAGTTCATTTGATATGTGGGAAAAGTTGTAGAGAGTCTATGGAGGTGATAAAAATGTGCAAATAGCCAAGACAAAAAGCTTGAGAGGCATGTTTGATTGAATAAAAATGAAAGAAGATGAGAACATTGTCCAATATAGTGAAATAATCAAAGAAAGTGTGAGTGTAATCAAAGCTTCAGGAGGAAAAATTGATCATGAAATAGTAGTCAACAAGGTACTAAGAACACTTCTTCCTACTTATGAAATTAGAGTTTCATAAATTCAAGAGATGGGATGCAATCCTAAAAATGATATAACCTTGGATGCACTTGTGGGAAGATTAACTTCTTTTGAGTTGGATAACTTTGATAACTTTGCTCCTACTTATAGAAATCTTGAATTTGCATTCAAAACCAAACTAAATCTTGGTACAAAAGCAGGAAAATAAAAAGGCAAATAGGTTGACAATGATGAAGAAGATGATTTAGATGAAGACCTTGAAGTTATTAAAGCCCTACTTGCATAAAGAGTATCAAAAGGGAAAGGAAAATTTAGAGGAAAAATCCCATTCATTTGTTTCTCATGCGAAGAGGTTGGTCATATTACTACAAAATGTCCAAAAAAAGAAGATAAAGATGAGAAAAGGAATAATAGGTTCAAAGGCAAGAACGACTTCAAAAGCTACAAGGACTACAGAGAGAAAGGTAAGCAATCTTGTTACATTGCTAAAGATTTTGATAGTGATGATAATGAAGAATAAGTAGTTTACATTATTGTCAAAGATTAATCTGACAATGGGGAAAATGTAAAGATGGCACTTATTTCTCATGTTAGAAAAATGATACATGGATCATAGATAGTGGTTGTTCACATCACATGACTAGTGACAACACTAGCTTTGAACATTTAGAACACTATGATGGTTGAAGTGTTAGATTTGGAAACAATGAACCATGCTATATTAAAGGAAAAGGAATCATAGCATTAACAGAAGGAATAAAATGTGAAAATGCTTACTGGGTTGAATGATTAAGACATAATCTACTTAGTGTAGCTTAGGTGAAAAGTATAAGATACAAAGTAGAATTCATAAATGGAAAAGCTAAACTATTGGATGGAAAAGGAAACCTAGTCGGAACTGTCAATTAGAAAAAATGAAATTTGCTTTACCTAGATCTCACTAAAAGTACTTGTTTGCTAGCTCAGATAGAGGAAAGTTGGCTATGACATAAAATGACATGTCATGTTAACTTTGATAACCTAGTTACCATAAGAAAGAACAAAATAGTAAGAGGCATATCTTATCTAAAGAAATCAAAGATGGGAATGTGTAAACAATGTCAAACTAGAAAGATGAGAAAAATAATTTTTAGAAATATGTCCTACAACTTTAAAGGAAAATTTTGAGACTAGTTCATATAGATCTTTGTGGGACAATAGGTGTGGAAAGATGCTATGGAGATATTTATTTCATTTTATCTATTGATGATTATTCTAGGATGCCGAATGTAATGTTTTTGAAAGATAAATTTGATGCTTTTCGAAAGTTCAAATGGTATTTGGCTAGAGTTGAGAAAGAAATAGGGAAGACTTTAAAATTCCTGAGATCATATAGTGAGGTGAATTCATCTCAAATTAATTGAATGAGTTATACAATGATAGAGGAATCAAAAGATAGGTATCAACACCAAGAACTCCAAAGAAAAATGAAATGGTAGAAAGAAGGAAAAAATCCATCATGGAATGTGCAAGGACCCTAATGTCTAAGAAGAATGTTGCACCAAAATACTAAAGACAAGCAACCAGCACAATAGTTCATACACTTAACTAAGTTCAACTAAAGAAAGGTACAAAAAAACACCTTATGAATTATGGTATGGGTATAAGCCTAATGTTGGTTATCTTAGAGTATTTGGAAGAAAATTTTATATCATAAAAGATGTAAGGAAAGGAAATATTGATGCAAAAAGTGAGGAAGGTATATTCCTAGGTTACTCCAATAAAAGAAAGACATACAAATTTTTGAATCTTGCTACTCACAAAGTCATTGAAAGTGCACATGTGAAGATTGATGAGTTTGCATAAATAGGTGAAGAAAAGAGTAGAAAGGAACCTAAAGACTACAAGAAACTTGTTTACTATGAGGAGGAACTTGAGACTTTATCACATTTAGTTGTAGTCAATTAATAGTTGGCAGTTCAATGTGAGTCATAGACAAAGGCACCCAAGTCATAGACAATTCAACCCAAGTTGTAGCCACTAGTAGAAATTGTGCAACCTGAGTCACAATTAGAGGAACCCAAGTTACAACAAGATCAACTAGAGGAGCCTAAGCAGAAGAAAAAATATCATGGATAACCAAGTGAACAATGAAGAAAGAAAGATCCAAGACTTGCAAAATATGTCAAGAGACATCATGCACTTGAAAAAATAATTGGAGGACTGACAAAAGGCATATTGTCAAGGAAAAAATTTAAAAAGGTATATATTCACTTAGTGAATTTGAACCTAGATCTATAAAAGATGCATTATAAAATAAAGGTTGGATAGAGACAATGAATGAAGAAATTGAGCATATAGAAAAGAATAAACCCTGGTCTCTTATTTGTAGACCTAAGGATAAGAATGTGATTAATACAAAATGGATATTCAGAAATAAGTTGAATGAGAAAGGAGAAGTGGTGAGGAACAAGGATAGGCTTGTATGCAAAGGTTATGCTCAAGAAGAAGGTATTGATTATGGGGAAACATTTCTCCCTAATGAAAGACTTGAGGGAGTCATAATTCTTCTAGCATATGCTGTACGAAAGGATTCAAAGTCTATCAAATGGATGTTAAATCAAATTTCTTGAATGGAGTCTTGGAAAAAGAAGTCTACATTGAACAACCTAAAGGTTTCATTGATCCAAGATAAAATGACATGGTATGTAAACTTTAGAAAGCTTTATATGGATTGAAGAAAGCTCCTAGAGCATGGTATACATGGATATCTGGTAAGAATTAGTTTTGAAAAGATAAATGATAATAGCAATTTGTATATTAAGGAAGGACCATAGGACAAGATATTGCTTGTATAAATATTTGTAGATGATATCATATTTGGAGGACATGAGATGTTATGCAAATCATCTAGTGAAGAAATGAGGAAAGAATTTGAAATGTCTATGTTTGAGAGATTAAATTCTTTGTCAATCTACAAGTTCATCATATGAAGGGTGGCATTTACATCAATCAATCAAAGTACATTAGGGAAACATTGAAAGGATTTGGAATGGATGATTCCAAGCTAGTTGGAACACCCATGTCTACTAGACATAAACTCTCAAAGAATGATAATTCCAAGGAGGTAAACCAGACTACTTATAGATCTATGATTGGAAAACTTTAGTATGTGGTACACACTAGACCTGATATTGCATTGGTAGTTGGCATATTTGCAAGATTTTATACTAATACAAAAGAAAATCACATGATGACAATTAGAAGGATTCTGAGGTATCTAAAAGGAATCAAGGAATATGGTCTATGTTATAAGAAAGGAGGAAATCTTGAGTTGAGAGCCTTTATTGATGCAGATTGGATAGGAAGCATTGATGAATGAAAAGGTACTACTAGAGGAGCATAATTTCTTGGAAAGACATTAGTGTCCTAGACAAGCAAGAAGCATAATTTTATTTCTCAATCCACATCAGAGGCAAAACATATTGTTGCAATAGTTAATTGTTGTAACATAATATGGATCAAGCAATTATTATCAGAAATGAAGGAACCAGTGGTTATCTATTGTGATAACACAAGTGCAATAAATATATCCAAAAATCATGTGATGAACACAAAGATAAAAAACATTGCAATCAAATATCATTTCTTAAGGGAATTGGTTCAAGAAAAAGAGGTGAGATTAGAATATGCAAACACCAAGGAGCAGATAGAAGATATATTTACTAAGGGTTTATGTAAGATATATCAATTATATGTTATCAAATATGTTACACAAATGTCAGTATAAACCAAAAAATGTAGAGTTTGTACTATTAACCTTATATATCTTAGTATTACCTGAGCATTCGGGTAAAGAAGATTTTCCTAGCATTAACCAAGCAGTTGGTTAATGAAGGGATTCCTTCTTACAATATTAACTAAGTGGTCGAGCATCAAAGAAGTCACAGTCTTAATCGAGTGTTCAATCCTAGTATTGTGCAAGTGACAATAGAATGTATTTGTCAAATATTTAATTCATTGAGGCCAAATATTTGGATGTTTATTTTTGTTTTTTAAGGTTATTCAATCCAACTTGTCTTAGCTTATGATATATAAGAAAGGTCAAGTTGTGAGGATAAAATGTAAGAAGAGGGGTATGAAATAAGATGGATATGTGAGTGAAGGCAAAGGCAGAGTAGGAAAGATTGGAAGATAAGATGCAAATAATGTCTAATCAAGAAGTATCCAGGAGTCAAGCTAGAATAGAGATCCGAATTTGCAAAGATAGTTGCTTCATAAATCAAGTCAAATTGTTGTTACTTTCTAACCATTTTAGTAGAAAAGAAATCTCTTACTATTGTTGAATTAATAGTCATTTTGTAAATCCTCTAATAGGGTGACATTTCAATATTGAAGTGTTTAAAGATCTCTAATTCAAGCCACTTGTTATAAGATGATCTAAATCCTTTAACAAGGTCATACTTAACAGTATGTTTTGGAACTTTTAATAGGGCTCACTTCAGAAGAGTGAAAAATATTGTGACTAGTTGCAAGGTAGTTTTCTCAAAATTGGGTTGCCACATTAAATCTTGGTGTCATCTGTGTTCATTGTATTTTCTTTATGATTTTTGTTTCTACAACTAAGTTACTAAAGGTTATAACAAATTATTAATGATAAGATTACTTTTTTAACCAAGTGATAGTAATATTCTAGTGTTAACTGAGTTGGACAGCATTGCATGATTAGTAAAAGTTTTTATTGACATCTAAGGGACAAGGAATTGTTTTTGTGGTAACTGATTCACCCTTCCCCTCTCAGTTACACTGTTATATTTCCAATAGTTTACTTACTTTTTTCACCATTTCTACTGCAAGTGTTATGTGTATCTACACGTGTTTGAGAAGGTAATGATTTTCATTCTCAGTATCATTTCTCTTGTAGTAGAACAAGTTTTTTTTTAATAACATTCATTTATCCCATCTCCACTATCTAGATGTTTCTTCTTGATAGTGGAAGTGGAGTATTTTATTTACACACATTTGCGATGTTGTTTGGCTATATCCCAAGTTTCATTTAGTTTTTCCATTTTCCCTTCTATTTTTAATAGATTCACACCCAATTGAGAATGTCAAATAGTTGAAGTTTTTTTTAATATGATAATGATAGAGACAGTTTAGTGCTTTAAGATGTGTTTATTCCTCTATTGTAAGATTCATGTTATATAAAAACTCTTTCTACCCTTCTTTTTTTGCCTAAAATGATGGTGAACAATCCCTTCGACTATTTAAAATGTGCATAAGGGTATTGTTGTACCATCTTATAATGGACATACTTTCATTTTAAGACCATTTAACACCCTTTTCCATAATTCCTTTCTCAGATCATGGATGGACATGTGCTTAATGCATCCTTTTCTCTTCTGTTGTCCAATTTCATGCCTCTTTATCATCTCTCTCTCCTTCTAACATGATCTTCTAGCCATCACTTTGCTACCCTTTTGGCCATATCAATCTATTTTATTTGTACATCCTTTTGGACCTTCCCGAGATTTTTTCTCTCTAGTATCTAGGACTAGGTCAACCTAGGTCAACCTAGTCCTTTTTGAGGGTGTTTCTCTCCATTATCTAGGAGTAGGTTGATCCAAGTCAACTTGGTGCTTTTTGAGGTCTTTTCCCTCTATTTTCCAAGTCTAGGTCGACCCAAGTCAACCTAGTCCAGGACTAGGTCAACCTAAGTTGACTTGATCCTTGATGAGTGTAAATTTCAAGGCCCAAAAGGCCTCAAGTTTACCAATTGATTTATCTCTCTCCCCTATAGGCTTGTAGTTAACTCTCTTCTTAATAGTCATCTTGTAGTTAACTCTCCATTTAATAGTCAATCTACAATTAACTCTCCATTTAATAATCAATGTTAACTTGACCATTAACTATTTTCCCACCAGGGAACTAATATAAAAGGAGGCTTGGAGGATTCATTTTCACATCTCATCTCATCAAGAATTCATGATTCATCAAGCACTTTGATGTAGTGCAAGGTAGGAGAATCCCCAAAGTAGATGTCATGGCTGCCAACAAATAACCACATAATGGAAGATAAATAACAATGCAAGATTTGAAGCTAAGTCACAAAAATTTATTCATAGATATCACTAATTACATGCAATGTGTTGGGCTATAAGGCCTTCCTAGTTACAGCCAAATACAAAGCAAGTAATAGTTCTGTAAGATCCCTCAAGGTCTAATCCAACACTAGCTAGTCTAGATCCACACTCTAGTAGATCTCACAAACCCACCAAGCAATCTCCTTTTTTCCCAAGCCTCAGCTACTAGCCTTCACCTCTACCACCTTGTCTTCTCCAGGATGGATGAATAATGACTAAAGACTTCACCACAACCCCTACTTATACCAATCTAAGCCACAAGTTGGCCCAATATGCTACAAATTAAATATCCCTTATATCAACTACTTGAAAAGCCACAAGACAACCTCTAATAGGAATTAAATACCAAATGCCTTTAAAGGCTTATAATAATTATTAAATACATCAAAACTAACTACCCAAGACCCAAATAGATCCACTCAACCCCACCAAAATCCCCTAATCATGCAGGATAGCCAACTACCCTAGGATGCTCTTGCATCAGACTCCCCAGGTGCAAAAAGATGTTCTCAGTATTTGGAAGAACATCTTCGGGGTCCAACACATAAATCTCAAATTGGTTCTTCACATACATGTCCTCAAAGTCTTCAACTTGTACACTCTTTCCCTTTCTCTTCTTCCACTTTTCAATCCTTGATGTTCCATAGGTTTTCTGTCCATACTAATCACTAACCCTTTCAAAATCTGCCAACTCAACTCAGCTACCAATACTCAGGTTCCTTCTACTAACCTCTTCATTTTGCAAAAGAATTGGGGAATGCTTACTGCCACCTTTCTCAATAGTAAATACATTCTTGACACAATCATGCATAGCCATGCAATCATACTGCCAAGGTCTACCAAGCAACACATGACAACTATTCATGTCCATAATATCACACAACACTTTATCCTTATACTGCCCAATCTAGAAATCAACAAGGCACTACTCCTTTACTTCCAAAGCATGCTTGCCTCGCAACCAAGTAATCTTATAAGGATTAGGATTTCTCACTCTCTTTAAACCAAGTTTTTGAACCATCTCCTTAGCAACAAGGTTATCAGTACTACCACCATCCACAATCACATTGCAAACTTTACGACCAGACTTACAATGAGTCCTAACCAAATTACTCCTCTGACAAGATTCTACTGTCCTCTAACCAACCAATACTTGCTGAGCCAGTAAACTCTCCCCTTTCTTAGGTTCATGGTCTTCAACTTCATTCACAACAATAATTCTTTTGCCACCAATCTTTTGTGGACACTCATAAGATCTATGTCCTTCTTCATGACATCTAAAACAAGTACCCTTAAACTCACCTCTACCTATCCTTCTCTTCTAATCAACAAGTTTTGGTTCATCTTCTGTACTTGGTTTAGTCTTTACCGTATAGTCCTACTTCTCCTTCCCTTGAGAACTACCTTGATTCTTCCTCTTTAGATTCTCCTCTGTTCTCAAAGCATATTGATAAGTATCCTCAATCAAAAAAATATTCAACATACCAACCTCATCTTGAATATTGAATCTCAAACCATTAATGTATCGCACTACCTTCTCCTTTGAAAATTCTCTATACCTAGACCAAATAGTCAACTTGTAGAACTCCTCGGTATAATCTTTCATAGATCCTTCTGCTTTAGATTTTGTAACCTCTTAAAGAGCTCAAGTTCATGATTAGTAGGAATGAACTTAGCCTTCAACTTAGTTACCGTCAATCTCCTTCTAGTGATCTTCATTTCACCTTTCTCTTCTCTGTCTCTTTGTAGTTCTTTCCACCAAAGAGTAGCATGTCCCTTCAGCTTAGTTTTTACCAACCTTTCTTTGAGTGGATCCGCAATATCCTCAAGCTTAATGTAGTGTTCCAATTCACCAATCCAATCAATCAGGTCTTTAGGATTTAAAGTACCTAAGATATTAGAAACCTCCATCTTATGTTTCAACTTCAACTGAGATCCAGGTCTAGCAAACTGACCAACCCTATGTCCCATAGGTCTCTCCACATGATCAGTTCCAGCCTTACCACTTGATCTAGCAAATTCAAAGTCTTTAATAGCTTCCTCATAACCATCTTTAGTACCCACATGCAGAGGTACACCACCTGTAACACTTATGATCTCAATGATCTTATCACTTTTCATCAGTGCCATCTCAGATCTGAAAGTGGCTTTAACCTCCTCTATTTTAGATCTAAAATCTACTTTAACCCTCTCTGAGATCCTTTCTTCCATAGAATCACTAAGATCATCAATTTCCCTAGGGTCCAATCTTCTCAAAGGCATCCTCCAAGATTTTTGCAAACCCTAATAAATCCACTTCACAAAACCCTGGTGCAAACTACCTTAACTTCGACGCTCAATCTATAAACTCAGGAACAACCTTCACTCTGATACCACTTGATGTAGTGCAAGGTAGGAGAATCCCCAAAGGAGATGTCCTAGCCCCCAGACAATAACCACACAATGGAAGATAAACAACAATGCAAGATTTGAAGCCAAGTCATACAAATTTATTCACAGATATAACTAATTACATGCAATATGTCGGGCTATAAGGCCTTCCCAATTATGGCCAAATACAAAAAAAGTAATAGTTCTACAAGATCCCTCAAGATCCAATCCAAACCCTAACTAGTCTAGATCCACACTCTAATAGAAACCTCCAAGGAAGATCCAACAGGTACTCGCAAACCCACTAAGAAATCTCCTTCTTTCCCAAGCCTCAGCTACTAGCCTTCTCAAAAGTCACTCCTCTACCACCTCCTCTTCTCCAAGATGGATGAATAATGACTAAAGACTTCACCACAACCCCTACTTATACCAATCTAAGCCACAAGTTGACCTAGTATGCTAAAAATTAAATATCCCTTACATTAACTACTTGAAGAGCCACAAGTTGGCCTCCAACAGGAATTAAATACCAAATGCCTTTAAAGGCTTACAATAAGTATTAAATACATCAAAATTAACTACCCAAGACCCAAATAGGTCCACTCAACCCAAAAAAAACTCTTAATCATGCAGGATAATCAATTACCCAGGGATACTCCTACATCACACTTAAGGCAATGAGTTCTAGCATTCAAGCATTCAAGCAAGCAAGTCTTCTTCAAGCATTCATAGATTCTTTGTGGGCATTTCCTCTTCAAGATCTAGCATATTTTTGGCCATTGAGGGAGGAGATATATATTGAGGCATTTAGTATCTTCTTCATTGATGCACATTTACATCCATGGCTCCATGATATGGTTATGGAAGATCCATGGCAAGTGTGTAGATATCCTACATCCTTCATTCCTAATTCAAGATCTACAATACATTTACATACATTCAAGAAATGTGAATCCTAATATTTATCTTTTATTATATTCATTTACATTTATATTTCTCAATTATGGTTAATTCCTTAGTCTAGGGCTTGACCAAGGCAAGCCCTCATCAAACCCCAATCCCCAAACCTTTCTTTTCTATGTTGATTTATAGGTTGGGGGTGAAGAGGATTATAGATCTGGAACTTACAATTTGAAAGGTTTTAGGAGTTGTCAGTTTTGGAGTCCCGCACTATGTCAACCTAGTTGTAGGATGTCTTCCCAAGTTGATCTAGTCCTTCACTCTCAGATTTTAGGGAGATTTATGGGTTTTGTTCCTTTCATCATTTCATTCCAAGATCCATAGACAAATATTCTGATGCAGTTTAAATCTACAAGTTTTGGAGCATGAATACATCTCCCTCTATATGTTTTAAGTTGAGTCTTTCATATCTTTACCAGATATTTTCATCTTAATTGGGTTGATTGTATTCACATAGCACATAGATCTACATTTCCTAAGCAATTAGTTTAATTTCACATTATCCTCTTAAGGGCATAAGAGAGTGTATTTCTTTGTATTGCATTCCTCTTTACAACTTATATTTAGTATTAGAACCCTTATGCCTTTGGGTCTTAAATAATCTAATTTGGATCATAAGAGGAATCATACTTGGAAATCCCCATCTTTCCCTCACACACATATTTGAATGGCTCAATGCCTCGTAAAGTGGAAGTCTACATCCTATTAAATTGCTTCTATTTTACCACTCAACATTTTGGTGAACCCAACTCCATCAACTCTTTCATTTGTGGTGTTAGATCACTTTTTTTCATTTCATTAGGGGTTTACCTTCTTTTGGTGAACCCAATGAGTCCCCTCTTTTTGATTTTGGAGTTAGACCCTTTTATCTCTCTTCTTTGGTATTGACTTCATTGAGCATTTTGGTGAACCTGACTTCTTTCCCCTTGCTTTGGAGTGAGATCTCATTTATTTCAATTAGGTGTTTACCTTCTTTTGGTGAACTCATTTTCTTTCCCCTTTCTTTTGGAGTTAGACACTCCTTAACATTTCTCTTCTTTATATTGACTTTTTATGGATTTTAGGGTTAGATCCCTTGATCTCCCTTATTTCCCTCTTTGCATTAGGATCTTTAGTGTTTATCTATAAGCATTTAGAACTCTCTTTTATGGATTTTGCAACATTGAGAATGTGCTTTTCATGCTTTATTATTCAAAATTTTATGGGATATTGCATAAGTTTTAATGAATCAATGATTAGTGGTATCTAATATATATGTACTTATCATTTTCTCATATTTTACAAGTATTTAAAATATTTCACAAACATTATTCCCTTACCTTTGACATTAAGAATCACCCTCCTATCAACTTAGATTTACCATATGGAGATGAGTGGCGGATTGATATTGGCCCTTCTCCTAATATAGGTCTTGACCATGGGGATGTATTTCTTGAGGGTGGTCCTCTACCTTATAATTTTCCCTTAATGGACCTTACTTCATGTGTACCTCACTTTTGTTTTCTAATCCATTGGCAAAAGTGAGTTTTGTGTTTTTAGATGAAGTTAGTCTTGTTCCCGAAATGTTTGAGTCTAAGTCTAGATTCCTATAGGTTAGGTGGTCTTTATTGGATTTTCTCAATACACTTTCTCTTCCTTCATAGCCAGGTGGGTTGTTGTTTTTGTCTTATATTTTGCTGGGTAAGTTTAGTACCCAATCTGATAGAGATCTATTTTCACTCATTGTAGATGAAGCATGCTCTTGAAGGTTCTCTAAAACTCACATGTCTTCATGTCACTAGCTCATGACATATCAATGGTTGATAAAGCACATTGGTAGACAATTCCATGTTTCCTTCTCCATAATAGGGTTCCAACTCATGAAGGTGATTCTCCATGAGGGCTCATTTAGTGATATACCTAGCTTAAAAAGATTCAAAGGGCACATATTTTAAGGAAAATATAAATTTAAACTTGGGATCAGACTCCTAAACATGATTTGGATTCATTATTGTCTAAATAGTAAGCCCTATGGAAAACCTCTCTTCATCTTCTCTTTAGTGGGTTTCCAACGCATGAAGGTGATTTTCTGTGAGATGGATACAAGTGAAATAGAAGTTTCTAAGTAACATCCAAATGGATCCATGCACCTCAACTAAATATCTTTGAAAGTTAGAAATGCAGTTGTCAAATATTCAACCAATAAGGAAGCATTGGTGGAGAAACACAAATTGCCTTCTCTTCGGTAGGTTTCCAACCCATGTAGGCAACTTTCCAACTTAGAAAAGAAATCAGGTCAATAGGTTAAATTTGGCCCCCGTACTAGATCTAATATAAATCATATTGATTTTGGAATGAAATGAACTATTGTAGATGGAAGATATGGTCAAGATCTCATTTGGCAGATTTTCATCAATGGAGTACCCCAGAGACAACTTTCTAAAACTTAAAGGAAAAGGGAAAAGTAAATAATGTGTTTATGGAAAGTTACTATTATATCCAACGAAACAATGAAAAGGCTTTCAAATGTCTATTGAGCCTTCACATTTACTCAGTAATGGGTATTTCCTTAAATTTCACTCATGTGGCACAAATTTTGAAATATAACGGATGTATCATGGCCCCTATATAAATGTTCAAAGGCAGTTGAATGAGTTGCCTTATTTCCTCAATTTCTCATTTTGCCAATACACGTAACTTCCAAAAGCTAGTATTTGTAGTGTCTTTTGTCTTATTCTTTTTTCAATTCAAAATTATCGTTCATAAGTTATGGCCACTAAGTTTGCAAGTTTTGATGGTTTGACTAGGATCAAGTCTTAGTTGCATAATTTCACAAACACATCTCTCCATTTCTATGATATGGCGGACTTCCAAAGTAGGGTAAAATATGAACGCATTCATCCTATCACTGAGAAGCTTTGAGGATGTGATTTGGTTAAAGCCATTGGTTTCTTGGTTATAGTTCAAGCTCTAGAACTCATTTATGAATGTATTCACCATTACAATCTGAAAGCCAAGCATATATTCTATCTGATGATGTTGTACTTATCTCAATTGATAGACAAATAGTGGTGAATTACCTTTGAGTATCAACATGGGAGGAGTTTTCTGACCTAACCATTGGTGGGGCCATTTCATAATTCTTAGCAGATAAGATGATTTTGGAGGAAGGAGATCATGCAAACATGGTTCCAGAAGCCATAGAGTGATAAGAGAAAAGTCCCCAAAACTTTTTTTAGAACCAATCTCAAGCTAGAGATAATCAACATTTTGGTTCTCATGCACAAATTGGGAGGTGAAGTAGAAGCCCTAAATTTTGTTGTGCAATACTTCTTTTTGGTTCAAGTTATATTCTTAGATATACATTATATTGATTGGGTGTAAGAGGTAAGTGAGATTCTGTCCAATGCTCTTCAAGCAGCCAACTTCTCTAATTCTTTTTATATGTCTTCATTCCTGATCTATATGTTGGCATCATTACAATTATGGCCTAATCTTCCCTGCCTAGATGACTTCCTTGATGATGTCAAATCTTATGAATTTTATCCATGTCTCTAGTTGCATAATAATTATGCAAATAATGTAAAAGTGAATGACATGTTTACTACGAGAATTTTTAGGGAGCAACAGGGATGCCCAAAAGGAGATTCTCCCCTGAAGCCATGGCTACCATCAATCAATTTGGATATTATTTTATTCAATTCTCATATTTTTCTTACTTGCACCTTGTAGCTTACGATGGATTTCCTTTGAAGTCATATGGATACCCATATGATATGATAGTATTGGTAGAGATTATTCGACAGGCTTTGTAGGTGAATTTCCTGACTAGAAGCCTGGAGAAGAAAGGATATGAGTTCCCAATGAAGGTTGGAGCTTTCAGTTGTGACACCTAGTTAAATGCCAAGAATATGATGAAGGTTTTCAGGAAGAAGTACAAGCTAGACATGTATGAGGTCTTGAGACCTATGTTTGACCCCAATGGATATGCTAAGGATGTCCTACAGATTGGGAGTGTCATAAAGTGCATTAGCACCATTGAAGACTATTGGGCCGATTGCAAGGATGAATTTGAAAGTTGTGATCACACTTTCACAAGATTGACGATAGATCAAGTCAAGCCATATAAGTTAAATATAGACATGGAGGGAGTTGAGGATGATGGTCAAACTATGTATAGCACTACTTATTTGACCAAGTTAAGGAATACTCCTATAAGCTCTGATCCATTCAAAGATGTCGTGGAAGAATTGGGCGTGATGATGGTGAGAATCTACAAGAGGACTAGGAAGTGGATTGAGTGGACCATGACACAAAAAAGTAGAAGAAAAGGTGCATTTTCTCAGCCCTCCCTAAATGTAGAAACTACACCATCTTCCAATAATAGTGCTTTAGGCATGATTCTTCCTCTCACTCAAGGACTAGCTCAGCCAACTAGAGAAGGTGATCAAAATCTTGATAAGAACATCCCACTAGATAAAACTTGTTAGGATAGTTCAATGTTAGTGATCAGGACAGAGGAAGACACCCAAAAAAAAGTAGAAGAACTCAAAGATTGTACAATCATACTAGCTATGCATTTCCCCAGTAGTTCAATTCCATCCATAACTGTAGCACTACTCCTACCGAGTAGCCCCCAAATACATGTGGTTGATCTTGGGGATAGGTGGGAGCAATAGTAAATTTGGACCCAATTTTTGGCCAATGTTGGTCAAAATTTTGACCCAGGTTCGTCACTATTTTTCTTGTCGAAATTTCAACCAAATTGTAGGTTGGTCAAAATTTTTGTGATGTCAAGTAATGATAGTGGACGTTGAGTATTAGAACTTCACTACGTCAGTCTTCAGAACCCGAGTGTCTTCATATGGACTAACTTTGTAAGATTGGTGTTAACTTGTATATTGGCTGACTTTGTTATTATGTACATTGGATTGGTGTATATATGAAATTTATTGTATCATATCCAATGTGTGTGTGAGTGTGCAAATGTAGTATGCAAGATAATGAACATGTAAGAATGCAAATATGATCAAGTAGCATATGAAGTATATATTGAAGGCCATATCAGAAAAGGAGCAGCAAAGACATATCCATCACAAAAGGTGATAAATACTTCATGGAATCTCTATCAGCAAATCAGTTGTAAGTCAGAGATCAACTATTTCATTCTAACAGGTGAATCTGTCTAAATCCTTTCACAAGTTAGAATTAACAATCTTTCTTAAATCTCTTAATAGAGTGCATACATTATTGTGTGTTTGTAAATCCTTCAACAAGGTGGACCTAATAGTCCTAATTTCTCCTAATAGGGTAGATCATTAGAAGTGATCAATGTAAGCCTTAATAGGCCAAATTTATGTTGCAGTAGTGAAGTTTTGTGGGTATTATTTCCACCCTAGTTTTACTTTCTATTTGGAAGGTTTTTGGGTCACCAAATTATTGTGTTCAAGGGTTATGAATGCTTTCATGTTTTTAGTTTCTTATGCATGTAATTAGATCACTAAATGATAATTTATATATTTCTATAAAGTGCTGAAATTGATAAAGTTTTAGAGGTTACTGATTCACCCTTCCCCTCTCAGTAACCTAGCATAGTCTTGAATATTTCTAACAATTGGTATTAGAGCTTTGTGGTTCTCAGGAGAAAGTTTAACAGCTTGAGCAAAGATCAAGAATATGGAGATATTCAAACTTGATAAGGCAATTGACAATGAAAAGTTGGATCCAGAAATGGCCATTGCACAACTCAAGAAAGCTAAGGAGAAACTTTCCCAATCCCTAAAAAGAAGAAAGGAACTTGCAAATTAGATGAATGATCATCAGTACGTTGAAGAAAGAATTGAAGATTTTTTCCCTTCAAGCAATTTAGATGAAGCAAATGATGCAATCAAAGAACTCCTAGAGAAAAATGGTTCCCTAGAAGAAGAAGAAAGAAAGATGAAAAGAGAACAAGAAATTTAGTTAGTAAGGCTATGTGAAATCTTGGAACAAAGGAACAAGATGAAAGAAGAAATGGATGGAAGAAATAATGAAATCCAAAACCAATCCCTTCAGCATGTAGATCCTATGGATCAAATCTCCAATGCAAATGAGGAAATCATGAGACAAAGACAAATCAATGAAAGATTAAGAAATGATCTAAATTTGGAAAGACGAAATAATGAAAGAATAAGAAATGAGCTGAGGTCTAAAAAGAAAATTAGTGAATTTATGAGAGATTGATAGAATTTATGAGAGATTACCCTTACAAAAAATTTTAGCAGTGGATTAGCGATGGTATCTATAGTCATACCTCTTTTATTCCAAACTGCTCTAGTGTTCTTCTCAATCACTTCCTTAGTCACTCCTTAGAGTCTTGGGCTGATCCAAGGTTGGGTAGCTAGTTATCCTATGTATTATTCTTTTGGTGATCTTAATAGGTCCTCCTTCGAGCTACAAATAATTGCCATGAGTTCTACTTAGAACAATTCTTATCCACTTAGTTTTAAACACATTTAGAAAATCTAGGGCTCGTGTTAAACCCTTTTTCTCAATGATTTTGTATTCCTCCTTTAGAACACCATTGTTTCAAAATCTGTTATATGCATCTCTAATTTCCATGTCTCCTATACCTCCTATTTTACAATTGTAACACTTCCTAACATCTTGCACTATAATAATGTTTGTTAGGATCATTGACAAAGCGCCAAAAGGATCTTTTTTATAGGATATGTTAGGGATGTCTTTAAAAATAGGTTGTTTAACCTCATTATTGACAAGATGAATATTCAAAACTTATTTCCCTTCCACATTTTTAGAACTAGATGCCATTCTGTCAAACTAGGGTTTGTGCAAAAGTAAAACTGTATAGCTTAGCTTATGATAAATACCTTATGAAATTTGTATGCTGATGTGAGATCATTGCTAAAATCTCTGCAAATTATTTGGATAGGTTTTTGAATCACCTTCTACTCTTCTCTCTCTTACTTGATTTCGAAATGATGAATAATGAAAAAAAATCAATCATATATCCTCAAATACCTTGCATTTAATGCTAAGTTCTTATACAACTATAAGCTCAACATCAACCATTTTTAGAATCAATCGAAATCCATTGATATTTCCATCACTTGGTAGCTACTATGAGCTTGAAAAGAACTAGATAGTCTGGCAACTCGGCATCAACTAGCATTCCACTTAGCATACATAGAAAACTTTTCATGCTCAGCAAAAATATGAAAAACTTAAAGATATAACTTGAATTTTTAATAACATCTTGCATCTTTATTCATGCTAATGTAGTCATTTTAGTACTATCTCCTTTGGAACTAATGTATTATATAACACTTGAATATTAGTCCCACATACCTCTTGGTTGCTTAGTTTGATGAGGTATGATCACCTGACCCATTGGGTGAAGTGATCCCTTCTCCATTTGATGTACTATAATCATTCTTCTTTTTTCATGTCTTGTTCATCTCATCTTTGATGTGTTCAACATTTGCCTTGCCTTTACCTTTATCAAATTCACAACTTGGTGCTTTTGACCTAGTTGAACAATGCTTATTGATGTTACTAGTCTTCAAATAGCTAAAATATGTGGTTTGACTCAACCACCTTTTGTAGTCACCACTAAAGTGTGTTCTAATACAAATTTCAAGAACATTTCCATATTCTTAACAATAATGATAGCTATATCTTGTATTATAATCCCAATTATTAAAGTTCCCATAGCTTCCTACCTTTGCTTGCTTGTTTGATGACCACATGGATTTTGATCTTCTTTCAAAAGCTCTATGTCCATACATTTGGAAGTTATAGCAATATCCTTCAAATCTTTTGTACATGGTCCTAGTTCTACATTCATGTGCCTAATGGCCTTGCTTGTTGCACTTATGACAATGAGTCATGTTCTTAGGCTTGACATTCTGATTTGTATTCTTGCCCCTACACACATTAGCAGTATGTCCTTTATTTCCACAATTATGACAAATAGGTTTGGAGTTCTTACCTTTGATGTTCCTTTCTTCAGCAACTTTGGATGACTTTCCTTCTTTAGTGTTTATGTAGCCCAATCCTGATGTATCATTGTTGGATATAGGGGATCTCAATAATTGCTCAAAGTATTTGATGGCTTCATTTGGTTTGTTGAGACTTTCAGAAAACCCCTTTTCTCTTTTTAGGTCACTCTGAAATTGCTCATTCTTCAACTTCAATGTAGTTATCTCAATTTCCTTGACATTCAATTCATAGTTGACATTCATCATTTGACTTAGAGTGTCCAATTGCATGTTGAAAATATTGGTTAGTTCTATTGATTTCTCTTCCAATCTATTTGCTAGAATTATTTTGTCTTCTTCAACAATGGCTTTGTCTTCTATGGCTTTCTTCTTCTGTTTAGTCACCTCACATAGTAGTATAGCTTGTGATTCTTGTTCTAGCTTAAGATTTCTGATTTTCTCAGCTTGGATTTTTTTCTTTTCCATTAGATCTACAATTATTGCATCAAATTCATTTGAGTCTCCATCTACAAGTAACTTAGTAATGTCTTTCTCTTTGTATTGTGTGTCATTCTTTATAATAGAAATTTATTTCCTTCTCTTCAAGGAACTCTTCAAAGCATCTCTAGCTTCATTCAGTTGATGTATTTCAATCTCCTAGTTCTCAATAGTCTTTCCCAACTTGTAGACTTCCATTTCAAGATCTTTCCTCAAAGCTACAAAGTACCAATTGTTGGAATTACAAGTGGAAAGAGTAAACTTTTGAGAGGTGGGATTTTCACCACACATCCATCTCATTCATTCAACAAATAAACTAAAATAATATGTAAAGCATATGCATCTAAATCATGTAAACATGTAATCAATCACACACATAAGGCCATATATGATTACCCAGAAACCCTCCAAGTGAGAAGGCAAAATTGTGGTGGGGATGACACTAAAATTTTTTCACTACTACAGCAATAAGGTGTATCCAATTAAGGTTACAATGATTTGACCATGAATCATGGTCTACCTCGTGAAAGGCCTACCCTGTTAAAGGCTTACATAGACTGTTAGGTCTCACCTTATTTGAGGATTTAAACACACTATTAGAAGTGTGCCTAGTTAAAGGACTTTAACTTATAGCTAAGTAAGTACCTAGTTAAAGGGTATGTGTAGGATCATGGTGTGCCAAAAAGTGGCGATCTGAAAAATATGTAGTTCTGAAATGCCTCAAAGAATTTCAAAATCTATTCCCACATTTTTCCCACCCATCCTGATACTAAATGAAAACAATTAATACCTTTATAATTCCTACTATATCTTTCAATACCAACCTTATATGGTCATCTTTAAAACATCCTGAAAATGTGTTTTTGGCATGTTCTTATGTGTTTTTTACTTCAAGCATGTAGCTGACGACTTTTTTTTAACCAAAATTTGATGTAATGAAAAGGGTTTCTTAAGAATGTTCTTAGCTTTTTATAAATGTAAGTTTTGTCAAATTACGAGTTCAGTAAGTAATTATTACTTATTTTCTAATGGAGTTAGCTACAAAGTGCTAATTGACATACTGGTTGAAAAATAGCTATAACTTTCAAACCGTATAAGATTTGTGAAATCCAAAAGATGTATCACATTCTATGCTTTGACTAGTATATGAAAAAAAAAAAACTTAATTTTGATTTTTTTTGAACTAGTTAAGGTGGTCACACACATGAGTTTTTTAATTCTGAAAATAGTATAGTAGAAAATTCATAATTAATTATTTATTTGGAATAAAAATTGCCAAAAATATGCGTCACATCCAAGCATGAGTCTACTTTTTATATCTAAAATTATATTTAAAAATATTATCATTTGATTATGATTAAGGTGGTTAGACATACACCTACTTTTTATTTTTGCCCTGAAATTTTTGTAGTACTGCATTAAAATCCAAACTTTTGACCAATCAAATAATTTTTTCTCCAGATAAGGCCTTGTAGTTTAGAAACTAGATTCAATTTCCTACAGATTATTTTCTTACAATTTTTTAATATAAAGTCCAGAACCACTTTAAAATTATGTGTCAAGTTTACATAACCCTGATTTACTGGTTTTTCACTACCACTTAAGGCCATAGTTTGGTACACCATGATCTTGCACATACCCTAAAGGATTTTATATAGCCTATTAGGACTACTTTGCTTAAGAGATTTGATTGAAATCACCTATTAAAATGTCTTAGCATAGATCTTATGATTGGTACATGCTTTCCTAATGATAGATCACCTCTACACAATTTCCAATTGATTCATCATGATTAGATATCTCAATGATGTATCCTTTTCTCTATCCTCCATTCTTCTCTAACTGATTTTGCAATTCACTCTTACTTCTAAGTCACCTTGAATGCTCTACAAACTATCTTGTTCACTCCAATTCAATTACCTACCCATAAAGAGTTTAGGGCTTCATCCTCCTTAAGAAGACTTAGGTGGCTTAGGGTTAGGTATGAATCTATGACTAAGATTCATCCATTTTTTGATTGGTTGCATTCGATTACATAGGGAATCCAAATATAGATTTGTTCTTATCTCCAAAAGATCATAATCTATCCTTAGGTCAGCTTTAAAATGGTTTACATAATTGTTTGTGCCATTACAAATAAGTATGTCAAAACTATTTCACTTGGCATTTGAAGTCACTGATGGTCGACATGCACTGTATTTTTTCTCTAACTCTAAAATTGTACTACTTGACATCCACTATTTACTTAGCTCTTGAATCACTCAACATGGTTTATCTACTTAGCACTTGAGTGACTTGGCACATGAGTGACTCGACACTCATTGCAACTTGGCATGGTCTAATATTTACATGTTGTTCTCAGCATGTATTACTAGTTTCACATGAACTAAGTAAATGGATTAAGTGTGTTGACACTCTCTTGTCAAAACCAATTTGAGATCAACAATATGCATGTTGTTCCTTCAACTCTTCATCAAAAATTCAAGTTTATCTATAATAATATGATGTACACTCTTCATGTAGACTCTAAACCAAATATTGTCTAAATATTAAGGAACAAAAAATCAAGAATATAATTATGATCCTCCTTCTATAAGTACCCTTATAGGTAATGATTGGGGATCCTTAAATTCCACACCAACCTTTATTAGAGAATATAAAGTTAAGGAATTTTCATTCATGAGGGATCACACAGCTCCTTTCTTCACCAATTTTGTTTCTACTTCCACTCATGATGAATCTATTAAATCTAGTGATAAAATTCCAATGCCCTTAGGAAATGGGGGCCATAGGAACTCTTTTAACACGAAATTTTATCATAATTTGAGATGTACGTAACAAGGTATTGTATAACATTGTTAGTCCAAATCCTCTCACATATCTTCTCCTACTAATCAAGAACTTCTTTTACCTAATTTTCTTTGTACTAAGGTGATTACTATGCCTAAACATAGAAATGAACATAATCAATTGTTGGAAATATAAGAGGAGTAACTTAGAGGGGAAGGGTGAATCAGTTACTACTAAAATAAATCCTAGATCCCTTAGATGTCAAAGATAAAATTTAAACTGATAAAACCGATTACTATTGATACTTGGTAAACATACATAAATTGTTGTAACTCGGTAAATGCAAAATGTGTTTAACTTAGCAGATCTTAAGATATTGTCATTAATTTGCTTGCAAGCATGAAATAAATAACATGAACACATATGACACCAAGATTTAACATGGAAACCCAATTTGGGAAAAACCACCAATTGTAATTAGTTACTATTTTTTACTCTTTTGAAGTGAGCCCTATTAGGAGCCAACCTTTTTAAAGGTTACAAAACACACTGTTCAGTGTGACCCTATTAAAGGATTTGATCACCTTGTTAGGAGTGACCTTGTAGGAGGTCTTGAAACAATCTAATGGAATTGCCTCCTTGGTAGAGGATTTACAAATGGTTGTTAAACCAACTCCATTAAGAGATTTTAGATCACTGCTACAATGGTTACAGAGTAACAATGAAATTGACTTGATTGTGATGCAACTGAATTGTTGATTGTAGATCTCTATTCTAGCTTATACTTGATCCTTCCTAATCAAATAACACTTTTCTGCTCCACAAGGATACTTGCTTATCCTTCAAGTTTGCTTACTCTCTTGTTATCTCTCTCAATTCATTCAACTTGCGTACTTTGAAATCACACATTGACCTTTTACTTATACCTTCCAAATTGTCAAGCCAACTCAAATATAAATTAGAATAACGAATATTCATTATAATAGTTGGCTAGAATTAATAGGTAAAATAATTCAGCTTTACATGCCAAAATAAGAAAATCCTTTGGTAGCTGACCCAGCTTGGTAGAAACTAATTTTGAAGCCATTTCTTGTGTTAACCAATAGGAGCTCGGTTAACATTGCAAACTTACAAAATTCCTTTGGTAACCAAGTGAACTTGGTTAATACTAGCTCTATTCAATTTTTCCTTTGCTAACTGAGTGAGCTCAGTTAACACTTTTTTCTACATAAATTCCTTTGACGCTCGAGTGAGCTTGATAGATACCGCCTTCTATATAGAGAAAACTTAGGAATGTTTGGTAGTTAACGAAGGTTGTCTTCACTGACCAAGTGAGTTTGGCATGCACTGAATGTCAATTGATATGACATTTGTGTAACATAAAAGACAACACACAATTAATCAATTATATCCAACAATATCCCTCTTTGGCATTGATGGCAACACAACATGTCATAGCACAATGAAATTTTGAGAACAAGATTCCCTCTGTCAGAAAGTTTCTCCCTCTTGATTTTATATAGGAAACTTCTCCTATAGTATTCTCCCTCTATGAACGAACTACTTAACTTCTCCTTCTCTAAATTACAAAAGTTTAGAAAGATATGACAGTAAACTTCTCCCTCTTTGACAACACATGCCAAAGATAATTTTGATTAGTGTCAATGTACCTTGAGGATACATTCATCTGCAATATGTCCTTATCAATACTGCATCAACTGATTAATCTTCAACTTAGTTCTTATTGATGCATAGCTAAACTTTATATAGTGAGCTTCAGATAGGGGAATGATCCCTACCTTACCTCTTAGATACCAAAATGCATCCTTAGGTTATGGCTTGGTGAATATATCTACAATTTATTCTTTTGTATGCACATATTCCAATCCGATTTCTTTGTTTTGTACTAATTCTCTTACAAAGTGATATTTTATAGCAATGTGCTTTGTTTTGGAATGCATCACTAGATTCTTTGATATGTTGATTGCACTGGTGTTATCACAAATCATGACTATTGGCTCTTTGATTTCAATCTTTATTTCTTCCAACAATTATTTGAACCAAATAATGTTAGAGCAATTTACTACTACAGTCACATATTCTACTTCTACTATAGATTGAGATGTGCAGTTTTTCTTCTTGCTTGTCCAAGATACTAGCCTTCTACCAAGAAAGAATGCTCCACCACTAGTGCTTTTTCTGTCATCAAGATTTCCTTCTCAATCAGCATCAGTAAATACTTTTAAGTCAAGATTGCCTCCAGGTTTTTACCATAAGCCATAATCGTCAATACCTTTTAGATATACCAAGATTCTTTTTATTGCCATCATGTGGTTTCTTTGGGTTTTGTTGAAAATCTTGCCACTATCCCAACTACTAAGGCAATATTAGGCCTTATATGTACTACATATTGTAATTTTCCAATCATTGATTTTTATAAGGTCTGATCTACTTCTTTGGAATCATCCATTTGGTAAGCTTAAGTCGAGTACACATGGGGGTTCCAATTGGTTTTGAATCTTTCATTCCAAATTTCTTGAGTATCTCTTTGATATAGTTAGATTGAGTGATAAAGATACCATTTTTGTTTTGTTGTATCTGCAATCCAACAAAGAATTTTATTTCACCAAACATGGACAACTCAAATTTTTTATTCATTTGTTTTGAAAATGCTTTGCATAAGTCATCATTTCCTACAAATAGAGTATCATCCACAAATATTTTTGCCAACACAATCTTCTTATTTGGTCCTTCCTTGATATATAGACTACTGTTATCATTTGTACTTTGAAAACCAATATATATATCAAATAGTTATGTAATCTTTCATACCAAGCTCTAGGGTCTTGTTTGAGACCATATAGCGCTTTGTGTAATTTGCAGACCATGTCCCTTTTGTCAGGATCAACAAAAGCTTCTAGTTGTTAAATATAGACTTTCTCATCAAGAATTCCATTCAAGAATGTAGATTTAACATCCATCTGATATAATTTGAATCCTCAGTGTGTTGCATATGCTAGTAAAGTCCTAACACCTTCTAATCTTGCAACATGGGCAAAAATCTCACCGTAATCAATACATTCTTCTTGAGAATATCCTTTACATACCAACCTTGCTTTATTTCTTGACACTTTTCCATCTTCAATCAACTTATTTTTGAATACCCATTTTGTACCAATCACATTTTTAACTTTTGGCCTAGGAACAAGGGTCCAAGTTTTGTTTTTTTCTATCTATTCTATTTCTTCATTCATAGCCTCAATCAAACTTTCATTTTACAATTCATCCTTAACACTTTTAGGTTCAAATTTAGCAAGTAAACATGTACCTTTTAGTGTGCTTCTTGTCATTGTTCCATTTGATTTGTCTCCAATGATCTAATAGGTGCATGATGCCTTCTGACATATTTAACCAATATAGGTTCTTTGACTTTTGAATGAATTGTATTGTCTTCATTTGGAATCTCAACTTTAGGCTCGGGTCCTTCTATCTATGGCGCGGGTCCTTCAAACTCGGTATGCACTAACTTGATAGCCTCTGAATATGACTCGGGTCCTTATGAGTTAGTTTGCACTTCTTGCAACTTGGTAACTAATGGAGACTTGGAGAGCTTGAGAGATGAAGTCTCCTTTTTATCAAATATGTTTGGCAATGTATTAGGTTCATAGTAAACAAATCTTCTATAATCTTCTAGTTCCTTTTTTCTTTCTTCTTTACTCTTTTCTGTGAACTCATCAATTCTCACGTGTGTTTTCTATGATTGTGTGAGTCAAAAAATTTAGACATTTGTATGCTTTACTTCTGTAGGAATATCCTAGAAATATAGCTTCATCATTTTTTACATCAAATTTTCCTTTTCTAGATTCTTTTAGGATATAACATTTGCTACCAACTACTTTTAAGCAACTTACATTGGGTTTGTAGCCATACCATAGTTCATAGGGAGTTTTATTTGAGTCTTTCTTTAATTGAACTCAATTCAAAGTATGAAGTATAGTGTTGATAGCTTCCTTCTAGTATTTTATAGCAACATTGTTTTCAATCATTAGTGTCCTTGCACAATCCATGATGGATTTGTTTCTTCTTTCAACTATTCCATTCTGCTTAGGAGTACGAGGGGATGATACTTGTCTTTTGATTCCTTTTTCAATGCAAAAATTGTTGAATTCATTTGAGATGAATTCACCACCTCTATCTGATCTTAGGCATTTCAATCTTTTCCTAGTTTCTTTTTCTACTCTTGCCAGATACCATTTGAATTTTTCAAAAGCTTCTAATTTTTCTTTTAGATACATAACAATCATCAGAATAGTCATCAAAAAAAAGAATGAAAATTTTTTCTCCACTATAACTTTTTATTCCAATGGGTCCACATAAATTAGTATGCATAATTTCCAAGACATCTTCTGACTGATAGTTTTTGCTCTTAAAACTAGTCTTTCCCATTTTACCAATTTGGCAATTTTTGCATAATCCAACATCAGGTTTCTTCAAACTAGGGATACCTCTTACTCTTCTAAGTTTTCTTATTTTTACCATGTTATCAAAGTCTACATGACATTGTCTCCTGTACCATAACTAACTTTCTTTTGCTTCAGCAATAAAACATAAGCAATCACCAATATCAAGATAAAAAAGGTTACCTTTTGTTTGATTGCTTGATCCAAACATTTTTCCTTTGTTATCTAGTAGTCTTGTGTTGCCATTCATGAACTCTACCTTGAATCCAATGTTGTTCAACTATGCCACACTTAGTAAATTATGTTTTAGTCCTTCAACCCAATAGGCATTATAACATACAAGTTCATTGGTTAATGAGATACGACCTTTTCCTTTAATGCAACAAGTTTTGTTATTTCCAAACCTTACAATACCTCCATCATAGTGTTGAAAATGTTCAAACTTAGTTTTATCTCCAGTCATATGGTGAGAACATCCACTATCTATGATCCAAGTATCATTTTTACTAACATGAGAGACAAGTGCCATCTTATCTCCTTCATCATCAAATTCATCTTTTACAGCAATATACACTATTTCATCTTCACTGATATCAAAATCTTTAGCCATAAAACAAGTTTTCTTACCCTTGTCTTTGTAGGATTTGTAACCTTTGAATTCCTTCTTGCCTTTGTACTTGTGGTTTTTCTTTTCTCTCTTTTTTTCTTTGTTTGGACACCTAGCAACAATATGACCAATTTCTTCATAAGAAAAATAGATTAGAGAAATTTTACCTTTGTATTTCCCTCTGCTCTTGGAATAATTCTCTGCAAGTAGGGCTTCAACAATTTCAAGATCACTATCAGAACTTTCTTCAGTTTCTTCCTCACTTCCTAATTGATTGTCTTTTATTTTCTTGCCCTTTTCTTTGAGTGAGAGTTTAGCTACAAGTGTAGATTCAATATTCTTGGAAGTAGGAACATAGTTGTCAAAGTTGTCTAGTTCAAAAGCTATCAATCTTCCTACTAGGGCATCCAAGCCTATCTTGTTATTTGGATCACACCTCTTTTCTTGAAATTCAGACACTCTAATTGCATAGATGGGAAGGAGAGTTCTAAGTATTTTTCTTACAATAGTTTCTTCTTTGATTTCTCCTCCAGATGCTCTAATTGCAGTGACACTAGCCTTAATTCTTTCCACATATTTTGCAACATTTTCATCTTCTCTCATTCTCATTTGACCAAATTGTCCTCTAAGGCTTTTTTCTTTGGCTCTTCTTACATTGTCATCTCCTCCATAGATTTCTTTCAATTTGTTCCACATATCAAAAGCAGTTTTATAGTCTTTTCCCTCATCAAATTTAGCATAATTGAGAGAAGATGCAATATCAATCATCATGATGTTATGGTTCTTTTTCTTAGCAATATCTTCAACTGATAATGTTCTAGTGGGAGTTTTGTATTCTTCATCAAGATATTTATAGCTTGAGTCATTGATGGTAGCTAGATGAAGCCTCATAAGTCCTTGTAATGCTACAATATTGTCTTTTTTCAGCTTTGGAATCTCTCTTTTGTAAGACATCCTGATCGTTCGCTTAGGTTCTTGAAGCCTTCTCTGCAAGCACCAAAAGTTCTGATACCAATTGTTGGAAATATAAGAGGATTAACTAAGAGGGGAGGGGTGAATTAGTTACTACTAAAATAAATCCTATATCCCTTGGATGTGAAATATAAAATTCAAACTGATAAAACTGATACTCGGTAAGCATATACAAATTGCTGTAACTCGGTCAATGCAGAGTGTGTTTAACTTAGCAGATCTTAAGATACTGTCAGTAATTTAATTGCAAACATGAAAGAAATAACATGAACACATATGACACTAGGATTTAACATGGAAAACCAATTTGGGAAAAACTACCAATTGTAACTAGTTACTAATTTTCACTCTTATGAAGTAAGCCCTATTAGGAGTGAAACCTATTAAAGGTTACAAAACACATTGTTAGGTGTGACCTTGTTAAAGGATTTGATCACCTTGTTATGAGTGGCCTTGTAAAAGGTCTTGAAATAATTAAATTGAATTTCTTCCTTGTTAGAGGATTTAAAAATGGCTATTAAACCAACTCTGTTAAGAGATTTTAGATCACTACTACAATAGTTAGAGAGTAACAATGAAATTGACCCGATTGTGATGCAACTGAATTGTTGATTACAGATCTTTGTTCTAGCTTATACTTGATCCTTCCTAATTGAATAATACTTTTCTACTCCACAAGGATACCTACTTATCCTTCAAGTTTGTTTCCTCTCTTCTTATCTCTTTCAATTCATTCAACTTGCATACTTTGAAATCACACATTGACCTTTTACTTATACCTTCTAGATTGTCAAGTTGGCTCAAATATAAATCAAAATAACCAATATTCATTACCATAGTCAGCTAGAATCAATAGGTAAAATAATTAAGCTTTACATGCAAAAATAAGAAAATCCTTTAGTATCCGACCCAGCTTGGTAGAAACTAATTCTAAAGTGATTTCCTATGTTAACCAACAAGATCTTGGTTAACACTACAAACTTACAAAATTCCTTTGGTAACTGAGTGAACTCAATTAATACCAACTCTGTTCAATTTTCCCTTTGTTAATCAAGTGAGCTCAGTTAACACCCTTTTCTACATAAATTCCTTTGACACTCAAGTGAGCTTGGTAGATACTACCTTCTATACAAAGTGGACTTAGGAATGCTCGATAGACAAGGAAAGTTGTCTTCACTGACCAAGTGAGCTTGAAATGCACTAACTATTAACTGATATGATGTTTGTGTAACATCAAAGACAGCACACAATTAATCAATCGTATCCAACATCAATAACTCATGAATCTTTCATTTTTCATTAATCACTACTATCATGATCACTCTAGTAATTATTGTCAAGTTTTGCATTACAAAATTAAAAAACTCATTAATAGTGGGGCTATTCTAATATAGGAGCATCCTTGGTTGGTTAGCAATCCTACATGTTGGTGTGTTTTGACCTTGGAGTTGAAGGACTCGGTCAAAGAATGAAGGGGACTCAATCAATACTATGTTTGTTTGGTTGTTGTGCTAACTAAGTGAATCAGTTAATAAAGAATTTTGGTGATGCTTGGGGCACTCGACATATAGTGGGAGCTCAATTTGCATTGGGATCTTGGTAGTAGTGTTGCTCAAGACAGCTCAGTTGATGGTTGAACTCAATTATGTCTAGGGGAATGCTGAACTCGGCATGGTTTTCTCTGACACTTGGTTTGGTCTTGGTTCCTATGGAGCCCGAGTTGTATGGGTATCTAATTTATGTATGGCTATTTATTTTCCATTGCAGCCAACTTGTGGCTTGTATGAGCATTTAATGTAAGGGTTAATCTTAATTTGTAATGGGATAGGATGACTTGTGGCTTAGTTGGGTATAAGTAGGGGTGTTTTGTAGAGTCTTAAGGCAAGGAGATGGTAGATCATTCAGCTTGGGGAAGAGGATGAAATGTAGGAGAGAACCTTTTAAGGGCTAGTAGTTGAGGCTTGGCAAACCAAGAGGTTTCTTGGTGGGCTTGCGAGCACAAGTTGATATTTCCTTGGGGTTTTCTACCAAAGTGTGGATCTAGACTAGCTGGGATTAGTGTAGAGTTGAATCTTGAGGGATCTTGCAAAACTATTTTGTAATTTCTTTTTGTATTTGGCCCTAACCCAGAAGGCCTCATAGTCAAGCATATTGCATGTAAATAGTTCTTATATGAATAAAGAGTTTCATTTGGTATTAGATTGTGTATCTTGTTGTTGTGTTTCCACTGTGTGGTTATTTGTAGGGATATAGATTATCTCTAGTAGGATTCTCACTACATTAGGTGGTATCAAAGTTGAGGTGTTTTTGAGTGTGTAGATTGAGCACCGAGGTTGAGGTAGTTTGCACTAGCACTTGGGTGAAGGCTGGAAGTGAAGGTTGATCTTATGGAGCTAGTTTATTGCTTTTCATTTGCAAAGGATGTTGGAAGATTCCTCCAAGAAGATTGGACCCTAGGGTAATTGATGGTTTTAGTCATGCTATGAAGAAAGAATCTCAGAGAAGGTTAAAGAAGATTTTAGACCTGAAATGGAAGAGGTTAAAGCTAGTTTTAGATCTGAGATGGTGTTGATAAAGAGTGATATGATTGATAAAATAATAAGTGCTATAGGTGGTGTACCTCAGCATATGGGTACTAAAGATGGTTATAAGGAAGTTGTTGAAGACTTTGAAGTTTTTAGATCGAGTGGTGAGGATAGAACTAATCATGTGGAGAAACCTATTGGAACTATGAATGGTCAGTTTGCTAGACCTGGATCTCAGTTGAGGTTGAAGCTAAGATATAGGTTTCTAATTTCTTAGGTAATTTGAATCTCGAAGACCTGATTGATTAGATCAGTGAATTGGAAGACTACTTTGAGCTTTAGGATATTAAGGATATACTCAAAGTAAGATGGGCACAAACTAATTTGAAAGGACATGTTGGTCTTTGGGGGAAAGAATAGCAAAGAGATAAAGAGGAGGAAGGTGAAATTAAGATCACTAGATGAAGATTGATGGTAACTAAGTCAAAGGCTAAGTTCATTCCTATTGATTATGAACTTGAGTTGTTCAAGAGGTTGCATAATTTGAAACAAAAAGATATTCCTATGAAATATTATACCAAGGAGTTCTACAAGTCGATTATTCAATTTGGGCATAGAGAATTTTCAAAGGAGAGGGTAGCTCAGTAGATTAATGGTTTGAGATTCAATATCCAAGATGAGGTTGGTATGTTGAAGATTGATTCGGTTGAGGATGCTTATCGCTATGCCCTAAAGGAAAAAGATAAGATGAAAAGTCAAGGTAATTCTAGAGGATGGAGAAAAAAGATAGCTCAGAAAAAGGTAAACCAAATGATGAAGATGAGCCAAATATTGTTGATTAGAAGAGGAGGATGGGTAGAGGTGAGTTTAAGGGTACTTTCTACAAATGTGGTGAAGGAAGGAATTTCTTTTTTGAATGTCTCCATGGTAGAAGAACTTCTATTGTGAATAAGGGTGAAGTCCAAGACAATCAATCTAAGCAAGAAGAGAGTTTTCTTGCTCAGTGAGTACTAGTTGATTAAAGGACACTAGAATCTTGTTAGAGGACTAGTTTGTTCAATACTCATTGTAAGTCTAGTGGTAAAGTTTGCAATGTTATTATGGATGGTGGTAGTACTAATAACCTATTTACTGAGGACATGGTTTAGAAACTTGGTTTGAGAAGAGTGAGACATCCTTATAAGATTGGCCGTTTGCAAGGTGAGTATGCTTTAGAAGTGAGGGAGCACTACCTTATTGATTTCTAGATTGGGTGGTATAAGGATCAAGTGTTGTGTGATATTATAGACATGAAAAATTGTCATTTGTTGCTTGGTAGACCTTGGTAGAATGATTATAGGGTTGTACATGATTATGTCAAGAATGTGTTTATTGTTGAGGAAGATGGTAGGAAGCATTCCCTAATTCCTTTGCAAAATGAAGATCTTGGTAGGAGGAACCTGAGTATTGGTAGCTGAGTTGAGTTGGTAGATTTTGAGAGGGTTAGAGATCAACATGGAAAGTAGACCTTTAGCACACTAAGGATGGATGTGAAGAGGAAGAAGATCAAGGGAAAGAGTGTACAAGTTGAGGAATTGGAAGATATGTATGTGAAGAACTAATTTGGAATTTATGTGTTGAATCCTAGAAGATGTTCTTCCAACCATTAAGAACATCTTTTCAAACCTAGGGTGTCTAATGCAAGAGCATCCTTGGTTGGCTAGCAATCCTACATGTATGTGTGGTTTGACCTTGGATTTGGAGGAATCGATCAATACTAAGTTGGTTTGGTTATTGTGTTAGTCGAGTGACTCCATTAATGAAGATTTTTTGTGATTCTTGGGGCACTAAAAAATCATCGGGAGCTTAGTTTGCATTGGGACATTGGTAGTAGTGTTGCCCAAGTCAAATCATTCGATGATGGAACTTGATTATGTCTGGGGGAATGCTAACACTCGACATGATTTTCTATAAAACTTAGTTTGGTCTTTGTTCTTATGGAGCCTAACCTATCAGTGAGCTAAATTTTTGCATTTAATTTATGTATGGGTATTTAATTTGTGTTGCAATAGACTTGTGGCTTGCATGTGCATTTAATGTAAGGGCTTATTTTAGTAACGGGTTAGGCCAACTTTTGGCTTAGTTGGGTACAAGTAAGAGTGTTTTGAGTCTTAAGGCAAGGAGATGGTAGATCATCCAACTTGGAGAAGAGGATGAAGTTTAGGAGCAAACTTTGAAGGGATAGTAGCTAAGGCTTGGCAAACCAAGAGATTTCTTGGTGGATTGCAAGCACAAGTTGAGATTTCCTTGGGGTTTTCTACTAGATTGTGGATCTGCAATAGCTTGGATTAGTGTGGAGTTGGATTTTGAGGGATCTTGTAAAACTATTTTGTAATTGCTTTTTGAACTTGGCCCTATCCTAGAAGGCCTTACAACTATGCATATTTCATGTAAACAATTGTTATATGAATAAAGAGTTGCATTTGGTATTAGATTGTGCATCTTCTTGTTGTGTTTCTTCTATGTGGTTATTTGTAGGGATATAGATTAGCTCCAGTAGGGCTACCTTTGGATTCCTTCTACATCATATTCACCTATCTTCTGATAATGAGTTGTCTTTTCCCTCTGATTTCTTTAAATATCATTTAAGTCCCTATTATTCTTCTCAACATCATATAACATTGTTGGCCTTCTTTCTAGAGGCTCATTATCATACATGATTTACTTTGTGAGTAGCATAATAGGTTGTTTTATTTTCTCTTATTCCTATACTTGCGGGGTAGGGGGAAATCATGCCTTCCTTTTTCACTTTCTCATGGATCCACTATTTCCTTTAGTTGAGTGTTATTTTTTTATCATATCACATCTAATTCTATATTATTAGCAAGTGGGGTTTTATGTAGATAGATCACTGACTTTGGAGACTCATAATAGGGTATCTGTGCATCCTTTTGGACCTTCTTGGGGATTTTTCTCTCTAGTCTTTGGGACTAGATCGACCCTAGTCAACCTAGTCCTTTCTAAGGATTTTTCTCTCTAGTCTCTGGGATTAGGTCAACCTAGGTTGACCTATTCCTTTCTAAGGCCCTTTTCCTTCATTTTTTGGATTTGGGTTGACCTAAGTTGATCTAGTCTAGGACTAACTTGACCCAAGTTGACCTGGTCCTTAATGAGTGTAAATTTTAGGACCCAAAAGGCCTCAAGTTTAAAAATTTGTTCATCTCTCTCCCTTGTTGGCCTGTAGTTAACTCTCTGGTTAGTAGTAATCTTGTAGTTAACTCTCCACTTAATAATCTATTGGCTCTTGATTTGATAAATTTTTAACAATCTTTTTTTTAAAAGCCAAGAAAAACCTAAGATTTAGCTAGAAACCATAATGGGTATTTTGAGAAGCAAATTAAAAGGACCAACTAACAAGACTCTGTGATGTCTTCTCCACTTTGAACTCTGCAAAATTCAAGTAGGTATACCTAGGAATTCATCTTCTCTATCTGGTTTTCAAGTCTTGTTATCAATTCCAATATGATAGACGATTGCCTTAATTCTTATAAATCTAGGACTATAAGAGAGATGATAAATGGCTGATCTATCAAACCCTAAAACTCCATGAATCAAGTACATGCTTACTTTCAGATCTACAATAGTAAAACATAAAAGGATTTATTTATAAAACATTTTATACCATATAGGGATTCCAAATTAGATTAACTTTATTGGATGACTAGTACCTTATCTATTGGGTTGTTATCTCTCAGGAATTTGATATTTACTATCTGATCTTATCCTAACACTTTGTGGTAAGAATATCAATATTTAGTTCAAGACCTCATTCTTATCAATATCTTCTATGAAAATAAAGAAATTCTTCCAAGTTACATCAAGCATTTACATAACCCATTTTAGATTATAAGAAGAATGTAAGCTGTAATATAATTCAAAATGAATTACAACTAAGACTTAGTAAACTTTTTCATTAAATCTCAAAGAATTAAATGATAACAAAAGAAGAGACAAGATCTAAAATGTAAAGGAAAATTTTTGCATCTTTGTATTACTTTCTTTGAAATGTACACAAGTTACTGCCAATTCCTATCAAAAGAAAAATCAATTAGACCAGAAACTATTAGCTTCATTCTATCTTTTTGGATAAAACTTATACATAATACATAAGGAATGACTCAAGAATGAACAAGACTTAGTTCAATAAAATGAATCTTAGACCCTTCTCTAGCCTTGGAAACTCACTTGTATAGCATGATTTGCAACAAGCTTCAAGCTTAGAGGGAAACAACACAAAAGGTTACACAAAAAGACAAAATTCTATTGTCAACAAAATATAAAACATTTGTGGCATTTTTCTTGATGATAGAGTTGATCTTTTATCCACTGCTTTGTGGTGGGGTCTCTTCCATTTTGTTTGTTTCTAATTCCTTCACAAAATCTAATGATTGGTCTTTATCTTCTTTCTCTTTCTCAGGTTGTGGGACCACTTATTCTTCTTCTACTTTACTTAGACATGATTCTATATTGTTTGCAATAGGTAATTGGTTGTCTCTTTCTTCAACAATTTTTGATTTCCCATCTTTAACTTCCTATGTTGGTTGAGGGCTTGTCTCATCTAGCTCTTCCATGGTTACCTGAATGGCCTTGTAATACATTTCTTTTTCCATAGTGGCCATATATTTTTCCATTAATTTATCCTCAGATGCCACTTATAAAAGATTTGAGGCTGAAGAATATTCTACCATCCACTTGTCAAAAATAGTGTCATATGGCTAATTAAAACTAAGGATTTCTTGTTCTTTCTTCAAAATATCTTTTACCAATTTCTTTATTTCTTCAAAATCTTGTTGGAAAGAATCAAAGAATATTTGGATATTAATCACTTCCTCAATAGTTCTAGAAAACTAGATATAGTTTTCTTTATTAACAACATCATTCATCCTGACACTCATTATTTGTTTCAACTCATTTTCCCATTCCTCTTTACCTTTAATAATGCCAAGGCCCTTCAACACTTGAGGAAAAAGATCAAAGTTCCTACTAAGGTATTTAGAGAAATATATTCTCAATTTTATTTGTGATATATCTCTTTTTAAGTCAAAATATAGTAGGTCACTTGCTAGATCATATATTCTTTTCAATCTAATCATCAATCTTGTCAATGTGAGTAAAATATAGAGTAGTGATATTATCTTCCCTACTAATCTATTTTATCAAAATTGATCTTAAATTAGCATTTTTATTTTCTAATCCATTCCAAATATCTATCAATTTTGACATCTCTAAATGGAACAAAGGCTAGTTTATTCTATCAACAAGGAACAAAATTGTATCTCTAACCCTATCCTTATACCTAATTTGCACCTCTAGTTGTGTTGCTCTAAGTTTAGCCTTTTCTTACTTTAATTCATCCTCAGTGTATAATTCTTCATGTTGAGGTGTATCAGGGATTTCAACAATAGGCCCAATGGGAGAAGATGGTATAGGGGAAGCTCCAATCATAAATTGGCTGGGTTCTTCCCCACTTTCCTCTTTCCTTGCTATTTTTGCAATTCTGAAATGATTAACAACATCATTCATCCTAAAACTCATTATTTCTTTTAACTCATTTCCTCATTCCTCTTTACCTTTAATAATTCCAAGGCCCTTCATCACATGAGGAAAAAGATCAAAGTTCCTACTAAGACATCTAGATAAGCATATTCTCAATTTTCTTTGTAATATATCTCTTTTTAAATCAAAATCTAGTAGGTCACTTGCTAGATCATATATTTTTTCAATCTAATCATCAATCTTGTCATTGCCAATAAAATATAGAGTAATGATATTATCTTCCCTACTAATCCATTTTCTCAAAATTGATCTCAAAGTAGCATTATTATTTTCTAATCCATTCTAAATATCTATCAACTTTGACATCTCTGAATGGAACAGAGGCTAGTTTATTCTATCAACAAGAAATAAAATTGTATCTCTAACCCTATCCTTATATTGAATTTTCACTTCTAGTCATGTTGCTCTAAGTTTAGCCTTTTCTTACTTTAATTCATCCTTAGTATATAATTCTTTATATTGAGGTGTATTAAAGATTTCAACAATCGGCCCAGTGGGAGAAGATGGTGCAGGGGAAGTTCCAATCAAAAGTTGGCTAGGTTCTTCCCCTACTTTCCTCTTTCCTTGCTATTTTTGCAATTTTGAAATGATTTTCTCCTTTTCATTTATTTTCCTTCCCCTCTCATAGTAAGCCTCTAATACTTTTTCAAATTTAGTATTTAGCTCAAGAAACTTATTTTCATCTTTTGTAGCCACTTCCACACCAAAGTCAAATACCTCTTTATTTAGGTGTGCAACTTTCACACTATCCACATCTCCCACTCTATACATTACCATGATTTCTGTGTGTTCAACATTTGAAGCTTCCTAAATTTTGGACTTTTCCCTCTTCTGAATGGACCACACCACTAAGTCTTTATGATCATTACTATATTTTACCCCTTTGTGGGCTTCCTTGACTTGTTCCTTTGTGTTAAATTTGGTCCCTTGTTCTTTTGTGATGGTGTAAAAAACCATTGCATTAGCAATATCCCACTCTAATAGTATTAATACATGTGAATCCTATAATAATTTTCTTTCCCCCTTAGGGATTATCTGATAAAAATTCTAAATTAGATCATCTTTAATCTCATCTTCTATTTCAGAGTCTTGTCTATTAAGTTTCTTTTCTTTTATCCTTTTACACTTTGCCTCAAAATTAGATATATTGCTTCTCCACAAAAATTGAATAAAAGCCCTAGACTTTACAAAATCATCATCAATCAATTTTTTTTGACAGTCTTCTCTACAATAGGGTCTATCTCTTTCCCTTTGAAATCCTCAATAGTGAGGGCTAAGAGTAGAATTGGGCGTTCTTTAGGAATTCCCTCGTCTATTTATGATGTTGTCAGTAGAACATCATCTTGGCCTCCCATTTGTTTCAATTTCTCCCTCAAAGAGTCTTCATTGTCAAAATGAATGGGGGTTTGAGAGGGAGAGGATTCTTTTATCTTTGATGAATATGCCTCTTCTAACTTTCACCTTTTAGTTGTTGGCTTTGAGGGTGGGCTCTTTGAATGTCACCTTTGATAAACTTGCATAGTATGTGCCCCCACATTCCTAGCAACTACATATCTAGCCTTCCTTTGGAGGGAATATTATCTTGGGCTAATGGAAACTTTATTCATCATTCTTCTCTCCACCTCCTTGGCCTAGTCTAGATATGCCTTTATTAATGCCTCTTTCTTTTCATTCAGGGTTTTCATAATCCTGGAAAAATTTGACATCAATTTATTTATCTTATCCCCCCAAAACTTCATGTTATCTAAAGGATCATATTTTCTATATAAAGCATTCAAAAATTCTAGAACTCTACTATAAAGTTTCCATTTTTCTTTCTTTACTTCCTGCTCTTGCAAAGAGAAATCATTTCTAACTTTATCTTGAGGAAAGTAAAATATATGAACATAAGATTTGGCCTTAGTTTTTTCTTTAAAAATTTAAAAAAATCCCTCTGGATCTATAAAACAAGAATGAGATTGGGCCATTTGATATCTATGAAGGAACTTACTCAAGTGTCTCCATCCTCCTTTGGTTAGCACAAAATGGTGAACAACTATGACTTTAGGGAAAATTTTCCCCCTAGATCTTCCTATTAGCTCTTTCTCTTCCAATCCTACAATTTGCCACAAAAACTCAGTAACTCCCACATCCAAAGGTACTTGGTAGGATATGACATGGGGTTTCCATTGGAAACCATATACTATGAATACAATAGAAATTGAATAAGGGATGATGTTTTCCTGATTATGGCTCAACTTCAAACCCTTAGCATGATCCTTAGGCCTAATAAACTCTAGTAAGGGTTTTGGAATTTGACGGTTATCTTGACTTAACAAGGTCCTCATCTTGGATGCAAAATATCTATCAAAATGAACAAAAATGGCATCTGTGACTTCTCAAGTCATATCTACACTCCAAAGTTGTACTGGTAGTTTCTCTCCATTCTTTTCTTGTTCTAGTTTCATGTGTTTTGCAAAGATAAAAACACCCTTAGAAAAACACATATACATCAAAAGTGAATATCATCCAAAAGGTTTTGTCAACCTTAGTCTTTCCTATGCAAATTAACCCATTATGTATTACTTCAACTAAATGGGAAGAAAAATGAAAAATAGAGCTGATTCCATATTGAAGAATTTGAGCCATTATAAAAACTAATCCTAGGATGTGCTCCTATTCATCCATGCCAAAAATATTGCAAAGGGAAATATAGAGAGCATGTTCCCTAGGGTTGAAATATTTCTTCAATAGGGGCTCTAGGGTAGAGGGTGTTACTAGTGTCAAATTCCCTACCTTCACAAAATGCTCATGTAGTGGTCCACCTCAAAGGTATATCCTTTGTGCATCATACCTTGTCTATAAATCATCAGAATCAATCTTCTCATGCAGGACATGGTTAGGGTTTAACATAAAAACCTCTCTGATAACCTCAGGTGTCACACTAAAAACAATCTCCTTCATGGTTCATCATGACCATAGCACATGGTCATATAATTTTTCTAGCATCATCAAGAGATCATCATCCATGAACACACCAAGTACAACTAGCTTTCCAATGTCAAATTTTCAGACATTGCTTAGTGACATATCTTGGTTTCTTTGTGAAAACCATTTCCTGAACATATCCAAAACCCTCATTGATGTTTCTGTATCTCTTAGCCAATATCCTTTATCATAAAAACCCTTGTCAATCCCCACTCTAGGGATTTTTAGAACCAATTCTCTTCACTTTGTAATTTCATTTGTGGAAGTAGGCAATTGTTCAAGGAAATCATCATGCACATTCTTGTGCTTATAGTCCATTTTTAAAGAGAACTCCCTTTGTGGAGGAATCTTATCAAATTAGAGAATTTAAATAGAAAAAAATTCATAGCAAATGTTTGGGCACTTACTCACAAACCTCTTATCATAGTAATAAAGCTTGTTTACAATAATTCATAGTATGAAAACCAAGAAATCCAGGATTTTTTCACTCTACTTCAATTCTATTTTTCATTGTACCATATCATAGAATGGACTATAGACTTTATTCCAAATTCATTCACATGACGTTGCATTGAAACACAATTAATTCTCTAATAGTCAAACTATGCATGTAATGTGAAGAATTTGAAAACTGGTCGTTGGTCTGAAGAAAATCTGATAGCTATGGTTTAGAATTGATACTACATCACCCTTTTTGCTTGGTGGGACACATGTCATCTTCTCATATAGTTTCATTTGTTAAACAACTTGCATTTCAAACCTATGACATAATGACAACCCTTGATCAACTTTGCATTAGATGATAAAAAATAACTGTTATTTCTTGTTGCTTCCTTTAGAAAATGGGCCGACTAAGACACACATCATCTATCTCTTTCTCACTTTGGTTAATCATCTTTCATGTTTCTTTTGTGAGAACATGACCACCGTAGATCTTTAGATACTAGATGATTATGATTTTTGCATGCTTGTGTGTTAAACAACTGGTCCACAAGGACAAGTGGTGATCCCTCACATTCTCACATTTCTTAAATATTAAGCACATTAATTTTGTGAGATAGCAAGAAGTGTAGATCACCCTTTGATTTGATGGTGGGGGAGTAAGACTTTAATGTGGTGTGCATAACACTAAGAGAAAATTAGAGCATGCCACCTTGTACTTGATGTTGACATCATTCCTTTTAAAGCTTGTAATATGAATTTGGGAAACCAACTCTACATGTTAGAATTTTGCATGCTCACTTTGGTTAAAAATATTTCATATTTATTTTGTATGTATGCAACCACCATAGATCTCCATCTTAATTGGTGACTAAGAAAAGTGCCCACTCTTCAAATTTGTTCAATGTAATGGACCCACAAAGACACAGGTTGAAAGCTCACATTCTCACACTTTTTAAACACCTGTACTTCAAATTTTTGATAACGTGACAACCTTTTATATTCAATCTAATAAATGATCAAGAGCTTACCAAGAGAAAATCTTAGGCTGAGTTAAAAATAAATCATGGCATAATAGCTAGTGTATAATGACAAAGCATTTCAAGGAGTCTTTTACGGGCCCACAATGTACATGTGTCAAAATTTCATTATGTCACATTTTTTATATTGTGCACAACTTTTTTTAGTGACAAAGAAATATGAATTCATCTTAACAAGATCTGAGGGCTAAGATCAAACTTGAGGATTACTGCATTCCTTAGGTCCCACAAGACAAGTGTCAAAAGCTCATATTGTCACATTGCTTAAAGAGAATACATCTTCAAAGAGTGAGAAAGTGAGAGCTATAGATCTTTAGGAAAATCGATGGTTATCAAGAATAACTCATCACTTGAGTTTAAATGAGCATATTGATAACTAGAAAATGGCCTAACTAGGACCAAACCATATGTTGAGTAAAAAAAACGACTTAAAAGAATTAACCCTATTCTGGGAAAATTTGAAAAATGATAAGGAAAAGACCCCACCAAATATTTTTTAAAGTAATAGTAGGGTTTTTAAAATTATATCATGTTTTCACTTAGGGTTATTTCATAGTTCTCACCCTAAAACAAAAGATATGACCCTTAAAATATCAAAAATATGTAGAACCATTTTTTGAAACAATGGAGCACAAAATAAGGGCTAACACAATTGACCTACACTTAACTCTCTATTGAATAATCAACCTTAAGTTAGCATTTAACCATTTTCCTACTAGGAAACTAGTTTAAAAGGATGCTTGGAGGCTTCATTTTCACATCTCATCTCATCAAGCATTCATAGTTCAACAAGCACTTAAGACAAGGAGTTCCAACATTCAAGCATTCAAGCAAGAAATTCTTCTTCAAGCATTCAAGGATTCTTTGTGGGAATTTCCTCTTCAAGATCTAGCATATTGTTGGCCATTAAGGGAGGAGATCTCAATTGAGGTATCCATTATCTTCTTCATTCATACTCATTTACATCCATGGCTCCATGATATGGTTATGGTAGATCCATTACAATTGTGGACATATCCTACATCCTTCATTCCTAATTCAAGATCAAAAATATATTTATATAAATTAAAAAAAGCTAAATCCTAATATTTACCTTATTTTATAGTCAATTACATTTATATTTTTCAATTATGTTTAATTCCTTAAGCTAGGGTTTGACCAAGGAAAGCCCTCCTCAAACCCAAACCCCCAAACCTTTATTTTCTGTGTTGATTTATAGGTTGGGAGCAAAGAGGTTTACAATCTGGGAACCTATAGTTCTTAGGCTTTCAGGAGTCATCAACTTTAGAGTCATAGACTATGTCAGCCTAGTTGTAGGATGTCTTCCCAAGTTGACCTAGTCCTTAAGTCTCATATTTTTGGGATATTTCTTGGGTTTCATTCATTTTGTCATTTCATTCCAAGATCCATGGATAATTTGATATAGTTAAGATCTATGAGTTTTGGATCACAAATACATCTTCCTCTATGTATTTTAAGGTGATTCTTTTATATTTTATTTCCCTTCATATATTTACCTTAGATTTGCATCTTAATTGGGCTAATTGTATTCACATAACATATAGATCTACATTTCCTAAGCAATTAGTTTGATTTCATAGTATGCTATCAAGAGCCTAAGAGAGTGCATTTCTTTGTATTGCATTCCTCTTTACAACCTAGATTTAGTATTAGCACCCTTATCCCTTTGGGTCCTAGCTGATCTAATCTGTATCATAAGTGGAATCATACTTGGAAATCCCCTTCTTTCCCTCACACACGTATTTGAATGGATCAGTGCCTCATAAAGTGGAAGTCTACATCATGTAGAATTTGACACCTTTCATATTTTAAGCTTTTGGGGTATCATTTATGTTGGTCATCACTAGTACTAGGGCATGGGGGGTGAATCAATACTGACTCTAAAATTAGTGACCTTTTTTATTGCTCTTAATATAGTAACTAATAACCACATGATTGTCAAAAAAAATGTAGTAAGGTAAAAGAAAATGAGCCCTTACGCAAGAACATTCATCAATCAAAATATTGATTTTGTATGTGGAAACACTTAATGTGAGGATGGAAACCATAGTGGGGATAATATATCCACTAGCCTTTTACTACAGATAAAAGGTTTCCTTGTTAAGAGCTAAAACTTGTTCCTTCTAAGAACACATTCTATCAAGAATGTTCATAACATGTTAGGATTACAAATATCCTATTAGGGATGCATGGTTATAGGATTTAGAACTCCTTCTTAGAGGCACCTAGTTAGAGGATTTAAAAAAATTTTACTATTGAATCATGCTTGGTTAAAATCTTACAAGATAATTATAGTTGATAAGTAGGAGATAATTTCCATAGCAAGTCAAATTGTGATATTGCTATCAAGATTTAACTGTGTGATTTTTGAGTCAAACTCATTGACCCATGTTTCATGAGTAGTGATTCAACATGAATCCATATCTCATGAGAATAAATGGAACACTTAACACTCATTAGATCTAGGTTATGCTCATAGGGGTGAAGCACCAAGACTTCCCGAGAGGTCACCCATCCCAGTACTACTCCAACCTAAGCGTGCTTAACTATGGAGTTTCCTCCATGGTTAAACTCGAAGCTTGCAACTTGATTTGAAAAACCTTCACCAAGTGTTGTGCCTTATGAACCATTCATTAGAAAACCTCTTAAGCTCATCAATTGATAAGTAGGAGATAATTTCCATAGCAAGTCAAATTGTGATATTGCTATCAAGATTTAACTATGTGATTTTTGAGTGGAACACTTAGCACCCATGTTTCATGAGTAGTGTTTCAACATGATTCCATATCTCATGAGAAAAAATGGAACACTTAGCACTCATTGGATCTAGGTGATGCTCACAAGAGTGAAGCAAGGGGACTTCCTAGGAGGTCACCCATCCAAGTACTACTCTAGCTTGAGCGCGCTTAACTACAGAGTTTCCTCCATGGTTAAAACCAAAGCTTGTAACCCCATTTGCAAAAAATTCACCAAGTTTTGTGCCTTATGAACCATTCATTAGAAAGCCCGTTAAGCTCATCAATTGATAAGTAGGAGCTAATTTCCATAGCAAGTCAAATTGTGATATTGTTATCAGGATTTAACTGTGTGATTTTTGAGTCAAACTCATTGACCCATGTTTCATGAGTAGTGATTCAACATGAATACATATCTCATGAGAATAAATGAAACACTTAACACTCATTGGATCTAGGTGATGCTCACAGGGGTAAAGCACTGAGACTTCCTAGGAGGTCACCCATCCCAGTACTACTCCAGCCTAAGTGCGCTTAACTATGTAGTTTCCTCCATGGTTAAACCCAAAGCTTACAAAGCCATTTGAAAAAACTTAATAAAGTTTTGTGCCTTATGAAACATTCATTAGAATGCCTCTTAAGATCATCAATTGATAAGTAGGAGATAATTTTCACAGCAAGTCAAATTGTGATATTGCTATCAGGATTTAATTGTGTGATTATTGAGTCAAAATCATTGACCCATGTTTCATGAGTAGTGATTCAACATGAATCCACCTCTCATGAGAATAAATTGAACACTTATCACTCATTGGATCTAGGTGATGCTCATAGGGGTGAAGCACAAGGACTTCCCAAGAGGTCACCCATCCCAGTACTACTCTAGCCTTAGCGCACTTAACTACAAAGTTTCCTCCATGGTTAAACCCAAAGCTTGCAACCCCATTTTCAAAACCTTCACCAAGTGTTGTGACTTATGAACCATTCATTAGAAAGCCCCTTAAGCTCATCAGTTGATAAGTAGGAGATAATTTCCATAGCAAGTCAAATTGTGATATTGCTATCAAGATTTAACTGTGTGATTTTTTAGTCAAACTCATTGACCCATGATTCATTAGTAGTGATTCAACATGAATCCATCTCTCATGAGAATATATGGAACACTTAGCACTCATTGGATCTAGGTGATGCTCACAGGGGTGAAGCATCGAGACTTCCTGGGAGGTCATCCATCCCAGTACTACTCCAGCTTGAGCATGCTTAACTACGGAGTTTCCTACATGGTTAAACCCAAAGCTTAGCATGTTGAATCAATACTCATGAAACATGGGTCAATGAGTTTGACCCAAAAATCACACAATTAAATCGTGATAGAAATATCACAATAATTATAATTGTTAGAAAAAAATCAAAATGTGATCTAGAAAGATAGAACTTCCTTGCTTGATAAATCTCTTGTGTATACCTCTTGAGATATTATTTTCTCCTCCTATCACATGGATGCACTTGGTGATATCCATTATATTCCTTAGCTTTTCACTTTTCTACTCAGTTATTTCTACAGTGCACACTATTATGTCTAGTTGGATATGGCTCTTCATTTTTTGTCTTCTCCTTAGCAACTTTCATTTGTCATTCTACTTTTTCTTCTGTGTGATCTTAGTGTGACATTCTATCTTCTCTTTTTGTCTCTACTACCTTCTCAAGTATTCAATCTCTGTATCTCATCATTCTTACTTGTTCATTCCATCCACACACACTTGAATGTCTGAAGTATTCTCTTATCTATGGGTGTCAAAACCCTAGGAGAATATCCCACTCAAACTAATGAATTCAAATTTTGAATTGCAACTACTAAGTAGTTTACAAGTAACCTGGGACACCTATGATGTAGGGTCTAGACTAGTGGTACAATTTGTCTACTCTAGGTCTCATTTAGATTTAATTGTCCTTTTTGTGCCCCATCATTCTTGTTAGAATACCAACCAATTTGAATTATTTCCATATCTGTTCTACCATTTAATAGTGATTACTCCTCATGCTAATTATGATAGCTTCTTCCTAGTCTTATTCTCCTATGCAAACTAGTGAAGATGTCTACCAATACACATGAGATGATGTTTTCTCTTTGACTAGTTGTCAATCAATGACAACACATTTATACCAACTCTACTACATTATGTCAATGTGACCAGTTGGGTCAATAATCTCCCATTTTTGCATTGATGGAAAAACACATGCCTTCACCTGATTGGAGTATCAATAGAATCTTTATTGATGAGTGGATTTAGCCATTTATCTACTATGTCTATGTCTTTCTTTATTTACTCTTGCTATGATGTATCTTTGGCTTGATCTCTTCTTCAAGTCTTTTCCTTCCCTATCATTCTCTACTAGATATCTCCATTTTATGCTTCATGCATTTGTATTATTTGTTCACTATTCATCTCCCTTGCTTATCTCTTTTCATTTTTCCTTTTTTTCTTCTCGTTGATATCTTTTGTTCATCTCTCTATTTGTGTCATTTCTTACCTCCCTCTTTTTTTCATCTCTATCTAGTTGTGTCTTCCATGTATTCGATGGTTTACAGAGACTGGCTAGCATTGGTAGGTTCTTTCCAATTTCTTCAATGTTTTCTCTCAGGCTTCTAGATAGTAGTCTATCAACATCCTAGACATGAAGTTGGATGGTTTTGATTTTGGGAATAGGAAGCATTGAAGCTCAAAGAACTTGGAGTTCCTCTTGTGTTATTTTGCAATAACCTATTTGATCTATGGAAGCTTTCTTAGAGTTCGTAGGTGTACACACTAGCTAAAGGTGATGACACATTATAACATGTTTGAGTGATGAGCAATCCCTAGTGGGAAGAATTTAGAGTATCATTTAGTTCAATTAGAAAGTTTTGGGAATAGAATATTCTATGGAGAATTAGAGAGTTGTCCTTCAATAGCTTGACAACAATATTTTGTGCTTCTATGAGGTTCTGCAATTGATGCTTAATGAGTTTCTTGAGACTTTATTTTTCATTCTTTGTGCTAAGGGGACCTTTTGTGTCACTAATTTTTTCATGTTGTAGTATATTCCCTAGTTGATCAATAAGATCATTATTGAGTTCACCTAGTACATTACCAAGTACTCATGTGATTAGTTTCCTTGCTTTTCTCAAGGGATGTGCATGCCTCCATCTTAGACTTTCTTTCTTTGATGTTGTTAGTTTCTTCAACAAGTTATTGTGGCGATCAAGTTCTTCACTACTCAAGTCTTCTAATTTGCCATGGTATCTATCTAATTTAGTTTGAATTTTCTGACGATCCTCTACTTCCTGAGTGTGCATCTCATTTTTAGAGCTTCAAGATGAGGAATATTAGGAGGGTTTTTTTATCCTATTGTTCTTTTTCCTTGGGATTATTCTGATTTACTACTTCTCAAGTGCAACTTACTTTTGTAGATTTAGGATTTATGAGGCTTAGGGACCTCTTTGATGTTGACTGGGCGACTAGGCTTTCTTCTTCTTTTTGTGCATTCTTTTTTTCCTATAGATGTTTTGGAGTAGTGTCCTTTCTTGAGCTTCTCTTTCCCTTGTCTCCTTCTTCCATTACCTTTGTTCATGTGACTTCCTCCATGTGTGTAGTCTCTATTGACTTTCTTGTTTGAGTGTTGTCTTCCTACCTTCTATCTTCATGTCGAGTGGTGCATGATTTTGCTATTTTTTTGCTAGTTGCACCATAGTTGTCTTGGGATCATTAGCTAGACTTGGTGTTGCTAAAATATCTTGTTCCTTTACCAACTTTGGTTTTATTTCACATTCAATAACAATTGTGCCTCTAGCTACTGCATATCTAGCTTTTCTTGGTGAGGTTAGAGGGTTGAAGTTAACATGTTCTTCATCTATTCTTCAACATATCCTTCAAATTATACTATTATATTGGTTCCAATAGGTACGCTTGTATTTTTCTTTCCCTTATCCTTTGGATTTGGTTCTATTAGGTTTTTTTCTTGTTCTATTGACCTTTTTACATACACCAACTCTATTTAGTCTATTATTCATTTCCATCTTTTGATCACTTTGTCAAAAATTTCTCTTTCCCTTCCCATTGTGACTACTGCAATATTAGCTTATGTTATGGACTCATTGATATAAATTGTAGTGTAGGTCTTCCTATCTAAGGGTGTGGATTATGGTTTTACTTTTGTCAGTGTATCATCAAGAATCTCTTTTAGTTGTGCAATGTTAGTTTGTCACTTATTGATCACAATATATACCAATTCCTTTGGAAACACCTTCTTTATCATTTTTGGTGTTCTAGTGTAAGTCCTCATGCTTACTGGTAATGCACTTATTAAACTATTCTAGTCTTTTTTACTAATGAGTACATATCTATACCTTATTGTATTATAGTTTCCATTGTGAACAATATTATTAATTATATCATCAATTGAGAGTGGAGTTGGAATGTTACCTATTCTAGAAGGTTTCACTATTCTTGATGATGATTCCCTTGTGGATGGATTCTGTCTTTTTTATACTAGTGTTGATTTCTCCATGATCACTTGTTCAATTTTCTTCTCTTTGTTATCATTTTCCTAACTTTACCCTAGTTTTGGTGAGGTTGTTTCTTTTCCTAAACAAATATTTCCTTCTACTAGTTTCTGCTTATTAGGGGTCTTAACCTTGGTTATAGTTATCTTCTCTCTCTTTCTTGATCTCTTAGCTTATTTCTTGTTCTCTTCCTTGTCATTTTCTATCATGTATACTATGTTCCTTCTTACTGCACCAGGTACATTGTATTGATAGCTTGGTGTCGATAGGTATTGACAGTATTAGTTATATGGCCTCCCATGCTTCCTTTTTTGTTATCTCATATTGGAATATGGTTAGCCAATGTGTCCTTGCATTTACAATCTATATCATGCATGTGTCTATCCAAGCTAGAAAAACATATATCATTTCTATATTTTTCTACTGGGATAAAGGTTATCCTTTCCCTTTTCTTCATTATGTCCTTGAAGATATCAAAGTACCTTTTGAATAGATTATCTTTATTGTCTCCTAACATCATATAAGACATACATATTTGTTCACATATTGGCTTATATTTAAACCAATAATTACACCTTATCCATGAAATTAACACATAAAGTAGAAAAATATACATTCTAGAAGAGCTCCAAATTTGAATGGATGAACCTTGGGGTTTTCCTTAATATTTTTTCAGGTTCAACATTAGTTGTTCATACAAATATCCTCTTAGGTTAAGTGGTGCACCTTTGTGGGTGATTTGATATGATGTGTATACTACTACATAGGGTATGCAATTTGACTTTCTTGAGAAATAGAGTTTGTATGCAATTTCCATGGTGACATACCTCATCTCAAGGCCAATAATTTCTTCAATTGTCAATGTTCATCCTACCTTCTTTGGTCTAGTCAACGTTACCACTTCATCAAGTGTGATCTTGGTAGTGTTTATCCATGTCCTTGTGTCGTTGAGTCCTATTATCCTTAGGATGAATTGTTTAGTGATTCCATAGGGGCTTTTCAAGATAAATATTTTTTCCATGAACTTTTTTGAATACCAATTTTGTCTGATCCTCATGAATGAAATTAGGGATTTCTATTATGTGGTGTAGTTTTATGTTTATCAGGTGCTGCCACTCTTTCTTTAGTACACCATCTTCCAAGAATGTAAAGAATTTATCATACACTTTATTTGCTCCCAAATATTTTCCTATAGGTATATATCGACATCTTCTAAAAGTAGAACATCTATAGATAGTGAGGATAGTGCAACTACATGGTTCCTTGTGTCACCCTTAAACAAGATGACCACATATTCTAGTTCTAAAAGTTCTATACTATTGAGAGGTTTGATCTTATGAATTATGTCCACCGTGATTTCCTTTTTTTCCTTCTAAAATCGTTAGCTTCTTTGAATATAGTTTTGCACACTAACACACTCAGATATTTTTTTGTTGGCAAAAATGATGCTCAATTGCTCAACTGGGATTTTTCTCAAAATTAGGCTTAGTTTAAGGTTTAGAGTTTGCTAAGTGATTAATAAAATCCATTTTCACCTATTTATACCTTTACTAAGACATTTTTAGGTTCATCTGTAATCAGAAATTATAAGTATAATAGTTACCTACATGTTCTTCATTTAATGTGAGTGACCCATGTAACAACAATCATAATCTCAACAATCTCTTACCTCAATATAGACTCCTTATTCTTTCTTCACACATTATTTTATCGATTCTGGATAGGTGACCAATGTATAGTGCATCCTTTGACATGCAACCCCTTCTAAGCTTCCATTGGATTTTTTGGCCATGGAAGTCTCATGAGCAACATGTGAGCTTTTTACTTCCATTGACTTGGTCTCTTTTCTATTGTCTGTGTTTCTTACCCATATCTTGTTGAATTCTTTTCTGACTTCCTTCTTGGCTACGGACTTTCTCTTCCCTTTGTGGTTCAATTTGTGTACTTGGGCTATTTTTCTTGATCTACAATTGTTGGCAAGATACCCCATCTTGTTGTAGTAATAATAAGTTATGCATGTTCTTCTCCATAGTCTTGAGTGGTTTCTTTGACAAGTTCTTATTTGGAAATGATCAGCCATATGTCCTCTATTCTCATAGGTTAATCATACAGGTGTGTTGAGCTTATTCTTCTAGCTATGTTTGAATGTTTATCTTTGTGACTGTTGATTTGACCATTGCCTTTTGTCTGTACTTGTTATAGTACTAACATTATCCATGAAACCTATTGGGACTAAAAATTGCATGGTCAATTTTGAGTACCACTGAGAATTTTAAGGCCTATAAGCACTCTTTAATGCATATGTACCCAGTTGTACCTTTGAACCTCATGAGGTGTTTAATGCTTCTAACACCCTCCATTCAGTGTGTCTAAGTGTTTCATGAAGCTAAATAAACATTCTAAGCCTTTTTGTGAAGTCCCATTTTGAGCAATTGTCATTTCTGCATTTTCACATAAGTGTCAAATAGTGACAGGAGCCTATGTTTGCAACTGAATATTTCATACCCAAAAATGTTTAATGATTCACCACTTTGGGAGTGTTTATTTTCCATACCATAGAACCTATGTTTCATATTTCAAGTCATTTTGAATCTGTTTGACTAGGTTTTGAATCCATCAAAGTTCGTAGTTTGTTGTTTTCATGCTGATGCACATTGTTCAAAATTCTGGGAAGCCCTGTTTGACGAGTTATAAATTTTGACTAGTTGACCCAAATATTAAAATTCTTTTTGTGTTGCATTGTAGATGTTAGAGAATTCCTATGTTTCAATTTTTAAGTCTTGATGAATCTATTTGATCAGTTTTCAAACGCGATTCCAAATGCAATTTCTATCTTTTTACTGGTGTCAACATTTGCAGATTTGTCAGAACCCTTGTTTGTGATGTCATATATTTGATCCCATGATGGGTGAGATTGAATGGATTGTACCACTATGTTTTCCTCTAAAAATACTCTGAGTGTGCCAGTTTGCAGCTCATGATGAATCCATTTGCACACTTTTCTAGGTCAATTCCATTTGCAAAAAGTCACTTTCTGTCAGTGTTTCTAGTTTGCAAAATCCAAGTAGCCCACTTTGACTGATTTCCATTTGCGTCCTATTATTTTTCATGAGCCCAAACCATAGATCCATAATTTCCTCATGACAGTGAACCAATGTCCCAGTTTGTGTTTCCCTAAGTGTCAGTTTACCTAGTTTCTGAAGCCAATTCTGAAGCCAATTTAATGTTTTCTAACATGTTTTCTTATAGGAAGTTCTGAAAGGTCAACTTTGATAGTGAATATCTTTTGACCTCAAGTTTGTCATGAGACGAGATTTGACGGGGTCAATTTATGTGGAACAAAGAATTAGTGTGCTAGTTTTCAGAGCTCGATCAGGTGATTTGGTCAGTTTTTAAGGCCAGTCAATGGAGCTCCTGGGGCAAAAGTGACAGGTTGCAAAAAAAGGGTAAAAATGAGGTTTGATGATCAGTCAGTGATCAAATTTGATTTCAGTCAGCCCGAGATGATCAGTGGATCAATATGAGATTTCAATTATTTGGAAACAAAATTTTTTTTAGCCGAACCCACTTTGGGGCCTGACTAAAATTCATCAGATTTGTTGCATTTGTGAGGATTAAGGATGTTTTAAAACAAATGATTATAATGACATCAACTTTATAAGGTCTTGATCAATGCATATTGTCATGTGGAGTCAGGTGGATAGTGAAGAAAAGTGAAACCTTCTTCATGTTCCTAGATTCAATTAAAGAGTGTTATGAGGGCTTGTTATTTGAATATATCAATTAGCCAGAATAGGGTATTTGATGAAATTAAGGAGAGATATATTCATTATTCATTTCCCATGATACTATTCTAGTCTCTTACTATGCATCTGATCATACTTGTATCTGTGCATATCCTCATGATGCAAAATATTATCTTCTTGTATTCCCTGAAGATCATGAACAAAAGAAAAAGGATTTGATTTCAAGGAGCTTGCACTAATGACTGATGGCTACACTGGGAGTAATCTCAAGAACATATGCACAATTTTAGCTTACCATCTAGTTCGAGAGCTACTAAAGAAAGAAATAGAAAAGGAAAAGGGTAAGAAAGAAATTATGGAGAAAAAAGAAGGAAAAGAAGAACAAGCAAAGTCCACTGAAAAGCCTATCAAGGAAAAGAGAAGACGAAGGCGAGGCCTTGTGATAGACAAATCAGCTACAATAACTACTATTTGTTTAAGTGAAGATACTTATCTGATGAGCCCATATGTGAGAAAACCTGCAAGCACAAAGGAAAATGGAGAAATATTCAAGAACATGGATAGCCTTGCCTGAATGTTTATGCCCTCCCCTATTTTCTTCAATGGTGGATGAGCATCAAGAAGAATTATAAACTTTGATGCATGGACTTTTACCTATGTCCATTTAGAGAGAAGGTGGGAAGTGACATTTCTCTTCTCATTTCCACCCCATGTAGATGATAGACATGATCGAGGCAAATTTTGCGTAAAAGAGAATAGAGGAGGTGGGCTAGTTTTTTAAACTTGCAAAGTGTTTCAATGATCCCCAATTCTATTGTACTACTTCTTGCTTGACCCAAGTATAGTATTGAAATTGAGAAAAGTGGCTTCTTTTTCATTTTTTGAGTTGTATATGGTAAGGTTTTGGGTTCCATTTCAATGCTATCATGTAGTGCTCGAGACTGTAGGAGAACAAGAATGAAGACTACGACATGTATAAAATATGATGCATTAAAAAGAAGGAAATCTAAACCTTCTTTTCTAGAGTATCAATGCTAGAAAGAGACAAGGAGGCCATTTGAACAAGAAGGACTCCACACATTGAAGATAAAGAAGTCACCATGAAGTAGCTGACAACATTTGAAAAGCAACCCATGCTTGAAAAGATGATACAAGCTACTAAGAAAAGAAGCCCACACATTCAACACATGAGGGAGATCCAAGAAACTTGTGGCATTAGCAGGAGGTGCACGCATATGAGAAAGCCTGCGCCAAAGGGAAAGGAACTTGTGCACCAAGAAGAAGCATAGACCCATGTTTTGAAGGTGGTCTTAGCAACAAAGACAATCATATTTTTATCCATCCACAGCAGGGTAGCCCACATGGAGGGGCAAAGACTAAAAAAAAAAGGAAAATGTAGAAGACCCTGCGCAAGGAAGAAGAACCCATGCATTTCAAATGATAAAAAGTGTAGAGTGAAATACAAACCTAGCACATGAAAAGAAAACCAAGTCGCCCATCAAAGAAAAGAAGTCCACACAGTTTGAATGGAAAAGGGCCACATCCAAGCATGGAACTACAGAACAGAGCAGGGCAGTGGAAGCAATGATATTCCCATTATCCCACATTGACTGGGTTATGGGATTCTTAAATCTTTAAATGCAACTACACTCAAAGGCATAGTGTCAATCAGACAATGCTTTTTGAGAGGACAAGCTTCGTGTGAGGACCCCACCACCAACCCTGTCGTTGATAGCTGGATCCGATCGAAGGAAATTTTTTTAACAAATGGGTGTACATGGTGATGTGGTGGGTAAAATCTAGATGCATCGAGATTGTTCCACATGTCCAGATCAGACGATTGGTGCATGCCTACAAGATCAAGATGCTTGAGGTTTAAGTAATGCAGGTAAGCGGGCTGTTGCCATGTGGCAATGGGCTGGCTCAGAGACGACGCGGTGATCCAATTAGAGTGATGGGGTGAAAAATGAAAGCATGACACATGGCATCTATCGTGAAAATCATAAAGTCACAAGTGGCAGTGTGGAAGTCTACAAAAGCTTGAAATGAAGCTGTCAGATTTTGCCACATGGCAAGATCTGATGGCTGGTGCATGTCCGCTTCTCAGAGTTGCAAGGTGGTTAAGAAATGTGGGTAAGTGAGTGATTGCCATGTGGTGATGAGGTTGCAGATGTTAGAGGTCAATCAATCACAAAGTGCCATGTGAGACCAGGTCAAAGGAGGGTTGACCCCGAAGATGTAGGGTGAGGACAAAAGGGAAAATATTTTAAAATGTTTTTTCAAAAATATGCACGTCAGATTTCTTAAATGCAAAAGGGGTTATAATCTAAAGCTAAAACTTTAGATTAATTAAAATTTTCAAAATTTTAAAATTTAAAAGGTTGGAAGTCACAGAGTTATGTCAGGGGGGAGCATTTTCAAATTGAGATTTTAGAAGTTTCTGAGAGGCAAAATATGCAATGTTATATATCGTCAGAATCGTGAGAAGATGAACTTTTCAATTATGGAGTTCATTTCTGTACAGGAATTCATGGGTTCAAGTTATAGCCAAAAGTGTGAAATTTGGGGCCTTCTCAATGGGATGAGTTAAAATTTAAAATGAAGTTACAAGAGCAGTAACATACAGTGAAAATGTAGTTGGGGTCACGTTTAAGTTCATTAAATGGGGATTTCACCAGCTTTTCATAAGGTTATTAGATATTTTGGATGCAAAAAGTTTTCATCCTTCAACAAGAGATATTTTGCAAATCAATTACAAAGTAATGATGAAACCAAATTAGATCAATGTGTGGAAAGAGGAGGGGTGTTTTTCAATTGAAAAGGATTGGATTCCAAGTGGACACATGTCAAGCATAAATCAGATCCAGGAATTCATCTTCTTCTATATCTTTCTTTCTTTCTTTCATTGTAAGGGTTGGTAGTTTTCTCTAGGTAATACCAATAGGGTTCTAGTGTTCTACTGTGAAACCATGGATGTGATTGGTTTTGCTTCCTGTTTATTGAGTTGAGCTCTAGCAGTGAAGACCACACACCCGCACCTGTGCAAATTTGCATTTCATTTTCATGCATTGTTTCTAAGATATGATAATGGATGCTAGATTATATGACATATCTTGAGCTTCATTTTGTGTTGCCAGTTTGTGTATTTGGTCTTTCCAAGGATAAATACAAAAGAGGATTTACATGAATTATCTAAGTTCTCTAATTCTATCTCCTAATTCTTCATGTGCTATTAACTTTGAGATTAAATGGATAAGGTTCATTTGATTTAAGGCAACTTGGATGAGTTGTATGTTAGATCTATTGTTTCTTTTGACTCAAGGAGTTAAGTGAATGCTTCAATGTTTTGATAGGGTTTCTAGGTGTATGAAGGGGATATTGCATAAGAATGGGATTTGGGGATTTCAGTTGCTAAACTTGATTGTAATGCAAACAAGTTAGGTCATCCTGCTAGTAATGACTCTATGTTTCAATGGATAAGGCACTAATCACTAAATCAAATGAAAGCTGATATGAATGTCATTTGCACAAAATCTTTTATTCAAAATAAATTCAGTATTTCATGTTTTGTAGTGGGTTGAAAAGAATTAACCCTCACTCAACTTATGAGATTCATAGATTTTCATTTAGCTACTGTAGATCTGTGTCGTTTCATGAGTTATTAGGAGATATAAGAGTTTTCATCTACAATAAATAGGTTCAAATTTATGTTTTAAATGCATCAGTACCGTATCTTAGAACCTTAAGGTTAACTCCCCTAGGTCTTGCAGAGCCTAAAGTGAAGAAGGGTCAAGCCTTATAGTTGGCCCAAGATTGTAGTTAGGTGCATTTATCATAGGAATTTGCTAGCCTTAGATGCATTTGTCTGATTTCTTGGTTGTTTGCAAAACTATTAAATCAGGAGCCAACAAAACCTTTTCTAATGATTATAAGATATGGACTATCAAGAGGAGTGACCATACTGCTGGCATGTGGTATAGTACCCATAGAAGGAAGGTATATTGTTCATTAGATATATCCTTTCTATTCCAACATACATTTACAGTGTGACCTATTCTACCACAACAATGATAGGTTAGTTTCTTAGGTTTCTTACCTTTAGATGATGTTTTCCCTAATTCTTTCTTGGTATGGATCTTATTCTTAGATATTTTTCCACTTTCATTTTTGATGACTCCTTCATAGACAAGACCAATTGTGTCCTTGTTCCATCTCTAATCTTTGAGTTGCTCATCTATCCTCTCAAAGCTATCATTGAGAACTTCTCAGCTTCTTGTTTCTTTCGTTGGTGTCTTTTAGGTCCTTAGATAGCCTTTTAATTTTCTTGTCCTTTTGTTTAATGTTATCTTCCTCTATTCTCTTTGCTTCAATGAGGAAGAGAGATGTTTTATTTGTATAGAACTTGGTCATCTTTCCAAGAACTATATGAATACTAGAAGAATACAAGATGAAAAGAAGGCAAAAGCTGATAACATTAGAAAACAAATGAGACAAAAATGGGTTCCAAAGTCTATCAAGAAGGCTAGCCCTAGCAATGATAATCAAGTCACTTAAGAATTGGGTGACTCCACCATTTCAACTTGATTTCTCAAAGGAGAAATGGAACTAGGCTACCAAAGAAGATATGTAAATAAATTCCAATTGATAAGACAAAAGATCCATATCAATATTCAAGATGCAAATGGATCACCAAGTAAAAGGTACCAGTTACTATTGAGTTACCTTCCTTACTGAGTGAGGATGAGTCATAGACTCTACTGAGCAATGTCAAAAGTAACTAAATCTTATATGGCTATCGAATGATGGATGACTTTATTGAGTAATCAATGCAAGAAAAGTGGATGACAGTCTGTCAAATTCATCTAAATTTTGTACCAGGAATTTATGGTGAAAGTTGATAAAAGGAATGAAATCAAAGTCATTTTACCATGAATTTTAGAGAGCAAATTGTGAGGAGTGATCTTCAAAAGCATTCAAGTGATTTAAACAAATTGTTGTCAAAATTTTTGAAATCTCTCAAAACCTATTGAGTGACGATGGTAGCTACTAGTAGCAAGGAAAAGTGAGGGTTAGACATGTTAGTTTGTGGTGTAGAATGGAAGGCACTAAACTTCAAGTTCACTCCTATAGTTGTTGAAACCCTAGATTCGAGTGGAGTGCAATTGCAAATCCCTCCTAAGGTACTGTTAATCAAGGATATTCATTCTCATTTTAAATGTGCAATTCAAGATATTAGCACCCTAGAAATGGATGAATCTTTAAAGGAGTTATGTGTTGATGGCATTTTGAAACCTGAGCATCAACATCTTGAAGCCAAAGGATTAACCCATATTCCTCACATTTTGCATGATTTCTAAGTCAAATGGATTAAGTATATTCTCAGTCATGTTCATAGTGGTCAGTTGTGGTTGGAGCAACCTATTTTGATTACAAAGAAGATGATCCATAAGATAAAGCAAAAATAGAAAAAACCCTAGGTCTGGTTGAACTAGAGAAGAAAACCCTAGCCAAATGGGATATTAGGGGAATGAAGATTAGTAGTGTCACTAACATGGAGTTGAAGTTTGGCATTCATGTCATTACACACAAGATCTATAGTTCGAGTAGGTTGAATAGTATGCCATGTGAAGCAGTTGACTTTGCATACAAAGTAGTCAAGAACAACATTTCTCTTAACCTTGCTGAGCTACTATTGAATCAATTCAACAAGAACATGGAGAGCATAAAGACATCAAAGAATAATCCATGTAGGTTTGGCTCTTTGTTGACATGTTTATTATTTTATGTTTTGAAATTCTTTCCATCAAAGGGTATTGTTATTTGGAGGCAAGATGTGCCAGTACTCTATCAGATTAATGTATACATTGCTGAGATGGGAGAAATTTACACTAGTATTATGGATAATTATTTTGATGCTTTCAAGGAGAAAATGAATAATAGATTTTGAATCCTTGACAAACTAGTTGAGGATTATAAGAATGATGTATGTTTTATGATGGATAGTGCTAAGGTATATATTGAAGCAGTTAGGCCTAGAATTGCATGGGTGAAACCTCTAGGATATGAGGTAAATATTGATGAAATCAAAGATATAATTGAGGCACTAATTAATGAACTAGTTGACCCCCAAGGCTAAATATTTTGGAACATATGATGAGGCTAAGGCCCAGATAGAACTAAAGATCAAGCTCCCTCAAGCGGTTAACAGAGGAAAGAAAAGGATTGCCAAGTTAAAAACAAGTTCTACTATTTTGTTAACTGAGGGAAAAGGTGAAGAATCAATAGAAGAGGAACCACTAAAGAAAAAGGGCAAGGTAATCATTACTAAGCTTGCCAAGACATCCACTACAATATTCACTAGGAGATCCTCTCGAAAGAAGGAAGACAAAGAAAGGGGAGACATAATTTTCAAGAGGTCTCCACCCACATTTGAAGAGAGGATGAAGGAATTGGAATCAGGTTCTGGGATAACAAATTTCAAAGCATTAAAGTAAGAGACCAGAACAACTGATGAGAAAAAATAGATTGAAGATATTCTAATATCTAAAATGGGCAAATGGGAATACTCGCCTAACTAGTTTACTCAGCAAATTCTAGAAGCTCTAATGAACAAAATCAAGCCAAGATGGGAACATGCAATGCAAACTACAAAGGAAATTCATGAGCAAACCCTGAGGCAACTAATGCCAAATCTGAATAACAAGGAAGTCAAGGAATCTTTAAAGAAAAATGAGGAAAAATTAAATTTAAGATTCAATACTTGTCTAATTTTGTTGAAATAAATAGAGCATATTGTGAAGAATGCAACAAATACATGGAAAAATATCTATCTTCTTCACAAACTGAGTGATTTTCTAGTCAGCATTGTAGAGACCTAAAAACCTTTAGAAAATAAAGTATTTTTATTTTTTGAAAAATTCCTGATGACATCATCATTTATTAATTAATTAATTAATTTTTATGCCATTAAATCCCTTTATCTTAATTAAAAATATTTAATTAAGGAATCCCGCCCAAAAATGTTTAAATCTTATTTAAACATTATTTCCTTATTTATTAATTATTTAATTAATAAATTGACCAAAAAACCCAAAATAAATAAAAAATTTATTTTTTGCCCAAAACTTGGCCAATTTCCTTAAGACCACTAACCTCTTCCAAAATCTTCTAATCCTTCTTTAATTTTGATTAAAGGCTAATCCCATCATTTCCTACCCCTAATCCCAACTCAAAATATTTAATTAAGATTAAATATTAATCCTCATGTTTATTAAAAAAGTTTTAATAAATATCTCCTCAACCCAAACTCTTGAAATAAATAAAACTTTATTTATTTCCTAAAAATCTAATTTATCCTCATCCTAAGAAGTTCTAGACTCTTCTAGAAAATCTTCATCCTCATCCTAGGAAATTCTAGACTATTCTAGAAAGTCTTTATCCTCATCCAAAGTCTAGACTCTTCTAGAAGATGTCTTTAAACCTAATCCTAATCCCCTCCTAACCTTGTCACATTCCCTAAACATGGGTTAAAATTTACTAACCCAAGCCAAAGTTAACAAATATCTCCTCCTTCACCCACCCTCATTAAATGCCATCCACTTGCCTATCCCTAAGCTAATCCTAAACCATCCTAATCCATCCTCTAATAATTTGCACAATCCTAAGCAAGCTTAAAACCCTCCTAATCAAGCCCAAGTCGAAATTTCTCTCATCTCCCTCAAAATATCTCAACCATAAAACTTTATGAAGTCCACTAGGCCATAAATGACTCTTCCAAGCCCTTTTATTGCTCTTACAAGTCATTATGAGGGTCTTTATGAATATTTTATCCCTTGAGCCTCCTTTGTTGACTCATCCTTCCCCTTTCCTCCATCCTCTCACCATGTGACATGTGTCACTCCTTGATTGGCTGTAAGGAAGCACAATCCATGTGCTCTCCTCTCATGCAATCTGAGCCCTCCATGAGCTTTTTCCCATCCTTGTATCTTAGCCCTCAATCCCTCAAGCCTCTTGCCTATAAATTGGATCCTTCCCCTTTGCAAAATAACACAATCCATGAAGTAAAGTCATAATGCCATTTTGAGAAGCCATTTTACATCAAAACCATACACTCACACCCAAATTCCAACTCCATTTGAAGCCCTTTTTGAAGCATAAGCTTGAGCATACATCCTATCTATTTAGACAAAGCTACTCAACAAGAGAGCTTCTCATTGAGAGAGCCCATTAATGGCTCATATTCTCAATTGAGAGTTCATCTTAGTCTATCTTGAAGTTTATGAATTTTGTTTAGTTTGTAGAACCTTTATTTAAATTTGGTTTCTATTAGCATACTAACATTGCTCATATACAAGCATAAGTGACAAAGATGATGATGATGATCAAGAAAAGGATGAAGAGAAAAATGATGAGGAAATAACATATTTTGATAATATTTATGATGAAGAGGAACAAGAGCAAGAGGTTACCGAGGAAGGTATATAGGATGTTGAGGAAACTGACCTAGACAAGATTGTTGCAATAGTTATTGCCTCACTTTCTCACTCTCAAAGTAAAATAGTGACAACATCAAGCATGGAGACAACCTCAATAGGACTAATTGTGACTAGCACTATAAGTACAAGCATCCAACCAATATTTGCACTAGTGCAACTTAGCAAATCATTGACTAAAGTGCCAACTACTTCATCTACCTAGTTGTAGACTCTTCCCTCCTTAATAGTTTTGGATACATCAATTTTGGCTTTAACAGGTACTTCATCAGGTATTTCTACAATAAGTGTAGTATCAATTTTTGTAGCAAGCCCCACTATTTAAACTATTGCTTCCATTCCAAGTTCACAAGCAATAAGTGCAAGGATAGTTGAGACCAAGCCTCAACCGAGCACAACATTTTTGGGCAAAGGTAAAAAAAAGGAGAAGGATGTAGATCTTGATGAGGAAATTGTGATTCCTAATTGGGATATTTCAAAACTCAATCCTAATCAAATGCAAACCTTTGGTGAATTACTCCAAAAGAAAGCAAAGCAACAGAGACTAAGAAAAAAAAGAGATAAAGAATTTAAAATCATTGAGGATGTCAAGAATATTTTGGTAGAGGCTATAGGTATAGAGATTGATTCTTCTCAGCTAGTTTTGCATCAGTTGGTAGAAGTAATCTAGAAATATAATGAAGATCTAGATGGACAAGATAAATTATTATAGAAAGTAGAGCAGAAGTTTGAGAATAAGGTCTTAGAATTTATTGCTCAAAAGATTTCCATTTACCAAGTAGAGTTATCTACTATTTTGGGTTCTCTTGAAACTTCTTATACTAATATAACTTTACTTTTTGGTAAACTATGTGATATTTCATGTTTTACAAAGGAAATAAAAGACAAATTATCTAAGATTGATGAAGACCTTAAAGCAAGTGCTCAAAAATTGTAGCTTGACTCAAGTTCAATCTCTACCCATTTCAAAAGGATTAGTTTTTTGATAGATATGCAGGTAGAATTGCTTAGAGAAGAGGCTAGAATCAGATCTACTTTGGTAGATATTTAGAATAGTATACTCCCTAATATGGATGCACTACAGAAGCATATTGCTTATTCAAAAACTCTCATCTATGATAATAGTTTCTCTATTGTGGACCATATGATTTAACTATGAGCAAAAGTGTAGGTAGCATTGCACACATGCAAAGTCTTGCAAGAGAACTGGGATAAGACTTTGGAAATCATACTAAAGGTGCATTCAAACTTCTTGTCTAATTTTGGCATTACTATGTAAATACATATAGTATAAATCTTTGGCATTAATGTCAAAAAGGGGGAGAAGATATTGGAGAAGATATAAGATGATATAAAGGAGGAGAAACTATAGAAGTCATGAGGAATAAGATGTAAAAAGATAGGGCGAGAAGATTGTAAGAAAAGTGTAAAGAAAATATATATTGTATTTATTACCATGTATAGAAATATATCCTTTACAAAATCAATTTTGAAAAATCTCAAAAATAGTATACTCTACTAAGTTGGAGATATAAGGTGATGGATAATTTAGTTTTGACTGATAAGTGTTTTTGTCACTAATACTAAAAGGGGAGATTGTTGACATTCTAGTCATGTTTGTTATTAGTGACATACACTTATTCAAGTGTTAACCAAGCATTTCAGTTGCTACCAAGTCCTATAGTTGCTACCGAGTCCCATGGCCATATTTTAGTTTGAACTGAGAAGTTACTACAGAGTTGAAGATTAGCAGTGTAAACTGAGCATTTCAATGTATACCAAGTTTACTAGTGTAAACTGAGTTGTGCAGTGTTTACCAAGTTCACAATTGATGTGATGTGAGTCTAGTGTTGACTAAGCTACTCAATGTTAACTAAGAGACTTAGTTTATATTGAGCTCAAGGTGATAATATTTACTGAGCTATGTAGTGTGAATCAAGTGATTCAATTTATATGTCAAGTTTCATAGTATTCACCAAGTCACCAGTGTAGACCGAGTTCAAGACTACTTGGAAGTGATCAGTATGGACTGAGCTCTATGTCTACCAAGTGCATGATGATGCCAAGCATTGACAGTGGATGTCAAGTATTAGAACCTCACCGAGTCAGTCTTTAGAGCCCGAGTTTCTACACTTTGGCTGACTTTGTAATATTTTTGTAAACTTGTATTGTGGCCAAATTTGTAATTGTTTGGATTAATATATATGTAATGTATTGTATCACATCCAAAGTATGTATGAAATTGATAAGGAAGTAATTTAATCATTAGAAAAGAGTAGAAGAGTGAATTACAAAGGCTACAATAGTATAAGGAGCAGAAAAGATTCATCTAACATAGCAAGGTGATTTGTACTCTCAGAAGAATCTCATTCAACAAACCAAGTTGCAGATCAGAGATCAGCTATTGTTTCATCCTAATTAGTGGATTAATCAATTCCTTTAACAAGGTAGACCTAACAATCTTGTAAATCTCTTTACTGAGTGCATACTTCATTGTATGATTATAGATCCTTTCATAAGGAGGACCTAGCAGTCCTTATTGCCCCTAACAGGGAAGATCATCAGAAGTGATCAATGTAAGCCTTAAGATGCAAACTTTAAATTTTAGTACTAAAGCTTGTGGGTATCATCCTTGTCAAGCTAATATAACACCTTTTTAGTTGAAGAATTGTATATCCTTTACTACCAAATTACTATGCTAATCTTCATTAAATATCAATCTGAGGAGCATGAACTTGAGATGGTGTCTGCAAAGTATATGCTCTAGCCTCTAGTAGAAGTCACTACTACCTTGAATAAAATAACCATTAAGGAAATCTAGTTTATCAAAAGGAAAGATAACTATCAAATGTTTGGAAGGAAACTCTATTTACTTAACCATACATCCATGCACCTACTACTGCAAGAACAGTGACTGGTTCTATTTCCAATGGCTACAGGAACAATAGTTCTAAACTTAACTTAGAAAATTGAGTCTAACTCCTAATTGTTAAAGTAAACTCCACCTTCTGCGTGGGCCCCCATGGAAGAATGAAGAAAAGATTAACTCAAATGAAAGTGTAGAAATTGAGTAAACTCATGTATTCATTCAAATAGGCAGTATTACATTTTCTTGGAAAATAAGATGTCTGATAACTCTATCAATCTACTTACTACTTGACCTTATAGATATAGACACGGTCTTATTTAAAAGGGAAGGGAATAATATATTCCTACAATCATGACTTCCTCATGAAGGATAGTTTGTTATAGCTCAAGATTCATGCAAGCATGCAAAATAAAAACATCAATTATCTCCTTAAATTCCCATAAATATAGAGCATAGTAGATGCTAGATCTGCTCTACTATTTGACTTTAATAGCTTCTAGGAATCTAGGTATTGTGTAACAATACCTTGCATGTTCAATTGATTGCCTAGATGCTTTCTTTGCTGCTCAACCACTTCATTAGGTCCCTCTTATTCTGTTGGATTAGGTCCCTTTTCTATGCCATTAAACAAGTCCATTATTGTTTCATTAAACAAGTCCCTTCTAGTTTTGCTGCTAAGTTTCTGGCTACAACAGTGCCATGGCACTCCTCTTTAATACTTGTGATTCCACAGTGCTAGTCCTTCGCTTGAGTTTTTTTGACCAATTTTGAATTGACTTGGATACCTATGATCATCATTCAATGCACACAAGACTTCCTACAAGCATTTATTTATATTTATTAATTTATAAAGAAGAAACAATAATATTCAACTAAAAATCTTTGCAATCTCTTTAGCTACATGAAGATCTATCCATGCCAAACATTCATGAAGAAAGATTTTTACCAACAAAATGAACCCTTTTTAGACATAATTCTAATTATCATTTCTATGCCATATGTTCATATTTTATACATCAAACAGTACAAAATACTATACTTAAAGGATGACAAAGTTTAGCATGTTATAAACAAATGTTCACAAAAAGGGTAAAAAAGACATCTATTTCTTCATGTCATCAATCCCCACCCTAGTTTTACTTTCTATTTGGAAGGTTTCTAGGTCACCAAATCTTGTGTTAAAGTGTTGTGTATGTTTTCATGTTTTTCAGTTTCTCATGCATACGGTTAGATCAAAATTTATATAAAGGATTAATTGCTAATTGGGATAAAAAATTTAGAAGTTACTGATTCACCCCTCCCCTCTTAATAACTTAGCTTGTCATAATATTTCCAACATAACTATGCATGCTTCATGTATCCTATTTGATCTTCCCTTGTGAGGCTTACAACTACTAGGGTTTGGATTTAAAACCAATTGTTGGTCCCAACTAGTACTAAGAGAAGGGGGGGTGAATTAATAATCACTCTAAAACACAATTACATTTTTATTACTCCAAATAAATTAACTAATAACCACTTGATTATCAACACAAATATGAATGCAATAAGATAAAATTAAATGAACTCACATAGAAGAACATTCATCAATGGACACACAAATTTTGTACATGGAAACCCTCAATGTGAGGCTAAAAACCATAGTGGAGATAATATACCCACTAGCCTTTTAATATAGATAAAAGGTTGCCCTATTAAGAGCTACAACTTTTTCATTTTGTGAACATATTTTTCTAAGAATGTTTGTAATGCCCCACCAACCGATCCAAAAGAATTAACCTAAAGTTTTACTAAGTTTGCCAAACATTTTTTTTAATAACAGTTTCAACATTAATCTAATAGGGAAAATATGACCAACCAGTCAAATTTTCTCTTTACATTTTCTTTTTAATTTCAAAACACTTCTCAATTTTAATCTAATATGCAAATTATAAATTAGGAAATTTAAGATATTTAATCCCTACGTATGCAGAAGAAATCTACATGCATACCAGTAATTCCAAATTGAAACACCAGTCACAAAGAATTATTCAGATAACCATCTCACAGACATGAAGAAGACATGAAAAGAAATAGCATAATTAATTGTACAAATTAATCACAAGAATCTACCTGGGCTCTGATGCTAATCACTATGCCCAAAAAGATTGTGAGAAATTTCTCATCTCAAAACCTTTTCTCTTCCGAAATTTGTGATCCCTTGAAAATGAACCCTCAATTGGTGATAAGGAGTTCTCTCCTAAAATCGGAACACTAATTGTGTGATCACTTGACAGGACTCCTTGCTCACCAAATTTTAACTCTTGATTAACTTTTATTTATCTTTTCCATGCACGTTTATTGAAATATAAAATATCTTTATCTAATTCACTTGACTTCTCTTTTTTAATTAATTTGTTAAATTTTAATCTCATGCACACTTTATGCAATCTTAAAATTTTTAATAAATTAATATCTTTTTTTCTCTTTTTAATTTATTTTAGAAACGTTAATTGATAAAATATTTATTAACTTAAATGATAATAGTATTTAGCATTTATTTAAAAAAGAACTCTAAATATATTATTATTAAATTAAATAGATATTATCATGTTCTAAAATTAAATTTATAACTTTTATCTTTACATTTAATTCTTTTTATTTAATTAATTTCTCAATTAATTAAATATAATTAATATTAAAAATATAATAATAATTTTTCATTAAATTAAATAATTAATTTATTCATTTAATTTGACTTACTTAATAGAAAAATCACCAAAAACTAATAGGAAAAAATACAAAAACCTGTCATAGAAAAACACATACAAGATCAAACTGAAGGATTATAATCATGAATTAATGTTATACGATGCATTTGGAAGGTAAACAACACAAATAATTATCCTAATTTTCTAGGACAAATGGGTTTACAGGTTAGGATTTGGACTTAAGAATTTATCTCCCTTCTTACCATTGAGATAATGCAATAGGGTACGCTCATCCTGGCAATTTAGGGAAGTCAATACCTGGTACCTACAATCTGCATAAAATCCATGCATGTACAAACATATATATTCTAAACTAAACATACAATTGCAGGAAGTGGTGCATTGTGTAGATCCCGACTAGTAGGTGACTATGACTCCCTTCTTTAACCACATCAAAAATGTCATACATAAAGAAAACATACACACATACCATACACATGTAGTATGGGTTAAGTATCCATAAGAAAACACATATGATAATCCATCTAACTAATCATAATCAATAACTGAAATCACTGTAATAATCATCATGCATACATGAAGTATAGAAGACCAAGTAATCTCATCATATAATCAACTAAATGTGAAACAATATCTGATAATCTTAAAACAATACTACTAATAATCAAGCATAAAACTAGCCTAAAAGATTTTGACAATGATAACAAAAAAGTAAACTAGGGGCAAGTACTCCATCCACCCCCCTAGACTTAGGCTTACTCCTGGAAGCCTATAAACAAGTAGGGATATAAATCCCATAAACCAAATGCATCCTACCATGTAGTTGATGAATCATTAGAAGGGTCCCATTAGACCCTTAACTACTCTATGGTTCAACTCCTAAGGGTCAACTCCACTATTCTATAATGCAAACTGGCTCCAAAGCTAGTTGCTCATCCTCTACTTGCAACACATTCCAATCAAGAACATGTACCACATTAGGAATATATTGCCTAAGTATTGAAACTTGGAAAACATCATGAACATGAGCTAGGTTGGGTCATAAAGCAAGACGGTAGGAAACTGGACCTATCATCTTAAGAATCTTGAATGGTCCCACAAAGCGAGGTGCTAGCTTCAAAACCTTTCCATAATGGATCAGACTCTTCTGTAGATGCACTCTTAAGAAAACCTTCTCCCCCACAACAATCTACTTATCTGTACTATGAGCATCGACATACTTTTTCTACCTATCTTGTGCCATAGACACATGTTCTCGGATACACATTACCTATTGTTCCATATCTTAAAGCATCTCAAGAGCCAATAGGATGTGATCCTCAAGACTGTCCCAACTCAAAGGTGTATGATAAGGATGACAATATAAGGCCTGAAAAGGTGCCAGCCAATAGAACTATGATATTCGTTGTTGTAAGAAAACTCCACTAAGTAGAGATAGTCCTCCCACAGAGTCTATCTATCCATCACATACATTCTCAACATATCCTCTAGAACATGATTCACTCTCTCTATCTACCCATTTTTCTCTGGGTGATAGGATGAATTGAAGTTCAACTAAACTCCAAGATCATGTTGTAGTAATGTCCAAAATACAAAAGTGAATATAGGATCCCTATCTAAAATGATCTTCCAAGGAATACCATATAGTGTCATGATGTCACACATGAAGACATTAGCTACAAAAGCTACAGTGTAGGATGACCTCATAGGTGAAAAATGTGCCACCTTAGTCAATTGATCAATGGTGACCATGATAGCATCATGTTGATGAGTAGTAATAGGTAATCCTACTATGATATGCATGGAGATGATGTCCCCCTTCCATGAAGGAATGAGATTTGGCTGTAAAAGCCCTACTAAATGCTGGTGCTCTACTTTGACTTTCTGACACTCAAGACACCTAGCCACAAAATTAGTAATGTTGCGCTTCATCCCTGTCCAATAGAATAAATATCACAAGTCTGCATGCATCTTCTTGACACTTGAATGTGCCAAGTATGGTGCAATATGGGACTCTAATAGGATTAATGTATGAATCTCATCCAGTAGTAGTACATAGATCCTTCTTGAATGTCTTAAAAGGCCATCTGACTCTAGAACATAGTCTGAAAACTTACCCTCCAATGGTCTCCCTGAATCTATCTCTTTGCTCACCTCCTAATACCAAATATCTGTAGGGAGTGCCTGAAGTATCTGGCTCCTCAAATTCACACTAAGAGTTATAGATAATGTCTCATGTCTCCTATGACCCAAAGCATTAGCTACTACATTCCCCTTCCCCTAAATATATTTCACCTCGAAGTCATACTTGCATAGAAACTCCATCCATTGCCTCTACCTAGAATTCATATTAGGCTACATGAATATGTACTATAGACTACAATGAGCACTATGAAGTTCAAATCTGTGTCCTAGTAAGAATTGTCTCCATCTTCCTAAGGCATGAACTACCATAGCTAACTCAAGATTGTGCATAGGATAACTTAGCTAATGATCCTTGAGTTTGCACGATTCATATGCAATCACCTGTCCATCTTGGATCAATACTACTCCTATCCCCTAAAGGGAAGCATCTATACATACCATGAAGTCACTTGCTAGATCAAGTATTGATAAGATCAGTGCATTGGTCAAAAGCTCCTTGAGCTTTCAAAATGCTTCCCTGCATTTTTCCATCCATAAAACTTATTTTCTTTTCTTTGAAGGGAAGTGATAGGTTGTGCTATTATGGAGAAGTTTTGGATGAATCTATGATAATAACCAGCTAGACCCATGCAACTATGAATTTTTGACATGGTAGTGGGTGTAGGCTAGTCTACCATTGCCTGAATCTTTGTAGGGTATACAGAGATACCCTCACTTGATATGATGTGCCCTAAGTACTGTATTTTTGATTGAAAGAAATCACTCTTCACTGAGTTGACATAAAGTTGATTATCTCTCGAGCACTGCAAAACCAAACACAAGTGTTCCCTATGCTCCCTTTGGGATCTAGAATATATTAATATATCATCAAGGAACATAAGTACAAATTTGTCAAGATAGGAATGGAACACTCCATTCATCAAACACATGAAATCTAATGGAGCATTTTTCAACCCAAAAGGAACTACTGTGAACTCATAGTGCTCATAGTGAGTTCAGAAGGTAGTCTTATGAATATCAGTATCCTTGATGTGAAGCTAATGGTATCCTAACTTAAGATCAATCTTAGAGAATACTGTAGCTCCCTTAATCTAATCAAATAAATCATCGATCCTTGGTAATTGATACATGTTCTTTATTGTCACCTTGTTTAGCTATCTATAATCAATTCAAAGGTGCAAAGAACCATCCTTCTTCTTCACAAAGAGTAGTAGAGCTCCCCATGGTGATACACTTGATCTGATACTACCCTTAGCGAAAAGGTCCTCAAGATGTAGGCATAACTCACTCAATTTCTAAGTGGTCATATGATAAGGAGCTCTAGAAATAGGTTTTACTCCTGAAGTGAGGTCAATGATAAAATCAATATTTCTCTTTGGAGGCATGCCTAGAATCTCATTCAGAAAGACATTTGCATATTCTTGTAGAATAGGGTGGTTCATAGTCTTTCCTGCAGGGTCTTCTTCTAGCTCACTTACCATAATAGAAAATACTTGACATTCTTTATGAAAGCTCCACTTCAATTACACAACAGATATCATCCATAGAGATATAGGCCTTAGTATCCCTACAATCTCTACATCCTTCCCTAGGTAATCTTGACATATGATGGTCTTTTTCCTGCAGTCTATATGAGCTCTATGAGAGCCAATCCAATCCATACCTAAGACCAAATTAAAGGAGGCAAGAGGAATAATCTAAAGGTCAATTGATGTCATAAACCCTCCTATACTTGGCTCACACTTCTAAACTACAAAATCTGTGGAAATCTTAGCACCTGAGGCTAATTCCACTTTCCAGTCCACATCTTGCTTAACCACTTCCAACTTACACTTGGCAACTAATGATGGTGAAATAAAAGAATTTGTAGCACCTGAATTCAAACAATACAGATAGAGGTGTACCTTGGATAGCTCTCCTAGTCTCAACCATGGTCCCCTGATGGTCTACCTGGTGGTGTTCTATCACTACAAATACCCTATGAGCTCTACCTATATCTCTAACTGTGGGTTCAGATGCTATTGGCCTAGAACCTAAATACTAAGATGTACACTATGGACAATGGGCTACAATGTGTCCAATCTATCCAAAAGAATAACATCATGTGCCTTTACTAGATCCCCTTTTTATAGGAGGTGCACTCAATTTCTAGTGGCTATCCATACTAGCAAAATAATAGTTGCTTTGTACAAGCTTGGTGTACTAATTTTTCCTATTGTGCTATACATTGCGATTATTCTTAGAGTTAGAACCACTGCCACCACTCTATGCTTGAGGGTATGATCCCTTCTATTGCTGCAATTATTGAGGTTGTTGCTAGTTCTAATTCCCCTTAGAAAAAGGAGGCTTCCTATTCTGACCTCAATTATGGTTGCCCTTAGGTCTTGATGTTGTAGGTAGTCCCACAAAACCCCCATGTCCAAGGTTGACACTCTGCTCCACAAGGATGGCTCGATGTACCACATCTTTGAGGGTTTTAGGCTCAAAAACCTTAACACCTCTAACTAGATGATTGTTCAATCATTTGATGAAATCTTGTGCCAACTGTGTTTAGTTATAACTAATTCCCAAAAAGGGCATGAGCTCATAGAACTTGCACTCATACTCTACTTTGGTCATAGCAAACTGTCTCTAGTTGTGGAACTCATCTACTCTATGCTACTTCCATTCCTCTAGTAGGAATCTCTCATGGAAGTTTTTTGCAAGAATAACTCCCATATGACATTGTTCATATCCATGCCCAGCTTCTTCTCTTCGATAGTCCACCAAGTGGCTCCAAAGATTTCCAAGTTGGTAATAATAAACCTCGCTTTGACATTATTGTCAAAGTCCTAAATAACAAAAACCCTATTGAGAGAAATAAGCCACTACTTGGCTACATAACCTAAACCATGCCCATTAAAGGGATTGACCTTTGACCTCTGAAGATCCTTCATCTGAGAAACTACTATGGATCTATGTCGATCCTTTTGAGGGCCCCTAGACCTAGGTCTATGCTCATGTCCTGCTTGATGTGCTCCATCCTAACCATGAATAGGAGGTAGGTGATCAATGATGGTTTTCATCATGTGCCTCAGATCAACCTCCTCAGAGTCAACTTGCTGCTCTCTATGGTTCTCTTCCTAATGCTCACTAACATGCTCTTCGCTATTCTCTTTCTGAACAAAGCCTTCATGGAAAAACTCATGCACACTGATGGCTTAGCCTCTACCATGGCCAAGGTTATGGCCTCTAATAGAAGATCTTGTCCCAAATACCATCCTACAATAATATCCAAAATACAAGATGCTATAATAACCATAAATCTACTACTATAAGGCATATATAAAAGACACGTGTTTTGAAAACAATAAGTTCAATTTTCAGTTATACCTAAATTAGGTTTAAGTATATTTCAATTTTGAAGTCTAAATGTTCAAGTTTGAAAATATACAAATAAAATTTTAAGTTCCACTTTTAGTTCAACTACTTCAAGTTTCAGTTTGATATAGATATATATAACAATTTAAATTTCCTTTTAGTTTCAACTAGTTAACTAGTGTTGTTCCAATATACCCAGAGCTCCCAATGTAGAAGGTCAAGCTTTGATACTAGATGTAATGCCCTGCCAAGGGATCCAAAAGAATTAACCTAAAGTTTTACTAAGTTTGCCAAATATATTTTTTTAATAATAATTCCAACATTAATCTGATAGGGAAAATATGACCAACTAGTTGAATTTTCTCTCTAAATTTTCTTTTTAATTTTAAAACCCTTCCTAATTTCAATCTAATTTACAAATTATAGATTAGGAAATTTAAGATATTTAATCCCTATGCATGCAAAAGAAATCTACATGCATACCAATAATTCCAAATTGAAACACCCATCACAAAGAATTATTTAGATAACCATCTCACAAACATGAAGAAGGCAGGAAAAGAAATAACATAATTAACTATGCAAATTAATCACAAGAATCTACCTGGACTCTGATGCTAATCGCTATGCCCAAAAAGATTGTGAGAGAAATTTCTCCTCTCAAAACCTTCTCTCTTCTAAAATTTTATTCATCCAAAATTCATGGTACCTCAAAAATGAACCCTCAATTGGTGATAAAGAGTTCTCTCCTAAAATCGGGGCACTAATTATGCGATCACCTAAGAGGACTCCTTGCTCACCAAACTTTAACTCTTTATTAACTTTTTTTAATCTTTTCCATGCATGTTTATTGAAATAT